>CM046889.1:13570170-13641498 GCA_025688845.1 Cucumis hystrix
CTCCCCCTCAAGCTGGAGCAAATATGTCGATCATGCCAGCTTGTTGCACAAATAGCTTATCCTTGCTCCATTTAAAGCTTTAGTTAGAATATTTCCCAATTGTTCTTCGTGTTGTGATATATATATATAATTATATTTATATCATATGTCCTTTATTGTAATTGTACATAATCTTTAGGGTTTAGTTTATTCTCTATATAAATATGTAACATTTCTTTGACTCAATATAATAAAAAAATATACTTCCTCTGAATTCTAGATTACACCATCAAATACATATTAGACCGGGTGACCAGTGGAAGACTGCTTTTAAGACAAATGAAGGGCTATTTGAATGGATGGTCATGCCCTTCGGGTTATCCAATGCACCTAGTACCTTCATGAGATTGATGAATCAAATGTTGCACCCCTTCCTTAACAAATTCATTGTGGTTTATTTCGATGATATACTGGTGTACAACAGTGGAAACAATGAACATTTGCTCCACCTTAGAAAACTGTTCCAAGTGTTGACAGAAAAGGAGCTTTATATCTATCAGAAGAAATGTGAATTCTTAAGGGATGAAATTACATTCCTTGGATTCATAATCAAGAGGGGAAAGATAAGTATGGAGCAAAGAAAGGTTGAAGCAATATAGAATTGGTCAGTTCCAACCACTTTCAAAGAGATACAAGCCTTCCTAGGGTTGGCTTCCTTCTATAGAAAATTCATAAGAAACTTCAGTTCCATTTGTGCACCACTAACCGACTGCTTAAAGAGAGGAAACTTTAAGTGGACCCTATCCCAACGGGAGAGTTTCGAAGACATAAAGAGAAGACTGGCCTCTAGCCCTGTCCTACAATTACCAGACTTCTCTTCTCCTTTTGAGGTGGCAGTCGACGCCTATGGTACGGGGATTGGAGCTGTCCTATCTCAACATGGCCACCTGATCGAATATCTTAGTGAGAAGTTGAGTTCAGCCAGACAATCGTGGAGTATGAGCAAGAATTATACGCCCTAGTTCGAGCTCTCAAGCAATGGGAACACTATTTACTTTCCAAGGAATTTGTTCTCTTAACTGACCATTTCTCCTTAAAGTACCTTCAGTCGCAAAGAAACATCAGCCGAGTGCACGCCCGTTGGATCTCCTACTTACAAAGGTTTGACTTTGTTATTAAACACCAAGCTGGCAAAGAGAATAAAGTGGCTGATGCCCTCAGCAGAAAAGGCTCTCTACTCACACTCCTCTCCTCAGAAATAATTGCTTTTAAGCATCTGTCGGAACTATATGAGGAGGACGTTGAATTCGCGGACATCTAGTATAGATGCTCCAATTACTTAAGGGCTGAAGATTATCATATTCTGGAAGGGTTTCTCTTCAAAGGGGACCAATTATGCATCCCTCACACTTCCCTACGGGTTAGCTGGTCATTTTGGACAAGATAAAACCTTTGAGACAGTTTAAGGAAATCATCCGATTACATGGAATACCTAAGTCAATAGTCTCTGACAGGGATGTCAAATTCCTAAGTCATTTCTGGAAGACCCTGTGGAAAAAATTTGATACAACACTGAAATATAACACCACAGCTCATCCCCAAACCGACGGACAGACTGAAGTAACCAACAGGACACTAGGCAATTTGATACGCTGTCTTAGTGGCTCTAAACCTAAACAATGGGATTTGTCCCTCGCACAAGCAGAGTTTGCCTTCAATAACATGAGGAATCGGTCGACTGGCAAATGCCCATTTGAGATCGTATACACTAAACAACCAAGGTTAACGTTTGACCTAGCATCACTCCCTGCTACCGTAGAAGTCCACAAGGAAGCAGAAACCATGACAGAAAGTATTAAAAAACTCCACAAAGAAGTTCATGACCACCTCATTCAATCAACTGATTCTTATAAGAAAGCAACAGACAACAAAAGAAGACAAGCTGTTTTTTCTAAAGGAGATTTAGTGATGGTACACTTGAGAAAGAGCAGATTTCCCACTGGAACATATAGCAAACTGAAGGATAAACAAATCGGCCCATTTTGCATTTTGGAAAAATATGGAGAAAATGCTTTTAAGGTCGAACTCCCTCCAGACATGCATATTCACTCAGTATTCAATATTGCAGATCTGAAGCCCAACTATGCTCCAGACGATTTCCAACTTGCTGACTAATGTACTCGTGGTCGAGTCCAATCCCAGGGAGGATGGAATGATGTAATAACACAGCTAGTTGTTAGTTGTTATTTTCTGTTATTAGTTACTTTGTTATATTCTGTTTTTTTTTAACTAATCAGCTGATATAACTGATTAGTTACACCTAATCAACTGATTGTAAACTACCATTTACATCTATAAATAACCATTCTCCAATTGAGAATGGAAGAATTCATTCTTAGATAAAAAAAGACCCAAATACAACTTTGAATTACATCAAGAAACAAGGTAGTTTCTAGCATGTCAAGTCCACTTTGGTTTGCATATGTGAATACAGGAGATGCATAAAGCCATTGTAATTTGTAAATCAAATAAAAGTTTCTAATGTAAAAAGCACGAATAATAAGAACATTACTACCTTGTACAAGTTTAATCATGATACCATTTAAAAAAAAAAAAAGTTCAATCGTGACACAGAAGCACATGCAAGCACAAATTATTTCACCAATATGGTTTTGCCAGTGTTGTCAGAAAGCATTTGTTTTTATGAGAAACCAACCTTTAATTGAGAAAAATACTACGGCATTCAATAAACAAAGTCCACAAAGAAGGATCCAGACAACATAAAAGGGCTCCAATCATGAAAAAATGAGACCTAATGGGTCGGTAATGACAAAAAGCTTTGTTGCCAATGCCCACAGAGAAATATAGAAACTAACAAGGGACCAAATATCACACAAAATACCTAACAAGTTGGTGCGGTGAACATTTGTAGCATGCATTAGATTACTTCTTGTTTTTTTTTTTAATGAACAAGAATCAATGTTTCTGTTGGAACATGTTATCCAACATTTCCGTTGAAGGTTAAACTTAAACCCCAAGGTACTGCTAAATAGTGTCCAAACACCTTAACGCAGCTATCATCCTTAACAATTATCCTTAGCAGAGGAGCTGCCAACGAGAATTCTTCTCATGGGAAAGTCGTTCATCCACACAATATAAAAGCTTAAAAAAGGATAGAGGAAGCTTAGTGTGGTAAACAAAAAGTGGTAAGTTCAGTTTACTTGTGTACAGTATCGAGAAGACTGTAACAACACTGAACAGCAGGTCCATGTAGAGTTCCATTCTTATCCCCAACAACTACCCTTAATGCTCGGGTATCATATACCTTATCGATACTGACATCTTTTCGTTTCATCTGTGAGTGAAGACACAAGAAGGATTCAACGGTTATAAATTAGAACTATGCATAACTACAAACACTTGCATGAAAAGAATATATTATGTTTGATTTATTAATACTGTTTGGTTTGTTAGTTAGCCACTAAGATGCCAAACCAGCCCTCGGTGACAGAAAAATATAGCCATCTATAGGGGTGAGGATAAAGTCATGCAAAATTCTACATGCACCCACAGCACACATACCAAACCTTGTATAAGAGACACATATCGGAGGAAAAGTGAAAAACTAGGTTGACGAGCATGCAGTTTGAAATCACTTCGCTAGGACGCAAAGAAGAGATATAATGAGAAACAGAGAGAGGAGCCAACCAAAACTACAATTTTAATCCTTTAAACTAAAAGATTAATTACTTAACAACCTACAAAAATATAAGATAACGTTTCAACCAAGTTGTCCGGAGCGACTGGCCTCACCACTAAAAGTTGTGGTTAAATCCAAAATCACTGGGATAAAATATTGAGAATAGAAGATATTCTGCCAGAATAAAGCCTCGTTCATTATCCAGGGATAATTTTCAAGTACAAGAACAGAAACCATACTAAAATTGTGCACAACGGGACAGTAATTGATTATGATTTAGTCATGTCAATATAATGCTAACCAAGAGATGAGTCCATTCTTACCTTGCTGTATATACTGTATAAACTCTTTAGTCTGCTGGACAAAGTTACTTCCATCCCTGGAACATAACTGCAAGGATGGGGGGGAAGCATAATGGACAGATATGAGCAGCACTATACATGCACAAATAAAATAGAGATATGGAAGAGAGAAGCAGACATACGAGGCTGATATAATCAATTCTTGCTCTAATGCTTCTTCACAAACCACCAGAGCTGCTAAAGCATTCCTAGCTTCTTGCACGACTTTTGGTTGTATACAAGCATCAATACTCTTTTGGAGATTATTTAGATAACTTGTCCGTTTCCTTCTGTCTGCCAAGATGTCAAATGGTACAACAGCTTCCAAAAGTTCCTGAAGTAGGGAATGAGAGGATAAATTTATTTATAAATTCATAATTCTTCAAGAACTAGTAAATATATACCCCAGGCTCAACCACTTAGGCACAGAAACGTTACATTTTACTCTGATGTTCTAATTTCCTCCTCCAATCATATACATATTTTTACGAACAATTAGATTTCAATAAAATAAATGAAAGTACAATAGAAGATCCTATAGAAGAATCAAACACACCCAATACAGGACTGCAAAGGAAAGAAACCCAAAACAAATTAGATAAAGGAGTTTGAGCTCCCCTGTCCCCCATGGAGACACAAGAGATACCCCACCACAAGCCAGACCAATCAAACAATGATAGGCCATTCAAACACCCTGTTTTATAAGCATACTTGCCAAACGGTCCATTTTGAAAAGTTAAGCTTATTAAGTCACACAAGCATAAAATTCCCCAGAAAACATGATTTTTCATCATTTTCAACATTTAGTTGAATCTTAGGATAATGATTAAAGAAACAAATTAATAGGAGTAATTTTCATTACTTCACGAAGCCATGTTGAAGTCATGTACTACAAAATAAAAGAAAAAGAAGATAGCGAAAAAAATAAACTGGAAAACAAATACCTTAGAAAAAGAAAAATGGCCACTGTAACTCGAATGTTTGAAATGAGACATTCTAACAAAATTTTCAAAAAGCAAGACATTTGCCTCTAAATCCCTAGTAGAAAGCACATGAAAGAAAATTTTATCCTCCATTAGAGGTACTTGCCTTCATGTTTGTGGCCTCATCAGTCACAGTTATGGGCATATTGTGACAACAAGTTGAACTGCTGCTATCCAATGATGGAAAGTCAGCTCTGGCAGATACTTTTCGAAAACTTCCGACTCTGCTACTAGGCATCCACATGGAAGCTAATTCTGAACGCAACTTCAGGAACATTTGGGGCTGCAAAATGACCAACGAGAAATGAGACAATTTCAGAGGCTAAACACCGTGAGCTCTATGCCTAAACAGCATGGTAAAATTAGATAGTAGTAAAAGAAATTAGAAATCTAATTTGTACTTTGTTTTTTTGTTTTTCTTTTTTTGTACCAATCAAATGCATACTTTAAGGACCGATCATATAAGAAAGTTCTCTCCTACTACATACAGTTGTACATGTAATTAAATCAATTATTTTGTCTTAATATTCTTTTTCTAATGAGCCTAGGAAGTCATACATATGTGTAAAAATAAGTTGTGGCCAAAACAAAGACCAAGATCAACCTGAAGAACTGCAAAACACAAATCTTCCAGTTCAGCTTTCAGTGCCCACAATCCCAATCTAGAAGCGAGTGAGCACCAAATAACCAAGGTCTCCTGTGCAACAGCTTGAGCCTTAGGCAGTGGTAAAGCGTAACTGTCAAAAAGTGATCATGGTTAACTACTCATAAAGCTACAATAGCTCAAATTATCTCCATGAAGATTGGGAAAGATTATTCCAATCTTCCTTAGTTTGCAGCCTACCTTTGCCCTCTTCTTTTGTAATTTCATATCATCTACAGTTGATATGCTACTATTAAATGTTATCTATTTTTTTTATTTAAAAAAACTCATTATCTAAAAACCAAAAGACAAAATTGAAAATTTTGAGGTTGAGAATTTAGTTTCAGTTTAAAGGAAAAAGAGAAAAAGTAATTTCAGTTTAAAGGAAAAAGAGAAAAAGTAAGGGAGGAAACCGAATCCCACCCATTATACATAAATAGATCATCAGAACTAAGTGAAGAGTTAGTACATGGTTCTCATGTTGTGAAGACGGTCTGCAAGCTTGATGAGCACAACACGTGGATCATCAACCATGCCTAAGAGCATAACTCGCAATTTATTTGCCTAAAACAAATAGTTCAAGCATGAGAAAGATTGATCAGAAGTCTTAGGTGGGTAGAATGAGTATCTAAAGAAAGTTGATCATATTTATAACCATATAGTCAGTGCAAGGCTTCACGAATCCTGTCAAGAAAAGAAGCACAAGAACACACAAATAATATGGGAAATATGTGGTATTATATTCCAGCACAAAATTACACTTAAAAACTAAGCCTAATAAGAGGGTTGTACTCTCCACAATGAACAAACGTTCATCCACAGAAACACAAAGTTCAAGATAACCAACTTTAGCACAAAACACCCACATATATACTAGAATTCCCGCTGCCACATAAGGACCTAGGACCACCTCAACTACCCTTTTGTTTGGGGTGGAAACCCTTTTTTACCTTCCTCTTATAGACATGCTTAATCGGAAACCTAGCAATACCCCCATGGAGAAAAGTCACCTTGTCCCAAGGTGAAATCAGGGAACTGTTCTTTAAGCACGGCATATGACTCCCACGTAGCTTCATGGTTCGGTTGGTTCTTCCAAGACATCAAACATTCCCAATCTCCCTCTGTTTCATTCCAACGCATTTGCTTCACCTTTGCTGGTTCCAAGATCCACTCCATCTAGTTGTTTAACATGGATATGTTAGTTTGTACCTGATGCTTATCCCCGATTGGTTTCTTCAATTGGGACATGAAAAACAGGATGGATTTTAGCTGTGGCTGGCAGATCCAGCCTATAGGCCACTTCCCCCACACACCCAAATATATCTCGTAAGGACCAAAATACTTAGGGGACAGCTTCTCACATCGTTTTCTAGCCAAAGATTGTTGGCAATACGGTTGGATTTTCAAGTAGACCTTATCAAAGACCACATCTCGGTGATGAATAGCAGCAAACTTCTTCATTTGCTCTTGGGTGTGCCTCAAGTGGGACTTTAAGGTTGCTAGCACTTCGTCCCGTGACTGTAAGTGCTGTTCCACGGAATCATTAGTAGTTGCAGACTGACCATAGGAAATGATAGGAGGGGGGAGCTGTCCATAGCATAAGGGGTAGTCTTAATGGACGCGTGATGAGTTGTATTACACCAATATTCTGCCCATGCCAGCTTCTTACTCCAAGTCTTTGGCCTCTCACTGCAAAAACAGCGTAAATACAATTCCAAACATTTGTTAACTACCTCAGATTGGCCCTCAATTTGAGGGTGGTATCGGTGTTTCACTTCAAAAGAGTTCCCTACAACTGAAATAACTCTCTCCAAAAGTGGCTCATAAAAACCTTTTCACGATCTGAGACAATGGACCGGGGTTATCAATGGAGTCATACCACCTCTTTAGTGAAAACCATAGCCACTGTCTTGGCCAAGAAGGGGTGTCCCAAAGTTAAGAAATGCGTGTATCTTCTACTACGATCCACAACTACCAGCACTATATCATAACCCCTATAAGCCTTCCATGAAATCCATTGATATATCCTCCCAGATATGATTTAGAATAGGTAAAGGTTGAAGCAACCTGGCGGGAGATAAAGCCCAGTAAAGGTCCACATACTTTTTAATGCCATTGCTCATCCCTTCCCAAAATAACTCCGCCGCAATACGCTTGTAAGTGGGCAAATGTCCCAAGTGTCCCTGCACTACCAAATCTTAAAAAGTATGAAGTATCTTTGGAATCAAACTAGAGGTCTTTGGGAGAACTAACCTTCCTTTGTATAATAATCTTCCCTGACTCATCGTGGGATACAATCAGGGTCTTGCACATCTTGATCATAAATCCCTTTCAACTTTTCATCGGCCTAAATCTCCTTCTCAACCACACTCATATCTAGCAGTGAGGGTACTGATATCACGTTCAATTGAGCTTCTGTCGGAATACGTGAGAGAGAATCTGCTGCTTTGTTCTCTGGGCCCGCTCTATAGAAAATTTCGGTCATACCCCATTAGTTTTGTCACCCATTTTTGGATTCTTGGTGGAACTTCCCCTTGCTCAAGAATGTTGTTGGAACTCTACCCTCCAACAAGAGTGCTTAAGATATATGATCACTGTATTGATATAGTAAAAGATACAAGATAGAAATCGAATTGACAAAAGAGCAATTCGATGAGACAAACAGAAAATAAAACTCTCACCCTGTAATTCTCTCTTTCAAGAATTTCCAGAAATGCCTTCCACTACAAATACTCAATGCCCTTTCTCTCTCCCACTTCTTCTTTATAAACTACCTCCCCCACACTGTGGTCCCCTCCTATTCAGTTACAAAATAACTAACTCACTCTCCCCTCTAATTTTCTATTTTCTTTTTTCTCCTACTATACTGATGGATTATTGGTGGTCTAACATTGCATTCCCGGTCCAGTTTCACCTTGTCCTCAAGGTGAAAATCAGGAAAAGATTTCTGAAAATCGTCATAGTTCTCCCAAGTGGCTTCATTACTTGGCAACCCCTTCCAGCTTATTAAAACCTCCCAAACACCTTTCCCATTCTTCTGATATCCATAAACCTCTTCAGGCACAGCAATCCATTCATGGTTTTCCGTCAGAAACGGTACCCACTCCACCTTATCCTTACATTCCCCAAAGGCTTTCTTCAACTGTGAAATGTGGAACACTGGATGTATTAGTGCAGAAGCAGGGAGTTCAAGTTTATAAGCTACAGAACCAATCTTCTTCAGAATACGGTAAGGCCCGAAGTACTTAGGGGACAACTTCTCGTTCCTTCTTTTCCGCATCGAAACCTGTCGGTAGGGTCGGATTTTTAAGAAAACCATATCACCTTCTTCAAATTCTACATGTCTTCTCTTCATATCTGCATAACTCTTCATCTTTTCTTGAGCTATTCGCAAATGCTCCTTCAAAGCTCCCAAAGCTACATCCCTTTCTTTAAGTTGCTCATCCAACGTGGAGTTTGTAGTCTCTCTGTCTCCATAATAAACAAGTGCTGGTGGCGTTCTTCCATAGACAGCTTGAAAAGGAGTCACACCTAAGGATCGCTGGTAAGTAGTATTATACCAATATTCCGCCCAAGGAATCCACTTCACCCACTCTTTCGGTCTCTCCCCACAAAAACAACGTAAATAAATTTCAACAGCTTTGTTGACAATCTCTGTTTGCCCATCCGTTTGTGGATGATAAGTGGTACTCCTATTCAACTTGGTACCTGATAACCGAAATAGCTCTCTCCAAAAGTTACTCAGAAATATTTTGTCACGATCTGAAACGATGGATTTGGGGAAACCATGGATTTGGGGAAACCATGTAGTCTTACCACTTCCTTAGTAAACAACTCAGCCACCACTTTAGCATCGAATGGGTGTTTTAGACTAAGGAAATGACCATATTTACTAAACCGATCCACCACTACTAAGATAACTTCATACCCACACGACTTTGGCAGGCCTTCAATGAAATCCATTGAAACATCTTCCCAAATTCTACTTGGAATCTCCAACGGCACCAGTAACCCCGCAGGTGTAAGGGCTGATGTCTTATTTCTTTAGCAAATGGCACATTCTTCACAATATTTCTTCACTTCTGATTTCATGCCATCCCAAAACAGCTCTCCCGTCAATCTTTTATATGTCCTCAAGAACCCCGAATGACCACCAATAACAGAATCATGATAAGTATGCAGAATGTTAGGGATCAATGAAGAAGTTCTTGCAATCACCAGCCTTCCTTTATATCTCAGTATTCCCTGCTGTAAGGAATAATTTTTAACTTCTTCATTCTGTAGCTTCATGATTATTTCCTTCAACTTCTCATCCTTCTCTACTTCCTCCTTAATAGTTTTCAGATCAATCAATGTTGGGGCCGTTAACTGATTAAGGGATACCGTAGGTGGTACTCGAGACAATGCATCTGCTGCCTTATTTTCCAAGCCGGGCTTATATACTACCTCAAAGGAATAGCCAAGCAATTTCGCAATCCACTTCTGGTATTGTGGCTGTATCACCCTTTTTTCCAATAAAAATTTAAGGGAACGCTGGTCAGTCTTGACTATGAACTGCCTTCCGATCAAGTATGGCCGCCAATACTACTGCCATCAGCTCCCTCTCATAAACCGGTTTGGCTCGGTCCCTCATTGCCAATGTGTGGCTATAGAAGGCAATAGGTCTCTTGTTCTGCATCAGCACTGCTCCCACTCCATACCCAGATGCGTCTGTTTCTACTTCAAATGGTATATTGAAATCGGGCAAGGCTAATACTGGTAGAGTCATCATAATGTCCTGTAATTTTAGGAAAGCCTGCTGAGCTTCAACGGTCCATTTAAACGATCCCGCCTTCAATAACTGAGTTAAAGGTGCTGGAATGGAACCATAATGTTGTACAAATCGATGATAATACCCGGTCAACCCCAAGAATCCCCTAACTTCTCGTACATTCGTCGGAATTGGCCATTGCTTGATAGATCTTATCTTCTCCGGATCTACTTCTACTCCTTCCCCCGATAAAACATGGCCTAAGTATTCCACTTTCGTATATGCGAAACTGCACTTCTTTTTGTTAGCATACAGCTTGTGAGTTCTCAACACTTCCAATACTAACTCCACATGTTGACAATGTTTTTCTACCCCTCTACTATAAATCAGGATATCATCAAAGAAGACAAGGACAAATTTCCTCAAGTAAGATCTGAAAACATTGTTCATTAGGGACTGAAAAGTTGCCGGTGCGTTCGTTAGCCTAAAAGGCATTACTAGAAATTCATAATGTCCTTCATGTATTCTAAATGCTGTTTTTTCTATATCTTGGTTACACATCCTAATTTGGTGATAACCAGCTTTAAGATCAATTTTAGAAAAAAAATTTGCTCCCTTTAATTCATCAAACAGTTCCTCAATGACAGGGATAGGGAACTTATATGGAATTGTTACGTTATTGAGCGCCAGGTAGTCCACACAGAACCTCCAACTCCCATCCTTTTTCCTCACTAACAGCACCGGACTCGAAAAGGGGCTTGTACTGGGACGAATAATTCCGGATGACAACATTTCATCCACCAGTTTCTCCATCTCTTCCTTCTGTTGAAACGCATACCGATACGGTCTAACGTTTACTGGATCTGTTCCTCCCTTCAGGTGTATATGATGTTCGGTATCCCTCCTTGGAGGGTAAATCTTCCGGAAACTCAAACACATCTTCGAATCGAATTATCACAGATTGAATTCGCTCCTGTCTGATGTTTGCCACTTCCTCTTCTTGTCGATCCATATTAATAATCCTTGCCTCCAGGGCTCTGCATTCCACCAAGTATCCTTGGTCCGAATTGGTCCAAGATTTCTTCAAACTCTTCAAACTCACTTGAGTCTCTTTGTTAAGCTGGGATCTCCTTTAACTATCACCTTCCTGTTTTCATGAAAGAAGGTCATGGTGAGATTTTTCCAATCCATTTCAGTCACTCCTAGAGAGTATAGCCATTGCATCCCAAGTATTACATCCACCCCTCCTAACTCCAATGGCAAAAAATTCTCTATTACTTCCCAACCGTCAAGGTCAACATCCACCCTCTCACATATTCCTTTCCCTTTAATGGCAGTTCCCGATCCAAGAATAACTCCATAATTGGAGGTCTCCTTTGTGCTCAATTTCAACATCGTCACCAGCTTGTCTGAAATAAAGTTATGCGTGGCCCCGCAGTCAATCAGTACAATGACTTCCCTTCCTTGAATTTTTCCTCTAACTTTCATGGTACCAGGATTACCAGCCCCACCACCGAATTAATACATAATTCGACCACCCCTTCTATTTCTCTGTTCAATTCCATAGTACACAGCTCCTTTTGCTCATATATGTCTTCTTCGATAATTTCTTCTTCTACATTATCTGCCCTGACCACAAACATTCGTAGCTCCCTGATCTCCTTTGCCTTACATTTATGTCCCGAGTAGTATTTCTCATCACATTTAAAACACAATTCTTTCTCTCTCTTGGCTTGAAATTCGGATGGCCCTTCCTTTTTGTTTTCATTGGCCGTCGATCCTCTCAATGTAATAGTTCTTATCGGAAATATAGTGTTACCTCTGTTTTCCTTATAATTATTTGTAGTATTCGGCTTAGTCTGAACATAAGGGTAATTTGGGAATTTCGCCCCAGCATATCCCGGCAAATTTGCTTCCCTCCTTAAGATCTCCCTCATCTCTACCATCTGAGCGTACTGCATCATTTGTGATAATCCCACCGGTCGACAAAATTCTACTTCTACCTTGATCCACGGTAACAGCCCTCCCATAAAGGTTTCCTCCACAATTTTCTCCTGAATATCCGATAAAGGAGCAACCAACTTATCGAAAAGATTATGATATTCCTCTACACTTGAAGTTTGTTGTATTCACAGAAACCGGCCATAAAGTGATCCTTCCCGTATCGAATGAAATCGGATCAACAATCGTTCCTTCAGATTTAACCAATCGAAAAACTTATCTCTCCTCTTGAGACCGATACCAGTGTAGTGTCGGGCCCTCAAAACTAACCGTTGCTACCAAGAGCTTCTCGGAATCGGTTAACCTGTGTATCTGAAAATATCGGTCCGCGCGAAACAACCACGAACCTGGATCATCTCCGTCGAAGACCGGCATCTCAACTTTTTTAAATTTGTGTCGATCAGAATTTCCGTCATCGTTTTCATTTTTCTTTTCCTGATTTTCGTTTCGGATTTCTTTGCTCATTGAACCTTATCCCTCCTTGGATTTCGTCGGCGAATTTTCTTGTTCCACCGATTCGGCTGCCTTACCGCTTGTTGTTGTTCTTTCTTTTGCCATCGATTCCATAAAGAACAACATCATCTGGTGAGTTTTCTCCGATTGGGCTTGCAGACCCTCCATATTTTTCGAAATCGTCGATAGTTTCTCTTCCATCGCGGGCAACTTGCACAGTTCCTTTTTAATACCGCTCAAATCTTGATCGTGTGCTTCCATCTTCTCCTCCATTCTTGTCTGTACCATAATACTTCTTTTCCTAAGATCAACATGCTACGATACAATTTGTTGGAACTCTACCCTCCAACAAGAGTGCTTAAGATATATGATCACTGTATTGATATAGTAAAAGATACAAGATAGAAATCGAATTGACAAAAGAGTAATTCTCTCTTTCAAGAATTTCCAGAAATGCCTTCCACTACAAATACTCAATGCCCTCTCTCTCTCCCACTTCTTCTTTATAAACTACCTCCCCCACACTGTGGTCCCCTCCTATTCAGTTACAAAATAACTAACTCACTCTCCCCCCTAATTTTCTATTTTCTTTTTCCTTCTACTATACTGATGGATTATTGGTGGTCTAACAAATGTGCCGCAAGGCTTTTTGATTGTACACCGTGAATCAATGTTCTAATAGGTAATGTCGCCATTTTTTCCATTGATAGGACAATTGCCATGAGTTCCTGATTCAGTAATTGCAAAGCTTAGGAGTTTTTATGAATAATACTTATGATATATGATTTATTAGTGAGAGGGAAGCCTTTTTATAGGTGGAAGTTTACAAGAGTTGTTAGAAGTTGGTTAATTTAGAACTAACTTGGAATTGAGTTAGTTTATTTATAACTAACTCAAGATACAAGATTAGTAACTCAAGATACACAAGCTTTAACTAAAAAATAACTAATCCTAAAATACAAGAATGGTAATTCAAGATACTGAAGAATTAGCTAAAGAAATACTAAAGAACTTAAAGAAACATCAAGATAGGAGGATGTTCTACATCAAACCCCTCCCCTAGGATAAAACTCGACCTCGAGTGAAGATTAGGGGGCTAAAGAGAAGGAATCTGGTGCATAGTAAGGTGACTGGTTA
Source organism: Cucumis hystrix (assembly GCA_025688845.1). Taxonomy (NCBI): domain Eukaryota; kingdom Viridiplantae; phylum Streptophyta; class Magnoliopsida; order Cucurbitales; family Cucurbitaceae; genus Cucumis; species Cucumis hystrix. The sequence continues at coordinate 13,584,158 of CM046889.1, forward strand.
GCAACATTGGATGGGCTGATTCTCATGTTTGCTGGAAGATCTACTCGATAAGCGTTGGGACTGAGTCTTTCCAATATTTGAAATGGACCCATTCTCTTGTTGGTCATTTTGGAATGATGCCCAGCGGGTAGTCTTGATTTTTGAAGGTACACCATCACTAGATCATCCACTTGATATTCCTTAAGGCGTTTGTGACAGTTAGTGGCTGATTTGTATGAGTCATTAGCAAGGAATGATTCTTGACTTCTTGGTGTAGATTGGAAATACATTCAGCCATTGCTTCAGCCTCCATACTGACATCAACAACAGAGGGTAGATTAGCTAAGTCAAAAGTGACTCGAGGGAGACTAGTGTATACAACCTCAAATGGGGACTTCCCTGTTGAGCGATTTGCCATGTGGTTGAAAGCGAATTTTGGTTGAGGTAAAGCTAAGTCCCACTGTTTCGGCTTGTCACCGCTAAGACACCGAATGAGGTTGCCAAGAGTTCGATTGGTCACCTTTGTTTGGCCACAGTTTGTGGGTGGCTGGCTGTACGAAACAGAAGGTTGGTGTTGAATTTCTTCCATAGGGATCTCCAAAAATGACTAAAAAATTTTACATCTCGATCTGACACTATAGTTTTAGAGATTCCATGTAATCTAACAATTTCTCGAAAAAACAAGTTAGCTATATTCAAAGCATCAAAAGTTTTTTTACAAGGGATGAAATGAGCCATTTTGCTAAAACGATCTACAACTACAAAAACATAATCATGACCCCTTTGGGTTCTTGGTAAGCCTAAAATAAAATTCATAGCTAAATCCTCCCAAATAGTTGAAGGAATAGGTAAAGGAGTGTACAAACCTGTATTTTGGGAATTACCTTTGGCTGTTTGGCAAATGGAGCATCTTTTGATGAAGTTAATAATATCCCTATTCAGTTGTGGCCAAAAGAGTCTAGAGCTAATTGCAGCCAAAGTTTTGTCTCGGCCAAAATGTCATGCTAATCCACTAGAGTGTGCTTCTTTAATTATTGCTTCTCTTAAAAATGTATGAGGAACACACGAAACATCACCTTTGAAGAGAAAGTTATTAACAATGTGGTAATCTTTACAAGGCTTATGGTCAGAGCAAGTTTCCCAAATACTTCTAAAATTAGTGTCAGTAGGGTACAATGTAGGAAGGTAATCAAATGCAATTATTTGAGATTGGAGGGTGGTGAGAAGTATACCTTTTCGGCTGAGAGCATCAGCAGCCTTATTAGACTTACCTGAAGTATGTTTAATTACAAAGTCGAATCGTTGCAAGAATTGTAACCAACGAGCATGCATTCTACTAATTGGTTTTTGGGAATTCAGAAATTTGAGAGAAGTGGTCAGTAAGCAAGATAAACATATTAGCAAGTAGATAATATTCCCATTGTTTTAGAGCACGCACAAGGCATACAGATCTTGTTCATAGGTACTCCAATTTTGTCTAGAAGTACTTAATTTTTCACCAAAATACTCTAAAGGGTGACCTTCTTGACTAAGGACAGCTCCTATACCTAAACCCGAAGCATCTACAGTGACTTCAAATGGTTTATCAAAGTTTGGTAGTTTTAAAACAGGGGGCTAGCTAAAGCTGATTTCAATTGACAGAAGCTCTTCTACTTGTCCCCATTGGAAACTGCCTTTCTTTAAACAGTTTGTTAAAGGTGCTGCAATAGTTCTGAAGTTCTTAATGAACCTTCTATAAAAAGAGGCTAAACCTAAAAAGCATTGAATATCTTTTGGTGTTTTTGGTTGTGGCCAAGAACTAATAGAGTCAATCTTTTTAAGATCAACAGAAATACCATTACAACTTATGATAAATCCAAAAATGAATGCTATAGCACAAAAATTCACATTTTTTTAAGGTTAATTTGTAATTCATTTTCTTGTAAGGCTGTAAAAAGTAGTTGGATGTGTTTTAAGTGATCTTCCTTAAAGGAGCTATAGATGAGTATGTCATCAAAAAGGTTGTAGGATTTGGTTCATTAATCTCATAAAGGTGCTAGGGGCATTAGAAAGACCAAAGGGCATAACTAACCATTCAAACAACCCTTCATTGGTTTTAAAGGCTGTTTTCCACTCATCCCCTGGTTTAATTCTAATTTGGTGGTAGCCACTCTTAAGATCTACTTTGGAAAAGATGGAAGCTTTACCTAATTGATCAAGGAGGTCGGATAAACGAGGGATAGGGAACCTATATTTGACTGTAATTTTGTTTATAGCTCTACTATCCACACAAAGTCTCCAGCTGCCATCTTGTTTGGGAGCAAGTAAAGCTGGGACAGCACAAGGATTTAGGCTAGGTTGGATATGATCTTTACTAAGGAGTTCTATTTGTTCATGTCATATTTTGTACTCCATAGGGTTCATTTAATAATGAGGCAGATTAGGTAAGGTACTACAGGACATTAAGTCTATAGTGTGCTGTATATTTCTAAGAGGTCGCAGTGAAGTGGTTGGTTCTATGATATTTGGGAATTCGGCTAGAAGGTTAGATATTACACTAGGTAGTTGAGTTTCTAAAGGAGTAGTGCATTTTCCTTTAATGACAAAGGCTAAAATAGGTGCTGATTTTGATGGCAAGAACTCCTTACCTTTGATTATGGAAAAAAGTTGTTTTCCCTTATTAGAGTTAGGTTTTGTTTCGGTGGAGCTGCCTATAGGTAAAAGAACTACACCACGACTCATCCAATCAAACTCAATAGTGTTAGCCCTACCTCTATGAGTGCAATCTGTGTCATATTGCCAAGGTCTTCCTAAAAGGATGTGGCAAACATCCATCCCAAGAACGTCACATATAATTCGGTCTTTATAGTGTTGTCCTATTGATAAAGAAATAGTACAAACCTCACTAACAGTAGCTTCTCCCCCTCTTTTTATCCAACTAACCTTATAGGGGTTTCGTTGTGGGTCAGTTTTCAAGTTTAGGGCAGAAACTAGTTTTTTTTACACTAAGTTTTCACTGCTACCACTATCAATGATAACTTGACACACTTTACTGTTAATGGTGCATCTTGTTCGAAAGAGGGAATTCCTTTAAGGTATTTGTTCAGCTGTAGGGGTGAAAAGAATTCTTTGAACTACACAAAATAGTTGATCTCCTTCATTTGGTGTCGAAGTCTCATAGATGTTGTCATCCGAGTCATCATCTTGTCCTTCTTAAATTGTCAAAGTTCTTCTTTGAGGGCACTCGTTGGAGAGGTCCTTGTTGTCCACACCTGAAACATTTACCCACAGTAGGACGATTATAAACATTGTCAACCTTCTTCTTTGTGGTATTCTCACCTGGTTTGGTGGCTGGAATCTTTGGTGGGTATTCATCTTTCTTAGCAGGTTGTGAAGATGTGGAGAAACTTCCTTGTTGAAAGATTCTAAATGAATTAATTGAGTTTGCTCTCTGCTGTTTGTCCCAATTATTCTTTCTTTGAGAAATCTTGTTTTTCTTGATTTCTTCATTGTCTTCAATCTTGGAAGCTAAGGAGATGGCATCTAAAAGAAAAGTTAAAGGATGTAAGTTTACAATATCTTTAATCTCATCTCGTAGACCATGGATAAACCTGGAAATCTGTGGGTGTTCAGTTTCTGGAAGGTTATTTCGAGAGCCAAGCCTATAGAATTCCTCTGTGTAATCCATGATGCTTCGTGAACCTTGGTAACATTGTTGATACTGATTGTAAAGTAATTGCTGGTAGTTAATCGGTAGAAATCTCTTATTCATTAAATGTAACATCTTTGGCCAACTTCTTATTAATTGTTTACTGAAGAGTCGTTTGTTATTTTGTAATTCATCCCACCAAGCACTTGCGCCACCTTGGAGTTTGAGAGCAACTAATCGGATCTTCTTGTGTTGGGGTGTATTGGCATTGTCGAAAAAGTTTTTTACGTTCTTGATCCAATCAAGAAACTTCTCCACGTCCATTCGACCATTAAAGGTAGGGAGATCTACTTTCATACGTATTTCTTGATCTTCTTGAAAATATTGTCGAAGTCCAAGCCTTTGTTGTGGTTCTTGATGAATGTTCAGCAAGCTGTCTTCATCGGAAGAGTCAGAATCGTCTAACAAATGTCGAGGTAAGTTGTTCCCATACAGTCAGTTATTGTGGATGTGAATAGGTTGATTTCTTGGTCGTTCTTGGTTTGCAGCTGGGTTTCTTGGTCCTTCTTGTCTTTCTTGATTTGCTGCAATTGGGTTTCTTGGGGGCTGGATTGCTTCTTCTAAAGGTTGGGCATGAAATCAGGTAAAAAGATTAGTTAATTCTACTAATAACTGCTGTATATCCAACTGTCATTTCGAAGTTCTTCAACAGCTTGTTCTACCTGTTGTGATATATATATATATAATTATATTTATATCATATGTCCTTTATTGTAATTGTACATAATCTCTAGGGTTTAGTTTATTCTCTATATAAATATGTAACATTCCTTTGACTCAATATAATAAGAAATATACTTCTCTGAATTCTAGATTACACTACCAACTGCAAGCGTTGGTCGAAGGAGGCTTCCGCGTCCATGGTTATGAGTGGTAAGATCCAAGTTTTGTGGGAAGGGTGAGCTAGGATCACACTCTGATACCAATTGATGCAGTAATTGCAAAGCTTAGGAGTTTTTATGAATAATACTTTTGATATATGATTTATTAATGAGAGGGAAAACCTTTTTATAGGCTGGAAGTTTTAGAAGTTAGTTATTTTAGAACTACCTTGGAGTTGACTTAGTTTATTTATAACTAACTCAAGATACAAGATTAGTAACTCAAGATACACAAGCTTTAACTAAAGAATAACTAATCCTAAAATACAAGAATGGTCATTCAAGATACTCAGAATTAGTTAAAGAAATACTAAAGAACTTAAAGAAACATCAAGAAAGGAGGATTTTCTACATCAGTTCCAGCTCGTACACGGATTTCTCCCTTGTTGTTGCCAATAGCTTCTAGCTGAAATATGCAATTGGTTTCTTATTTTGAGACAAAACAACTCCTAACCTGAATCGTGAAGCATCCATTTCAATTTTTAAAGGCACATTGAAATCAGGAGGGCCAAGACCGACAATGTTACCATGGCCATCTTAAGAGTTTCAAACACCCTTATGGAAGACCACTAGAACCCATTCTTTTTTGTCAAACGTGTTAGCGATGCAGCAATAGTACCATAGTTGGCTACAAACCGCTGGTAATACCCTATCAACCCTAGAAATCCTATCAACTCCTTCATTGATCGAGGAAGAGGCCACTCCACCATACCATGAATTTTTTCCTAATATGCCTCAACTCTCTTCTCTGATACCCAATGGCCCAAATACTCTATTATGTCTTTCGAAAATTGACATTTCTTTTGGTTTGCGTACAAACTGCATTCCTACAACAATTGAAAAACCACGGTGTGGTATTCCGCATGAGTTCCCACATCAATGTTGTATACAAGTATGTTGTCAAAGAATACTAGTAAGAATTTACGTAAACAAGACCAAAAAACCTGGTTCATTAGTGCTTGAAAAGTAGCTAGTGTGTTAGTTAATCCGAATACCATGACAAGGAATTCATAGTGCCCCTCAGGTGTCCGGAATGTGGTCTTCCTTACATCTTCATCACATACTCGAATTTGATGGTACCCCAACTTGAGGTGTATCTTAGAAAAAATACACGCTCCATGCAATTCGTTAAGCAACTCGTCAATCATGGGGATGGGAAACTTATATGGAATGGTGGCTCTGTTCAATGCCCTATAATCGACATAAAAATTCCAGCTTCCATCCTTTTTTACCAAGATCACAGGGCTGGAAAATGGGCTAATGCTTAAGCGCATAATACCGGTCATCATCATATCGTTGACCAATCTTTCAATCTCATTCTTTTGAGTGTGGGTACAGATAGGACCTCACGTTCATGGGGTCTGTCCCTTCTTTTAGCTTGGATCTGATGGTCTATCTGGCACATTGGAGGTAATATGTCGAGCATGCTGAAAATATCTTCATATTCTTTCTATAGTTGGTCAAATTTTAGTTGGAGATCTTCAACAATTTCAGTGACCATCACCTCTCGGTCTGCCTTTGGAATTCCCATAGCCCAAAAATTGATGAGAAACCCTTGGTCCTTTGGTTGCCATGTTTTTACTAGTGAAAATTCCATTTGAGAGAAAGATGGGTCCCCTTTTAGAATTACCTTAGCGTCCCCTACTAAGAATGTCATTGTTATCTCCAATCCACTATCATTACCCCTTGTTTCTCTAGCCACTACATACCCAAGACCATATCCAAGTTGTCGAGCTCCAAGGGTAGGAAGTCTTCCACAATAGTCATCACTGGGGGCCCCACCACGACATCCTTGCACATTCCCCTTCCTTGAACCCATGATAACCCCATAGTTGGTTGTTTCCGCCATAATAGAGATGTTGAGGATTTTTGACAAGCCTCAAGCAAACAATCAACCATGATGATGATCTTGCAATCCTCGACCATTCCCTTGACCTTGAAAGCTCCTGGTGTAGTGAGTCCCACCACCAAGTTTAGAGATAATTCAACTACCGGACACACGTCTATCGTACCTTCTTCCATTGCTACATCTTCCATTTCGTTATCTTCCAAGTCGTCTGCTACCATGTAGAGACGTAATTCCTTGTTCTTACAACAGTGTCTTTTGCTGAAAGGCTTATCGCAACAATACAAGAGGCCTTTGTCCCTTCGAGCTTGTAGTTCTAAATTCGTCCACCTTCGAAAATGAGTGTCTCACCTATTTGTAGCTCCGATGGCGTTAGGGAGTGCGCTCGAACTTGAAGGAATTTTTTCGGCTACGGTAACCATTCGGGTGGAGTTTCTTACCGTGGGCTTCTGGGCTGGTTTCCCATCCTTTCCATATGGTCATTGTGTTGTGCAAGCCGTTTCAATCTTCTCCTCTGCCAAACAAGCCACATCCATCATGTCTTCCTGGACCACTGCACGCATTAAGAAAACCTCAGTACGTATTATTAGGTCCACCCCATTGGTGAACGTACTCACCAACATATCCTCCGCTGTCCGGTAGCGGCGCTGATAACTCCTTAAATCTCTGCAAGTATTTCGAGACGTTCCCTTCTTATTTAATGGCTAAGAATCGGGCACATTGGGTTCCTTGTTACCGGCAGCGGAAACGGTGGTACATTCGTTGTTTCAGCTCTTTCCATGATTTAAACTTCCGTTGATTCTCAGCTCATCGAAACCAACTTAAACCTCTTCCTTCCAAGATCACCACTACTTCAACTTTTCTTCCTCGTTCAATAGATGTAGCTGGAAATAGTGCTATGCTCTATAGAACTTGGTTTAATCTTGTCCTGCTCCTGACTCCCTGAGTTGGGAAGATTCTCCCTCCCCAACTTCCGGCTCATCGTCTGTCCTCATTTTCCTTTTTCCCATGCTCGTGTCGGTGAATTTGAACAATCCTTGTTGTCTTTGCCAATCCTCATACATCTCAAATAAATTTGTGTGCATTTTCTCCACGGTCTTCTCCAATATCGGCACCCTCTGTATCTCTTGATTACTAGCCCCAGTATCGGACTCAATCGCAATTAGTCTATTCTTGAGTTGTTTTGTGTCATCTTGCTCCACCTCCCTATCGAACGTCTCTGATAGCACTACAAGGCTTCACAAATCTTATTTAGAAAAGAAGCACAAGAACACATAAATAATAGGGGAAATATGTGGTATTATATTCCAGCACAAAATTACACTTAGAAACTCAACCTAATAAGAGGGTTGTACTCTCTACAATGAACAAACGTTCATCCACAGAAACACAAAGTTCAAGATAACTAACCCTAGCACAAAACACATATATACTAGAATTCCCTTGCTACGTGAGGACCTAGGATCACCTCAACTACCCTTTTGTCTGGAGTGAAAACCCATTTTTTACCCTTCCTCTTATAGACATGCTTAATGGGAGGCCTATCAGTTAGGTCATTGTAATGGACGAGTATTCAACCCATCCATCTACATTGTGTCAAACGGTAATTTACTTGTTGACTGCACATTCTTTTCGGAGGTAGTAATGTCTCATGGCTAAGCTGCAATTTACAGAATAGCCTAACACAGTGTGTGTAGTAGCTGGAAAATATCAGACATAAGTACATTGACTAAATAACTTTCCCCAAAAATTTTACTTGTTCATTAGGTTAATAATAAACATTTCACATAATGCAATGTATGGCACATAAAAAAGTACATGGAAAGTAATGTACAAATGTATCCTGTTAAAGTTTCTGAGTTTTGAAAAGATCTATCCTAAAAGAAATATTAAGTTTAATGACAGTGCTAAGCAGTAGGCAAACAATAAGAAAACATATTTCCATATAATATTATATGCATTACAAACAGTTTAGCGGGTAGATAGATATAAAAAATCTACCTATAAGCTTCAAAAGCCTTGCACAATGTAATTTACAGCAGAAGACAAAATCTGAACTGTGAAAATTACAATCTCTATCTTTGTAGAAACTTTCATGCATACCATTCCATCAAATCTTATTTGGTTTATTTAATAGTCAATACCTCTTCATGCCCTAAGGAACCTGGGTTCAAGTTAACTCGGCGATGTCTGCGCAGCAACTGCAGAAAGTATATAATATGGTTACACAGTGTCGTTTAAAACTAGAGGTGCACTAACGCACCAGCCCTCCATGGCCTAAAGAACAAACAAATGAAAAACACAAGCTCTTTCAGTGAAGAGCACAATAGAAATAATGTAAACAACATTCATGCATTTATTCCTCTGCTGCCTCTAGAGTTTTTCCTTTGTATCAGACTCTAAGGTGGCTTCTATCGGTCTTCAAATCCCTAAAGCAGCCCAAGGTGTTTCTCAGCTTGAAGAAATTGGAGAAAGGAAAGAGGCCATGAAACGGAGAAAATTAGTTCTAGAAGAGTTTGGGGTTCAAGACTCTAAGAGACGCAATTGAAGACCCATATTGATCATTTGTTCATTCACTTGCACTGTTTCTATTAGGGGGAGGATACTTTCTGGTTCCTGCTACAATGCCAAGGTAGTGAGAACCATCATTCTTAGACGTAAATCTTCACTGTGTGTAAATATCAAAGGTATGAGAAAAGACACATTTAACATTCAAATAAAGGTATCTTCTTGCTTTAGGGTGAAAAGAGGGAGACCACATCATCAATGGTCAGTGCAGGCTTTTTTCGAAGACCGTGATGTTTAATGTATTGAAAAGTGTTTCCTACTAGATCATCCACAAAGGGTAATAAAAAGGCTCCCACTGGCCCACTGGAGTTTAAGTCCAGAATTTTCAGGTCCTGTATTTGTTTGTGTCAAAGGAGTGATGTTAGCATGAGCTTTTTCTTCAGCTAGATGATCTTTCTTCTTTCACTTCATTTATTAACCAAATATTTCACAATTGTGATATTATTACAAGTTTGGTTCCCAAAGTTTTGCATTATTCATCAGTTTTTAGTTTTTTCCTTTTTCAATATCTGTGGGTGTGGCCACCAGCTTATGTGTACCTCAACTAATCTCACTAGACAACCTGCTTGACCCTACAACATTTGGGTGTCAAAAAAACTTGTAGGATATTAAATCCTAGGTAGACGGCTACCATGGATTGAACCCATGACCTTTTAGCCTTTTATCAAGAGGATGTTCCTATTCATCAGTTAAAGTATATTCTTTTCTTAGTTTAGTGCTAAGGGGGTGTCAACCTAGTTGAGATGTCCGGGTGCACCTACTGATCCTCTCTCTCCCCCATTTCTAGGCTTCTTTGTTATTCTCAATGTATAACTCTCTTGTACTTTGAGTTTATTAATAATATTGAAGCTCGTCTCCTTTTCAAAAAAAGTTTACCAACCATATTTTCTGCTTTAAAAAGTTTCATGCATTTATTCCTTAATGATAGAAAATTTATAAATAAATAGAAGGCTTGGGGCTCTAGGAGCTAAGGAGCACAGCACAAGCGCTGAGGCACATGTCTCAAGCGGCCTCACTAAGATAGGTGTAGAGAGCAGTGGGTCTTTCACTACACCGTGATTACAATTGTATAAATTGATATTGATGACTATATTCCAAAAGGAGCATTAAGAATATCACGATTTAGGGGAGAAAGTTGAGGCATGACACAGATGTAACATCAAAACAATATTATGACAGGGTAAAAGAAACCATGAAGAAGAATAGAAAAACGAAGATAAAGGTCGTCCAGGTTGTACTCCTATAAATTTAAAAACTTTATACGCTTATCATATTCTCAGTGGCTTCAACTTATCACACATCCAGGATATCTTAAGTTCTTACCATCTAATATTTAAGATCCCCACTCATGAGAAATACCACAAACAAAAAACACCATGCTCTTAATATTCAAAAGCATAACCTAACTTTAATAATGGTTTTTTTTCCATGGGGGAGGGATAAGAGATTTAATGATGGGATTTAATCTAAATATATTTTTTTAATAATACCTGGTTTATGTAACTTAACCTAGAGACACCAGCTACCAACTTGGCTACTTCATCACCAAATTCTTCTTCTATGCTGCGCAAATTTTGACATGTATCATCAACTATGTCATGGAGAATTCCAGCCACAACTGTGTCAACGGCCTGTAGTGTGAACTTTAAATTAATAAGACGATGAGACATAAGGATATCCATTAACTGTCAGCAGGACAAAACTATTACATAATAAGAAAGAGCAGCACAAAAATTGTGTGCAATGTGAGAGTGAGACGGAATATAAGTGATGCAAGAAGAATAAAGGTTAATTGGGTAATGTTGATGCCGATCAAGAGAGGGAGCTATGAATGTTGTGCTCGTTGCCAAACAACACACATCTAATTAGGGGGGATCCTTAAAATTCCAAGAACGAAAGAAGACACCAAAGATTTATCAAGATTTTGCAAGAATGGACTACTACCAATCAAAGAAGATGTCCAAGAAAAAACTAATAGTTGGTAGACAAGAAAATCAATTTTACATCCATAATCGATGCTGGAATTCTGATTCAAGCGTATCGGAATAAGAATTTCAACATTCTTATTTTGGTCCTGCCCGATTTTCTCAAAAATCCCATCATTATCCACATTGAAATTTTGATTCTACTAATTCTAGTGACTCCAATGATGTTTCCAAGGCATTTTGGGACGGAATGAGAAGGCGATAATATCAGAAAAGGGCCCAACGATCCAATCAAACTCATTTTTCAAGAAATCAACATAAAGATTGGGAGTTAGATGAATTAAAGAATCATAAAAAGTTGTCAAGAATGAATTTTTACCATCCAAGAACGTTCAAGACTCAAAATTACTCTTTTGGCTATGGAACACTATCAAGAAAGGTTGATTCAAGAAAATCAATGGATGAGTCTCATACTTGCTATGAGATTGAAACATATTGAAAATAGAGACAAAGAATACAATATAGTACAGGGAGAAAAACCACATTGCTGATGATCTTATTATTTTCTAATAATACATAGAGGTACAAAGGGGAAAAATATTTATAGGCAACACGAGCCTAACTAAAAGAATAAAAAATTGGGCAAAGTAAATCTTAACTACCCATGGGCTTTTATCATGACCTAAGACCATTATTTCTAACAAAACATATTCAAGAATCCATCAAAATGACTACTTTGATCCCGTAGCATTGGAGGAAATAAAGGAAACAACAAAAGAAATTCAACGTTCATTGGGGGAAATGACTCAACATATCGATCAACTATCAATTCATTTGTAAGAGTTCAAGAACGGAATGGTTTCATATACGAAAGAGAAAACAAAGGAATCACGGTTGGAAAAATTTTCAATAGAAAATCTTGAGGATAAAATTGAAGAAAAAAAAATTTTAAAATGTTAGATTAGGAAATAGTCACAAGTGAAGAGAAATTCAACGAAGAAGATGAAAAAGAAGTATCAAAGACCGAGCAAAAATCGAAGAAGAACAATGACACATCGCTTGCGGTGGAAATGAATCATCAAACTGTCGAAGAAACGCATTTTCATGGGTTACTCTTCAAGTCAAAAAGGTTATAAATGTTTTGATCTTCAGACAAAAAGATTTTTTTTGAATGGATGTCTTTTCTAGAAAATCAACCCTATTTTCCCCAAAATTCACTTCAGGGGGAGAAACCAAACTTGGAAGAAATTTTTGGGATATTTATATTCCTCTTTCCAGTTCAGATGTTATTAGTTCTATGATGCCAAACACAGAAACTTCTCAATCAGGGGAAGAGATACTACAAAATGATCATATTGATCAAGTTCTTGAGTTAAGTTTAATACTCGAAGAAAATTCAATCAAAGGAGTCAAGACAAGATAGTTGATCCTTCGCATAGCCAATCTGAGACTCCAACAAAAGAATCTGGTAGTCCTTCCATTCCTACTCCTTCAGGTATTCAAAGTACTTTGCCTGTTGTGTCTGACCTTGATGTTCCCATTGCCCTTAGAAAAGGTGTTTGAAGTTGTACCAAATACCCCAATGCAAACTTTATGTTATATAAAAACTTGTCAAATAGCCATAGAGCTTTCTGTAGCGATTCTACAAATAAAACACTAAAAAAATACCCAACAATGGCAGAAACAGAGGCAGCACTCTGATATGTCTTTATTTATATATATGCCAAAAAAGATTACAGCCACAGTAGTAATTAGAAAGATAACACGTCAATATGAAAACACATACCAACTCTCCTATAGCAGCCTACGTAATTTCCCAGGCTTACAGCCGCCTCTCCCTCAAAGGATATTCATCATAAAAACCTAGCTATCCCATCCCTACAGAGGTCTATTTATATCTCACCTCACAATCCTCCCCGTGGGCCCCACTCTTACCTTCTTTTCTATTATTCCCTGATCATTCCCTTTTTGAGCTTTTACCATTTTGCCCCTTCTTTCATACGTATGCACAATAGGGGGTCTTACAATACCCCTCGGTTCCAAGTTCACCTTGTCCTCAAGGTGAAAATTAGGGAACTGCTGGCTCATCTGAAAGACTGATTCCCATGTCGCTTCATTGTCTGGCAGCCCCTTCCATTTAACTAACCATTCATTACCTCCCAGCTCTTGATTCCAGCAAATTCCTAGCACAGTGTCAGGCCATAACTGTAGCTCAAACTCTTTAGTGAGGACAGGTTGTTGTTGTTGAATGACTTGTTTCTGTTCGAGCTTCAACTTCAACTGCGATATATGAAAGACATTATGGATGATTGCTTCAGGTGGAAGCAGCAATCTATAAGCAACTTCTCCAATCTCTTCTATAATCTTGTATGGTCTGTAGTACTTAGGAGCTAGTTTTTCACACTGTTTCCTAGCTAATGATCGTTGCCGATAGGGTCTCAGTTTTAAATAGACTTCATCCCCTACCTTAAACTTTAGTTCCCTTCGTTTCCTGTCAGCTAATTTCTTCATTCTATTCTGTGCCATACAGAGATTTTCCTTCAATGCATTCAAAGCTAGATCCCTTTCCTTTAACATGATTTCGACCTCGTTGTTAGGAGTTTGTTTGTGACCATAAGATAGCAGGGGGGAGGAGGTCTGCCATAAACAGCCTGAAAGGGTGTAGTCTTGGTGGATGCGTGGAATGTGGTGTTATACCACAGTTCTGCCAAGGGATCAGTTTATCCCATTTCTTAGGTTGTTCATTGCAGAAACACCTCAAGTATGTTTCAAGGCATCCATTCACCCTCTCTGTCTGCCCATCAGTTTGCGGATGGAATGTTGTACTTCTTTTCAAAATAGTCCCCATTGTTGCAAATAATTCTTTCCAGAAATTACTAAGGAAAATTTTGTCCCTATTCGTGATAATGGACTTAGGAATGCCATGCTTCCTTACGACCCTATCAATGAATTTGGCAGCCACTTGCTTAGCCAAAAATGGATGTCTCATCGATATGAAATAGGAGTATTTACTCAATCGATCCACTACCATCATAATAACATTCATTCCACCGGCTAGGGGTAACCCCTCAATGAAATCCATCGTCCAATCTTCTAATATTTGATCCAGAACAGGAATTGGCTGAAGGACTCCGGGAGGTTTAGTGGCTTCATATTTGTTCCGCTGGCACACATCACATTGCTTCACATAGTTTTTAACATCCGTTTTCATACCCTTCCAGTATAACTCGCCCTTGATTCTCTTATAAGTTCGTAGAAATCCGGAGTGACCTCCCATAATAGAATCGTGGAAAGTGTGTAATATCTTTGGTATGAGAGAAGAAACTTTAGGGAGTACCATCCTTCCTTTATACAAAAGCCTCACGTTCACCCATTGGTATTTCCGTTCCTCATCTAGGTTTCTTTCCAGTTTTCTTGTAATCTTTTGAAGTTCCTCATCACTTTTAACCTCCTCACAAATGAGTTTCACATCTACAATTCCAGTGGTTGTCATGCTGCTCAGTTTCACAGGCTGCTCCATTCTTGAAAGGGCATCTGCAGCTTTGTTTTGAAGTCCCGGCTGATATAATATCTCAAAATCATAGCCAAGAAGTTTCGTTAGCCACTTATGAAATTGGGGTTATACTTCCCTTTGCTCCAATAAGAATTTAAGAGCCTTTTGGTCAGAAATAATGGTGAACTTCCTCCCCAATAAATAGGGTCTCCATTTTTGGACTGAAAGAACTACCGCCATCAATTCCCTTTCATAAATAGATTTGGTTTGGACTCTTGGGGACAGTTTTTGGCTAAAGAAAGCAATAGGGTGGCCCTTCTGAGAGATCACAACTCCTAACCCTATTCAAGATGCATCTGTTTCAATGGTGAAGGGTAAATTCCAATTGGGTAAAGCTAATACTGGAAGAGTTGTCATTGCTAACTTTAAACTTTCGAAGGCCATAGTTGCTTCCTCACTCCAATTGAAGCCATTTTTCTGTAATAACTTAGTTAGCGGGGCAGCTATCTCTCCATAACTCTTTACAAATCGTCTATAGTATCCCGTGAGACCCAAAAATCCCCTCAAACTAGAAACGTCCTCGTAATTGGCCAGTTTATCATACTCTTGATCTTCTCTTCGTCTGCCTCTACCCCTTTTTTTAATATCAAATGTCCCAGGTATTGTATCTGCGAATGGGCTATAACGCATTTCTTCTTATTAGCAAAGAGTTAATTATCCTTCAGTTTGTTAAATACCATTCCCAAATGCTTAGCATGCTCATCAATATCAGCACTGTAGACTAGTATATCATCGAAAAATACTAAGACACAACGTCTAAAGAAAGGTTTAAATACCTCGTTCATCAGTGATTGAAAGGTAGCTGGGGCGTTTGTGAGGCCAAAAAGCATAACAAGGAACTCATAATGGCCCTCATGTGTGCGAAAAGCTGTTTTTTCTATGTCCTCATCTCTCATCCTTATCTGGTGATAATCAGATTTCAGATCCAGTTTGGAAAAAACCGTCGCCCCATTTAACTCATCTAACAGCTCTTCGATTACTGGAATTGGGAATTTGTCGGACACTGTCACTTGGTTAAGTTTGCGATAATCAACACAAAACCTCCATCCCCCATCCTTCTTCTTTACTAATAGCACCGGACTGGAGTAAGGACTGTGGCTCGGTCTAATCACCCCTGCCTAGAGCATTTCCGTGACTAGCTTTTCGATCTCCTCCTTCTGCACATGTCCATATTTGTAAGGCCTTACGTTGACCGGTCTATGGTCGGGTAGAGTGAGAATGCGGTGGTCAATGGCTCTCTTCGGAGGTAAGTTCTTTGGGGTTTCAAAAATATCAGAATAGTACTTGAGCAAGGATTGAATCATAGGCAATTCTTCCTCATCTCCTTTCTCCTCAGTTTCAGTGTCATTCTCATTCTCAATTTCATCCCTATAATTCTGGAACTCCAACAAGAACGCCTGATCTTCAGCCTCCCACGTTTTCTCCAATGTTCTGAGGGAACATTCTGCCTTAATCAGAGAGGGGTCTCCTTTCAATACAATCTCTCTGCCTTTAGCCCAGAAAGTCATGGTTAGGGATGGCCAATGAACCTTCATTATTCCGGTGGTATCTAACCACTGCATTCCCAATACTACATCAACATTTCCCAGTTCCACAACTAAGAAGTCAGCTACAATTGTTATTTCCTTCAATCTCAGTTCCACTCTTCTACAGACTCCCTTGCCTTTACAACGAGTTCCATCTCCAATGGTCACTCCAAACTGTGTCCCCGGTTCAATGTTTAGCCCTTGTTCCTCCACCACGGACTCATGTATGAAGTTATTTGTGGCTCCACTATCAATGAGGATCACTACTTCCTTTCCTTTTATGTTTCCCCTCAACTTCATCGTCCCCTTTGAGGTGAACCCCCTGATGCTTCTCAACTCAACTTCCGTCGTTTCCTCTACATTTATTTGAGTTAACTCCCTCACTCCCCTTCTGGTTGTGCTACTTCTCCATTGCTCTCTTCCTCGTTGAGGATGAACAACATTAGTTCCCTTTTCTCCTTCACTTTACATCGATGTCTAGGGGAATATTTCTCATTACATCTGAAACATAACCCCTTATCCAACCTTGCTCGGAATTCGGTGTCTGAGAGTCTTCTCACTGGTGGCTCACTTTTTGGATAGCTTCCCTTGATCGGTATGGTGATCTGTTTCATAGCGAATTCGGTCTTTTTGGGCATATTTTTCTCCGTACTGCCTTGATTCTTGTTGAAACAGTCACCTCCTTTAGTGATACTGCTTGTCCATTCGGCTTTGGCTAATTTCAGCGCTAGGTTCCTGTCATTCACCAGCTGCACCTCTTTCATACACTCCTCTAAGGATTGAGGGTGTCTACTAATGACTTCGGCTTGAAGGGACGATTCTAGTCCTGTCACGAATGCATGTAGGAGTACACTTTCGGCCATGTGTGGCAATGGAGCTGAATATTGGACGAATTTCTTAACATAGTCGTTATACGATCCATCCTGTTCTATTCGAATCAATCTGGCGCCCAAACTCTTCTGTCTGGAGTCTCTAAAGAACTCAAACATTCTCTCCTTCAGATCTTCCCATGATTCGACCTTCTTCCGGTGGTTGCTCCAACGGTACCAATCAACTTTGTCTTGACCAAAACTGACCATAGCCACCTTAACCTTCTCATTCTCTGGCAGATTGTTAATGTCGAAGAAATGCTTTGCTCTAAAAACCCACGACTCAGGATTCTCTCCAGTGAACATCGGCATTTCCAGTTTTTTGTATTTGTTTATGTCAACATAAGTTGTTATGGCTTCCCCGGAGTTGTCATTTTCTTCCCATTTTCCCTTTAACTTCATAACCAACCCATCTGAAGTCCCTGACTCATCCTTCCTCTTGTAGCTATGAGTTTCTTGCATTTCATCCGCTATACGTTCCATGGTTTTTTTCATTTCCAGCATCATCTCTTTCAAGCCCAGTATCTCCTTTTCGGTCCCATCTAATCTTTCTTCCATTTGCCTTTGCGCCATTAATCTTGTGACCACCCCCAGTGTAGTGGCTCTGATACCAATATGTAGCGATTCTACAAATAAAACACTAAAAAAATACCCAACAATGGCAGAAACAGAGGCAGCACTCTGATATGTCTTTATTTATATATATGCCAAAAAAGATTATAGCCACAGTAGTAATAAGAAAGATAACAACACGACAATATGAAAAAACATACCAACTCTCCTATAGCAGCCTACGTAATTTCCCAGGCTTACAGCCGCCTCTCCCTCAAAGGATATTCATCATAAAAACCTAGCTATCCCATCCCTACAGAGGTCTATTTATATCTCACCTCACAATCCTCCCCATGGGCCCCACTCTTACCTTCTTTTTCTATTATTCCCTGATCATTCCCTTTTTGAGCTTTTACCATTTTGCCCCTTCTTTTATATGTATGCACAATAGGGGGTCTTACACTTTCACATCTAGGATGGATGAATTGTTTGTTCCAAAGAATATACACGAGGCTTTAGGTAATCCAAATTTAAAATTAGTAGTTATGGAAGAGATGAATGCTCTAAAACAAAATGGAACTTGGGAAATAGTAGAGTTGCCTAGAAATAAGAAACCAGTGGATTGTAAATGGGTGTTTACCATAAAATGTAATGATGACGGTAGTGTTGAGAAATACAAGGCTAGACTAGTAGCTAAAGGATTTACTTAGACATACGGAATTGATTATCAAGAAACATTTGCTCCTGCTATGAAAATTAACTCTACTAGAGTTCTTTGGTTTCTTGCAGTTAATTTAGAATGGTCACTTTACTAACTTGACATGAAAAATGCCTTTCTGAATGGTGATCTTGAGGAAGAGGTCTTTATGAGCTTGCCACCAGGTTTTGAAAAGGAGGTTGGGTGCATTAAAATTTGCAAATTGAAGAAATATCTTTATGGCCTTAAGCAATCCCCATCGGTTTAGTTTGAACGTTTTGGAAAAGTCATGTCCGTTTATGGAAAATTATTTTATAAACACTCCAAGAATAATAAAATCTCAATTTTTATTGTTTATGTAAACAATATTATTCTCACAGGTGATGATGAAGCAAGTTTAGCTAATTTCAAGAAAAAACTAGCTAATGAGTTTCAAATTAAGGATTTGGGATTGTTGAAATACTTCTTAGGAATGAAATTTGCAAGATTAAAGAAGGGGTTTTTGTTAATAAAAGAAAGTATGTCCTTGACTTACGTGAAGAAACAAGCGTTCTTTGTTGCAGGATTGCAAAAACTCCTATTGAACCTAACCTGAAGCTACTTGCAGGAAAAGCTAAAGAAATAAAGGTCAAGGAACGATATCAAAGACTTGTTGGTAGATTTTTTTTTTTTAAACAAAGACAAGCTTCTTTATTAATAATAAACTCAAAGTACAAGAGAGTTATATAGTGAGAATAATAGAGAAGCCTAGAAATGGGGGAGAGAGAGAGAGGATCGATAGGTGCACCTGGACATCTCAACTGGGTTGACACCCCCTTAGCACCCTCATCATATCCAAAATACAAGAACGATACTAAGGTCATGAAAAGACCGAAAATAACAATATAAACTACCTGGTAGACAGATGCAAAACTGAAAAGTAATAACACAAATGTAGAATTACATAATAAAGCCCAGCAATACTACAAAAACACAAAATCTGTTCTAGTAATGTGGAGAATAACAGCCCTAATTCTCTCAGATGAAGGCAGTCCAGCTGAGATAGATATCCTGTATTGAGTATTCTTTGAATTCTGCATTTGAAGAGCACCAAGCTGCTGCATTTCTTTTAGAAGAGTCTACGATGCCAACCCAATCCCTTCTTTTACCATGAAAAATACGTTAGCTATGCTCAAACCAAATCTCAGTTAGCAGCGCTTTTATCAAATTAATCCAAATTAAAAAAGGTTTTCTTCTTTTATAAATAAGGCCCCCTCAGTAAAAACACGTTGGCGCTTAGAGAACCATCGAAGACCCAAGTTGTTTTTAGCATAGAAAATATGCTAAACCAACATTTAGATGAGAAGGGGCAGAGAATGAATAAGTGTACTAGGTGCTCACTTGGATGGCAGCAAACAATTATTGGGAAGCTTCCTTGGCATAGTCTCAGAGCAGTTAAGAAGACCAACTGCCATAATCCAAATCAGAACATTTATTCTCCTTGAACTGCCGGTTTTCCAAAGTGCTTTAAAGCAATCTTTTTCCAAAGGGGAAGAAGGAGAAAGGTGACTCAATAGAGACTTAGCTGAGAAATGACTCGAGGAATCTAATGACCAAACTCTTCTATCATCCAAATCTGTTAATCCTTTCAAAGATAAGAGGGTTAATAGTCGCTGGAAATCTGAATTTTTTCATCCTTCAGCAATTCTCGAAAAACTAAGGACCAAGATTTTGTAACATAACCCCATTCAGCTGAGCTAATCTGAATAGATTTGGGAACTGAATTTTAAGAGGAAGATCACTGACCTATGAATATGTCCAAAAAGCTACTCTCCTTCCGTTCCCAATTTTGAAAATAGCCAACTCTTCCACCTTGTTCCATTCTCTAGAAATACTGATCCGCGGACTTCTTAAGTTGTTTCCTGATTTGTTTAGAGTCTGCCACTCAAATTTTTTGCAGTCATGAATGCTTTTAATTACTTATCGCCACAAAGCAGAATCTTCCTACATAAACCTCTAGCCCCATTTAGCAAGGAGAGCCTTATTTTTACTTTCTAAAGCACTCAAACCCAGCCCCCCATCTAACTGGGAAGGTTTGACCTTTTTCCAGGATGCCAAATGGTTAATCTTGATGCCAGACTTCCCTTCCCAAAAGAATTTTCAAATTATCTTTTCAAAATCAGAAACTACCTTTTCTGGAATGGCAAAGATGGACAGGTAGTATGTTGGAAGGCTGGCCAAGACTGAGTTGCAAAGAATTTGCCGTCCACCTCTTGATAAATTGAATCTTTTCCCTCTATCCAATATTTTATAAACTCTATCTAAACCTGGTTGCCAAAATAATTTCTGCCTAGGATATTCTCCCAGCAGAAGACCTAGATACAAAAAGGGAGTTTTTCCATTTTACAACCCAATTTTCCAGCCATGTGAGAAAGCTCGTCAACCCCCAAGTTAATTCCACTTAGCGTTGATTTGTCCCAATTCACTTTCTGACCTGAGCACCATTCAAACAAATTAATGGCATCTTTAAGCTTAAACAGCATACCTTCATCGTCGTTACAGAACAATATGGTATCATCGGTGTACTGAAGAATGGGGATGTGTGTTCAAATGCAACTTATTTATTATTTCTACTAGAACTTCACTAACTAGCAGAAAAGGAAAGGGGAAAGAGGATCACCTTTGTTGAATTCCCCTTGAAGCCACTATCCTTCCTCTTGGCTTACTGTTGATGAAGATGGAGAACTTGGTATTTCTGATACAGCCCATAATCCAAGAAGTCCATTTTGGACTAAATTTCTTGCAGTACATTACCTTTTTGAGGAAGCCTCAATCAACCCTATCAAAGGCCTTTTCAAGATCTAGTTCCAAAATCCACCCTTTTTCTTTTTGGCACAGTAATCTTCTACAGCTTCGTTGGCTATCAGAATCGAGTCTAAAATCCATCTACCTTCAATGAAAGTGCTTTGAAAAGGATTGATTATTGAGTCCATAACCCCTTTGAGCCTATCTGCTAGCATCTTGGCAACCACTTTGTAGGTGATGGTTGTGCGACTAATGGGTCTTAAGTCTCTTACATGGATCGCATCTTCCTTCTTCTGAATTAGGCAAATGAAGTTCTCTTGAATGCAAGCATTAAGCTTTCCATTTCTAAAGTCATCAAACAATCTCTTGAAACTTTCTTTAAGATTTGGCCAATGTTTCACTAAAAATTCTGTGGTAAAGCCATCCGGTACAGGAGCTTTATTGCCTCCTAGTGCCTTAATTGCCTTGAGTTTCCCCCTCAGGGAAGCTGTTGACAAGTGATAAGTTTTGAGAAACAAAGACACAAGACCAATCTGCCATAAAAGGTAAATATCCGACTCCTGGAAGTCTTGTATAAAGACCTTCACAGAACCCCAGTATAACCCTTTCAATGTCACAAAAAGACTTCGTTATCACCCCTTGCTCATCCACCAATTTTGTGATTAGGTTTTTCCTCTTTTTTGCATTAAGAAATCTGTGAAAAAATCTATATTTTCATCTCCTACAGCAAGCCAGTTTAGTTTACTTTTCTGTATAAAGTTTCTTTCTTCAATTCTGTAAATACATAGCAATTCTGTTTGGATGGCTGATATGAGAGCCAATTCCACTTCATTCAAACCAACCCTTTCTGCAAGCTCATCACTGATCTCTAACTCTCCCAGCAGCTTTCCCACTTTCTGTTTTAGATCAATCATATGACTAACATGCCAATTTTGAACAGCAAGTTTAACTTTACGAAGCTGCTCATGAAGAATGAAACCAGCCCAACTGTTGCCTGGGGTGCTTTCAAAACTTCCTCAATGGCTGTGTTGCACTCTTTTATCGACAACCAACTATTACAAAATCTGAATGGGGCTGGGCCCCATAATACTGCACCAGCCTCTAATAATAATGGGAAGTAATCGGAGAAAGTTCTTGCTTTAGGGGACACTCTTGAGCTTTTGAATTCATCATCCCATTTATTATTGATAAAAAATATGTCCAAAGATCTTGCAGCTGTGCCACCCTCTCTTGACCAAGTGAATTTGCCATTTTGAAAGGGAATTTCCATTATATTGGCCGAATCTATAAATTCATTAAACTGTCTCATTCCACTTGTGCTTCTGCCAACTGGAATCCTCTCTCGTAAGCCCATCTGGTGATATTAAAGTCTCCTCTCAAACACCAAGCCTCTTCTCCACATTCTGTGATAGTTTGTAATTCTGGCCAAACAAATTTCCTTTCTCTATAACCACACGGACCATAAACATTGGTACCCCAACAACACTTTCTGCACAAAGTGACACATTTTATTGAAAGGGAATATTGTCCTGTTATGGTTTCCATCACTGTGATTTTGTTTTTATCCCATAAAGTAAGAATACCTCCCGGAATGCACCAATTGAATCCACTGATTCCCATCCTATATCCATTGAGCTCCAAATTGTTTTAATGAACTTTACGTCCAAATTTTCCATTTTTGATTCTTGGATCATAACCACATCTGGGTGATGGTTTTTTATGAATTTTTAAGAGCAGAACGTTAGGATGGGTCTGTTAGGCCTCTTGGATTCCAAGAAATGATCTTCATGAGAGAAAAATCTGAGCATATGCTTTACAATGACTTACTTATATCAACACAATTTCACAGTCATTGATAATGGGCAACAATTCCTTTGGAATTTCTCCTGGTTTGATTGGGGAGGAGCAATGAATATTACTAAAACCACCACATTCTACTTCGAAAAGGGAAATCAGGTCCACTACTTCAATTTCAACATTTGCTTTGTCTTCTTGAATTTGCGTTAATCCCAGAGAATCTTCACTGCTGACACTACAAGGGGAGATAATTTCTGTATTTGAGAGCTTCTGCACTGACTCAACTGATTGGCATGGAGACCCTCGGACTAAAGTGATGTTAGTGTTAGGATATGTGAAGCTTGAGTAATTAAAATGAACAGTAGCGGGACGTGGAGGATACTGACCTGATATTATCTAAGACTGATTGAATTTTGGAGGTACAAATTTCCAAAAGATCTGGATTTTCCTTTGATAAAGAAGACTTGCTTGGCTGATTCTTTTAAGAGTCTTTTTTCAGATCCTTAAAGGAACATGTTGCAAGTGCTTCAGACTTCAGCAATGCAGTCCAAGCATTATCAAATGATGTTTGTTTTCTGATGAACTGTTTCACCGGTATTCTTGGGGAAATTTTTTGCTTCTTTCCTTTGCTTGATCTATGGTTATTTAGGGTACCTTCAGTAGTGGAAGAAAAAGCGGCGCCAACTGGATGAGCGACTTTGTTGGAGGGAATTTTGGAATTAAAGTGTGAGCTGACCAGATTGGCCGAATCATTTGAGGCAGAAGAGAGCCTCCCATCGCTTGACTCTTCATATTTCTGCTTTTTGAAAATAGTGGGGCCCGTCAACTTAAAGCAACAGTTGTCTGCTTTAGGCTTGGTGAGATTAATTATATGATACTGTTCATTTAACAGCTCCATTAATGTTGGTCTACGCTCCTAATCGTCTCCCTCCCCTTCTACGACGCCGGCAATTGATCAGAAAAAATTTTCATGGCTTCAAATGGGTTTCTTGCTACTGCTAAAGACCCGAAGGTGGATTTTGGAACGTTTAGGACTGGTGGGAATCCTGTAAGGTCTACCTCTTCGTCATACAAAGCAGTTCTGGTGCGTAAAAGGTCTATGGGATTTTTAAAATCATGAACCACTAATTTTCTTTTATGTACTTCGGCGGGTTCATCTGTTCTTTGTCCCCAAAGTGCAGAAAAATATTACCTCTTCTTGGGTTTTTGATTTCTATCATTGAAGGAATAAAGCCACATAGGTTCCTTTTGACTTTGATTCTTGCTTCTCTACAATTTAAGAGATTGATAGTCTCTGAGGTTATGGATTCAAGCCCACCAAAGTGATCTCCGATGACCTCAAAAGTTCTTCTTCTCCAGTAATCTAAAGGAAGATTATTGATTTTTAGCCAACCTCCAAATCCTTTTGTGACAATAGGTCTGCTATGTTTAAATTTATCCCATTTTTCAAATTTGAGGTGAAAAGAAGCCATCAATTGCCAAACTCCTTCTCCCCTTATGTGATCCTTGATTGGGCATTGATCCAAACTAATTAGAGCATTTTCATCAAACAAAGGATTTATCACAACCTTAACTTGTAAAACTGTCTCCAGCATTTTATGAATTCTCCTCCAATCATCAAAAGCAAAAAGCTTAGTCACAATCCACAATTGTTCGAAGTTAGTTGGAACTACCTCCAAATTCTTGATAACCAATTGCTTCTGGTTTTCTGCCTTTGGTGCGCTGTATGCGTAGGGAAGCCCAGTCACTTGCGTATCTTCCTGCTTTTTGATTAATTTACTTTCATTAGCTCAGACTTTTCTTTTAATTCATTGGAATAACTGAGTTTGACCTTTTCTGCATAACTTTGCTTTTCAAGCAATCTCGGAGATGGGTTCTCGGGTGCATTACCAGCAAACCACTTGATATAGTCCACTCTTTCAATGAACTTACCCAACATATTGCAAAATAACAACCAGCCTTGTTGCCTTTCTCCTGAGCAAACCCTTAGATTGAAATGACCTCCAACAAAAGGCCAATGATCGCAACTAAGGATCCAACCGGACTTTGCTTGGATATGCCAAATCTTTAGCCTTCCTTTGTCTGTGTTGCCGAATTTGTTAAAGTAACTATCCACTGGTGTTCTTAATAATTTCGAAGTAGCTGACAGAATCCAAAGTTGGTTGTCGGAGACAGATAAGATTCTTTTGGCTTCCATATCCTCGATTTGACAACTTCCATCTTCTTTCCAAATACAATAGTGTGGCTGATTGAGCTTGCATCTGACAACTTCCATCCTAAATCTTGCATCTTGTCGAAATGTTCAAGAGTGTGGCTGGAGGACTAGAATTGGGGAGGAGAGAGGAGAGAAGGGAGAGAGAAAATTTACCCTTTTTAAGACTTGTTGGTAGATTAATCTATCTGTCTCATACACGTCCTGATATTGCATCTCTTGTAAGCATGGTTATAGTCAATTTATGCATGCTCCTAGACCGACTCATTTTGAAGTTGCTTATAGAATTTTAAGGTATCTGAAAGGGTCTCCTGAGAAAGGCATTCTATTCAAAAGGAATAATCACTTCCAAGTAGAAGTCTACACTGATGCAGATTGGGTAGAAAGTGCTACAAATAGAATATCTACGTCTGGTTTGTTGGAGGAAATTTGGTTACTTGGAGAAGTAAATACAAAATATGGTGGCTAGAAGTAGAGTTGAAGAAGAATTTAGAGCCTGGCTCATGGAATTTGTGAGGGCATATGGATAAAAAAGATACTTGAAGAGTTGCGGATTTCCTTAACTACGCCTACACAAATTTATTGTAACAACAAAGCTGCCATTTCTATTACCCATAATCCGGTTTTAGATGATAGAACAAAAGATATCGAGGTTGATAAACATTTTATTGAAGAGAAAATTGAAGGGGCAACAATATGTATTCCTCATTTTCCTACATCAAAGCAAATTGCTGATGTCCTAACTAAAGGCCTTCCAAAGAATCAATTTGATAGATTGATTGACAAGCTAGCTATGGAAGACATCTTCAAACTTGCTTTAGGGGAGCGTTGGAATTTTATTTCTATATACTTATTATTGTTCAAATATTTATCCTTTATTGCTTTTATTCTTTCTTTATTTGTAAAAGGTCTTTCTCCTATATAAGAAGACCAACATTCATATATTTAATAATAAGGAAAAATAATTTAACTCCCTCAAAGTTAATTAGTGTTTTACCTATGAAGCTCTATTGTGATAATAAAGTGGCTATAAGCATGCCAATAATCTTGTACAACATGATAGAACGTTTATGTGGAGATTAACAAATACTTTATAACGAGAAACTAGACAATAACAACATTTGTATTCCGTGTATTCCATCTTGTCAACAAGTTACTGATGTTTTCACCAAAGGGTTACTCAGGCCAAGTTTTAACTGATGTGTTAGCAAATTGGGTCTGATTGACATCTACACCCCAACTTGAGGGGAAGTGTTAGAAATAAGGGGCTTTGTTGATAGTTTATAGCCCTGAGGGTATTTTAGTATTTTTCTTCGCCCTAAGTTTATTTCCCTTTTTGTATAATGACTTGCTAGAGCCTATAAAGTTCTCTCCTCTTGTAACTTCCATTGTGTGGAAAAATAATAAAAAGTGACTCTCTATTGTGGTTTCTTCTCCCCCTGCTATAGAGTTTTTCACATAAATTTACTCTTCTCTTTTTCTACCGTTTAACAATTAAATTGTGATACATTTTTATTTCAGGGAAGATAAGGAAAAAAGAGATCAGTCATTTCTGAAATACCCTTCTTTTGTAGGAAATGTGGTAAAGAATTTTGAAGTGCTGTAGTATTTGTTTGATAGCACCTGAAAATGAAACGTTTCATTTTATCCCCCAAAAGGAAACTATAGTAATAAGGAATGCCACACAGAAACTTCTAAAACTTGTTATACGCAGAAAGATGTGGCTTTCGGAATTCTCTCTCTTAAGAAATAATTAATTATAGTTTTGAGATACAATAATGAACCACAAAAATGGAGGATAATAAATAATGATATGTTTTATGTACCCTGTTACCGGTGGGTGGAACTAAAGCAGCTAAGATTTTTCCAGTGTGGATGCAATGAGTTAAATAAGGGTCTCCAGTTTTCCGCAGCTGTCCATGATGAGCCTTTTTTGCAAACTCAATAGCCTTTTGCACCTGCCTTCATAGATGGAAAACTTGAGAGCAGAATATGAGAAAGTTCAAACTAGCTGTGAGTAAAGTGAAAAACCTTGGTATCCTCAAATATAAGATATCCAGTTACGTCAACTCCATCCAATACAAGAGAACCTGTATGGATATTAAATGTTATGGCAGGAAATGACTTTAGCACAAGCAGGGAAAAGTAATATTAGTTGACGATAGATAATTAAAAAGTTCGATAACTTTCCAAGTGTTATGATCCTATGCACGTTATTAAGAGATCAAGAAGTTACAGACCAATTAAAACATGCTACCACCATGAGTACATTTCTTTGCGAAGTTTTGATCTCTTTAAGCATTGAGTAATGTATTTTAAACAAGAAAATGGAAGAATTTAAGATAACAAAGATTACGTGCAGTTGTAAACAGAGGACAGAAATGGAATCACTTCATAAACAGAATTAAAGAGAATCATGAATATAAAACCAAAAATACCAAATAGCGGCAGGTTAGATTTTCTGGTCGAGATATGGACAAAGTTCTACATTGTCATTACTGCTATAAGTTATAACATGGAGACCAAAAAAAAAATTAACGAGGGCAACGACTCGGTATTCAAATGGAGCACTGTGTGCACAAAAAAGGAAAAATTTACTCTGACTGGGACCGAGTTCATACAAAATAAGATTTGTAAGGTAAATGAAAATCTAAGCTAGCATAATGAAAATGTATGATATGAACTAGCTAGCTTCAAAATGATTTCTTTTCTTCAGATTGATTAAGCGGTTTGCTCGATTAACCTGAGCTTGGCATCTCTATACTTCCCCAGAGAAGAAAAGAGAGTTTTATCTAGTCACTTCGAATTGTATTTTCTACTTTCATAAGCAAATAAATGTCAATGTCTACTCATAACCCAACCAAAGAATCTTTGAACTTGGAAGCAACTTGACTAGTAAAACCGTCTGAAGCTTAAACAATAACTAACCCCACCCCAAAAAACCCGTTTCCTCTAACCATTTTCCAATCTCCAAACATAATATCAACGATAACGATAGTAGCAACAACAATAAACTTGGATGAGGAAATGGAACCTGGTTGCTCCTCCACTTTGGGCCAAAGGAAATCCACCTTTGTAGAGAGACAAGCTCCAGAGGCAATAGCGACGGCCGTAACAGCAACATGCGTGATTGCAGAAGTGACAGCACCATGAACAGATCCAGAGCTGGAGGCAGCGGCCGCAGCAGCTGCAATAACATTTCCAGAGGCGATGATAGAATTGATGGACGCAGTAACAACAGGTACAGGTCTAATTCGATCAAAAAGGCGGCGGAATTTCACGGAGCGACCAAGTACCCTCGGCCGGAAAATTGGGGAAAAACGGAAATAAAACTTGTGAGGGAACATCACAGTAGTGGAAACAGTGGCTGTGGTTGAGCTCCGAAGGTGACATGAGCGCATTCTAGCAGATGATTCTCCTTCAAAAGAGAATCAAAAACTGTGAACCAAAACCAAAAATTAAACAAAAGAGGGAAAAGGGCTCAATCGTATTTGTGATTTTGTTAAGGAGAAATGGAGAAATCGACCAACCGTATTTCACAATTGGAAGAGAAGAAAGTGAGTGGTTGGGAAAGATACAGGGAATCCATGGTTGTAAATATTCTTAGTATAATCCGAAATTTTTATGATATTTTTCCAGGAAAATTAATGGGGAAGAAAATGATGACAGTTGGAGTGGATATTAGAGTCCAGCACTCATATTATGACGCGTGGCGAGATTTCACCTGAGCTACGACAGCTGTTTTATTAAGTACATAAATATAACATTATATTTATAATCAATTTAGCAGTAGTTTTTAAGGCATCAATAACTATTTCATTTTTTTATTTTTTAAAATTAAATTTATAAACATCACTTCTATATTTCTTATTCTGTTATCTTTCTACTAATATTTTTAAAAATTAAGCCTATTTTAAAAAGTAAAAATATAAAATTTTTAAAAACTTCTTTTTAAAATAATAATTTAACTCTTTACTTAATAAAATGAAAAGAAATATAAGAAATTGGTAGAATTATTAAAAAAAAAAATCAAATAGTTACCTAATAACGCTTTGTTAGGGTTTTTATTCGATTTTTTAGAAAATAAAGAATTCAAACGAAAACAAAAATAGAAATAAAAACAAAATTTTCTTTATCACTATATTCAAAAAAGAACATTTTATTCAAATTTAAAATTTAAAATTTTGAATTTAAATTTATTTTTGGTCGTGAATTTAAAAGTGCAATAGGTCTCATGTTCATACTTTCTTAAAACAAATTTTTAAAGTAAGGAAAACCACAATTTATTATTTTAAAAAATTGGGCTATTTCAAACGTTGTTTTAAAGGGTAATTTACACACACATATAACAAAATGTAAAACTATTTATATTTTGTATAGCCAAAAAAAAAAAAAAAACTATTGAGACCTATGGTTCTGTTTTTATTAATTACAAAAATACTCTTGATTTCTCCTTGTTCTTAAGAAAAAAACTCCTCATTCATTTTCTTCTTTTTGTCTCTACTCCACCACTTCATTTTCATTTTTTCCTCACACCATACTGGCCAAGACCCACCTCCAACCTCCACGTCGCCGACGCCGCCCACTTTATCTTCCCTTAACATTGTCATCGTCCTTAGCTTTGCCTAAATTGCCATTGGTAGGAGAGTGTGGGGTTTGGTTTTCCTCTCTCTCTACTCAGATTTCTTTCTCTCACTCTCTCTCTCTTTCAGGATCAGCGCCAACGCTTGTGGTGAGAACCGTGATTGGGTGTTATTAGGTTGTCGGTTAGCGTTCAATTGGAGTAAGGTTCTTGGTGATCTATAGATATTTGGATCTAATCTTGATGTTTGGTGGTATGGTTTGATTTAAAATAATTTGCCCATGGTGTTTCAAGGTTAGATTCAGAGTTTAGTGGTGATTATAGTTGCCTTCTAGTGTATTTAAAGATGTTTGGGTGTCATTTCAGTTAGTGTTAAGACCTTATAGTCATATGGGTTGTTGTAACTCGAGTTCTTGGCTTTTAATTTTCATGTTTGTCTTAGGTTTGAACTTTATTTTGCTAGAAATTGGGTGTTCTGGATAAAAAGACTTTTTGGGTAAATATTTAAATACTTTCAAAGTTAATTTACCTGTTGTATTTGGATCTTAATCATGTATTTGGGTGTGTATCTTGAATAAGCACATATAGATTGTTATTTGTGTCTATCCAAAATAGACATAGATAGAATTCTATCTTTGTCTATTTCGGATAGGCACATATAGCAATTTATCTATGTCTATCTCAGATATATTTATTTATACTTATTACTTTCCTCTTACTTATCATATCTATTAGGTGAATCCCATTAGGTTAATCTCAGATAGCAGTCTACCTAGTCTACATATGCTTAATTTAGATACTTATTCTTATGTAGCTGAGTTTTATCATAAAGAAGCATTGTCACCAACATCGACTTGTTGGAGTTCATTTGGATTGGAGAGTTGAAGATGATGTCATGAAAACATTACCTCCTATTGTTAAACGTCAAGTTGGAAGACCTAGAAAGCAATGAATTCCATTTGTAGGTGAATTTAAAAGTTCATCAAGATGTTCTAATTGTTGGGGTTGATGCCCTGAATGTATGTGGTTTATCTAATAAAATCAAGTGTTTTTATTTTGAATATATGTGTTAAACATCAAGATGGTCTTGTAGTTTGTAATTGTATATATTATACAAACATTTTATTTATCTAATAAAATCAAGTGTTTTTATTTTATTTTGTCATTTAGTTGCATTAACCCACAAAATTAATAAACTAACATCCAAGATTATCTTCTGTAACCTAAACATGTATGTGGAGACATACATGTGGATCATATTTAAGTGATAACCTAAATGGTTTGTAGTAGATGGATAAGGTTGGATACCTTATCCTGGTGACACTACGAATACGACATGCTTTGTAGTTGTTACAATTGTTCTAAAGTGCTACAAATGATTTATCCTAATCATTCATGTTGAGACATTAGAGTAGTGGTATTCTATACAAAGGGTTTGTATAAGATCGAACCGTGAAATGAATAGTCTCTCTTATTAACACAGTTACTAGTTGAGACCACATTTTTCTAGGATAACCATAGGTGACTTGACCTGAATCCTGAGTGAGTTGTGAACTCCCACCTATGATGGTGGTCCTTTGATTTGCATTGGTGGGAGTGGCCTATGTTGTCGATTCAATATGCTTACCATTTTAGGGATTCGTCTGATTGGGGAGCTGGGAACACAACTACACAAGAAGGAATTCACTCCTATATAGATAGAGTAAGTAGAGAAATTGTTCTCTTAAGGGCTGATTCTAGGGC
The DNA here is from genome assembly GCA_025688845.1 of Cucumis hystrix. NCBI lineage: Eukaryota > Viridiplantae > Streptophyta > Magnoliopsida > Cucurbitales > Cucurbitaceae > Cucumis > Cucumis hystrix. The sequence goes on from CM046889.1 coordinate 13,615,360, forward strand.
TTGAACAATGTGGCGCCATAAACCCTACATATCATTCATAAGAAAGTCTATGAATTACGAGTATAATCTCATTAGTAGATATGGAGAAGCTTTCCAAGAGTAGGACTATCCTCCAGCGAGAACTCAGAATTATGAGTCAGAAAGGCGCTAAGCTGCTAGACTGCCCAGGCTAGATTGAAAAATCTTTTGGGCTAGTCTCAAATGAGTTCCATCCAAAGCTATCAGAGTTGGGGCGATCGGGGCTGCTTAGAATATGCTTGACAGTAAGGAGACTACCCAAGGAGCGGAGCGAAGCAGCTAACCCGGATTGATTGATCAAATCAGGTGCGCTCAGAAGATAGAAGAATCAAAAATAAGAAAATGAGTCTCTTGGCCCGAGAGGAGTTCTATTGTTCATTAGAGGAATCAATAGTACTTAAGGAGTTAGATGTAACTACAGGGGAAAAATGTAACTTTTTGGCCTAGCTGTACTTACAAGCAATTTGTGAAGGGTCTTGCACTATTGATTGGATATATCTAATGACACAAAAATATATCTACAGTAAGAAGAGTGCAACTGTTAGTCTTTAGTGGAATGATTGATAGTTAATGAATGAAGATTAATTTAATTAAAGAGTTTAATTAATTAATCTCATATCATTGGAGCTTCAATCTGTAGGTCCATAAGGTCCCCCTGTTAGTGCAATAAGGATAAATGGGAATCAAATTTATTTTGGTGTAAATTTGAATTGTTCAAATTGTTTAAAGGGAATATAAAATTAATATAATGTATTTGATACATTATAATATAAAGTTTTTATGAGAGAAGTTAATATTTGAATATGATTCAAATAATAATAATAATATGAAAAGATTCATAAATAAATTATAGGTTAAAATTGATTAAAGGGACATGTTTTATGCGGCTAGATACCATAAAAAGGAATCATTTGCAACGGTAGAAGGCGAGAAAGTTCCCTTCACCGCAGAAGAGATCAATAACCTTTATGATCTCTCGAACAACCGGAATGACTACCTTGGCCAAAGGATCATCACCAAACCTATTAAAGGTGATTTAAGCAAGAATTTGAAAGCAATCGCTTGGCTAGGCGCGAGTTGGGAAGAAACGCCAACTGGGAAACTACAGCTATACCCTCTGAAGTCATTATTTGGTTTGTACGGGTGAGAGTGACCAGGTTGATTACTCAATATGCTTATCATTATGGGGACAAGACTAAGTGGGGAGCTAGAAACATAATCACACAAGATGGAATTCATTCCTTCCCAATTTTAGGGTAATTAGATGAGTGTTCCCTTAAATGGTGTCTCTAGGACTTGAACAAAGGGTCCTACCCTCTCTATGGCACGAGAGGGTTTCTTTTTAGTGGTTTGACCATAAACATGTTATTCATTAAAGGAGTACTAATATTTAAGGACTAGAAGCACTACAAGGATATTGAGTATTGTTGCTCTATTGTTGACATATGCGTTTTGTTATCAAGTATTAGGCTCGTGATTTTAACATGCATAGCTCTTAGTTGGACGATTATTAGGCGACTTAATAGGATGGTGCAGTAAAAGGTACATTCATATTCATGCATTGCTAGTTTGATGAAATTTAAACATTGTCTTGCAAATTTTCCTCTCTATTGTCCAAGTATAAGCGAAGAGAGGTTTTCTGGTAAGTCCAAGGTCGAACATAGAAAATTTAAGCTCCTAATTTATCTTATCGGGTACTAATTCATGCGGTACAATCTATGTTGTATATTTATGGACAGTATACTAATTAACCTAGCTATTTACATTAATATGCTGGACGGTGCAAGGTGAGCATGGTAAATTGGAATTATGGAATGTGTACTCATTATAGACATGGCAAGGAAGGAAATTTTAATTATCTAATAGCGATAAATTGTGCTTTAGTACTTAAAGGCAATACAAAGCATATATTAACTAAGTATTAGGGCGAGCAGCCTCTCAACTCTTCATGTTATACTTGCTCGCCTTCTCGGGATGTAAATACACAAAGTTAAGCCCTGATTTGTATCTAATCATCTTATATGTAGTATAAGCAACTTATCCTTTATTAAGGCGGGCAACCTCTCGGTGCTTTCACCGCATACATAGTTTCCTCTCGATAATGTATGCAAAGGATAAGTTTGGTGATTAGATTTCATTGCTACAATCTTTTCACCACTCGCTTAGCTAAATGTGGTTCTCACTTGTCAGATGATTACAATCTATACCATTGGTCTTCTCTCGAGTATACAATGTTAAGATAGTCATATTTAACTTAGCAACACTTATAATACATCCATTATGATTCTCTAAGTATTAAAACATAGTTTATCACTAGTTATCTAACCAAAAAAACGAACATGGAAGAGATAAGAAGTATGGAAGAATGGAAGAAGGAATGCATTGCTTTAATAAAAATAACTTTAGGCCTTTCAGCCACGGTGTCCATCTTACAAGTAGAGTACGCAAGAAGTGTTACACCGCAAAGTATAATTTCTCATACTCTTTGACTCTGATTTTTGCCTATTAGTGGGGGGGGGGGGGATAGAGGGGATGAATCTCTCTCTCTTTTTGTTCTAAGCTCTCACCTAAAACTCAAGGAAAAGGAGAGAATGGACGATATAGGAGCTTGTTCTATGGCCAAATTAAGTACACCGAGTTCTGGAGTGGAAAGCTCTATTTAAAAAAGAGATTAATGATGATAGGACACCACACGCCATTAAAGCCTCTGAAAAGCTGCAACGGCGCTACACATACGTCCTTTCTTTGAATTTTCCGCCAACCATTTTTGTTTGCTAGTGCCTTAATCGCCTGGCTTGTATTTCTTTTCGTCGCAAAGGTTGAACGTTTCTTCTTGCGTAGACATGGTATCACCGAGCTTCACTCCATTTTGGCAAAAATCCTGGGATAAGAAGACTAAAGAGTCATAAAATGAGGATAAGGTTCTTTTGTATCATTCATTTGGCAAGATAACCAAATCACCTACTTTTTTCTCTGTTTTCTTTCCCTCTTATGCGATAAGGCTTCATTATTTTACCTAAAAGGCTACAATAAATTGTATTTCTATAAGTTATCTGATAACTTGTATTAACTTGTAAAAATACAAGTTATGACCTTTAAGTAAAATAATGAAGTCTTATCACATGAAAATAGAAGAAAACAGAGAAAAAAGTAGGTGATTTGATTATTCTGCGAAATGCATGATACAAAAGAACCTTATCCCTGTTTTACTATATTTAGTACTTTTATCGCAGGATTTTAGTCAAAAAGGAGTGAAGCTCGGTGATAGCATTGTTATGCGAGAAGATCCGCTCAACCTTCACGGTGAAAGAAGTATAAGCTAGGCATTTAAGGCACTAGCGTCAAAAGTGGTTGGTGGAAAATTCAGAGAAAGGACAAAAGGACGTCAACCGAACGTCATTGCAGCTTTTCAAAGGTTTTAATGGGGTGTGACGTCTTGTCAACATCAACTCTCATCTTTAAATAGAGTTGATGTGCATATTTGGCCGGAGAGCAAGCTCCTATATTGTCCATCTTCTCCCATCTTTTGAGTTTTAGGTAAGAGCTTAGAACAAAAGAGAGAGAATCATCCCCTCCATCTTCCCCCCATCAATAGGCAAAAATCAGAGCCAAAGAGTATAAAAAATAAGACTCTGCGACGTAACATCTCTGTTGTATTCCAGTTTGTAATTTTTATTGTATTGTTTTGTAAGATGAGCACTATGGTCGAGAGGCCTAAAGTTGTTTATATTATAACAATGCATTTCTTCTTCCATTCTCCCATATTTCTTATCTTCTCCATGTTTAATATGTTTAATTAGCTAACTTGTAATAAATTGTGTTTTTTATGTTTAGAGAATCAGAATGGATGTATTATGAGTTTTGCTAAGTTAAACGCGAATATGTTAACATTATGCATTCGAGAGAAGAGCAATGATATAGATTGTAATTGTCTGACAAGTGAGAACCACATTTAGCTAAGCGAGTGACGAAAAGATTGTAGCAATGTAAACTTATCACCAAACTTATCTTTTGCATACATTACCGAAAGGATACTATGTGTGGCGCCAGCACCGAGAGGTTGTCCGCCTTAATTAAACATACAAAAGACATTTATTTAAATATAACAAATTATATTTAACTAAGTAATGTCATGCATCATGTTTATCCAATTTCATACATTTAAAATATCAACATACTTTAAATAACTCATGAAATTCAAAATCATTTGAAACTCGAACACACACAATCCTACATCAAGGATAGGTGAACAACCACTGCACTAAGAATTTGTTCTTGGTAGTTTCAACAGACGTAAAAACAATATATTTGTTTCAATTTTCCTTTATTTTTTTAATCGCATCTTCACAGCAACTCTTGCCATCGAACGACACGAACTTACAAACTCGATTACAGAATTAAAATGTCCAAAATAACAAGCCCTTACATCAATCAAATTAATGAAAAATTGTAATCTAAAGTGCCAAAATCGAAAACATCTATTTTGCAAACTCCATTCATAATGCAAAAATCCCACCTAATCAATGAAAATTTTAAAATTTTCAATTAAAATTTGAGATGATTCTGATATCAATTAAGGGATAAAAGCCCATGGTAACGGAAGATTTTACATAACTATTTCTTAAATTAATTTAGGAATCCCAAAATACCAATACGTACATTGGCAAAATAATATAGAAACTAATTTTCTTATTATAACTTAAAGGCTAAGCATGCTTTCTAATTATAGATTAGAGAAAGAAACACTTACCGAGTTTGACGTCTTTGAATCTACTAAATCTCCAAATTTGGGGACACCACCCGTCAGAGGTTTTCTTGATGAATCAGGGTCGAACACAGGGAATTGATACAAAGCTTAGTTCTAGAGTCTTCTTACCAATCAAACACTATAAAGGAATAATTTATAAAAGAATGTAAATTTGAAATATAACTACTTATGTACACTAGAGAATTCTGTAAAGGGGAATGAGATGGAGATAAGAACTAACTTGTATTAAAGAAAAGAGTGGAGGAACATCTAAGTATTACTAGGTGATTAAGCCATGAAACTCTTGGTGCGATATGACTTTTTTAACCAATTTGTAATTAAGGCGAGCTCCTCTCGAAGTCTTTAAACACCACACATGGTCACCTTTTGAGATCAAAGTGACTCATTCTAGTTAAGCGAGATACATCTAGAAGCGTTTACCTATAATACTTATACAACTTCACGTTTAAGGACAACAACCTCTCGACGCCTATTGCCACACTTGTTCACCTTTTGGGATACAAATGAGGGAAGCTATCTCGTAGAGGGAAAAACTTTTCCTTCTATGTGTTAGCCATATCCTTGCTACTTGCCCTCTCGGGTGGTTGACGATATACACTGGCCAAGTGATGAAAATAGCTCAACTAACACAATAAGAGTTATAAGTAAAGCTTATTATCAAGAACTTATAAGAAGCTTAAACAACATATAACACATTGACAGGTGGAAAGTAAAAATGTAATGGATTGAAAAGATATGAACATGTAATATATCTAAAGAATGTAGGCCTTCAGCCATTGTACAATATGAACAACAAATATTACAAAAAAATACAAAAATGGAAGAAAAAGAGAATGGAAAAAGATTACAAGTTAGGAAAAGTTGGAAGATGGAATCTTCTCATCCCAAACTTTAAGCTTTCACTTTACAATCTGACCGGAGAAGAAAAAGGACTTTACTGATGGTGAAAAGGCTAATCATTTCCACCTCTCTTTAGGGTTTGGCCCATTCAGACACACTTGTAAATGGTGTAGAAGGAGGCTTTTTATAGACAACTTTTAAGTGGAAAACTATTCTTCTAGATGTATTAGCTCCCAAAGCAGTCTTTGTAAACAAGTTACATCACTCCAACTACCACTTTTGTCTTCTAGCGAATCTCTTCTCGCGGATCATTTGGTCTTTTCGCCTAGTCTTCTTGCGATTTGCCAGCTTCTTCTTTTTGTACTTTAGCCTTAAGAAACTAAAAACACGGTAAAGCAGGCATGAAGGCTTATGTAAAGTGCATTTCTGAATATTTATGGATTTTCAACATATTATACGCGTTTTGACACTTTTGCTATTCGTTTTGATTGCATTATTCTAACTAAAAGACTATAATAATTTGTATTTCTACAAGTTATCAAATTCCTTTTGAACGATGTTCATACGCTTCCGCTATGGGAATTACATTCCTTCAATTGGTGTCAGAGACAAATTATGCAATTGTTTTTCAATTTTTTTTAAAACAAAATTCAGAGAAAATATGGGTGTTTTTTTCCTGTGCATTGTGAATGTGCGTTTGCAAAATAAATGTTTTCGATTTTGGTACCTTAGATTATAGTTTTTCATTAATTTGATTAATGTAAGGGCCTGGTGTTTTGGGCATTTTAATTATATAATCGAGTTTAAGTCTATGTCGTTCGATGGCAAGGGTTTCTATCTGTATAGATTCAAATTTGAATAGAGTTGGAGGAGCGTTTGATTAAAATTAAAAAAAAAAGTAAAGTTGAAACAAATATATTGTTTATGAGCGCCCGTAAAGTACCATGAATAAGTTTATGGTGTAGTGGCTATTCATCCTCTATTGATGCGTGAGATCGTGGGGGTTTGATATCCAAATTGTGTAGCATGGAGTTTTTTTCAATTTTTTTTTGTTTTAATAATTAAATTAATATGATAATATTCATTTGATTATTTTTTTCAAGGTGCAAAATTCAATCCATTTTGTTTTTTTAATATATTATTGCATGTGATGTTTGATTAAATTAATTATATGCATAATGTATGTCACATAGTTTAAAATTTCACCTTAGGATTATAATTATCATGCATCATTCTTAAATATAAGTGTTATATTTTAATTGCACGATAACATTAGCATGCTCATGCATCATATTTAATATAATTGTTTTATTATATGATAGCATGTACCATTAATATTTTGATGCATCATACTATATTTTAAAATGTTGTATTGTATTGTTTGATTGGTGGATGTGTTTGTTGGGATTTATGTCATAAAACTCATAGATTGTAAATATAATCCATTGACCGTTTTTAATAAAGTGTTATTATTATAATAAATATTATTGATTTATTAGTTTTGTCTGAATAACCCAAATCTAGTAAACTAACATCATAAGCTGTTTGATGAGTCTTGAATAGACATACAGGGATCGATGTTCGAGATCAGCTTAAAGGATATATAGTATAGGGACAAGATTGGAACCTTATCTTGGTAACACTATGTATACGACTCAGTTTGTATTTGATAGAAACACAATGATCCAACACGTTTGTGTAGGTGACATGCGAGTCAAGGTAACCTATGCAATGAGTTTTCATAAGATTGGACCACAAAGTAGTAACCACTAGATGTAACTCCGTTAACTAGTTCTATTTCTATTGCATTAGGATGACCTAGGTAACTTAGTCTTAATCCTGAATGTATTATGAACTCATGTTCGCGAGAGATTGTCCTTTGATTTGTACGGATGAGAGTGGCCAGATCACTGACTTAATATACTTATCATTTTGGGGACAAGATCGAGTGAGGAACTGGAAACATAATTACACAAGATGGAATACACTCCTTTCTGACTTTAGGGTAAGTAGATGAGTGTTCCCTTAAATAGTGTCTCCGGGACTTGAACAAAGGGTTTTACCTTCTCTATGGCACGAGAGAGGTTTCTGTTTATTGGTTGGACCATAAACAGGTTGTTCATTAGAAGAGCATTGGTATTTAAGGACTAGAGGTAACTCAGAGGTAAAATGATAATTTTACCCAGCTGGTGTTACAAACACTCATAAAGGACTAACTTACTATTATTGGTCTAATTCCGTGGACACATAAATATATCTATCGCGACGTGATCCGACGCGGAGCGGTTGACCTCCTCGTTTATTTAATTTCAATAAATAAATAGTTTTGGAGTCGCCACCAACCATATTAAGGTGTGATTGGTCACCCAAAAAGGAAAAAAATAAAATAAATAAAAAAAAGACGATCTGCGTAAATTCATGAGATTTAAGTTTAGGACACTTGTGTGTAGGGAAGGTGTTAGCACCCTACAACACCCATAAAATGATTATCCAAAATTATCTTTTAAACTAAATTATAGGGCTTCACGAAACAAAGTTTTTTATTTAGGTTTTATTTAAATGTTCCATGTTTATCAATTCACATCGAAGAAAATAAAACCTAAGCATGAATTGATTGTTATGGGTGACATAGGAGCCATTAGAAAAATGAAGTTTATTTTTGTTTTAAAAGATTTTTTTATTCACCTTAAGAATATTAAGATACCAAAATTTGATATTTTAATCTCTATCATAGATGTCTAATGAGAAATTTCATGTATCTAAGAATTAATAAATTCATAGAAAACACTAATCAGTCTCATTTAAAGTATGAAATGTGTTTATAATTTTAAAGACAATCTATTAATTAAATTTCGAATGGAGAAATTTCATGTATTCATGGAATTTAAATTATAAAATCCATAAAAAAACAATTATTTTTCTCCTACTTAGACTTTTATATTTAAATTGAATAATAATAATAATAATGACAAACATTGTGAAATTTGAGAAATACCTTAAGATAATATGTTGAGATAATATAATACTGATAAAATAAATACATAAGATAAATTCAGAGATAATATAAGATGGATGCAAAAATATGCAAGATTTCAAGATACAAAATAATTAACTAATGCAGCATGATGCAAAATAATTAACTAATACAACAGGATGCAAAATAATTAACTAATGCAACATGATGCAAAATAACTAAATAAGGCACCATGATGTAAAATAACTAATTAAGGCACCATGATGGAAAATAACTAATTAAAACAGCATGATGCAAAATAACTAATTAAGGGCAGGGGAGCAGGATGCAAAACATAATTATGGCAGCAGGATGCAAAAATAATTAATTAATGCAGCAAGCAAAAATAATTAATTAAGGCAGCATGATGCAAAAAATAATTAATTAATGCAGACCACATAGGGCCCGTTTGGTAACGTTCTCGTTTCCTGTTTCCTGTTTCTGTTTTCATTTTTCAAGAAACGGGGGTGTTTGGTAACGTTTTCTATTTCTCGTTCTCAAAAAAAGTAGAAATGTTTCTCATTTTATAAGGAATTATTGGGAACAAAAAAAAGTAGTTTCTCCCGTTTCTGTTTCTCAATTATTTTTATTGGTTTCTTTTTTCTTTTTCTCAATTGTTTTGATTGGTTTCCTTTTTCTTTTTCTCAATTGTTTCCATTGGTTTCCTTTTCTTTTTTCTCAATTCTTTTTATTGATTTCCTTTTCTTTTTTCTCAATTCTTTTTATTGGTTTCCTTTTCCTTCTTTTCAATTCTTTTTCTATTTCACTTTCCTTTTTCATTTTCTTCTTGTGATTTCCTTTTTCTTCCTCTTATTTCCATCTTCTTTCCCAAATAACCAGTCTCCACATGGTTTCCTTTTTCTTCGTCTTATCTCCATCGTCTTTTCCAAATAACCATCCCCTTCCTTTTCCTCACATCATCTTCGTTGTCTTTCTCTTCGCCTCTCATTGTCTTCCTCTTTGCCTCTCATCGTCTTCCCTCTACACGACGCCTTCCTCTTCGCTGGATCTGGGTTTTCCTCTTTCTCTTTACGTGAATTATTTTTTCGCTGTGGGTTTTCGCCAAATTTGCGGGTTTTTGTCAGATATGTGTTTTAGCTGTGAGTTTTTGTCTTTCTCTTTTTCGTGGGTTTCAGTCCTCCTCTTCGTCGTGGGTTTTCATCTTCCTTTCGTCGGCTCTGTTATTCAGATCTCAATCTTTATCTCGTTCTCCATAAGATTACAAGAAGACCTTCCTATCTAGGTTTGATAATTTTTTTTTATGTTTAATGGAGGACATATATTTTTGTTTGGTGTTTAATTGAATTAAATGTGAATAAAATAAAAAAATAAATTTCAAAGAAAATCAGGAAACAATAAACAGTTATCAAACACATTTTCTATTTCTGTTTCTATTTTTCAAGAAACAAGAAATAGAAACAGTTATCGAACACATTTCTGTTTCTTGTTTTAAAAAAAGAAGGAACGGGAAACCCGGAACAGGAAACAAGAAACAAGAAACAGGAAACTAGAACGTTACCAAACGGACCCGTAATTAACGCATTATGTCATATTAATTAATTAATGCAGAATGCAACATGCCAAATGAATAATTATTAACACACAAATTCAAATGGGTGTCAAGTAATCACCACATAATGTCAAATGGGTGTCAAGTAATTAAAAGGATGCAAATAATTAAATCAGCATGCCAATTGGGTGTCAAGTAATCAACACAATGTGAAATGCGTGCCAAATAATTAAAAGATGCAAATAATCAAACCAGGATGCCAAATGGGTGCGAGTAATTAACATAATGTGAAATGGGTGCTAAATAATTAAAATGATGCAAATGATTAAACCAGCATGCCAAATGGGTGCCAAGTAATTGAAATGAGTGCCAAATAATTGAAAGGATGCAAATAATTAAACCAAGATGCCAAATGGGAATGTGAAATGGGTGCCAAATAATTAAAAGGATGCAAATAATTAAATCAGGATGCCAAATGGGTGCAAGTAATTAACACATAATGTGAAATGGGTGCCAAATAATTAAAAGGATGCAAATAATTAAACCATGATGCCAAATGGGTGACAAGTAATTAATACATGATGCTAGATGAATAATTAACACACCAAAATGGGTGCCAAATGATTAACACAACATCTAATTAATTAATCAAATAAATAATTAACATAGGAGCCAAACGAGTGATTTAAATGAATAATTAACATAGCACCCAAATGGGTGCCAAATAATTAACCCAAGAAGCAGGACACTAATTAATTAACACACCAGCTAAATGGGTAATTCAAATCAATAATTAACACACCAGCCAAAATGGGTGCCAAATAATTAAAGCATAATCATCAACCATGAATAATAAAAAAAAAAATTACCAACAGGTCTGCCTTAATTGCAAAAGGCTTCTTTCTCGATCCTCTCAATCTCTTTCCAAATCACAAACAGATGAAATTTTTTCTTTTTTTATGTGTACCTTTCCTCTAAAAATCTCTCCTTTTTTAAAAAAAAAATCTTCTCCTCCTCTTTTTATAGGGCAAGGTAGATTGTTTTTTAGACAATGAAGTGGAGTGCAGACTATGGAGAGAAAGTGGAAGAAAGTGGGAGAGTGGGATTAAGCATGAGATGCCACTAAGTAAATTAAATAGTTTAATGCACCTAGAAACTTTAGAGTAAAGTTTTATTATAAGAGTTATAATAAGAATAGACTTAGATAGATTCATCTAGCCAGAATTTAACTAAGTACAACAAACCCTAAATTAATAGAACATTTTAGTGGGAGAAAAATGGTATATATGATATATCAATTTTTAGCCCTCACGTCCCTAAGAGTTCACACGTGATTTTTATACTCGGCTTCGTGTCGCCCTGAGAGCAGCCTCCCTTCGAAGAGTGTTTGTATGGGTCAATAACAAGGTGAATAGAGGAAATATTCATAGTAAGTGGGAGAAGGACGCGTGTCAACGTATCGTAGGGTCTCCTCCATTAGGTTGCACTGCGAGATTTCTGTGATCCACCTGCATGTCGTCCTAGAGCGGCCATCCCTTTGGAGGGACTGGTTGTAGAAGTTGGAACAACACAAACTTCAGAAATGGATATGGTTTCTTAGGTTAATCTTCAACAATTGTCTTTCCTTTCGGTAGCCTATTAAAGCGTACCTCTGGAATCTGAAAATGGTAAGGTTACACTTATGGGATGAATTAAGTTAGTTAATGAATCCTTGACCGAACAACGATAGCTAAGAACTATAGGAATATGAGTTATTATGATATTAGTTATTAGCTGAGATTGTCGCAATTCAAGAGAGGAGTAGTTGATCACCCTTCGGTGGCTATTGCTCTAAACTTCTAAAGTATCGTTGTAAAAAATAAATCATTTGTTTAATTAGGGTTATTTGATTGGTTGTTTTTGCTAAATTGATTGGATTATCTTGTGTAATGGGTTAAGACAAACATAACTAATATGGTCAATTGATTGTTTCAGCATGTCTTCTTCAATCATTCAAATGCTTAAAAATAAAAAATTAATCGATGAAAATTATGCAACGTGAAAGTCAAACTTAAAGATGATTCTGGTTAATAATGATCTACGCTTCATCTTAATGGAGGAATGTCCTCCTTTCCTTGCTCGAAATGCATCTCAGAATGTCAAGGATGCATATAATCGTTGGACAAAGGGCAATGACAAGGCTCGCGTCTATCTCTTGTCTAGTATGTCTGACATACTAAGCAAGAAACACGAGACCATATTCAAATATGAATTTATCTCATAACCAATAATTTTAATATGAATCCAATTCACAGTAATTAATATTTGAACTTATTCAGATATTTTATCTCTCATAAATTAATTTTGAATCACATCCATAATTAAATTTATATAATAAAGTTTAATAAAAATATAAACTTTATATTATTATGTATCACCATACATTATACCAATTTCCAAAGGAAATTTCAACATTTCAAATTACAACCAATATAAATAAATCTCATTACACTTTACAAGCTATGAAGAGGACCTAATGAAACTACAGATGAGAAGCTACAATGATGTGAGATTAATTGGCTAAACTCATTAATCATATTAATCAATATTCGCTAACTGTGTGTACACTCCACAAAAGACTCACAACTAAACTCCTCTCACTGTAACTATATTTATGTGTTCACGTATATAGACCAATAACAGTAAATTAGTTTTTCACGAGTGTTCGTAACACCAACTGGGTCAAATTACCATTTTACTCCTGGGTTACTTCTAGTCCTTAAATACCAGTGTTCCTCTAATGAACAACTTGTTTATGATCAAACCAATAAAAAGAAACTCCTCTCATGTCATAGAGAGAGTAGGGCCCTTTGTTCAAGTCTCGGAGACACCATTCAAGGGAACACCCGTCTACTTACCCTAAAGTATGGAATGAGTGAATTCCATCTTATGTGATTACGTTCCCAACTCCCCACTCGATATTGTCTCCAAAATGATAAATATATTGAGTCGGCAATCTAGTCACTCTCACCCGTACAAATCAAAAGACAATCTCTGGCGAACAGAAGTTCATAATACACTAAGGATTAAGACTAAGTTATTTAGGTCATCCTAATGAAATAGAAATTCAACTAGTTAACAGAGTTACATCTAGTGGTTACTATTTCGTGGTTCGGTCTTATGCAAACTCATTGCATAGAATTCTCTCACACGCATGTCACCTACATGAACGCGTTGGATCATTGTGTTTGTATCAAATACAAAGTGAGTCGTATCCATAGTGTTACCAAGATAAGGTTTCTAGCCTTATCCCTATACTATAGACCCTTTAAGTTGATCTCAAACATTGATCCTTGTATGTTTCTACATACTGTTCACGTAACGACTCAACTCTTTATACTAAGCTGAAGTCATTACCTTAAAAATAAATAACTATTTTGATAATTTCTTGAAAAGAGCAAAACTAAATTTTTTTTAAAAATACTATGAAAACATGTTGCTGCTGGTTTTAAAAATTTTAAAGAAAAAAAAAAAGATAAAAGTATTTAAGCTCAAAGTACTGAAAATGAATAATGAAAAGTTGAAGCAAAACTGTATTCCCATATGGCATGTCACGAATCCTTCCTGTCGCTCACTATCTTTCCTCTATCTTTACCTTTCCCTGAAATGTTAAACATAGAAAAAGATGAGTATACTTAGTAAGGGACCCACTATTAATCTCACTAGGTGTCTGTTAACTTTCCATTAGGGTTCGTAAGAAAGTAACCCAAAACTATTGTGCTCCCAAACACATGCTATCCAGTTATCCCATAGGGACACATTTGGACTCTTAGTGAACTCAAAGGAAACACCCTAAGAGAGTCGAGCTGTAAGTGACCCCGTCGGACCTCTCATAAAACATAACATGACAGGCTGGTAAGTCCTGTCAAACTCACATCAGTCATAAAAAGGTGGTGATTCCGAGGAACACCCATATGGGTACTATCCTAATAGACAAAGTTAACAGAACACTCATCCATAGCATGTAGCAATATCATAAACATCATAGCATAGCATGAATATCAATCATAACGTCTTCATCGTGTGATTAATATTTCATGCATCATAACATAGTCATATCAGTCATCCATAACACATTATGCATTTTAGCTACATCAATGCATAATGAAAAATACATGCAAGCTCTTAATTTTATTTTCGAAGTTCTAATAGTATAATCTCTTATCTGAGGTATTAGCTAAAAATATTCCTTTGCTGACAATAAAAATTCTTTAATTAATTTAATCCTAATCATAAAAGAAAATTTCAATATCTTAATTAATAAAATTAACAATTGGCTTTCTTCCAAAAATTCTCCCAAATTAACTTATTCAAAATTTAGGTTGAAACTAATTCAACCTTGATGGGAAAAAAATCGTCATTTAAATCTTCAAGATTTGTCAAATGGACTTTCCAAAGGCATGCAACTAAAATTAATTTTAAGATGCATAACTTTTTCTTTTTCTATTTTTATTTTCAATTTAAGCATTCAATGCTATTTATAGACCCAAATAATAATATTTATCATTATTATTTCTTTTTCCTTTTTCTTTGCCTTCTCCTTTTCCTTATAGGATTATATTTTTATTTCAGTTATTTTTCCTCAATAAGTTCCTTAAATGCACAAAATCTTAGGCATTTATTACCATACATAATAATAATAATACTTCTTTATTATTATTATTATTCTCTGACCAAAATATATAATAAACATATATATGTATATATATTTAATTTAAACCATTATTCTCTCTCCAAATTAAATATATCATCTTTTTTCGTCCAATCAAAACAACCGTCTATCTCCTCATAGATTTATGTTTTTTTTTCCAAACAATTATAATTATATTCTATCATGTAATTAACTTTACTTTTCCAACTAAATAAAATCAACATTCTCATTCATCAAATAAATCTCCCATTAAATCAATTTTTATCTTCCAAAAATAGTTATCTTTTCCAAATATCAAATCTACTCTCTCTTCATTAAATCTCATCAAATCCAATCAACTTTATTCATGTACTAAAATAATTATACTTTTACAAATAATTATATTTTTTTAAAATATAATTACTTTATTTTTGTTTCTAAACAAATATTCTCTCTCCAAATAATTATCCTCCCACAAATAATTTATCTTTGTCTTCTCTACAAAATATAATATCTTTCTCTTAAATATTTATATTTTAACAAATATAATTAACTTTTCCTTTTCCATAATAATTATATATATATATATATATATATATATCCATATATACATATAATTATCAAATCTTCAACAAAATTTCCACTCTTCAATTTAATTAAATATTCCTCCAACAAATATCTAATTAATTTCAATGTCCATCAAATCAAATAATATTCAAAATAAATGTCCAATAAATTTAAATATAATTAAACAAAACTAGATCCATTCTTCAATTTAATTAAATATTCATCCAACAAATATCTAATTAATTTCAATGTCCATCAAATCAAATAATCTTCAAAATAAATGCTCAATAAATTTAAATATAATTAAACAAAACTAAGATAATTAACTTAGAAAAATATCTTAATTTTCAAGGTGTTACAGTTCAAGACTCATCAAACAACTTAGGATGTTAGTTTATTGGATTTAGGTTATTAAAACAAATCTAATCATATAATCAATAACGCTTATTGAAATAATAATAATAACATTTTATTAATTAATAACAGTAAATGAATTATATTTACTATCTACAAGTTTTAGGACATAAATCTCAACACCTTACCTATCCCTAATTTCTTGAAGATAGAAAGAGGCATCAAATCAATGCTTGCCCCAAGATCGCATAGAGCACGACCCAAGTCTATTCCACCTATCCAATAGGGGACAGTGAAGTTTCTTGGATCTATCATCTTCTCTGGTATCCCCTTCTTGAAGATATCGCTTGTTGCTTGTGTTAGAGCTAGTGTTTCAAATTCATTAACCTCATCTTCTTTGCCAAAATGCCTTTTAGGAACTTGACGTAGGCAGGCATCTGCTCCATGATTGTGAGGTTTGAGAACTTAGTAATTTCGCATTTGTATAATGCAATTGCAATACGTCACTAAGTAGATTCATTGCGCGTAAGATGCTCACCATATCTTTCTGTATTGTATGATTAGTTCTATGTGATAAGTCATGCATTATGATCATGGCATGCAAAATGCTCACTATATCCTTCTTCATTGTGTAATAGCTAAGTTCTTGTTGAGTACAAGTTTTTCTACTATTAGTCCAAGTGCAAGCAAAACAGTAGGTTTACCTGGGTAATCTAGGGTCAAACATGGGGAATTGATTCAAGTCATTATTTCTAGGAATTACTCATCATTTAGGCGATGTGAAAGAATTAAAGAATAACAAATGTAAGAATTGTTAAACTAAACTCAATGGCTAAACTAAGCAGCGAGAGTCTGTAAAGAGGGGATAAGAAAGTGGTATGGTGATGTGAACTAACTTGTATTAGGGAAATGAAGGAAGGAATGTCTACGCATTATCATGTGAATAAGTAGTGAGGTAACCTTGATGCGATGTAACTCACTAAACCATACTTATGATTAATGCTTGCTTCTCTCGAAGTCATTATATGCCACACATGGTCGCTTTCAGAGATCCATATAATTAAGTACGATTTGACAAGATGTCTAGAAGGGATTACTTATAAATCGTACAAGATTTCACGATTAACAATTGCAACCTCTCGGTGCCCATTTCCACAATTATTCTCCTTTCAAGATACAAATGTTGGAAATGGTCTGGAGAGAAAAGATGAAGCTCCTCCTTGCGTGCATTAGTTAGGTCCTAGATACTTTCCCTTTTGGGTAGTTGACGACTTACGTTGGCCAGGCGATGAGAATAGCTCGACTAATGTGATAAGACTTATAAGAAGCACTTTTTATCAGAAACTTATCATCTACCTAAACTACGAATAACACATTGACTGGTGGAAGGTAAATGAATGTTGGATTAAAAAAGAATAGGAGAGAATCATGAGATTCTATTATCAAATCTACTAATTAATTAACAATTAATCAATTAGTTAATAATTAATTAAATCATATTTAATTAATATTACATTCAAATCTTATTTGAATGAATATCTCTCCAATATCTTATAGATTTATATTAATAAAATTAATTGAATCATATTTAATTCATATTTCGTTCAAATCTTATTTGAATGAATACATTATAGATTTATATTAATACAATTAATTAAATCATATTTATTTAATATTTTATACAAATCTTATTTGAATGAATATCTCTGCAATATCTTATAGATTTAATTAAATTTGATTTAATTAAATAAAACTAAATTATTAATTAATTCTCCAATTAATTAATAGCTAAATTAAATATCTTATATTTAACTTAAATTAAATCTGAATCATATTCAAATATAAGTTTCTCTCATAACCAATAATTTTAATATGAATCCAATTCACATTAAATTAATATTTGAACTTATTCAAATGTTTTTTCTCTCATAAATTAATTTTGAATCATATCCAAAATTAAATTTATATAATAAAGTTTCACAAACTTTATATTATAATGTATCACTATTTATTAAACTATTTCCAAAGTAATTTTGAACATTTCAAATTACAATCAATATAAATAAATCTCATTACCCTTTACGAGCTAGGAAGGAGACCTAATGGACATACAAATCAGAAGCTATAACGATCTGAGATTAATTGGCTAAACTCATTAGCCACATTAATCAATATTCGTTAACTGTGTGTATACTCCACTAAAGACTCACAGTTGAACTCTTCTCAATATAGATATATTTCTGTGTCCACGGATATAGATCAATAACAGTAAGTTAGTCCTTCACGAGTGTTCGTAACACCAATTGGGTCAATTTACCGTTTTATCCCTAGGGTTACCTCTAATCCTTAAATACCAGTGCTTCTCCAATGAACAATCTGTTTATGGTCCTACCAATAAACATAAACCACTCTCGTGCCATAGAGAGGGTAGGGCCCTTTGTTCAAGACCTGGAGACACCATTTAAGGGAACACTCATCTACTTACCCTAAATTAAGAAAGGAGTGCATTCCATCTTGTGTAATTATGTTTCCAACTCTCCACTCGGTCTTGTCCCCAAAATGATAAGCTTATTGAGTCGACGATCTAGCCACTTTCACCCATACAAATCAAAGAACAATCCCTAAAAAACAAGAGTTCATAACACACTCAGGATTAAGACTAAGTTACCTAGGTCATCCTAGTGATCCTAGTGAAAAAGAAACCTAACTAGTTAACGGAGTTACATCTAGTGGTTACTATTTCGCCGTCTAATCTTATGCAAACTCATTGCGTAGGATACCCTCACTCGCATGTCAACTACACGAACGCTTTGGATCATTGCGTTTGTATCAAATACAAAGAGACCCGTATCCATAGTGTTACCAGGATAAGGTACCCAGCCTTATCCCTATACTATAGACCCTTTAAGCTGATCTCGAACATTGATCCCTATATGTCTCTACATACTATTCAAGACTCATTAAACACAGCTTAAAATGTTAGTTTATTGGATTTGGCTTATTAATACAAAACTAATATTATAATCAATAACAATTATTACAATAATAACACTTTATTAATAATGGTAAATGGATTATATTTACAATCTACAAGTTTTATGACATAAATCCTGACATACACATTACAAAGAATACAAAAATGTTAGACAGGACCATGAAACATTATTACAAGTTAGGGGACCAAGGGGAATGACCTTCTTCTCTATCCAAGCTTCGAGCTCTCACTCACAGCATGATCGTAGAAGAAGAAGAAGAATGACTCTTTACACTTGTGGTTCATCTGTACTCTCCTTCATGGTTCGTTCGAACCTTACACTGGCCCATACAAGCCTTATTTGTGGTCTATTCAGACCACCTTCTCTCGATGAAGATGAAGTACTTTTATAGTCAGCTTCAGGCAAGAAACTTTTATTATTATGAGATTGTTAGCGTCGACTTCAGTCCTATGAAGTCACATCACTTCAACTACCATTCTTGTCTTTTAGTGAGCCTTCATCGTGCATGATGACGTGGTTCCTCACCTGGAGGTGTTATTCATTAGGCGAGTTTCAATCATGTGGCCTTTTTGCGAGATGTTCTCTATGATTTACTCATTTCTTCTTGTTCACTTATCTTGCATTTAAACATGAAAACCATGTAAACAGGCATAATGCTTATGTAAAATGTATTTCTAAATACTTATATATTTACAAAGTAGATCACACGCTTTGATCTTCTTTTTATGCATTTTGACCTCATTATTCGATCTAATAAAAGAGGTTACAATAACAGGTATTTATACACGTTATCAGTCCAACACATTAACAAACGAGATATTGATATGCAACTGCTTCAGAACGCCCAAAATTTGATAAATTGTTGTTCGTCGCCTTTCTTCTTTAGGTGATCAGGAAATGGAGGTGGCGGTAAAGGATCAGAGTGCGTCGCCTGGGTAGACATCTCGCCACGTTATTCTCATCACTTAGTGTGCTCCACTTCCTTGTTCGATACATTTTTATTCTGCAAGGAAGAGTCATCATTGGGTAAAGAGATGTTTAAAGATTTGGAAGTGTTACTTGAGATGCCAATCTCGGTAGTAGAAGTGGAAATAGAAACTTTATGTTAAGACTTCGGTTCACGGAAGGTCAAATTCCTTCCGCTTCTTAGTGTCACTGCTTGACACTTTTCTTTTCCTAATCTCCCTACTTCATTTGGTGTTTCCGTATTACAAGGCAAGGATTCTTTTGGTCTTTCAAAGATATCACTTGTGAGCTATCCCACTTGTAACTCTAGATTCTTAGTGGATGAGGCTTGGTTCTGTAGAAGAGCATCATTTCTCTATATGTATTCGCAAAATAAGGTCTCCATTGGTGATGAGGAGGAGGAGAATTGGGTAAGATTGTTATGGATGTGGTGACGTTGAGCTGGTTGTTGTAGTTTTTCGTAGTATTGTCTTTGGCGATAGCAAGATGCTTCACCTTTGTAATTTAATTGACCATTCTGTTGTTGTTGAACATTTTCCCCTTAACCACTCCAACTAAAATTTGGATGATCTATCCATCCCTCATTGTATGTGTTGAAGTAAGAATCATTTCTTACATATGCAACATTCTCTGTGTTCAAGGAGCATGCGTAAACACTGTGGGATCCGCCGCATCCCACACATCCTACTTCAGTCACTTGTTGTATCGGATGAATTGAGCTTCCTACAACATTGACATGCGACTGGGCCATGGACTGAAGGATTTTATTCTTCTATCTTACTTGTCCTTGTAATCCCACCATCGCGTTCCTATCCACCCCTTCTTCTATTCTTCCTCTATCTATTCTACAGGCTCTACAATCACTTTGCGATCCAAAGCCATCATCTCTCAATTCTTGACTGTTGCAGGCCACAGCGTCCGACGTTGTTTTGATCTAGTTGTAGGATGATCTAAGCATCCCACCTGTGAACACAACATCAACAGATTGTTGTGTATTCCTACTTAGCCCAAAGTAAACTTGTTCCATCAGAACGCATCCAGGGATGCTGTGGTGAGAGCATCTCTTGATCATTCTCTTGAATCGCCTCTATGCGTCTATCAGATTCTCACTATATCTCTATTCGAAGGTCATCAGGTTTGCCTTCTTCTCACATTCTCAATGGACGAGAACAATTTCTTCATAGATTTTTCAATCAAGTTGTCCCATGTTGTCGCTTCTCCTTCTTCCAAAGAATTGGCCCATTGTTTAGCTTCATCGTGTAATGTGAGTGGGAATAGTGTTAAACGAAGTTCGTCCAGTGATATGCCTGACATATTAAACAATGCACAAATAGAGTAGAAGTTTCTTATATGCTTATGAGGATCTTCGAGCGGGTGCCCTCCAAATTGTCCAATGTTCTGGATCATCTAAAGCATTATCAGCTTGATTTTGGACCGTGATTTTTTTCCAAACTCTGGATACACGATACCTGGATTGGAATCACAGAGGTTCAACGATGCATATGATCTAATCAGTCGATCTAGATCATGCGCTAAGTATACGGGATTCTGTTCTGGGACATTTTTGTTGGCATACTCACTGTTGTTTTGCTTATCCATGTTTACTCGATTTCTCCTTTGCCATTGCCTACGATTCCTTCCAAATGTTCATTCAATCTCAGGCCCAAGCTGGAATTTAGGTTGTTCGCCCTCACTCATAAACTTCTTCGCGAGCTTTTCGTCTAAAGCACGAGATTCAGTTGAAATTGAACTTATACATAATTTAACACATAATTAAGTTAAATAGGAAAGACTGTAAAATTCTCCTGCAATGGCGCCAAAAATTAAGTTAGGTTCGAGGATTTAGCATGAAAGGCTCTAAGTGAGCAACTATTAGACAACTAAATAGGACTATGCAATAAAATGTACATTCCTATTCATGTGTTGCTAAACAGATGAGAATAAACATTATCGTGCAAGTTTTCCTCTCTCTTACCAAAGTATAAGTGAAGAGAGGTTTCCTCGTAAGTTTAGGGTCGAACACAAGAAATTTAAGCTCCTAATTTATCTTATCGCGTATTAAATCATGCGATACAATCTATACAGTATAATTATGAACAGTAAGCTATTTACCCTAACTTTTTACACTACGGTGAGTGCTTGGCGGTGCAAGGGGAACATTAGTAAATGAACTTGTAGAAGGTGAACTCATTATAAGCACGGTGATGAAGAAAGGTTTGATTATCTAAACGCAATACTTTGTGTTTTAATATTTCAAGGCAATACAAAGCATGTAGAACTCCCAATTAGGGCAAGCAACATCTCAGCACTTGTGCCATACTTACTCGCCTCTCGAGATGTAAATACTCAGAGTTTAGCTATGATTTATATGTAATCATCTTAAATCTATTATTATTAACTTATCCATAATTAAGGGGAGCAACCTCTCAGTGCTTTCACCGCACACACAACTTCCTCTCGAGGGTGTATGTGAAGGATGAGTTTGACGATGAGATTGCTTTACTACAATCTTCTTGCCACTTGCTTAGCTAAATGCGGTTTTCACTTGTCAGGCAATTACAATCTATATCATTGCTCTTCTTGTGAATGTACAATGTTAAAATATTTGTGTTTAACTTAGCAAAACTCATAACTCATTCATTCATTTTGATTCTCTAAGTATCAAAACATATTTCATTACTAGCTAGCTAATCAAACATATTAAGCATGGAAAAAGACAAGAGATATGGGAGAATGGAAGAATAAATGCATGACTTTAATAAAAATAACTGTAGGCCTTTCGGCCATGATGTTCATCTTACAAAACAATACAATATCAAGAAAAATTACAAATGGAATACAACAAAAGTGTTACTCCTTAGAGTATGATTTCTCATACTCTTTGGCTCTGATTTTTGCCTATTAGTGATAGGGAAGATGGAGGGGATGAATCTCTCTCTCCTTTTGTTCTAAGCTCTCACCTAAATCTCAAAAAAGGAGAAGATGTACGATATAGAACTTGCTCTCTGCCAATTATGCACACCCAATTTTAGAGTGGGAAGATCTATTTAAAGGCGAAAATTGATGTTGACAGGGTGCCACACGCCATTAAAGACTTTGAAAAGCTGTAACGGTGTTGCACAGTAGTCTCTGTTGACAGGATGTCATGTGCCATTAAAGCTTCTGAAAAGTTGCAACGACACTGCGCAGTAGTCCTTTCGTCCTTTTTCTGAATTTCTCACCAACCACCTTTATTTGTAGCAAAGAATGAACGGGTCTTTTCGCATAGACGTGGTAACATTGAGCTCCACTCTATTTCGCCTAAAATCATGTGGTAAGAACACTAAAGAGCAATGAAACCAAGATGAGGTTCTTTTGTACCATTCATTTCGAGGAATAATCAAATCGCTTACTTTCTCCTCCATTTTCTTCCCTTTTCATGCGCTAAGACTTCATTATTTCACTTAAAATGCTATAATAACTTGTATTTCTACAAGTTATCAGAAAGTCACAATCTGTACTTGGAAAGTAAGAAAACATTTGGAAAGAGTGAGCTAAAAAGTCCAGTGAGTGACGATTTTATAAAACATGCTTTTAAAACGATTTTAACTTTAAACTGTCTCTACATAAATAAATTATGAAACATAACATAAAAACTTTAAAACTTCTTTTCAATTGCTATACCACATGAATCACAAGGCGGACCCTCTGACAACCCTCATCTTGTTATATGATATTTACGAGGCAGAATCCAGACATCGATAGTGTCACATCTCGCTATAGTTACAATGAGATGGGTAACCTACAGATCTTCCTCTCGAGAGATGGAAAACTAGATATTTATCTGTAGAACCCTCACCTCATTAATCTGCCCCAGTTATAGGAATACCTTCATTAAAGGAACCTCTAAGCACACGCCATATCCCCAAAGGGTTGCTATATCTATCTTTCGGTATAGTCTAAAATATGCTAAAATCATTCTGTAACTTAAATAATTATCATAAACATATTTGCTTGATCTTGTTGACAAATACATCAAGAAATATATGCTTATCAATCTCATGCTTTGGAAACACTTTCTAAATCAATATACTCAAATACTCGTACATCAAAGCATGCTTAAAACATTTGATACAAAATCATATTTAAAAATCATTTTGTCACTCACAATACTTGTATGTATCCTTAGTAAAAAGTTCCTCTTAAGCCTCATTGATCTGAAAAATTCATATTTAATCCTTAATTAATTCCTTAAACATGAAAATATTAAAAATTTCGCTTAAATTTTCCAAAATAACCTCTCTAACACAAAAATTTCCCAAAAATTTCCCTTAAATTTTTCTTCAAGTATACATAACTCGATTTTGAAAAATCATAACTTTAAATACATAACTCTTTATATAAAACTTCCTTCTATAAAGTTGCTGAAAAACCTCATAACTTTCACACCCCAAAATTTCAGAACAAAATTCCAAAATATGAGCTTTGTAGCCTTCTGAGAGTGCAACTATCTCAGATTCACCCGAAAACTGACATTCTTGTCTTCTCTTAACCAAAATGCCAATCTTCTTACCTCCAAATTGCACAGCAGCCTAGTTGGTTTGTGTGTGATGGACTTAGTGGTTTTTCATTTTTATAGTGCAATTGCAATACGTCGCAAAGAAGGTTCATCGCGCGTTAGATGCTCACCATAACTTTCTATATTGTGCGATTAATTCAATGTGATAGATCATGGGTCATGATCATAGCATGGGAGATACTCACTATGTACCTCTTCATCGTATAGTAGCTGAGTCCACATGGTGTATAAGTTTTTCTACTGCTCGTCCAAGTGCAAGCGAACAATAGGTTTACCTAGATGATCCAGGGTCGAACTCAGGGAATTGTTTCCAAATATTAGTTCTATGGTCTACTTATCGTTTAGACGTTATGACAATTAAGTTAAAAGAATATAAAAAGAACTAGAACTACTTACTTACATCTAGAGACTCATGCACATGAGAATAAATTATGGCAAGATGGAAGATTGAGTTAACTAACTTGTATGCGAGAGAAAAGTGAAGGAAGGTCAATGCATTATTAGGCGATTAAGCAATGCGAGAGCCTCGATACAATATAACTTGCATAATTAGCCCATAATTAAGGCGACCTTCTATCAAAGTGTTTAGACGTCACACTTGCTCACCTTTCAGGATGCAAATGACTATGCTTGATTATGCGAGATGTATCTAGAAGATTTCACTTATAATACTTATAGAACTTCTGGTTTAAGGATAACAACCTCTCAGCGCCTAATGTCTCATCTTGTTCGTCTTTCGAGATACAAATGTTGGAAGTTATCTCGCTAAGGCGAAGTCTGTTTCTAAACTCCTTCTTGCGTACATTAACCTCATCCTTGCTACTTGCCCTCTCGGGTAGTTGGAGATTGACACTGGTTAGACGATGAATATAACTCAACTAATGCGATAAGACTTATAAGCTCGACTCTTTATCGAGAACTTATCACGACCCTAACTACTAATAACACATTGATAGATAAGAAATCAAGAAATGATGGATTGAAAAGGTATAAACATGTAATATATGTATAAAGAATGTAGGCCTTTGGTCACTTGACAATATGAACAACATATATTATAAAGAAGTGCAAAAATGAAAAGAAAGAAGAATGGAAAAATATTATAAGTTTGGGGGAAGCAGGGGATGGACTCTTCTCTTCTCAAACTCTCAGCTTTCGCTTTAAAATGCTCAAACTCAGATTTTTCAATTTTTATGTATAGAATTCAGCAGAAGGTGAATGGGAGATGTCTCAAAGCTTGCTTACATTCATGCTCATGAACATATAATTGTTGGCGCAAGTTTGAACGATGATACTTTGCTATACAAATATCTAAGTACACGGCTTGTTTGCAACTCTTACAGCGAACTCCAAAAATAATGGAAAATCTTCAACTCTCAGTTATAAGATATAACTATGTATGAATAATTGAAATTTATTCCAAGTTTCCTGTAAACTCCAAATTGGTTTCCTTCAAGGTTCCTAATTTTGTGAAACATATAAGTGATATATATGCACAACAATGATGAAAAAGAAAGTCATAACTCGATCTTCCAGAGCTATTGAATGAGTAGAAATAGAGCTAAACAATGGATTTTTATTTTGATAAGATCAAGTGATAATACAACAGGAATGTAACGTTTCTATTGAAAGCTGCAGTCTTCATATAATCAAAAACCAAAACACCATACCCTGAAAATAGAAAAAAAGAGAATGAATATACTACGACAACTTACAGTGAAGTTAGAGTAGTAATATTCCTCAATGCATCTAGTATTTCTCTTGGCAATGATTAACAAGACGAGCTGCAAGATATTCACTAGAAGTTTATTAGAGGAATACATTAAGACATCAACAACAAAAAAGACAAGATCTTAAATTGTGAATACTTGAAACCAATT
>CM046889.1:13641508-13772780 GCA_025688845.1 Cucumis hystrix
CATGAGAATAAATTATGGCAAGATGGAAGATTGAGTTAACTAACTTGTATGCGAGAGAAAAGTGAAGGAAGGTCAATGCATTATTAGGCGATTAAGCAATGCGAGAGCCTCGATACAATATAACTTGCATAATTAGCCCATAATTAAGGCGACCTTCTATCAAAGTGTTTAGACGTCACACTTGCTCACCTTTCAGGATGCAAATGACTATGCTTGATTATGCGAGATGTATCTAGAAGATTTCACTTATAATACTTATAGAACTTCTGGTTTAAGGATAACAACCTCTCAGCGCCTAATGTCTCATCTTGTTCGTCTTTCGAGATACAAATGTTGGAAGTTATCTCGCTAAGGCGAAGTCTGTTTCTAAACTCCTTCTTGCGTACATTAACCTCATCCTTGCTACTTGCCCTCTCGGGTAGTTGGAGATTGACACTGGTTAGACGATGAATATAACTCAACTAATGCGATAAGACTTATAAGCTCGACTCTTTATCGAGAACTTATCACGACCCTAACTACTAATAACACATTGATAGATAAGAAATCAAGAAATGATGGATTGAAAAGGTATAAACATGTAATATATGTATAAAGAATGTAGGCCTTTGGTCACTTGACAATATGAACAACATATATTATAAAGAAGTGCAAAAATGAAAAGAAAGAAGAATGGAAAAATATTATAAGTTTGGGGGAAGCAGGGGATGGACTCTTCTCTTCTCAAACTCTCAGCTTTCGCTTTAAAATGCTCAAACTCAGATTTTTCAATTTTTATGTATAGAATTCAGCAGAAGGTGAATGGGAGATGTCTCAAAGCTTGCTTACATTCATGCTCATGAACATATAATTGTTGGCGCAAGTTTGAACGATGATACTTTGCTATACAAATATCTAAGTACACGGCTTGTTTGCAACTCTTACAGCGAACTCCAAAAATAATGGAAAATCTTCAACTCTCAGTTATAAGATATAACTATGTATGAATAATTGAAATTTATTCCAAGTTTCCTGTAAACTCCAAATTGGTTTCCTTCAAGGTTCCTAATTTTGTGAAACATATAAGTGATATATATGCACAACAATGATGAAAAAGAAAGTCATAACTCGATCTTCCAGAGCTATTGAATGAGTAGAAATAGAGCTAAACAATGGATTTTTATTTTGATAAGATCAAGTGATAATACAACAGGAATGTAACGTTTCTATTGAAAGCTGCAGTCTTCATATAATCAAAAACCAAAACACCATACCCTGAAAATAGAAAAAAAGAGAATGAATATACTACGACAACTTACAGTGAAGTTAGAGTAGTAATATTCCTCAATGCATCTAGTATTTCTCTTGGCAATGATTAACAAGACGAGCTGCAAGATATTCACTAGAAGTTTATTAGAGGAATACATTAAGACATCAACAACAAAAAAGACAAGATCTTAAATTGTGAATACTTGAAACCAATTTGAACCAATCGTCTTCCTTTGGATAGAGAACAATTCAAGAAACCAATTTAGACCTTTAGTACAATTCTATAAGCCAATTTTAAAGTTATTAATGTATAAATACAACCGAGATTCTTACCTTGTCTGTATGATGCTGCATAGTTATATTAAATTGTCAAGTAGATACGTCCCAAATCTTGATTTGCTTATCAGCAGCACTTGCACTAGCAACTGTGCAATTAAGAATTTGAAACAAAATTACTCGAAGATGGAAGTGGGTCAACAATTTCAAGTGAAATGATTAAAATGGGAAATTGAAAGAGCCTTAACAACAAAACTAGCAGCTTACAATTCTACTGAATAGCAAAGACTATATTCAAACTTCTCCAAGAAACCACAGTGCTTCTAAGTCTAGAAAGGAAGATGTAGTTATCAGCTGTCAAACACTTCACATTTACTTTATACAATCTTCAACAAGGCTAAAATTAGTATATTATATAATAAAGAACCAAATAAAATGAACATGGACAAATTCCCTTCTTGAAGGTTCAAGAAAATGATTCTCACTCATCTTGTTCGTCCCTTTGAATGAGAGTATAATTACCAAGGGGATTGCAGCGACAGAGACGCCAAGCAGTTAAGATAGTACCCCTTACAACACTGTATTTCTTAAGTGAGGTGGAATTTTGGAGTGGGGCAATGGGGTTTTTCAAAGTTTCAAACCATAAACTTTTGAAATGGATAATGTTTATGTTTAGAAACAAAAATAAGATAGTAACCAAAAAAGATTAATCACAAGGAAAGGATATAAAAAACCAAATCATATGCAATGTTTAAAAATATTATGGTTACTTGGAACGATTCGTTAACGCCTCAGGAAGAGAATCAAATATCATTTCAAATGCATCCTTTGAAAGAATAACTCCAAGCTCTTTTTGAAGCTTCCTCCTGAAATAAATACATATAGATTCCTTTCTTATTCTTTCAATAGCAAATGGTTGAGAAAGCAGAAGAAATGGAATGAAACACCGAGAAATCATAATTTAGAACCAACAAATGGTGCCATATTATCAAAGCATATCAGTGAGGTGAAAAATAAAGACAATTAATAATCAATAATGTTACCTAGCAGTCACAAGTGATGAATCCCCAGCAGCTATTTGACTGGCAATAGATATATTCTATAACCCAGGCCACTATTCCTTACTGTTGCTGACACTGAATAGTTGAAGAAGTAATTCTTGTGTACTCTAACACAACAAGAAATCATAATTTTATATAAACCTCTAAAAGCATAGTAAATAAAACTTGGGAGATTGTGGCTCTAAACATAATGTTCACAAAACTAATTAATTTTAACTAGAAATTAGCATTGAATCCTACAGTGGTATACAATTTTTAATGATAGTTGTTAGAAACCTCTAAAAGCAATATAGATCACCATAAATCATAAGTTCCTTATAGTTTTTGCACTTATAAACAAATGGTACGTATTCAAACTAAAAGAATGCAAATGAATGATATTAATCCATTCCCATATAAAATGTTTAGTAACTTACTGAACTAAAGGTAGCATTAATTTATTGCTAGATGATTCTCACTACAACATATTTGTGTCAAACCAATATCTACAGATTTCTCAAATTAAATTTTTCTCGACTGCATAAACAAAACACACCAAAATTTAATTTAGTTATTCATTTTAAAAATAAAATTTTAATGATACGATTGTTTTCAATTCACACAAAAAAGAAGAAATTTAATGATTCCAGAGGAGAATGAATAATTAATCAACAGTACCAAAACTTTATATAAATATATAAAAAAAATGAAGCATCGCAATTAATGTCACTAAAAAAAATTTGCAGTCTCTTCTTCACAAAACCATACCCACAAGTACAGTAAAAAAAATTTCCATTTCCCTCTTATTTTTCTTTAGCCTAATATCTCAAACAAATGTTGAATTAATTCCAGCAACCAATTGGAAAAATTGAACAGAAAAATTTTTAAAAAAGAAAGGAGCCTTCAAGTCGAGCCTTTTCTCCCAGCCGGTGGGAACTTGCAAATCGAGGTCTAATTCTTGAGAGTTGGTAAGGTTGGAAGATTGATCGAGCAAATTGCGAGTAACGAGAGCCGTTGAATCTTGGCCATTACCGAGGGTTTTAAGATTATCATCGTCCTTGTACCCAGCGAGTACTGGAATCAAACTGCTGACTTCGGCAACCATTTTTTTTTATAGGAAAACAAAGGGAGGAGTCCAAGGAAACTTACATTTTAGACTTCAGAATAGTTCAAGTCGTTCAACGGGCAGCACTTTGAAAGCAGATCTGGCCATGGTTTGCAAGGGTAAGTATATACCAGATCCAATCTTATATACTAGATTCGAACTTAGATAATTTATTTCAACACAAAAAAAAATTATATACCAGATTCGAGCTTGCACGCAGTGGTGGTCGGCTGGGACGCAATGGTGGCGATGACTAGGCACGAGGTGGAGATGAAGGTTTTGACCGACGGTGGTGGTGAGAGTTGGGCTCGAACAAGTTGTGCCCGGTGGTGGTGAGAGTTGGGCACGAAGGCGGATGAAGGTTGTCGACGGTGGTGGACGAGGGTTGGACACGACGGGCACGGTGGCATCCCTTCAACATTTTAGTGTAGCATCTGATGAATTAATGGTCATTCGATCGGAACAAAAGTGTAGTAAAATCATTTTCAGACCGGCAAGGGTTGGAGAGCGGTAAGGGTTCATCGGCAAACTGAAATATGGAAAGATGGAGAGAGGATGAGAAACATTTCAGAGATAACGAACGTTCATCGGAACCGGTTAACTAAAGGCATCAGAGAGAGGATGAGATCCGTTTTGGAGGAAGCATCAAAACGCAACCATCGCACAACGAAAATGGGTTTCAAGGGCAGGGACATAAAATCGGGGAGAGTAAGGAAAAAATCGAAGATGAACAGAAGTGGGTTATCGTAAAAGATGGGAGGGAAGGAAATAGATTTCCTTTCATTTTTTTCACACTAGAGACGAAAAGAAGAAGACAATGGAAATGATGAAGAAAAGTCGAGAAAAAGGAAAGAAAATCGAATGAAAATCAGAGGAAAATGAAAGAAAATCGAACGAAAATCAGAGGAAAACGGTTAAAATCGACCGGAAATGGGTAGGGCAATTCTAGGGTTGTACGAACAAAAATGGGGGAGAAATGTAGGGGAAGTAGGGTTAAATGGGGATTAGGATAACCCTAATCCCCATTTATCATAACACTTGGGCCAAACACGATTTAGCCCAATTTTCTAATCCTTTTCCCCCTAAAACCTAGGCCCAAACACACCCTTAATATAAATTATTGTTGATAGACTTCTATTCAACAATAAAAACACTTTAGCGACAAAATAAAAGATAAACCAAAAAAAAAAAAAAAAATGAATCACTACAATATGTTATCAATTGTATCCACCTATCATTAATATAAATTTATTGATAGACTCCTATTAACGATAGAAACGTTAGTAAAAGATTATGAATCATTCCAATATGTTTTGAAGGATATATTTTTATCGCCAATAGGAGTTTATTAATGATAAAGTTTATCATTAATACACTTATATTAGCGATAAAATCATTGACAATAAAATCATTATTGATCAACTTCTACCAATTACAGAAACTAAAAAATTGTGAAACTAACTAATATATTTTCATCAATAGAAGTTTATCGTTTATAAAAGCCTACCATTAACAGACTTTTGTCACCTATAGACCAATAAATGTCAATGTAGAGGTCTATCATTGATAGTATGCAATCATTTGTGTAAAACCCACGTTCTAGAGTAGAGAGGTTGTGAAGAAGGAAGCTAAGTATAAGTGTAAGACCCGTTTCTAATTTGAGTATAAGAATTTAAAATCTAGTTAAGGGTTTTGAAATTTTGCGTTTTAGAATAGAATAGGCGTTTTGAATTAAGACTTCGCGTTAAGAAGTAAAATTGGGCTAAGTATTAAGAAGTTGTCATTTGAATAAATCCGCGAAAAGAATTAAGAGATAAAAATTTTATGGTTAAGTATAAGTTTTGCAATTAAGAAGGTAATTCACAAGGAAGTTTTGAGAAAAAAGAGTTATTGCATTAAGACCTTCGAATGCCATGTTGAGTGGTTGAAGTTATTCGCATAATGGAGTAAGGCGAGAAGAAAGGTTTGGTGAGAAAAATGTCAAATCAGATTTGACAGGGGTTAACGTGTAAGATATAAGAATTTAAGCATGGTTTAGTTAATATTAAATTTACACGAATAAAGTTTTAAGTAGGAGCTGGCGAATTGAGAAAAGTTTAAGCATGACTAAGTTAGTTTAAGGGTCTATAAATAAAGAACGTAAGTAAGCAAAAAGGATCTTTTTTTTAAAAAAAAAAAAAAGAACTAAAATGGTGCAGTTTTGCTTTGGCGAGAAGAAGAAAAATAAAGTATTAAGTGCTACGGTTTGTTCTGCAAGAAGACTCCACAAAAAGAGAAGGAAGAGAAGGATCTTTAGTAAAGTGTGGTGAGTGTTTTCTATCAAATGAATTTATGTTAAAAACTTTATTATGGTTTCTCTTTACTGATTTAAAAGAAGAATTCAAATGAGAAGTATTTCAAAAGAGATTTCTATGAAAAATTTATATGTTTTCAAGCATGATTTATAATGTTAAAGCTTGATTTGATGATTATGATTTCAATACTATAAAACGGTTTTCAAACCATTAGTTGTTCTCTTGAGATGATGCTAACTTTTATGTACACATAAAGAGTCAAGGTCACCATGGGGTGTACAGGGCTACATGGTGATAAGAAGTTGGCTTATGCATTGAAAGGAGCGTATAAAGCTTAGCGACCTTAGAAACAAGGAGGAATCTGTATGTTCTCGGATGCTGTTGAAACAGTAGTCTAAAAGCGAGGTAATGAGACTAAACGTAGAGAACGATTCGAGATCCTTGACGAAAAGAATAATTGACTAATGGGTGTTAATTATGCAAAACGAATATTGATGTGACTCACGAGTTGATCTAATTCTATTGTAAAAATGATTACACACGTTTTGATATGTTTTGTGAAATTAAGTATTTATTGATAAACTGAATTGTGTTGGAATTCATGATTTGCCAAAAATGAATTATCAAAGGGCATTGCGAAAAGGATTTCATAAAACATCACTAAGTCTTTTAGACTTACGTTTTGAAAAATCTCATCTTTTAGGAACAGGCATTTAGGCCATGTAAAGAAGAAGGTTGAAGGGCTTGCGGCGTGTTGAGAAAGCCTCCAGGCGTTTAAGAGTTGATAATTATGTTTGGTCAAAGTGTTGTAATTGTATATTTTTACATAATGTCTATTACTAATAAAGTGTACATTTTGGTTAAGTTATTTATCACATTTCGTGTTTAAGGTTGATTGTCGTTGTGTTTTGAGTTTAGTTGGATAGTATAAAAGGAGTTGAAATTAAGCTTAGCGATAAGATCAATTGCAAAGTTTAAGCTAAATCACGTCCCTATTCACACTACTTCCTGTGTTTCAGTTGTCTTGCGAATTAGGGTGTTACAATAATTGCTACGCGTTCTAAGGTGAAGGGAGTTAAAATTTCAAAGTATATAAGAATGACGCATTTTAAGGAAGGATCATGTCACGCGTCACCCCACAACTCGTCCTAACCCTCACGTTGCAACATGTGAACACGGGCTGAGCAGCCTTGATGCCTCCAAGCGAAACACAAGAACGCTCATCGTTAAGTTTTAAACCTTGAATTTTTAGTCTTAACGCCTTAATCAAACTTAAAATCTTAGACTACTAGGCAGTAAGAACCACAACGCGTGATAACAAAAGCAAACTTCTTTTACTTAGTTAACCACATGTGTTTAATATAGATTACAAGCTTTCTTAAATATAAAGACTTAAAACAAACTTCAGGTCTTCAATGTCCAAAGTAAAACTTGATATCCAAACTTAGAACACATGGCTTAACGCGTAGCTGATCGCCTTATCCTTCTTAACTTGCATACAAGCACATAAATTCTTTTCCATAAACATAATTCATAACGCCTCATTCAAAAACATAAAACACATATTAGCTTCCTCTTATTCCTTTCGCAAAGAACACGAACCATTCCCATGCATAAACTATTGTAATGACAGTATCATCAACAACATCCTTTGGAGAATTTTCTGATTCAATTTTCGTTGCTTAGATTATTAACCCAATACACTCTTTTCAACACATTGGTCAACTTCTTACTGCCATGTGGCTCGTATGCCCCATGGCTGCCTTGACTCATTATGTGCATATAATAGTTAGCTTATAATAAGAATAAAGCTAATGGTTTACTCATATACATGCAATTCGTACAATTAGAAACTTAAATTTGAAAACATAACTTAGCAATTTCCTTTCAAAAATTCATGTTTTCTCGTAAACATTAACAAAATTATACATGCTTTAAATACTTTATAATACCATAGGACTCAGAAAGAATGCTTTAGAAGCTCTGTTTATCATTTTAAAAAATCACTCACGAAAAACTAAGTTTTCTTCATTTGAAAGCCTAACTCCAAGTCTCCTTGTCTTCTAGTCTAGTGACTTCTTAACAACTCCACTCTTAATAATTTCAAAATAACATTCCTTTCTTTAGACCTTAATTCCTATTTATACTAATCCTTAAGTCAGATTAGTCACTTTTAAACTCCTTTTGGCTTGCCACCTTCTACTTAGTACTTTACACGCGTTGGCTTAATTGCCAGATCATGTTTAACTTAATCCCCACACGTAGTCCACTACCTAATCATAATTAAGAAATTTCTATGAATTTTCCTAACTCCCTTCACTCGTGTTTTCTCATGTTACACCAAAATGCCTATCTTCCTTGCATTTAGAAAGCTTGAACACATATTTTCCTCATCGCGTCGCCTAACCTCCAAAACACCTACTCCTCTAGAACACCTTCTTCCAGAAATCCTTCAATTTAGAACGCACGTCTTATAAAGCATGTGTTCTAGCTAGGCGACACGAGGAAGGGAAGCATGCGAAATAAAGCGAGGCGATGTGCTAAGTTAAGATAACGCGAGAATAATGTTGTTTAGTAAGCGTTTTGAGTTAAGTGAGGAAGACACAATCAAGAAGAAAGTTAAGCGACGACAACACATACTTAACTAAGTACTAAGTGATGAGCTAGGCGAGAAGATGGGTGGTGATTCACTAATTCAGATTGGCCAGCTTTTTACGTGTTGGGTTTAAGTTAAGCATGATTAGAGAAGATATTAAATCTACATGTGTAAGACACTAAGTAGGAGTTAACAAGCTAAGATGAGATTAAGATGACTAATCCAATTTAGGATTAATATAAATATGCCTTGAGAGATCAAAGGAAGTATAAGAAAGTTATAAGCATTGAAGCTCTACAAAAAAGACACCAGGAGAGAAGAAGAAGAAGGGTGTTAATTATTTGGTTTTGTGAAAATTGGAATTTAATTATATAATTTTGGGTGTTTATTTAATTAAATTGATTATTGAAATTTTCATTGGAGATTTGGTAATTATATGTATATGTGGTTATATATATATATATAATAATAATTGTTATTGAAAATGAAAGATGATTATATTTGTTGAAATATAATTATTTAAGGAAAAGATATAGTATTTTGGAAAGGAGATAAAAATAAATTAATTGTTGAAGAATAATTATTTGGAGAAATGATATTTGTTGAGAAAGAAAAGAAAAATAAGAAAAATAATTATATTTTGGAAAATATAATTATTGGTAAAAAGATAATTATTTTATGGAAAAGAGAAAAAATTGTTTCGATGGAATATTTAAATAAAGAGAGAGAAGATTTTATTTCTTTTTAGAAAAGAATTTAAAAGGAAAACAAAGATATTTGAAAAAAGAATAATAATGATATTATTATTCTGATCAAATAGGTCTTCTCGAACTGCGTGGGACTATTCAACTTCATCTTCTTCCTCCATTAAACCCTAGCGTAGCTGTAACACCCCAAATTTTTTGAGGTATTTATTATTAATCAAATTTGTCTTATTTATTAAAGAATTTAAATTTTGGGTGTTAATATACTTTAGCTTTGGATGGAAAAGAAAAGTGGTAAAAATTTAAATAAATAAAGTAGTAATAATAATAATAATGATGATGATGATGATGGTGATGATGATGTTATTATTATTCTTATTCTTATTATTATTATTATTAAATTTATTTTCTTATTATTATTAAACTTCTCGATTCGTGTGCATCTCTCCCTCACCATTCTAATGCTTCCTCACGCCCTAGCCGCACCCACATCCTAGCCTCACCATTAGTCGCACTTCGTTCGTCTTCAACAGCCACATCTTGAGCCGCTGCATCACGTGTAGTTCGTGTCTGGTCAAAGCCCAGTCGAAGAGTTAGGCTCACTCGTGTCGATCCTTCGTTCCACGTTGTCGCGATCGTGTTGCTCGGATTGGTCTCCATTCGCGAAGCCCGATCGCCGACTACTGCTGATCTCCACAGTTCGTTTCGCCTTCGCCCCATTCTATCTTCGTCGCACGTGAAGCCGGGCAGATTCGAGCTTGTCTCCTTCTAATTCGTGAGCCAGAGTTTGTCAAGTCGGCGTTCGTTCGTTCATTGTAAGTTGGAGCCCAATCTGAAGCTGATTTTTCTTTCCAACTGAGCTGCACACAGTTTTGCTTTTCTTGTTGCCGCTTGATTCGTTTCTTGTACTGTCATTTCTGTCTTGCCACAAACAGTTGGGGGCTTTGGTAGTAAGTGTGTATGGGTGGGTTTGTTGATTCTACATTGTGGTTTCCTTGAGTTATGACGTGGATAAATTGGTTAATTTGTTATTCGATCTTTGAAGATGTTGGAAGCAGTGTTCGAGTTCTTGAGTTTCATAAGAAATTTTAGACTTTAGTTAGAATTCGATTCTCCATCTACTTGGGTAAGTTGTGAATTTCATTGGATTGAATTTAAGTGGATGTTATTGTTGGGGAAAATGTTGACTTTCTTATCTTGGTTTTTAGGCTGTGTTTCATTGGATTTAATTCGATCAAGAAGCTTTGGTAACATTAAGGTAAGGGTTCCTACTACTGGACTCAATAATGAAATTGAGATGTATTGACTGTATGGATTTCACTGAACTTAGATGGACTGATAGATATACAAATTTATATTTGATGACTGTTTGACTGTATGGTTTTTATTGAATTAAGATGGGTTGACTGCTATGTAGATTTAGTTATGATGACTGAACTGAGGACTGTGAATTGGTTAAATTGTGGGTTGCTGACTGTTACATAATGTATGGGTAGTGTATTGTAGGTTGAATTGACTGAAGTAGATTAAATTGACTGAACTGAGATGGGTAACACTTATGTATAATTATAGTGTTTGAGTAACCTAATATTTGATTATGTACTGGTTTGCGTAAATGGACTGTATGCATGTGGAACTGAAAGAAGGATATAACGGTAGCTTGAATTGTAAATTTACATGCATGTTTAAAATGTTATGTTTGACTGAGGGGAATTACTAGCTTTATCTATAGGGTAGTGTGCCTTGCAAGTGTCCCATGGGATCACCACTTGATATGATAGGTGCATCCTTTGGAGCACTAGACTGATATGTGCATTCTTTGGAGCACTAGACTGATAGATGCATCCTTCGAAAGCACTAGACTGATATGTGCATCCTTTGGGAGCACTAGACTGATTATATGCATCCTATGAGATCACGAGACTGTAATGATGTAGGGTACCGCCCAATAGGAAGTTAATAATTTTACTCCTAGTGGGACCAATAGTGGGTCTCTTACTGGGTATGTACTCACCCTTTTATGTTTAACTTTTCAGGCAAAGGTAACACAAGAGGTAGACCGACGAGGGACAAGAAAGATACGTGATCGCCATAGGAGAACTTCCTTTCCAACTTGCTTCTGCTTAAATGTTTTACTGTTTTTTTTTCAGTTTTGTTGAATGAGATGAGTTTCATATTTAGAACAACTATTTATCTGTTATGGATTGTTTTTTCAAGTAATACATTTGGATTATTGTTTTGCTTAGAATAGGGCCCGAATAAAGTTTTCTTTGATTTCTTATTGTTTCAACTGGTGTCTACTATTTTTGTGTCAAACAAAGTATTTTGTGTTAAAGTAATGACTTGAGCTTAGATAGAAAACTTGGGTAGTTACAGTAGCCCACCTCTCTTTGCAGTCGCTCGCCATCACCTTCTCTGGTTGACCTTCATCGCCTGAACAAATCGTTAACCGTCGCTCTTTGCCAGTCAGACGAGACCGTCTGTCATTGAAAGGCCAAACCAAACACAACCCATCGTTTTTGTCTACCTCGAGTCCATCGATCTTAGTCGCACAAACTCCACGTCAAATCGAGCACGTCCCAATCGACTCATCTCTGACGAAGTTGTGTGTTGGTCTCTTTCGCTTATCCATCAACGAACAACAAGACAAAGTTGCTTGTTCCCTCAACCTCCATCGAAGCTGCGTGCGCCCCACTAGGAATTATGTAGATTCTTTACCCCTAAAGAATCTGTAAAAGGGAATAAATGGATGCGAGGTGGAATTATATGCGAACTAACTTGTATGCGAGAAAAAGTGAAGGAAGGTTTACACCATTAGGTGATTAAGTAATGCGAGAGCTTTGATGCAATATAACTTACTGAACCAGCTTTTGATTAAGGTGTGCTCCTCTTAAAGTCATTAAACACCACACATAGTCTCTTTTCAGGATCTACATGACTGAGTCTGATTAGGCGAGATATATGTAGAAGAATTCACTTATAAAATTTAAAGAACTTTACGATTAAGAATGGTATCTCTCAACACTTAATATTCACATTTATTCACATTTTGGGACATAAATGATGAACGTTATTGAAAAGGTGGAGTTTGTCGCCAAACTCTTCCTTGCATGTATTAGCCTCATTCTTGTTTCTTGCGCTCTTGGGTAAGTAACGATTGACTCTGGCCAGACGATGAACATAGCTCAACTAATGCAATAAGGATTATAAGCTACACTTTTTATCAAGAACTATCACTAACTTAAACTACTAATAACACTTTGACGAATGAAAAGTCAAGAAAATGATGGATTGAAAAGGTATAAGCATGTAATATATATATAAAGAATGTAGGCCTTAGGCCATTGTACAATATGAACAACATATATTACAAAGAAGTATAAACATGGAGAGAAAATAGAATGGAAAAATATTACAAGTTAGGGAACAACGAGAGTGTGGATTCTTCCCTACACAGGAGTCAAGCTCTCATTGTTACTACTGACCGGAGAAGAAGAAGAAAAAGTTTATAGACGGTGGAAATGCTATTTCTTTCTGCCACTCTCTAGGGTTTTGGCCTATTCATGACTGCGCCCATTCAAGCATTCTCTTCTAGGTTGAAGGAGATGGCTTTATATAGGCAACACTTGGGAGGGAAACTTGTCAATGCCATCAGCTGAAAAGTGTCTGTTGTACGTCACATCAGCTCCAACTACCACTCTTTGTATTCTATTGACCCTTCCTCGCATGATAACGTTGTTCCTCGCCTGGAGACGTTAATCACCAGATGAGTTCTCTATCGCAT
The DNA here is from genome assembly GCA_025688845.1 of Cucumis hystrix. Lineage (NCBI taxonomy): Eukaryota > Viridiplantae > Streptophyta > Magnoliopsida > Cucurbitales > Cucurbitaceae > Cucumis > Cucumis hystrix. The sequence continues at coordinate 13,654,556 of CM046889.1, forward strand.
AGTCCTTGCACAAAATGTTTCCTGTGGTTCACTAGTTTCTTTCTTTTTTCAATATCCTACGTTTAGACATTAACATTGCGTAAAACAAGCATAATACTTATACGTTTGCAACACAAGTTACACATTCTGATCATCTTCTTATGTGTTTTGACCTCATTATTCTAATAAAAAGAGTTATAATAACTAATATTTACACATTATCAGACCCTCATATTTAGAATAATGCTTGTCATCAAGCATTGCTCCATATTATGCTTGTCTCAAGCACAATTCCTCCTTAAAGACTCACCTTCCCCTCTGTGTCTCAATACTTCTCAAAACGACAACAAGTTTTATTAGTTATTCAGGATTTACTCTCATCGCGTACTTTTTGCTATGAAAATATTTCTAAGTTCTGAATGCGGCAAGCTTAATACTCAAAATACCTTTGTTCATTCTCCACAGTAAATCTTATTTTCAACTTTAGAAATGGCTAAATTTTTTTTAAAAAGTTGAATCCTTTTATTAGCGAAATAATACTTTTTAATTAGATTTTTATTCACAGGAAGGCGTTGAGTGGAAAATCAGAGGCACTCTATGAGTCCGTTTCACTCCTCAACTGTAACTCTTATCGGCTCTTATTACTCACTCTCTGATTTTTACTTCTGAAGTTTTGCTTCTTATTTATGCAAGACGAGGCAACATAAGAGTTGTCATTGAGATTGAATACATAATACAAAAATTTTAAGAGGATTTCCAAAAAGTTTCAAAACCTTTAACGCATACCTTGCACACCCCCAAATTTAGAGGTTAGCAATGTCCTCATTGCTAAAAGTGAATGATAAGATTATTCGTAGAAAATTTTTACAAAAGAGGTTTGAGGTAAAGCTTTCTCGTCTAATAAACTCTAGAAATCTTTCCTAAGTAAGGTTCCTTAACAAGTTAAACGCCTAAATAATAGATAAAACTTTATTTTGCATAATTTATTTCATTGAAGTGTCATTGAATTGTGGAGAAAAATTAGTATACTAAAAAGCTGGAAGCCAAGCTTGAAACAAGAAAGATTAAAGGCAAAAGAATTATATCAAAAGTTGTAATTTTCAATGCAAAGACTTTTTGCTAAAATCAAGGTAAGAGATTCTACTACTAAACACTCAAACATGAATTTAACTGCTACATGTATTTTGTGATTATGCATTGATAGTAGCTGAAAATGCATAATGAGATGTTGTGGTTGTTAATTGATGTTATAGGATGACTAAGCTTGATTTATGGATTTAATGCTTTATGGACTATTATGATTGATGATTCATGCCATGTTATGATGATTGTTACATCTTTTTGGACTGTGGTATGTCTGTTAACTTTGTCTATTAAGCTTTTTACCCCACATGTATTGTGTTCTTATCTATAGGGTCACTCGCACAACTAGGGGTGTTCCTACGAGACCACTCACAAGATTTAGGAGTGTACCTACGGATCACTTGCACAGTTAGAGGACAGTTTACTGTGTATACGGGGTCACTCGCACGACTAGGGGTGTTCGTACAATCTCACTCGCTCAATGTGTATCTACGATCACTCGCACGACTAGGGGTGTTCTTTCGAAATCACTCGCACGATTAGGAGTATTTGTACGATCTCACTTGCCCAAGTGTGCTCCATTGGACACATGACACTATTATTATGTTTCTAACTGGAAGTTAACATATCACCTAGTGAGACCAGTAGTGGGTCCCTTACTGGATATATTTTATAGGAAAATTGCATCATATGACAAAAACATTTAGAGAAAAACAGTCCATGACACCTATTTCTTGCATATTGCAAATATTATAAAATAGACGGCTATCAAACATCTATTAGAGGGTTATCGAACGACTATCAGAGAGTTATTGGCTTTTAAATTTGTTACTTTTGCAATTTAGAAAATGTAGTAACATGGGGCCTATTATCATAAATTTTTTTGCTATTTTTGCAAGCGCCTCTATTTTATATACACACTCTTTTCTATGTTTAATATTCCAGGCAAAGGTAGAGGGTCTAGAAAGCTGGCGAGGACAGGAAGGATCCGTGACATGCCATATGGGGACTCAGTTCTACTTCTATGTCCATTTATAAGTTTTTCAGTATTTTATATTTTAAACATTTTACTTAAGGTTTTACATTATTTATTTATTTTTATTTTCTTTAAAATTGTTAGAACCTGCGAGTCATGTTTTTAAGGTGTTTTATTGAATTTGCAAATTCTATGTATTTACAAAGAGTTATTGATATTAGTTTTATAAAAAAATTAGTTTTTCCTTTCAAGAAAGTGTCTTTTGATATTTATCTTTTGAATAATAACCTTAGCTCGGTTTGAAAGTTTGGGTTGTAACACTTGCATTCTTATATCGTATAGTACGTAAGTTTCTTAAGTAGAAGCTTAAGTCTTAATGATTAGGCGTTCTAACATTCTCCTTAAGTCAGATTCAAGTTTAAGTTTTAGAAAAAGGTAAGATTAAGTCTGCGGGTTCTGGCTCTTCGTTTGAGGCATTAGAGCTACCCAAGTCGCGTTGTTTGTGCTTAGGAACGCAAAAGATGGACAAATTTCAGGTGGGAGCGTGACAACTTGTACAATATTGTATCTATTTGATAGAATCATATCGTTGATGTAACGTCCCAAGTTTATGAGGGGAACATTAATGAACTGGTATTACATCTAAATGAGAGGAATCCTAAAGACATGAAAGTAAGGTTAAGAAAGACTAAAATAATTAAAAGTTAATAAATATACCAACAAGATGCACCTTCCTTTTCTGTGGCTCGATCATAGAAATTCCAAATTTAAGCATGCTTAGCTTGAAACAATTCTATGTTGGGTGACCTTCTGAAAATTTTCCTAGAATGCATGTGAGTGATGACAAAGCATCCTAAAAATACTCATGTTGGTTTGTTTGTGGGGAGAACTGATACTCTAATAAGCCTTTATCGCAGGAGATGCAGGGAAATATCGAATTCTTATAGTCTAGTATAATTGTTATACTATTAGAGACCTACAAGTAATAGTATAGAAAACTTATATAAAATGAGATTATCAATAATATACTAAAAAAACTGGAAATTTCATGCTTCCACGTTTGAAAGTACATTTTGTTAGATTTGCAATTAGTTTTAAGCTTTATATTTTGCTATAATTTTTGCAATATTTTAGCCTCATTTGGCTATACATGCAAGTAACCCTTTTAATTTATCAGAAAAAATTATTGATTTTTGAATCTGTGCATTTAGTGTTTGATGTTCCAAATCGGTATTTTAGTCTTTTTGTTTTTTCAAGAATAGAATGCTTTAAGTACAGTAATCATGAAATAAACCCATATTGTTTAATAATTGATCTACGTAAATGCAAGGATGCATAAGTTTTTGACAAAGAGTGTTTGAGAGAAATAAAGTTGCAGTTCATTGATTTGTAGCCTTTGAGACGAAGTTGGAAGAAATTGAAATTGAAAATCACGTTGCTTTTTGTTATTATTAATATGAACACAAAGAGACAGGAGGTGTGTTTTGAATGAATATAATATGAATGGATTGTAAATAAAATGACATAAGAAAAATGTTGTTATTCATAGATATGACAAAATACCAAAATGTTTACGGATCGTGTAACTAACCATTTTTTTAAAATATTTCAGGTTTGCTCTCGTCACTTTTGAATTTCGCATAACTCCGATTTCTTCCTTCTTCCTTCTTCCTTCTTTTTTTTTTTTTTTTTTTTTTTTTGTTTTTTATTTTTTTTTTTTAGTGTAAATATCGATTTGTTATATTTTTAAAAAAAACCTTAAAAAAAGTCGCAAATAAAAGAAAAAGAAGTATGATTAAGATAAGAAAAGAAAAAGTAGTAGGGTTCAAGCATGACACTAAAAGCGAGAGTAGAAAGGTTTAAAAAAAGTGGGATTGATTGAATTTGTGGGTGGAGTTGTGCGAAAGCAAATATGTGAGTTTGAGGCCCACAGATTGAGCGATTAAAAGGCTTGAAACTATATGCGTTGCAAATCATTAAAGGTACGATGGTATTTGTGGCATATAATATTAGATAAGGCAACAAAAAGGCAAAGGAGGCAAAGACACCCAACTTGACACCGTCCCGTCTTATTGTTGTTTTGCGTGGAAATTTAATTGAAAAAAAGTAGAGTCCCCTCCCTCTCACCTCATGCTAAATTCAACAATCAACTTCCCAAATTCTCTTAATTAACGCCCCGTTGGTTTATAGGGCATCTTATCCTCCAAGATGCATCAGCACTCCACGTCTCTTCTCCTACCTTTCCTTTCATATCATACCTTCTATCTATGTTTTGAAAAGATTGCATTATAATCTCGCATATAATCTAGTGTAAAATTCTATTCCATCTTTGACATTACGTAAAAGTTTTTCAAATATTAAAAATAAAATAAATAAAGATGAAATTATTTACAAAATATAGAAAAAAATTCAAATAAGCTAAGAAGAATTTGGAGATTTTTCTATAATTTGTAAATAGATTCAATTTATTTTCTATATTTAAAATTGCCTCTAAATAAAATACTACTTATCTTTACTTTACCCTCAACGATATACTCAAAGTTCGAAAGTTAGCCCAAGCTTAGACAATACTCGATTTAAGTTTGATCCATAGTCAACATTTGATTGACCCCAACAAATTTAACCCATTTACCAAGGTGTGACTATCCTTACTTATAAATCAAATTAAGAAAAAGTAAATAAATAAAGTAAGAGCCTTTAATGTTTATATATTATCATATTCATAAACCAATGTTAGGGGTTGGAATTCCTGGTTCATGTGAGCCTTAGATTCTGTATCTACAATTGCAACAAACGTAAAACTCCACCACTCACTCTCTGTTATGATAGGGTTTGCATATTAAGTGCTCTCCTTCTCCCACACCCTATATTATAATTATATTATAATACAAGAATAATAAAATACAGATCCAACTTTTATAGTCTATCACCGATAGACTATGTTGTTAATAAATATTTAGGGATTCATTTGTAGATATTAATATATAGAAAACGTGATGATTTAATTATGTAGATTAAATTCAGAGTTCAAATTGGATTAAAATCATTAAACTGGATGATGAGGATGATGTTTCAGGTACACATCCAACATGTATGAAAGTTTTTATATTTGTAGTTTTTTTCAATTTAATTCGCTTTTTTTTTATTTGGTCAATTAACAATTCAAATAAAGTTAAATTTGTTTCAAATATATATGTGTTTGATCTTAATTCATAATTTGGAGAGTTGCTAAGGTGCTTTGAGTATAAATAGAATTTTGTTTATTTATTTGAAGCATCTCATATCGATGTAAGATGACATAAACATTTAGAAAAAAAATATTTATTTTTTGCATATTACAAATATAGCAAAATTAGTGATATCAGACGACTTAAGACGGCTATCGAAGGGTTATTAGAGGGTTATCGGCTTTTAAATTAGATATTTTTGCAATTTAGAAATTATAGAACATAGACCCTATTATCATAAATTTTTTTTACTATTTTTGTCCGTGCCCCATGATTTTTGGGAGGATTGTTTGTTATTTCTATTTTACCAAACCTCTCACTCAAATTCTTTTTTCTCATTAATTTGATTTAAATAGTTTTTTTATAGGGGTCTTTTCAAAAATAGAACAAAGCGACAAAATATTTAGTCCATGTACAACAATAGAACAATTTTGAAAACGAAAAAAGCCCACAGGCCTACAATAGGAAATTCCAAAAATGTCCCGTGATTAATTGGCTTCGAGCGCACATAATATATTTGAAAAACGATCGTTTAGATTTGGATATTCTTGATCGTTACCCAAATCTAAACGATTTTTTTCAAGATTTTCTTGTACGCGATCATTTATATTTGACATATGATCGTTTAGATTTGGCACACGATCGTCTATATTTGATCGTTTAAATTATGAAAAAAAAATTCAAGATTTTTTTGGTATTGTTTAGATTTGGTACACGATTGTTTATATTTGGTTATATTTAGAACTAGATCGTTTAGATTTAGCTATTTTTGTACATGATCGTTTACATTTGACAATCCAATATCCCAACAATTTTTTCACGATATTTTATATTTGACACACGATCTTGAACCAAATAACAGTTTGAAAAAAATATAAAAAAAATTAGCGAAGAAAGAAAAATACGGTGGAAAGGAAAAAAAAAATTGCAGAAGAAAGAATATGAAAAGAAATGGCAAATGTAAATATTTAAAAAATTACATAGGAGAAAAGGGCAATGAAAAGAAAAATATGCAGAAGAGAATAAAAACGATGATAAGGAAGGATAAACATGGATTTTTTTAAAAACAAATGATAAATTTTACGGTTTTTTTTTAATTTGTGACACGGATCATTAATATTTTGTCTGTTTGTTCTATTTATCAAAATTTACTCTTTTTTTATAATTATTTAATATATGTATTCAAAAATCCAAAGGGGATTCAATTTTATTAATTCAAAAAAAGTTTAAAAAAAATTGATGGTCCTGTAAATTTAATACATGAAAGAAGTAATGTTGTTATAAAAAAAAATTAGATAATAAACAGAGGTCTTTCAAAAAAAAAAAAAAAGTCAAAATATTTACACTAAACAATTTCGAACTATGCTAAGCCCATAATAAAAAATACAAAATATCCAGCTCGCTAGATTTTTTTTCAAGATTATCGAAATGTTTTGGTACATGATCAATATTCGGCTATCAATTTTTTTTAAAGATTTTTGTTTAGATTTGAGTATTTTTTTTTTGTAAGGATCGTTTTACATTTGAGTACTCAATATCTCAACCATTTTTTTGATTTGATATACTACCTTGAATCAAATAACAATTAAAAAATAAAATAAAAATTGCATAAAAAGACATAAAAAGGAAGAGTAAACTTGAAATATGGAAAGATAATTTTGTTGCTCGCCATAAATATTTTTTTTTTCTTGTTATATTTATGAATTTTTTTTTAATAACTAGCTTTTAAAAAAAATATATAAAAATTGATAAATTATGTACTCTTCATATATATAACAAAACTACTAAAATAAAAAATTTATTACGTTTGGGTTAAAAAGGGTAAATATTTTATTAAATGTACTCTTGTTTGCAATTTTTTTAATAAAACTAATTAGTAATTATTGTTTTATTAGTTTTTCACAAATATTTTCCCCTGAACTAGATACTCATTTCTTTTAAACTTTTTTAATACGTAAGGCCAAATAAGCCATTAAAAAAATTGGAAAAAAACATAAAACATAAATATACTAATATCCAATTCCAATAGTATTTCAAAAACGTAAAATATAAGTATTTTGATATCCAATTCAACTGTTTCATTTAAGTAACAAAAACAAACTTAAGTTATAACATCCTTTTTAAATTTTAGTGGATGCCAACATGTGTTATATTGATAAGAAGATATTTAATTATTCCGTGGACATAAATATGTTAATTTATTTCACATGTCAAATTATATTATATCCAGTTTTAGTTTATGTTTATTTTATTTCGTTCTTACTTTATTATTATTATTATTAAAATTATTGTTAATCAAATTAATCTTCCTCCGGTAAAGATTTAATTTAATTTTGTAAACATTTTAACTTATTTTTTCTTAAAAAGGTGAAATCAAACAGTCAACTGCAAAAAAAATTTGATTTTTTTTATAAGAAATTAAGGGTCCGTTTAGTAACGTTCTTATTTCCTGTTTCTTGTTTCTTGTTTTTTGTTTTCGGTTTCCTCTTCATTCTTTTTTTATAACAAGAAACAGAAATGTGTTTGATAACTGTTTCTATTTCTTGTTTCTTGAAAAAAACAAACAGAAACAGAAAATGTGTTTGATAACTGTTTCTTGTTTCATGATTTTCTTTGAAATTTATTTTTTTATTTTATTCACATTTAATTCAATTAAACATCAAACAAAAATATATGTCCTCCATTAAACATTAAAAAGAATTATCAAACCTAGATAGTAAGGTCTTCTTGTAATCTTACGGAGAACGAAATGAAGATTGAGATCTAAAGAACAGAGCCGAGCGAAGAACACGAAAACCCACGACGAAGAGGAGGACTAAAACCCAGGACAAAGAGGAAGACAAAAACTCACAGCTAAAACACAGATCTGACAAAAACCCACAACGAAAAAACAATTCACGCAAAGAGGAAGAGGAAAACCCAGATACAACGAAAAGAAATGTGTCATGTAGAGGAAGACGATGAGAGACGAAGAGGAAGACAACAAAGATGATGAGAGGAAGAGGAAGATGATGGTTATTTGAAAAAGACGATGGAGATAAGAGGAAGAAAAATGAAATCACGTGGAGACTGGTTATTTGGGGAAGAAATGGAAATAAGAGATTGAAATAAGAGGAAGAAAAAGGAAATCACAAGAGGCAAATGAAAAAGGAAATGAAATCAATAAAAAGAATTGAAAAAAAAAGGAAACCCATAGAAATAATTGAGAAAAAAAAAACCCAATAAAAATAATTGAAAAACGGGATCGGTAGAAACTACTTTTTTTTTTGTTCCCAATAGTTCCTTATAAAATGTAAAATGTTTCTAATTTTTATGAGAATGAGAAACATGGAACGTTACGAAATTCTTAAAAAATGAAAACAGAAAACAGAAAACGTTACCAAACGAATCTAAAAAACTTAAACAAACTTGAATCAAGAATACTAAAACTTATCAATCACCACTCAGGAATTTGAGTAAGAAAAATGATTCCAATTTGAGTAAGAAAACAGAGAGTGAATCTCTTCGTCCCTTCTTTGTTAATCATGAATTTGTGATTCTAGAATAAACAAACAAAGATGGAAAAAATTAATTATCTCTTCCTAAATTAATGCAAATTCAAGATTTAAGTGTTTGTTTTGATAAAAAAAATTATAAAATATTAAACAAAATTGGATTAGGAAAATTAAAAACTTACTCTCCATCTATAAGTAATAGTGAGATGATTCTACTAATTGATTTGTGTGAGTAAGGTAATAGAGAAAATATGAGAGTGAATCATCCTCTTCTCGTATTTGTTTATGAAAGTCTTGATTGAAATAGGAAAATACATTTCAATGGGAAGAATGAAAGTATAATTCTTCCCTAAAATACAAATTAAACTTGAATCTAAAATTAGGAAAGAGTGAAAATATTATGAAAGGGTGCTTTCATTAACTCGCGGCTGAATCTAAAATTACGACAGAATGTGAATTTTAGGAAGGGTGCTTGAATCATAACTAACCATAAGTCCTAATTCTATTTAAAATAAAATCCATAAAACTCTAAAGATATAATGGTATATGTGGAAAAAACAAAGGAAAAATAAGTATAGATTCTTCCATTTTGACCCTTTTTAATATGGCACAGAAAGGATAAAGATTTTAATACAGGGGAGATATATAATTTCCACAAACAATCGCCAATAGAAGTATAGAAAATAGAGTTTTATATTATTATATTAAAAAGAAAAAGAATTGCATGGAATAAATTATAATATAATGGTAATCTTAATTTGATTTGCAACTTTCGGCGGAAAGGAATGAGAATATGGGAATATGTTTAATGTGATATAAGGTGGAGAATGGTAAAATAATAAAAGTAGCAACATTGGGTTTTAAAGTCATTGGATTTGATTGAGAGAGAAACAGAAAGGACAAATATAGTGGTAAAATTGAGTTGGGTTTGGGGAAACATATAGCTGTAAAATTGGGGATGGGGAATCTAATGCAAAAAGACCGAGAAGGAGTAGGAGTAGGAGCCAGAACAGGAGAAATATGAGGGGTACGAAATTGTATTATTTATTATAAATAGGCATTGGGTGTTGGTTGGCCTTTGGGTTAAAACAAACAATCTTAACCACAACCACAGGACGACAGATTAACTTACCATTTATTTCTTGACCTCTCTCATTTTCCATCACCATTCCGCCTTTTCATCTTTTATTTTTATTTTTCTTTTTTTCTTTCCAATAATAAATATAAATATTATTATTCTAATCCACTCCATTTCATTTCACGCTGGTGGGGGTTTTGTTAATTTACATCCGGACTTAGGAAGATCAAGAATGAGAAGAGATAAGAAGATGAAAGGAAGAATTTCTATGATTGGGAGTTACGCCATTGCATCCTCCATTAAAGACCACCACCATCAACGCCCTTCCATTACCTGCACCACCTTTAATATACTCGCTCCCATTTACAACCGTCTCAATCAACAGGTTCGTTCTTCTCTTCTCTTCTCTTTTTCCATTTCAATTTCATTTTTAATCTAATATAATATCTATGGATGCACTCAAAACAGGATCCCAGTTGTCGCGAAAGCGATTACAGAACATACTGGCTAGCCAGAAATCAGAGAATTCTGGATTGGCTCTTGTATGAGAAATCTTCCATTATCTGCCTTCAGGTTTCTTTTTCTTTCTTTCTTTTTTTTCCCAGATCCCTTTATTTTCGTTTCTTCCTAAATTCATTTTACGAGGCCGTTGATGTCAGGAATTCTGGGTTGGAAACCAGGAACTTGTAAATATATATGAAAACAGACTTGGCAACGCCGGTTATATCAGTTTCAAGCTTGCTCGGACAAACAACCGCGGCGATGGTACGTTTTTCTTCTCTTACTCAACATTCCTTCATTCAATCTTATCCAAGTTGTAAATTGACACTTTCTCCTCCACGATTTGTCTATTCGTACTGTGTTTCTGAATTCTGGCCTCCACCCATTTCGATCTGATTCTTCAGGTTTGTTGACTGCGGTGCATAAGGATTATTTCAGAGTGGTAAACTACCGAGAACTGCTATTTAACGATTGTGGAGACCGCGTCGCGCAATTATTACATGTTGAATTAGCAGTTCCATTTTCCCATTGCCGAAACAATGATATTCGCCAGGAAATTCTCATCGTCAATACTCACTTGTTATTTCCTCACGATTCGAGTCTCTGTCTTGTCCGTTTGAATCAGGTAGGTGCTCTTATGGCCTTTTGCATTTATGCAACTTCTTGCACTTTCCAATTCCAAAGATTTCTTAACTTATTCTTTCAGGTATACAAAATTCTGCAATACGTTGAATCATATCAGAAAGAAAACAAACTCAATCCCATGCCCATCATACTTTGCGGGTAAACCTCGTTCACTTCCTTCTTAATTCTTTATTGTAATTTTATTGGATTTCAGTCTGTCACTGTCTTTTATTATCTGCTTTGCTAGAACAACATGGTAATTGTGTTTCTTAATGCTTGTTTTGTTTAGTGACTGGAATGGAAGCAAACGTGGACATGTGTACAAGTTTCTTAGGTCGCAGGGGTTTGTGTCCTCATATGACACAGCTCATCAATACACAGATGCAGATTCACGCAAGGTTAACATCTTCAATTCCCTTCCCCCATGACAAACTCAACGTTGACTATTTTTCTAACTTGGGTTGTGCTCTTTTTTATTATTATTTATCTGTGTGTATGAACCAGTGGGTGAGTCACCGGAATCATCGGGGAAACATTTGCGGGGTTGACTTCATATGGCTTTTAAATCCAAACGGATACAGAAAATTGCTAAAAGCAAGCTGGAGTGAAGCTATTTTTGGCATGTTCAAGGTAACAAGTTCTCCACCCATATTAATTGCTGTGGCTTTCAATTTTATAACAATATTTGCAACTTATATGTCTTAAAGAATAGTCTTCCTGCTCGATGTGCTTATCTTTCGTTGAATTTCCACTTTGTTTTTGAAGTAGATAAAATCTATTGTAATGCCCAACCAAGGACATTTTTCTAGATTCTTTTTTAATTTAATACAACAAATGTGGGGTATAAACTTTTGAACCAACCATCTCGTGCTGCCTTTCTTCCTAGTTCTTGATTATATAGAACGTCAATCAAATAATTAAACTTTGTCGTGACTATCAAGTTGTTTTCTTTCTCCGATTCTAATTCAATCTTAACATTATCAGTATCTGCTTCGAAGAGCTTCACTGACAGAAGATGATGCATTTGCCTTTCTGAAGGCGGACAATGATGGTGACTATATAACCTACTCTGGTTTCTGTGAGGGACTTCGACAGGTAGATGAAGAGACTTGCTGATATTGGTTTTGAAAACTTTATGCCAATTCTGTTTGTGGACGAGAAAGATCCTCATTGGTTTTAATTGAAAAACTTGTTTACGAATGATTAAATCTTTTGCTTCAGCTCAATTTGACTGGACATCTCCATGGCCTTAGTGTTGAAGAGATAAACGACTTGTGGGTACAAGCAGATAGTGATGGAAATGGCATACTTGATCATAATGAATTTCAGGTACGCTTTTATAGTTCAAGTGTGTGCTGCTTCATAAATTCTCAACTTGAATTCTTCTTGCTTGTTTTGAAACATGAGAAAATATATAAACTTTGAGCTGTAGTAGATGAATGATATTAATGGAATTGTAGTTGGCAATGGGCATGTTGACAGTTTTTATCTATTGCCTATTGGTGTCTAGTATTTCGTCTTTCTAGTGAAAAAAACTTGAGTGGAGTAGTAGATGTTAGAGTTAAAGAGGCATGGGTATTGATGGTGATAGTAATGGTGGACGTGTTTTTGTGGTATAACGTACCTAAACCATCTCATCCCTTGACACAGCAGAGAATTTGGAATTCCACGGGGACAGAGGAGAGAGATGAAAAGAGCAACGAGATTGAATCAAAGGAAAATCAAGAGCAAACGATTGGTTTTAGTGTTGAAAATGCAGTCTTGTTTCCTGCTGAAGTTGAGAAAGGAAGGTGGCCCGAGGACTACTCCCTTTCCGACCATGCACGACTCACTGTGGTGTTCGCACCCATACGAATGCCTTGTTCTCAGTTGATATCCTGATGATCCTAAACAATTGTTACTGTATACAGAAGAAGTGGAAAACAAACCGCAATTCACAACTGAAATGCTCGTTCAGATCGAGAGGAACACAACTCGTTTGATTTGTGTTCAATGCTATTTTCGTTTTCCAACCCATGAAATCCCAATAATTTTGGTTTGGAGTTGGAGGAACACACCTGCACCCACAAACCCTGATGGACGAAACCTTCTGAAGCAGAGAGCAGAATCCAGCCCCTCACAAGTGAAAGGAAGCATAGAGGCCGTTATGTGTACAGACAGAGACAATTATATAGTTGTATAAATCCTTGGCCCTTGCTTTTGTAATTTTTATGTGATATATTATAGCATATGTACAGTTCCTTGATACTTTTTGGTATTTGGTATAGAAACACTTCATTAGGTATTCGACTGGAGACGATACAGGGCCAAAATAGAATACAATAGCCAAATGTGCGTTTTCGTTTCTTTAAAATTATCTTTCTTTATATATATATAGGCATTCCTGAAACTTCGCCTACAACCTCTCTTCCTTAATGAGCAAGAAAAAACTTTAGTCTCTCCACCACATAGCCCCAAAACTTCCCAAAGTTGCTGCCTGTTACCACACATGCGCAATTGTTTCCTTTTTATACCATATCATACTATTAAGTGAATCAACAATCTCAGGGGTGGTGTTTGGAAGATGTAATGGGGTTGGATTGAAGCGGGTTTTGGTTCCAATCTCATGTTTGATTTGTTAGATTTAGGGTCGGTTTGTGATTCACAATCCATTATAATCAAACATTTAATTTATTACCATTAAACTACTCTACCACAATCCACATCCCTTGCTAGCTCAACTAAAATAGAGGTTAAGTCTACGGCTCCGATTTTCCTACTCTTGAAAAAGAAAAAAGAAAAAAACTCATTTCTCTTTCCTACCCATTTCAAGTCCATTTTTTTATTTTATTTTTTCACAAATGATTTAAACAAAAAAAAAAAAAATTATAGCAAATAATACAAGTTATAAAATAAGTTAAAATGTAGCACAATGTTAAAATATTTATAAAAATAGCAAATGTTTATCATTAACTAGTAAAAAAATTAAAATACCAAGTTTGTCATTTAGTGACTATCATCTATAGGAGCTATCATTGACAATTGCTATCAATGATAGCAATTGATAGCACATTTCTCAAATTGAAAATTATCGTTAATGACATCTATCAGTGATGACAATTACAATTAATGATTGATATCAGTGATGACTTTCAATTTTGAGAAATTGGAAAGAAACCGTTAAAATGGTATTTAGGCATGGGTTTTTTAGTCCTTTACTAATTTTTGTGTTGTATATGCAATTATTTTACTATTGTACTATATATATATACTTTATTAAATGCCATTTATGTAACTTCTCCTTAAACAAAATTCCTTGATTTTATTTCCTAAATATTTAATTAAGAATCTATACACAAATTTTTCTATCATGTTGCATTTAACTTTTGATCATTAAATTTTAATTACAAAGTTTTACAGACAATTTACAAATTGGTCTAATTTAAATCAACTCAGTGTCATTTTACGAAACTGGTTGGAGTGAGAGATGACATTGTAAATCAAATATGAACAATGATCAAAAAGGATAAAATCTATTACAATTGTTTTTAATAAATATCTTTGGGTTTGAAATTGTATTGAATACTATAAACTTTTTATAATGATTTTATATTAAGTCCATCAGAAAACTGGGTCAATCCCACCTAAAGTCATAGAAATCCTTTGTAAATAGAGGTCTTGTGCTTTCATTTGGGAGAGAAGAATTGACAAGAAAATGCAAAAACTCTAAAGATTTGAAGATTCAACCTCTAAAACTCCAAGACAGCAAAGTTCTTATCGAACTTGAGATTATCACCTTCCGAAATATTAAAGACTTGGAAGATTAAATATTCTTTAAATTCCAGAAAATTGAAGCATTCAAGTTCTGAAAATTGAAACACTTCGAAGCTCTCAAATTTGGAATAACTTAGGGTCTGAAGATCTAATGATCAGGTGATATAGTAAAGTTTTGAATATTTAAGCTCCTAAGATCCAAATACTAACGCACCCAAGTCTTGAAAGTCAACACTCTCAAGCTCTCAAATGTTGAAGGTTGAGTTTCTCAAGATGCAAAGAGTGAAGCACCCGAGTTTCTCAAGATGCAAAGAGTGAAGCACCCGAGTTTCAAAGAAATGAAGATCTAAATTATTTGAAACTTCAAAGACTTAAAAGATGTCAACAAATTAGTTGTATCTTAAACAACCTACAAGTTGGAGATTCAATCCCCTCAAGCATGTGAAAAAGCTCACAAGTTTATCCACATGTTGAAGAGTGATCCAAGCCAATCAACAAGCCAAAGAACGATCTAACATGATCAAGATGTCAAAAGTCAATCCAAGAAGATCAACAATCCCAAAGGTCGATTATCGTAGAAGATTAACAAGCCCAAAGGCTAATCATCTCCAAGAAGATCATCAAGTTCAAAAGCTGATTATCCAAGAAGATCAACAAGCCTGAAATTTAAAGTTTATTTGTTTAGAAAAAGCATCAAAGGATCAAGCATTATAAATTATACTCACTATACTTATCAATACAAATACAAAGTTCAAATTCTATGAATTAAGTTTATCGACAAATCTTGCATCAACAACTACCAAACACATATATGTTTTCAGGTTTTTTCTTCAATAACCAAAATATATATAGTTATCAAACAAAAAACAAGAATGGTATCAAACAAATCATAAGTAATGAATTAGTGATCACAAATTAAGAAAGATAGCAGTATTGAAATGAATACAATATAATCTTTTGATTGCCACCAACAATTCACCTTGAAAGTTATAATTGGAAATTAAAATCAAAATTTTCTAATTAAACAATTGTTAGTATGATATGATAAATGTTTTTAAACCAATACAAAATAGGGACACTTGCAAAAAAGATAAACACAAGTTGTAATAATTAAGTCCATAACACACACATTTATTGTTTGCAAAAATGGCAAAAACAAAGTCCAACCCACATATACAAGATGTAAAATATCACAAATAATGCCCTCACTACTGATTCACATTTGATACACCTGATACACTCAATATCCCTTGATACACCTAATACACTTAATATCCCTTGATACACCTGATTCCTTGTTACACTTGATACTTCTTGATAACCTTTAGACCCTGATACACCTGAGGAACCATGATACTCTTTGATACACTTGATA
This sequence comes from Cucumis hystrix, assembly GCA_025688845.1. Classification (NCBI taxonomy): domain Eukaryota; kingdom Viridiplantae; phylum Streptophyta; class Magnoliopsida; order Cucurbitales; family Cucurbitaceae; genus Cucumis; species Cucumis hystrix. Next base: position 13,670,646 of record CM046889.1, read on the forward strand.
CCTTTTGATACATCTAATACTTCTTGTTACACTTGATTCTTCTTGATACACTTGATACCCTTTCGACCTTGATACACTTAAATGCTTTACTAATAAGTTTAATACACTTGATGTCCTGCTAATTGCTCTGTGGTTTGGACTTAGGTTTATATAGTGTTGTGTATGTCTATATCTAATTCTACACGATAAGTCGTTGATCATGATCATTGCATGCAAATTGCTCACTATGTAGCTCATCCTCACGTAAATACTAAGTTCTCGTTGAGTTCAAGTTTTCCTATTATTTGCCCAAATGTAAGCGAAAGAATAAGTTTCCTTGGTAATCTAAGGTCGAACATAGGGAATTGATATCAAAGCTTAGTTTTGGGGTTCACTCTTTATTTAGGCTGTATAAAATAATATATATACAATATGGTAAAGTGTAAGTTTAATCTATATCTACTATCTACACTAGAGAATCTGTAAAAGGGGAATAAGGATGGAGATGAGATGAGAGTGTGAACTAACTTGTGTTCGAAAAGAGTGAAGGAAGGTCTCCACGTTACAAGGCCATTAAGCCATGCGTTAGCCTTGATGCGATACAACTCAGTTAACAAGCTTACAAATTAGGCGAGCATGTCTTCGTGTCTTTAAATGCCACACTTGCTCGCCTCTCGAGATGTAAATGACTAAGCTGGGTTAAGTGAGATCTATCTAGAAGGTTTTACTTATACAACTATAGAACTTCTCTTTTAAGGGTGACAACCTCTCAGCGTCAAACATTTACACTTGTTCTCCTTTTGGGACACAAATAATGGAAGTTATCTCGCAAGGTAGATTTTGTCTCCAAACTCCTTCTTGCGCACATTAGCCATATTCTTGCTACTTACTCTCTAGAGTAGTTAACAATATACACTGGCGAAGTTATGACTATAGCTCAACTAACGTGATAAGCTTTATAAGCTAAGCTTCTTATCAAGAACTTATCACAAACATAAACTACAAATAACACATTAACAGATGAATAGTAAAGACATGATGGAATGAAAAAGGTATAAACTTGCAATATATTAAAGAATGTAGGCATTAGGCCACTGTACAATATGAACATATACATTGCAAAGAAATATAAAAATGAAAAGTAAAGAGAGATGACTTTACAAGTGAGGAGGAAATGGAGGATGAACTCTTCTCCAATTAGACTCTAAGCTTTCACTTACAGACTAATAGGAGAAGAAGAAGACGGACTTTTACAGACAGTGCAAAGGCTAGTCCTTTCCACCCATCTCTAGGGTTTGCCCATTCAGGCCTTCATGACAGGTCCATTCAGACATCTGACTTCTCTCGAAGTCGACCTCTTTACTTGGTAGGGAAGGAGTCCTTTTATAAGCAGCTTTCGATGGAAAACTTCAATTCTTCTGAGCATGTCAGCGCTGATTGCAGTCTTATCATTATTCCTCTGATTTAGTCGACACTAATTGTCAGCGCCACTAGCAATCTTGTCAAGACAAATCAACTCCAACTACAATTCTTGTCTTTTAGTGAAACTTTCTTGCTGATGATGTGAATCCTCTACTAGAAAGTGTACTTTGTCATACAAGTTCTTCTTGCGTAACCTTTGCGCGATTTTCTCTGTGATTCACTAGTTCCTTCTTTTGTTCCTAATCATGCGTTAAGATACTAAAAATAAGGGTGAAATAGACATGGTAGCTTGTGTAGAGTGTATTTTCAAATACTTATAAATTTACAAGAAAAGCTACATGTTTTGACACAATTACTATGCGTTTTGGTCTCATTATTCTGTCTAAAAGACTATAATAACTTGTATTTATATTTCTACAAATTATCAGTAATAAACTTGTTATGCTTCATTGGTACACTCAACAAATTTGATACGCTTGATACAAAGTTGTAAACCTCGAACCTTAAAGAAGTTTAAGTCTTTAAAAGAGTTTGGAAGGATAAGTGTTGCTTTGAGTTAAATTAAAAGAGATTCAGAAGTGTAATCTTGGGACATAGTGTTTAGGCCCGATTTTGTTCGACAGAGAGAAAAGGGAGAGAAAAGACAGAAGTGAAAATCCCAGACCAAGCTTGAGTAATCTTGGGCAAGATGAAAAACAAAGAGTAAATGTTGGTGCATCTCAAGGCTGTGGCAGATCGAGATCGAAAGACAAAAAAGGCAAAGAGCAAATTCTGGACCATCTTGGGGCTCTGGCAGCCCGAGATGAAAGACAGAAGGGTTTTAGAGATGGATCTCATGTGAGGCCTTGGTCCGTAAAAAGGGGGTCTCGTTGAGAAGGACCATTGCTGGGAGATTTTTTTGGATAAGTGTTGAGACAATTTGAGAGAAAGGGTGCAAAAATAGAGTAGGCGATGCATAGTGAAAGCCCGTAAGTCAAGGTTCTATCTCGTGAAGGTAAACAACATGATAAGGATAGTTGGTGAGGAAGGCATTGCGCTGGGCAAGAGTTAGGCATTTAGCATAATGCTACAAGACGAGAGTAAGGTGAGGAAGTAAATGTCTTGTTAAGGTGACTTGACAACTCGTTGTGGTAAAGGGAAGGACGGTTAGACGATTTAAGAATTTGACTTTCCAAGAAGATAAGGTGTGTGTCTCAAGGAAAAAGTGTCATTGATGGTTAGACTACGTGTTGAGTTTAGGTTAGCTACATGATGTGGCAAGTTATTAAGACGACACATGTAAAGCACATAAGTGTCCCTTGGAGGTGAAAAATCACTATAAATTGAAAAGCAAAAAAGGAGAAAGAAAAGAGTTTTGTCAAAAGTGTTAGATTTTCTAATGAAAGAAAGAAAAGAAAGTTCTTAATGCTGAACGGTCGGTTGAAGGAATCGTGGGACGAGAGAAGAAAGCCGGAAGCCGAGAAGGAAGGGGTTAAGGCTAAGTGTCTTTTGTGAGTGATTCAACGTTTTGCAAGTACTGTTTGTGGGTGATAAATTTGATTTACAAATGTTTTTTTATGATTGATTATTCTTTTGTGAGTGATAAGATATGTTTTATAAATTTTTTTTGTGTTTGTTTTATAAGTATCGTTTGTAAATGGTTCTTCAAACGATTCTTATAATAATCAAATGATTATGAATGACTAAATGTTTCTATATTTAACTGTGGGTTATGAATGTTCTCCAGTGAATGATTAAATATTTTCTATGCATGACTATGTGTATTCTTATGAGGGTGATAAAACGTGATTTATAAATGGTTTAGAATAGCAAATCGGTTTTTGAGCCTGATTCCACTATTGTTTATGATACTCGTTCTGAAAAATAGATGTTTTATAAAAGCGATTTTGTGAAATGTCTTATTGTTCTGCGATGACATGTGCTAAGAGTAAGCTGTAAACTATTACTCCATTATTGTATCCGTGTGATTGTGCACTGTGGTGTGGTTGATTTACCGCACTATACTGGTGGAAATCCTAGGTAACTCGCATGATATTGTTGGTTAAGCTTGTATCCCACGTCTTGTGATAACTTGTAGAAATACAAGTTATTATAGTCGTTTATGTAAAATAATGATGATTGCCGCATGAAAATAGAAGAAAATAGAGAAAGAAAGTAGGCGATTTAATTACTCTCTGAAAAGCTTACTGCAAAAGAACTTCATGCCTATTTTATTATGTTTTAGTGCTCTTGTTGCAGAATTTTAAGCAAAGAAGAGTAAAGCTAATAGAACATGGTATGCGAGGAGATTAAGCCTACCTTTTCAACGCAAGGATGTAGATGTTAGACAATCAAGTCGTTAGCAGACAGAAGAGGTTGGCAGAAATGTCATAAAAGGACAATTGGGACAGGCTGCGCAACATAACAATAACTTTTCAGAAGTCTTAATGGCACGTGTTGGCATGTCAACGCTACTTCATGTGTATAAACAACGTTTTCCTCCTAAAAAATGTGTGCATACTTTGGCCAGAAAAGAAAGTTCCACACACTCTCCATCTTCTCTCCATTACCTCGAGTCTTAGGTGAGAGCCTAAAGCAAAAGAGAGAGAGAGAGATTCACCACTTCCATTAATCCCCCTTACATATAGGCAAAAATCAGAGCCAAAGAGAATGAGAGATCAAACTCTGCGGCGTTACACCTCTATTGTATTTCCATTTTTATGTTTTTATATTGTGATGCTTTGTAAACAAGATATTATGCCCGAAAGGTTTAAAATATTATATGCGAAAGCAATGCATTTATTCTTCCATTCTCCCATCTTTCTTATCTCTTCCATATGTGTATGATTGAATAGCTACACAGTAATTAAGGATGTATTCGATATTTGAAAAGTAATATTGGGTGTAGTAAGAGTTTTGTTCAGTTAAGTGTGAGCATCTTAATCTAGTTCATTCCAAAGAAGAACAAAAGTAGAAATCGTAATCACCAAATGTGTGAAAACCACTTTTAACTGAGCAAGTGGAGAAAAGAATGCAACAATGCATTCCTGTCGCTAAGCTCATCCTCTTGACACATTATTGAGAGGTCAATGTGTGTGGCAAAAAGCACTGAGAGGTGTGTACCTTAGTTGAGGATTAACTACTGTTGCTACATTCACGATGATTAGATATAACACATCGTGTAACCTGTATATTTGCATCCCGAAAGTCGAGCAAGTATGATATCGCACTGAGAAGTGCTTACCTTAATTTGTGGTTAATAAATGTTTATATCTTCTCTAAGTATTGAATCATCAGTCAATCTATCTAGTAATTCAATCTTCTTTCCCCACCTTGTCTATAATGAGATCATCTTTCACCACATCACATTACCATGTTCACCTTGCACTGCCAAGCATCGTAGTGTAAATAGCTAGGATAATTAGTAAACTACTCATATGTTTTATTGTACAGCCTATACCACATGATTTTGCACGCTTTTAGATAAATTAGGAGCTTAAAATTCTCTAAGTTTGACCCTGGACTTACCAGGTAAGCTTTTATCGCTTATACTTGAGCGATAGAGAGGAGAGCTTACACGATAATGTTTTATTATCATGAGTAGCAACACATGGGTAGGAATGCACCTTTGATCACATAATCCTATTCTGCCATCCAGTAGTAGGTATTTTTAGAGCTATTAATGATGATATGCGAATATAATACTTGAGACAATATACGCATGAAATGAAATCAAAGAAAGTTTTTGGCGTCGTTGCCGGGGAACTTTTAAAGTTTGTGCTACTTAACTAATTTGTGCGCTAAATTATGCAGAAGTTCAATTTCAGCTGAATCATGTACTTTAGCTGAAAGGTCCGCGAACAAGTTTATGAGTGCAAGCGAACAACCTGAATTCTAGCTTGATCCTGAAAACATTTTGAAGGAATAGTAGACAACGACAGAGATAAAATCAAGCAAAAATGAAAAATCCAAACAATAATCCTGCCAACCAACAATAGGCCTCAGAACAGAACCCTGCGTATCTCGCTCATGATCTAGATTGTCACATCAGGTCATATGCATCACCCAGCCTGTACGATTTCAATCCAGGCATAACAGCCCCTGTGTTTGGGAAAAATTCAAGATTTGAGATCAAGCCAGTGATGCTTCAAATGATTCAAAATGCTGGGCAACATGGTGGACATACACTCGAGGATCCTCATGAGCATATACGGAATTTCTATTCCATCTGCGCGTTGTTTAATATGCCTAGAATATCATGCGATGAGTTACGTCTAGCATTATTTCTACTCACCTTACGTGATGAAGTTAAACAATGGGCAAAATCTCTAAAAGAAGAGGAAATTACAACTTGGGATAGTTTGATTGAAAAGTTCATGAAATTCTTTTTCCACCCATTTAAAATGCGAAAAGAAGGCAAGACCTGATGACCTTCGAGTAGAGGGATAGCGAGAATCTAATTGACGCGTGGAGAAGGTTTAAGCGAATGATTAAGGGATGTCCTCATCATAGTATCCCTGGATGTGTCTTGATGGAAAAATTCTATTTTGGGTTAAGCAGAGATACACAACAATATGTAGACGCTGTGTTCACAAGTGGGATGCTTCGATCATCTTATAACCAGATTAAAACAACGATGGACGCAATGGCCAGCAATAGTCAAGAGTGGAGGGATGACATATTTGGCTCGCAAAATGATAACAGGGGAAGTAGAAGAGAGCGAGGAAGAGTGGAAGAAGGATCAGATAGGAATGCTATGGTAGAATTACAAGGCTAAGTTAATGAAATGAACAAACTTTTACAGTCCATGGCTTTCTCGCAAGTTAATGCTATCGGGGAGTTTAATTCAAATAGTACAACATGTATCTAAGTTGAGTTGTGTAGGCTGCAGCAGACCTCATGGTGTTGATACATACCCTATAAACATAGAAACCATCGCATATATGAAAAATGACCCATATTCTAATACACACAATGCCGGATGGAGAGATCATCCTAATTTTAGTTGGGGGGCCAGGAACAAAATGTGCAACAGTGACAAAGTGATCACTTGAATTACAAAGGTGAGGCATCTAGCTATCACCAAAGACAGTATCTCGAGAGACCACAACAACCAGCTCAACATCATGGCCACTACAACATTCCTAACCAAGCTTCATCATCTCCTTCATCATCATCATCAATGGAAGCCCTTGTGTGCGAGTATATGCAGAGGAATGATATCCTTCTGCAAAGCCAAGCCGCATCCATTAAAAATTTGGAATTACAAATGGGGCAAATAGCCGGTGATATCTCTGGGTGACAGAAAGGAACTCTTCTCAGCAACACAAAAATATCAATTCAGGGAGGGAGCTTAGGAAAAGAAAAGTGTCAAGTAGTGACACTACGAATTGAAAGGAACTTGTCCATCTGTGAACCAAAGTCCGAACATAGAAATCCGATTTCCAAAACTACTATCGAGATTGATAGCTCATGTAATAATTCTCAACCCTTAAACTTCTCTTTAACTAATGACACTTTTTCCTTGCAAAATAAACACGTGCCAAACGAGGAAGTGGAGCATACGAGGTGAGAAGAACAACGAGGCGAAATGTCTAATCAAGCAATAAGCTCAAATCCTCACCACCCCCTCCATTTCTTGATCGTCTAAGAAAGAAAGGCGACAAACAACATTCGCTAAGTTCCTGGACATTTCGAAGTAGTTACACATAAATATCCCGTTTGTTGATGCATTAGAGCATATGTCAATCTATGTCAAGTTTCTAAAGGATATTTTGGCAAAGAAGTGAAAGACTGACGATCTAGAAACATTGGCTCTAATGCAGGTAGCAAGATATCTTCAAAAAAGGGATGACAACAAAGATAACAAATCCTAGAAGCTTCATTATTCCATGCGTATTAGGCGGGGTGGACTTGGGTCGTGCATTATGCGACCTCAGAGCAAGTACCAATTTGATGCCTCTTTCTATCTTTAAGAAACTAGAGAGAGGGGAGGTACAACCAACACAAATGAGGCTCAAATTCGCTGATAGATCCATCACTAAGCCCGAGGGTAAAATTGAAGATTTCTTAATAAAAGTGGAATTTTTTTTGTTGCCCGCAGGCTTCGTTATTCTAGACTACGAAGTTGATCGGGAGGTCCCAATCATTTTGGACGATCATTCTTGTCAACTGATCGCGCTCTCATAGATGTCCACCAAGGGGAACTGACCATGCATTTGAACGATGAGGACATAAAATTTAACGTCATCAACACGATGAAATTTCTTGGTGATGTTGAGAACTGTAGCGCAATACAGTTTCTTGGTTGGGACTATTGTAAGGAAGATATATATCGAGTACTGTTTAGCACTGAAGAATTCTTTGAGGACGAGCTAAGTTTGCTTGAAGAAGTGAATGTCGTAACTGGTGAAAAGAAGTGTGAACCTTTGGACCTGCAAAATAAAGGCGAGAAAGGAGCAAAGCCATCAATTGAAGAACCACCAGATCTAGAGCTCAAGTCGTTGCCTCATCACCTGAAATATGCATTTTTAGAAGAGAATGACACTCTACCTATCATTATCTTTGCACAACTGAGTGATATCGAAGAAAGAGCATTATTGAACATGCTAAAATGCCACTAGAAGGAGATAACATGGACCCTTACTGAAATTCAAGGCATAAGTTCATCCTATTGCATGCATAAGATCAGGTTGGAAGAAGGACGAGCAAGCACCATTTAATTCTAGAGAAGGTTAAATCCTGTGATGAAGGTGGTTGTCAAAAAGGAAATTATTAAATGGCTTGACGCAAGAGTCATTTATCCTATCGTAGACAGTTAATGGGTTAGCCCAGTCCAGTGTGTCCCTAAGAAAGGTGGGATGACTATTGTGAAGAATGAGCAGAACGAATTAATCCCAATGCAAACAGTCATAGGGTGGAGGATATGCATGGATTATCGCAAACGGAATGTGGCCACAAAGAAGGACCACTTTCCCTTACCTTTCATTGACCAAATGTTGGATAAGCTTGCAGGAAAAAAATATATTGCTTTATGGATGGTTATTCTGGTTATAACCAGATTAAGATAGCACCTGAGGACTAACATAAGACGATGTTTACATGCCTTTTTGGTACATTTGCATTTCGCAGGATGCCATTTAGTCCATGTAAAGCACCAGGAACATTTTAAAGGTGCATGATGATATTCATGGATGATTTCTCAATATTTGGTGAATCTTTCAAAGAATGTCTAAATAGTTTGGAAGAACTACTGGAGAATTGTGAAGAGACACGACTCGTTTTAAACTGGAAGAAGTGTCACTTCATGGTAAAAGAAGGAATTGTGCTTGGGGCATAGAGTCTCTAACGCGGGACTGGAAGTCGACCCTGTAAAGATTGATGTGGTTAACAAGTTGCTATCGCCTTGTGATGTTATGCCAGTGAGAAGCTTTCTGGGCCACACTGGGTTTCATAGAATATTTATTCATGGGTTCTCTCAGATCGCCAAACCATTGAGTAATCTATTGTGCGCCGATGAAACCTTTATTTTTTATGAAAAGTGCAACCAAGCGTTTCAGGCTATGAAAGACGCTTTGACCTCAGCTCCTATCCTCATCATACCAGATTGGTCTCAACCATTTGAACTCATGTATGACGCGAGTGATGTAGCAGTAGGGGCTATTCTGGGTCAGAAGAAGAATAAAGTGATCCATCCAATCTACTATGCTAGATAAGTTCTCAACGAAGCACAAGAAAATTATACCACAAGTGAGAAAGAATTGTTAGCGGTAGTTTTTGTGATAGAAGAGTTTAGGAGTTACATCCTTGGCTCCATAGTTACGGTGCATTCTGATCATTCTGCAATCAGATATCTCATGGCGAAAAAAGATTTTAAAATCACAGTTAATAAGATGAATTTTATGACTGCAATAGTTTGATGTAGAGATCATAGACCGCAAAGGCATCGAGAACTAAGTAGGAGATCACTTATCGCATCTAAAAAATGTAGAATTTCAACGCGAGCAGAAAGATATTGAAGAAAGATTTCCAGATGAGCAGCCCTACCGTGTTGAGATAAAAGAGCCTTGGTATGTAGACATAGTCAACTATCTTGTTTGTATGGCTTGGCCGCAAGATTTCAATAGCCAGCAACAAAAGAAGTTGTTTCATGAATGTTGCTTTTATAGGTGGGATGAACTTTTCCTTTACAAATTGGGTCCAAATCATTTATTAAGGCGATGTATCCCTGAATATGAAACAACTGACATAATAGTCAAATATCACAAAGCACCATATGGAGGACATTTTAGTGGACAAATAACAGTCGCAAAAGTATTGCAAAGTGGGTATTTATGGCGTATGCTTTTCCAAGACGCGAGGAACTTTGTGGTTAAATGCAACAGGTGCAGAGGACATGAAATTTATCTCGCCGCGACAAATTGCCTCATCAATCCATCTTAGAGATTAAACTCTTTGATGTGTGGGGAATAGACCACATGAGACCATTTCTGAATCTGGCAACCATGTGTACATCTTGTTGGCTGTAGACTATGTTTCTAAGTGGGTTGAAGCAATCTCCTGCGTTAAGAATGATGCGGTTACAATGAGTAAATTTCTGAGAAAGAACATCTTCACTCGTTTTGGGACCCCTAGAGCAATTATCAGTGATGAAAGATCCCATATCGTTAATCACATCAACACTAAGTTGCTTGCAAAGTACAACATAACCCATAAGATAGCCACCACCTATCATCCGCAAACAAACAATCAGATAGAAGTATCCAACAGGAAAATTAAGAAGAGGATGGTAAGAAGTCGACTCTGATCTTAGAGAGAAAAAGAGTTGAAGAGTCGAGCTGAAGAAAAGAAGATTTCACAAGATTGAGTAGTCGCCCCGAGAAGCAACATTAGGCGGTGGGCGAGGAAAGATAGAGGCAGTAGCCAAGTATCAGTGTCAAGGGAGTTTAAAGAGTTATATTTGTAATTTCTAAACCCTATAAAAGTGTTAAGTTAATAAAGAGAAACTTTGTACTCATTCCGCTATGTCATCTTTGTCTATCATGTAAATGGATGAACACAGTATCAAGGATACATTAGAAAAGTTTAAGTTGTTATATTTTTGCTTCCTTGTCTTAAAGGAAAGTAAGGCGTTTAGGCTGTGCAAAAAAGATAAGTTGTCTCAGTTACTAGACCGTTATGGCGTTACCTCAAGAGAAGTATGTGATAAGGGAGTAGGTGGCACGCCTCCACTTGGTTGTGAATGCGATAAGGGTGTAGGTGGCATGCCTCCACTTGGTTGTGAGAAGCGACCTTTGGACGGGGCATGACATAGGATAACCTCACTCGCATGTCACCTACACGAACACATTGGATCATTGTATTTGTATCAAATATAGAGTGAGTCGTATTCATAGTATTATCAAGATAAGATACCCAACCTTATCCATATACCATAGACCCCTAAGCTGATCTCGAACATTGATCCCTATATGTCTCTACATACTGTTCAAGAGTCATCAAACAACTTAAGATGTTAGTGTATTGAATTTAAGTTATTAAGACAAAACTAATAATATAATCAATCACACTTATTGAAATTATAATAGTAACACTTTATTAATTTTATTAATAACGGTCAATGAATTACATTTACTATCTACGTGTTTTATGACATAAAACCCAACATGTGTAGTTAGTATAAATGATGTGATCCTGAATCGTTCATGTAGAGACATGAAAATGGGGACATCCTATATCAAGGGTTTTAAGACTAAACCATGAAATAGTCACTTTTACGTTATAAGGTTATTTACTATTTAAAATTGATTATGTCGATTATTGATGACTTAGGTAGCTTAATCTTAATTCTGAGCTAACTACAAACTTCTGTTCACAAGAGATTATCCTTAGGTCTGCATAGGTGAGAGAAGCTCATCAACGATGGCCCAACAAGCCTCCCATTTCAAGGATAAGACCGAGTGGATAACTAGGGACATAAAGTGCAAGACGAAACTCACTCCTACCCGCTTTATGGTTAGTAGATAGGTTGTTCCCTTAAGGACTGAATACAAGTCTTGAACAAGGAGCCCCACCCTCTAATTGCATGGTTCAAGAGCGATTCAGTTTATAGGTTGGACCTTAAACCAATTGTTCAATAGTTGGTTGTGGGACTTAGGAGCAAGATGTACTCTCAGCGGTAAAATGGTAATTTGACCCAAACAAGGTTACAAACAACTTGTGAAGGATTAACTTACCAATCATGGTTATATCAAATAGGTGAGTGCAACTACTGGACTTTAGTGGAATGACCCATTAGTTAACGAATATTGATTAGTTTGGTCTAAATAAGTTTAGCCAGTTAATCCCGAATTGTTGGAGTCCATAATCTATAGGTCCATTAGATTCCCTTGCTAGCTCATATAGAGTAAAGAATAGTATGATGGAATGAGTCGAATTGTTCGAATTAAGTGAGGAGAGAGAAATCAACAAGTATATGTGATATAGTCAATTGTTATAAAATTAGAAATAAGAGCTTTATGTTTAAATGAGATTTAAATATTAAAAATATGAATGCAGATTCATACGCGAAACCCGAAAATGATGGAAGTAGTCAAAGTTGTAAAAAGTCAAGTCAAAATGTTGCTTTTGACTTTAAAAAGTCAAACTTTGACTGTCAATATATTCAAATGAGATTTCAATCTTGAGAAAATGAATGCGGATTCATGCTCCGAAGGTTGATATTAGCCAAGATGAACAAAATAGTAAAAAAGTCAAAATGTTGACTTTTAGTTTGAAAAAGTCAAATTTGACTTTTGATCAAATTTAGTGTAGTAAGAAAATCCAACATTTTGTTGGATAATCCCAAAACATATTGCATAAATGAGCAAAACAAACTAACAAGTACATAAATTGATTATGCAAATGATATGAATGATCTGTTTTTAAGACAAAATTCAGGATAGTATGTATATGATATTAATCTTTCATATAACTAGAAATAACCATATAGTTCAACTGTGATTAGTACAATCTCTCATTTACTTTCAATTGTTGTATTAAGAAAATAGAAACGAGTAATTCATAAATTCATAACGTTGAAATCAGTGATCAGTGATTTAAAGAAACAGAGATTGGATCAAAGAAAGGGGGGAAAAATGAAAGAAAATAGAAAACTGAAAGGGGTTTAATTTTGAAAAAGAAATGGGTGGGTGGTAGAGGAATGGTGGGAAATTGAAATAACTTTCTTGGATCCTGTGAGAGACAGAGTGTACTGTTCTTAATATTTATCAATTTGATATCCAACATAAAGAAAACAAGGAATGATGAAAAGTAGAACCAAAAGAAAAAAGAAAGAAAAGAAAATTCATAAAAACCAAAAGTATATGAATATCAGACAAAGGTAGAATACTGAGAGAAACAAAAATTTAAAGCAAGCAATGAAGAAGAGAGAGAGAAAAAAAACTGGGTTACTTGCAAATAGCAGTAGTAGACATAAAGAGAAGAGGAAGATGACGATGAAGAACCTGTACTTACTTGGAAATCTAGAGTTTTTGTAGGAGGTTTTTTTCTTTTTCTTTTTATTTTTCTTGATCATGTCCACCAACCAAAACCCACTGAAGAGAAATCAATCATCATCATCATGAAACACTCTCTGCTCAAATCACCACTTGTAAAAAGCACTTCTACTTCAATTCATCGTCGTCGTCAACAACAACAAAACCTTCATTTCCTTATATTTTCTTCTCTTCTTCTTCCTTTCTTCGTCTCGCCCAAATCAAGAATTCAGCAACTGAAATGAAAGTCATGAACCCAGATTATTCTAGTTTCGTTTTGTTTGTTGTTGTAGTTCTTTTGATTATCAACACTTTTCTTCTTGAGGTTGTTGTTTCTGTAAGTACTCCAACAGCTTTACCACTTCAACTTCTGTCTCTGCTTTCCTTAAAATCCACCATTAAAGACCCATCTTCAACCTTCCATGACTGGGATTATCCTACACCCACTTTCACTAGAGCTGATTCTCAAGACCCAATTTGGTGTTCGTGGTCGGGAATTGAATGTCATCGAAACTCAGCTGAAATCACTTCCTTGGATTTGTCTCAACGTAATCTCTCTGGCTATATTCCCTCTGAAATCAAGTACTTGACCAGCTTGATCCATTTGAATTTGAGTGGCAACAGCTTTGTTGGGGCTTTCCCCACCGCCATTTTTGAGCTTCAACCTAAGAACTTTGGATATCAGTCATAATAATTTCAGTTCCATTTTCCCACCTGGGATTTCCAAGCTCAAGTTCTTGAACGTCTTCAATGCCTACAGTAATAACTTCACCGGTCCGTTACCTCAAGACCTTCCCCATCTCCACTTTCTAGAATGGCTTAGCCTAGGAGGAAGCTACTTCAGTGGAAATATTCCGGCGAGCTATGGCGGTTTGTCACGGTTGAAATATTTGCATTTGGGTGGAAATGTTCTTGACGGGGAAATTTCGGGACAGCTTGCGTATTTAAACAAATTAGAGAGAATGGAGATCCGTTATGCCTTTTGATGAAGACAAAAAGTCTTGAGTTGTTGGGATTTGATTTCATGTATTTGTGTTGGTAAAGGTCTTGATGAAGACAAAAAGAACATGAACATGCAATTTTGCATGTAATTTTCTTATAAATAGGGTGTTTCAATTCATTTGATGGTTGGATTTTTGGGCTCTCTTAAGAAATCAAATTTCTATTTCTTCTTCCTCACTTATTTTTAAAATAAAAAACAAGGAGAAATTCTACAAAATCCCAATTTTTCTTTTTATTTTCATCTTTTTCTCTCCCCCATTTTCTTCATCCAACGAGTCCCACAACGATGTTTTAAGTCTAGAGAATAGCAGGTCAACCTTAGTGGTGGTTTAAACAATAATCAAAACTTCGAATGTAAGTATCTTAAAAACCCTAATTTCAAATTATTTTAGGGTTTAAAACTATGCAATGTAATCATAGTAATTAGAGTAAAATTTAGATCTGATTTTCGCTATTCATGTCTAAAATCTATAACAAATATTGGTGGATCTCGGGTTGATCTCGGCCTAGATGACTTAATAGACGCGCCACGAACATTTTTACTAAAAGTTCTAACGCGCAAGGTTAGCGTTTTTTGGACTTGAAGAGTGTTTTTAAGGACAACAGACCCTCATTCCTCTCATTTCTCACCATTTTCACTCTAAGGGCAAGGTTGAGAGAAGAAGTAGAGAGAATTTGAGTCGCTTGCAAGAGTTGAAGTCAAAGCAAGAGGGTGTTCGGCCAAGAGACATCCAAGTGGTTAAAGGGGTTGGCAAGTTTGACCTAAAGAGGAAGAGTAGAGCTCGAGGTTAATTAGTAAGAAAAGTGTTCTCTAGAGTAAAAGGGGAGAAAAGGTAAGAAGTTGATGAAGTTTTCTTAGTTGAAACCTAAAGATTTACTTGGGTTTCTTGTCATTTTCAGGATAAGAAGAGATCAAGCAGATTTATAAACCAAGGAACTAGAGCTTGTATCAATGAGTGAAAAATGAATATATTAAAGTGATTTCAAAGCATGTTCTTAAAGTAAATGTTTAAAGAAATGTTTGATCTAAATGTTGAGTTATCTGATTTATGAATGATTTCTAAAGCATAACTTTCATCAATGTATTTATTCAAGTTTGTTTACTATTAAATGTTTAAAACTAAAGAGAAAATGAGTTTATTAAGATATGTTTATGTTTAAAGTTTGATGATTATGTTTAAAGGTTTTTTTTTATGCAAAAGGATTCTTAACGGGTTTGAAGCATATGGTTTTATAAATGTTTTCTTAGATCCAAGATGTCTCAAATAGCCCTTATTAATGGGGTAGGTATTGCGGTGCCAAAGGCTTTGAGGTAAGGACACTTATCTCTAGGATCGAGCTAGGGACGTTTACCTCGCAAGAACAGGGATTGGGGATGCTCATCTCTAAAATCTAGAGCTGGTATTGAGTTCACTCTACCACCTTGTAAGAGTAGATTCTTGGGATTCGAGCAAGAAAAACAAGGATTTAAGTTACTGTTTCCTAAATGTTTGTAAAGCTAAAGTATTAATGTTATTGTTCATTGTTTACTGTTTCAAAAGGTTTATATGAAATATCAAGGATTTGAATTACTGTTTTTTAAATGTTCAAAGTGTTGATGTTATTGTTGATGTTATTGTCTTTAAAAGGTTTATGAAAAGGTATTTGAAAATCTATCACTCACAGGGCTTGTTTAGCTCACACTCTTCAAAATGTTTTCCACTTTCTAGGTAGAGATCGCATCCTCGAAGCCTGATTTGTCGTTGTCTATCTGTTGGAAGGATTTTGTATTTACTTTTGTATGTGTCTTGTTGGTTTGAATCTGTTTATGTTTTGGTCTTTTCAATGTACTCAATCGAGGTTGGTTTTGGGACTGAAGAAGAAGTTGGTTTCATGTATTTGTGTTGGTAAAGGTCTATGCAAAATTTATGGTAAAGTTTGTCTAATTGAAAAGAGTTGCTTCCAGTTGAGTTGGTTAAGTTTTATATCTTTTACCTTCTGCTTGCTTTTCATTTAAAGGTTAGGGTTAGCTGGTGTCATTTAGAAAAGGGAGTAATATCGGTTGACTTCATACCATATCTCGAGCCTAGTGAGAAGGTGCTCTGGGATGGGGTGTGACACGTGATATATTTGATACACCTGATGTACTGCATATACACTTACTATTCTTCACCGATACCCTCGATTGATTAAATACATTTCATATGCTTTAAGAACAACTTATACAGTTGATATACTATTAATATACACTTGTAAATGCTTGTTGTGAAGTCAATCCCACTCAATGATGCCAACAACTTGACTTGGTTAACTCCACAGACTTAGGGAGGTAAAATGTTGTGTCGTGTGTGCATATCTATTTATAAGCAACAAAGATTTAGAGACTTGGGAAATAGTATTGTTGCAGATGTTGATGTTAAAGGGATTAGGGCTTTTCGCAGCAGAAGATTTTTACAGAACCTAAACCTAATTTAATTTGGAAAGCTAAAAATGCCATTACATTGGCAAGATAATACATAAACTAAATTCTATAAGGCTAAGCATGCTTTCAAAATAAAAATTACAAGAAGAGGAAAGAACACTTACTCTCGTTGATGCCTCTGTTATCTACTAAAACTCCAATATTGGGGGAGACTACCTTTGGAAACCTCTCTATTCTCTAAGCAGAATTTTTGTTAGTGGGAACCAAAATTGGAATGGAAAATTTTACAGAGAGAATTCTTCTAAAAGAGAATACGCAAAGCAAAAGCAGATCAATCAAAATCTTCTTTCTACCGTACGTATAACTCTCTCTTCCTCAGATCAAAGAAGAGGGAAGTTGGAGAGAGAAATGGAGAAGTGGGAAACCACGTTCTCTATTAATTTAAAAAAAATCAATTAAATAACTAAATTAATTAATTAAATCATATTTAATTAATATTTCATTTAAATCATATTTAAATGAGTATCTCTTACATAACCTATAGTTTTAATTTAATTAATTTAATTTAATAAAATTGAACTAAAATATTAATTAATTCTCTAATTAATAATTTCTAAATTAAATATCTTATATTTAATTTAATCCAAATTTGAATCATATTCAAATATAAATTTCTCTCATAACCTATAATTTTGAAGTGTATCATATACACATCAAAATTTAACCTATAGTTTTAATATGAATCTAATTCACATTAAATTAATATTTGAACTCATTCAAATATTTTGGGTCCGTTTTGATTGACTTAAGAAAAAAAATTTATGAAAAAAATCATTTTTGTTTAAACTCATTTTTGTGAAAATTGTTTAAAATACACATTTAAAACTATTTTAAGTGGCTTTCCAAACACTCTATTTTATTTTTCAAATTAACTTATTTTTTGAATCAAACACTTGAAAATGCAATCCAAACAAACCATTTATCTCTCGTAAACTAATTCTGAATCATATCCAAAATTAAATTTATATATTAAAGTTTAATTAAAATATAAACATTATATTATAATGTATCACCATACATCATATTAATTCCCAAAGTAAATTTGAACATTTCGAATTACAACCAATACAATTAAATCTCATTACCCTTTACTAACTATGAAGGGGACCTAATGGACCTACAAATCAGAAGCTACAACAATATGAGATTAATTGACTAAACTCATAATCACATTAATAAATATTCGTTAACTGTGTGTACACTCCATTGAAGACTCACGGTTGAACTCTTCTCACTATAGACATATTTTTGTGTCCATGGATATAGACCAATAACAGTAAGTCTTTCTCAAGTGTTCATAACACCAGCTGGATCAAATTACTGTTTTACCCCTGAGTTACTTCTAGTCCTTAAATACTAGTGCTTCTCTAATGAACAACCTACTTATGGTCCAACCACTAAACAGAAACCCCTATCGTGCCATAGAGAGGGAATGACCTTTTGTTCAAGTTCCAACAACACAATTTAAGGGAACACTCAACAACTTACCCTAAAGTTGGAAAAAAGAGAATATCATTTTGTTTGATTATTTTTTCAGCTCCACACTTGGTCTTGTCTCCAAAATGACAAGCATTTAAGGGAAGACTCAATATGCTTGTCATTTTGGGGACAAGACCGAGTGGGGAGCTAAGAACATAATTACACAAGATGAAATCCACCCCTTCCTGACTTTAGGGTAAGTAGATGAGTGTTCTCTTAAATGGTGTCTCCAGGACTTGAACAAAGGACTCTACCCTCTTTGTGGCACGAGAGGGGTTTCTATTTATTGGTTGAACCATAAACATGTTGTTCATTAGAGGAGCACTGGTATTTAAAGACTAGAATTAACCAGGGGTAAAATAATAATTTGACAAACTTGGTGTTACGAACACTCGTGAATGACTAACTTACTATTATTAGTCTATATCTGTGGACACAGAAATATATCTATAGTGAGAATAGTACAACTGTGAATTTTTAGTGGAGTGTACACAGTTAACAAATATTGATTAATGTGGTTAATGAGTTAGGCAATTAATCTCATATCGTTGTAGCTTTTGATTTGTAGGTCCATTAGGTCCATTTCCTAGCTCGTAAATGGTAATGAGATTTATTTATATTGGTTGAATTTGAAATTTTAAAATTTACTTTGGGAATTAGAATAATGTATGGTGTTACATTATAATATAAAGTTTATATTTTAATTAACTTTATTATATAAATTTAATTTTGGATATGATTCAAATTTAATTTATGAGAGATAAAATATTTGAATGAGTTCAAATATTAATTTAGTGTGAATTAGATTCATATTAAAATTATTGGTTATGAGATAAATTTATATTTGAATATGATTCAAATTTGAATTAAATTAAATATAAGATATTTAATTGTAGAATTAATTAATAGTTTAGTTTAATCTTATTTAATTAAATTAATTAAAACTATAAGATATGTGATGGATATTCATTAAATCGAAATATTAATTAAATATAATATAATATAAATAATTAATTCGATATTTATATTAATTTAATATTTTTTAAATTAATAGAATTCTATGATTCTCTCCTACTCCCTGTAGAAGAGGGAGTCATAAATTCATATAAGAAAACAAGTTTTTAAAACCTAAGGCATTTGTCTCGTTACGAATTCTCTTAAAAACTTTTTCCCAATTCAATTGATTCCCACAAACCAATCTCATCCCAGAGGATAGGAAGGTCTCCGATGGGTGGTGTCTCTAATTCGATGATTAGTAGATTTAGAGGCGTAAACTATGTGAGTTTTTCCTCCTCTACTCTATAATTAGAAAGCATGCTTAGCCTTTAAGTTATAATAAGAAAATTAATTTTTGTATTATTTTGTCAATGTACGGTATTTTTTAAGTTCCTAATTAAATTGATCGAAGGTCTTTTCCGCTGCCAAGGGCTTTAATCCTTTCACTTTCTTGGTCCTTATCATGTTAGTTAAGTGATGCATATCTCACTAACTTAACGTAGGGACACCCTATTTGATGCCTTCATGTGGGTTCTCAATTTAACAGATTCTATCATTCATGATCTTAGTCGTTTGGAGATTCTCATCTTCATTTGAGAGTAAATGCATCCATTGAGATCCCTCTTGGTCACTCGCTGAAAGATACATTGATCCTGAGGCTGATCCAAGCAATCACAAATTACTCTGGTACCTTGAATCTCTTCAAGTGATCTTCGACTAAACACGTGATTCACAAGGACCAAATATTTTGCCCAAAATCAAAGTAAAACTCTACTCTAATATTTGAAAGATCAATTCCTCGGAAACGACGCCAAAAACTTGATAAACTCAGACTGAGTGTGAGAAATTTGTTGCATTTATATAATGGTCTAGGCGATACGTCACTGAGCATGTTCATAGCATGTGAAATGCTCATTATGTCTTCTATATTGCGTAATAACTAAATTCTTGCTGAGTACAAGTTTTTCTATTGCTTGTCCAAGTGCAAGAGAACCGGTAGGTTTACCTGGATGAACCAGGGTCGAACACAGAAAATTGATATCAAATCTTAGTTTTAGAATCTACTTCTCAATTAGGCGGTATAAAAGAATAAACAAATAACGTATAAAAGAATAAGAATTGGAGATAAAACTACCTAAATATGTCTAGAGAATCTCTAAAGAGTGGTTGAGAAGGATGCGAGATGAAGATGCAAACTAACTTGTATGTGAG
This sequence comes from Cucumis hystrix, assembly GCA_025688845.1. Lineage (NCBI taxonomy): Eukaryota > Viridiplantae > Streptophyta > Magnoliopsida > Cucurbitales > Cucurbitaceae > Cucumis > Cucumis hystrix. The sequence goes on from CM046889.1 coordinate 13,690,710, forward strand.
AAGGAGATGAAGGAATGTCTATGCATTATTATCTGATTAAGATATGCGAGAGTCTTGATGCGATATATACTACTTAGCTAGATCATGATTAAGGCGTGCTCCTCTCATAGTCATTAAATGCCACACATGTTCGCCTATCAAGATCCATGTGACTAACCTTAATTAGGCGATATAAATATGAAAGTATTCACTTATACTGCTTATAGAGCTTCGCATTTAAGGACGACAACCTCTCGACGGCTAATGTCCACACTTGTTCACCTTTTGGGACACAAATGGTGGAAGTTATCTTGCAAGGGAGAGAAAGCGCTATCTTGTGCACGTTAGCTATGTCCTTGCTACTTACCCTCTCAATCAGTTGGCGACATGCACTAACCAAGTGATGCGAATAGCTCAACTAACGTGATAAGAGTTATAAGCTAAACTTCTTATCATGAACTTATCACAAACACAAAATACAAATAACACGTTGACAAGTAGAAAGTAGAAAATGATGGATTGAAAAGGTATAAACATGTAATATATATTAAAGAATGTAGGCCTTCAGCCATTGTACAATATGAACACATATATTACATAGAAATACAAAAATGGTAGAAAAAGGGAATGAAAGTGAATACAAGTTAGGGAAAATGTGGAATGAACTCTCCATCGTTCAGACTTTAAGCTCTCACTTACAGCATGACTGGAGAAGAAGAAGAAAACTCTTTACATACGGTGGAACTCCTTTCCGTCGCTCTTTAGGGTTTGGCTAAGAAGGTGAATTTTTATAGGCAAATTTTTAAGGAGAAACTTCTATTCTTCTGAACATGTCAGCGCTGTACGTTGAAAGTTGTCTATGGCATGTCACATCATCTCCAACTACCATTCTTGTCGTCTAGCAAACTGCTTCTCGCATTGTAATTTGGTCTTTTTGCTTATTCTTCTCGCGAGAAACTCTGTGATTTGCAAACTTCTTTTGTTCATAGTCTTGAAATAATCAAGACTCATCAAACAGCTTAGGATGTTAGTTTATTGGATTTGGGTTATTAAGAAAAAATTAATAATACAATCAATAACACCTATTGAAACAATAAAACATTATTAATAACGATCACTTGATTATATTTACTATCTACGAGTGTTAGGACATAAAATCTAACAGATGCTTCATTATACATGATGCGTCATTGATCAGGATCATTGCATGCAAAATGCTCGATAAAGATCTCTTCATCATGTAATCCTTAAGTCCTCGTTGTGGACAAGTTTACCTATTGTTTGACCAAGTGTAAGCGAAACAATAGGTTTTCCTGCATTATCCAAAGTCAAACACAGGGATTTAATATCAAAGGTTAGTTCTAGGGTTCATTCTTCACTCAGGCGGTATAAAAGAATAAACTATATAGTATGACAGAGTATAAGTTTAAACTATATATCTACTTGTGTACACTAGAGAATTCTATAAAGATATTTTAATGAAGGTGGTTATGAGAATGTGGTGTAAGAATGAACTAACTTGTATTGAGGAAAGGGATTAAGGAATGTCTAGTGCTATCAGGAGATTAAGCCATATGAAAGCCTTGATGCAGTATAACTTGCTTAACTAGCTTATGATTAAGGCGAGCACCTCTCGGTATCTTTAGATACCACACTTTGTCTTCTTTCGGGATCCAAATTGTTGGAATTTATGTCTTAAAACTCGTAGTTTGTAATCATATTCTATTCAGTAAAATCGTTATTGATACTATAATCTTAAAGCCAATAAACTAAGGACCCGAGGCTATTATTGAGTAAACTTGAACTTTATGTAGAGATTTAAATGCGGATCAAATTCAAGTATATAGCCTAAATAGTCAGTAGTATACGAATACGGTTGGACTCCTCATTTTGAGAACACTATGGATGCGGTCCACTTTGTAGTTAGTACAAACGATGTGGTTCTGAACCATTCATGTAGAGACATGGAAGCGGGGGCATTCTATGTAAAGAGTTTACATAAGACTGGAACCATGAAATAGTCACTTTTAAGTTATAACACCATTGACTTTGTAAAACTGACTATTTCATATATCGATATTCTTTGTAACTTAATCTTATTCCTGAGTTAACTATAGACTCTTGTTCATTCGAGATTGTCCTTAGATCTGCATAGGTGAGGGCAACTCATTAGTGTTGCCCCAATAAGTCTCCCATTTCAAGGGTAAGACTGGGTGGATAGTTGGGGACATAGGATGCAAGATAAAATTCACTCGTACCTACTTTAGGGTTAGTAGATAGGTTATTCCCTTAATGATTGAATCCAAGTCTTGAACAAAAGACCCCACCCTCTCATTGGCAATCAACTTAGAACATTACGATGGAATAATTCGAATTGTTCGAATTATGTAAAGAGAGAGAAACTGACGAATATATTTGATATAGTCGTTGGATATAAGTTAAAGATAGAGCTTTACATTTAAATGTGATTTAAAATATGAATATAGATTCAAATTCGGAAGCTCGAAATTGATGGAAATGGTTAAAGTTCTGAAAAGTCAAAGTGTTGACTTTTGACTTTGAAAAGTCAAACTTTGACCGACTTTATATTCAAATGTAATTTGAATTTTGGAAAAATGAATGTAGATTCATGCTCAGGAGGTCAAAATTAGTCAAGACAAACAAAATGGTAAAAGGTCAAAATGTTGACTTTTGACTTGAAAAAAAGTCAAAATTTGACTTTGATTTAAATGTCAAATTACCACATTGCCCTGGGATTAAGTTGTTGAGATTTGGCAAGCACATTGCATGTGATTTTTAAGTGGCTTCATGCATATAAGCACTTAGTTGGTGATATGCCAAATGTAGAGAATGTGAAGCTCACTACATGCAATTTTGCATGTAGTTTGCTTATAAAAAGAGGGGATTATTGCAAATGTTTTTGGCTTGAACTTTTGGTGTTTTTAATTTTGCAATTTGGAATTTCAAAATAAACCAAATCCTCTTTATCATTCTCAATAATCTCAATAAAAAGTTCTTCTTCCTAATTCCATCACTCTTTCTATTTTCTCCAACCGTTTGAGTCCTACAACCCTGTTCTAAGTTTAGAGAATAGCGAGTCAGTACTGCTGGTAGTCCTGGCTTCAAGTTCGTGAGGTGATTACAAGGATAGAAAAGCATCAAAGGTGAGTTTTTCTATCAACCATATCTTTGTTTCAATTAAGGTTGTAATGCATGTTAATTACTAAAGTTTTTAGTTGCAATTAGAGTAAAATCTTATCCTTATTTCGTTGTACATGTTTCTGTTTTCCATCACAAATCACTAAGCCTGGCCAAACAAGGTATATCTAGAATAATTCACTTATAAGATTTATAGAGCTTCGCGTTTAAGGGTGGCAACCTTTCGGCGCCTAACACCCACACTTGTTCTCTTTTCAGAATACAAATGATGGAAGTTATCTCACAAAGGTGGAGTTTGTTTCCAAATTCTTCCTTGCGCACGATAACTATATCCTTGCTACTTTCCCGCTCGGGTAGTTGGCGATATACAATGTCCAAGTGATGAAAATAACTCAGCTAACGCAATAAGAGTTATAAGTTAGTCTTCTTATTGAGAATCTCTAATAGATGGATTGAAAAGATATAAATATACATTGTATTAAAGAATATGTAGGCCTTCAGTCACTGTACAATATGAGCAAACACAATGTACAAAAATATAAAAATAGAAAGAATAGAAATGACATTACAAGCTAGGGGAGATGGGGGATGGAATCTTCTTCACTCAGATCGCAAGCTTTCACTCCTAAACTGACTGATGAAAAAAAATAAGTGCTTTATAGACGGCGAAAAGGCTATTCCTTTCCATCAACTCTCTAGGGTTTTGCCCACCTCTTCACGTGTATGAATGGTGGTCCATTCAGACGTTGCTCTTTTTTTCCTTGATGGTGATTGAGTCTTTTTATAGGCATATTTAGGAGGACGGCAGGGTTGTTATGTAAACTTGTGCAGTGTGAGAGTCGTGACATTCTACCTCGTGTTCAAAGAGCTGGTTGGTAAGCGCATTGCTCCTTGATACTAATGGCTCGATTTAGAAGGAAGGTGAGTGCTACACCCAGGTTGGTAAGGCCACACCTGGAAAGTGAGAGAGTCAAAGAACTGAGTCAGGGAAACGAAGCCCTAAAGGTTGTCTTCAAGTTGGGTTGTTGTGCAGCCGAGGTGAAGGATGGAATGAGATCTTTACACCAGTAGGTATCCATCTCAAGAAGCAGTGTTAGATGGTGAAGAAAGAAAATGAGTCTTATACTTCATAACACCTTGGAGCGAAGAAGCAACACCTTGGTGGAAGAAGAAAGGCGTGTGGATCAGAACTTGGTTTTATTTTTTTATGCTTGTAAGAAAATGAAAGTATTTATGATTTATGAACTCTGTGTAAAGTGTTAAGTTAATAAAGAGAAGAAGTTTATTTATTTCTGCTGCATTATCTTTTGTGCTTATCACCTAGAAGCTAAAAGTTGATTAGAACTAAGTGCTAGGTGACGAAGCTAAGTTTAAGATTTGTTTTCCATTGCAAAAGAGTTGTGAAGGTCTCCTAAGGTTCAAGTAAAGAACTTTGCGAAAAGACAAGTGAAAAGAGTTGTTTCACTTACTAGGTGTTCAACGCGTCATCTCGTGGAGAGATACACGAGGGATGTCTAGGCGGCACATCCCCATTGAGTTGCACGGAGTGACAGTTAGGGTAAGGCATGACATACGTTCCACTCATATCTCCAATCTAACAAAACCAGATAACATCTCAAAAGCCATAAAGGGCGAGAGAGTCAAAACGTTGATTGGCAGAACATGGAACTCAATGGTAGCAAGTACATGAAAGTGATTATTGTATGGGAAATTCGTTTTGTAAAAATCATTAGTAGGGATTTAATAGAAGATTTCTCTATATCTTTCCAAATTGATAGTTGTCTTGAATTTATGAGATGATTTATATTTTGTAAATAACCTAGTGAAACTAAAACTGAAGTTTAACTCTTCATTGATTGTTAAATGGATGTTAAATTTTGTTTTTGGAACAATTTCACCCATTCACTATCTGTCAAGGTTTATTTTACTTGTAGTCTGAATTTTATATCTTCATTTGTTTGTTGAAGGTATTAAAATTTTTCTACTTTTCTTTTTCCTTTTTTTCCCTCAATTTTGTTTTGTGTGTGTTTGATTAGATTACGCGTTGTTGTGTTGACTATCATATAGTTATGGTAGTCATTGAAAAGTTATGTTTGATCTGTTTAGACATGTCTATGTTTTAGGAATCATGTTGAAATATACTAAGGAAGTTGATACTTTGCCTTGTGATGTTAGGTCTTCATCTCTTTCTCATCTGTTTGTTGTCCCCTTGTTGATCGAGAGGCTTATCTATGTGGTATTATTGTGAATTATATTGATTTTGTTTGTAAAATTTTCTTTAGAGTGTAGTTGTGTTAATGCAAGTGACATTTGTTTGATTGTGTTTTTCTTTTGTTTTTATTTATTAGGGCTTGAAATACCTCAAGGGATGTTATCTTGTGTAACACCCCAAATTTTAAGGTATATTTTTATTATTCAAATCAAATTTGCTTTGTTTTTGGTGTAAAAGAAAAGAAGTAATGGAGGGAAAAGGAGTTGGAAAAGTAATAATAATCATATATATTATTGTTATTATTGTTATTAAATAAATAAATAAATTAATTAATTAATTAATTAATAATAATAATATTAATTAATTTTTTTTTCTTTTTTTTTTTTTTTCTTTTTTCTTCTTCCAATACACAGCCCCCCCCCCCCATCTTCTTCTTTCTTTTTCTCCTTCTCCTTGCCCTAGCCGCCGCCGCCAACCACCACCGCCGTTTCTCCCTTTGGCCGCGCCGTTCGGAGCCCCGTCACTCGGTCTGCAGAAGACGAACGCCGGTCGTCAATCACAGCCGTTTCATCCGCACCGAACTCTGTTCGCGAAGCACCCCCTTCGCTTCGTGTTCTCCCCTGCCGTCGTCGGTTTCTGCCAAGGCTCCTCGTCCGATCAAGCCGTCCTCATAACCGACCGCATCAGTCTTCGTTCGTGAGGTAGCCGGGCGTCTCCTTTCAGCAGCGCGTTTCCATCTTCCAGCCTCTGATTGGAAGCCGACCCATGCCTAAATCTATTGCACAATGTCCTTTGCTCTAATCTTGTGTGTCGCTGCCGCTACGTTGTTGTAATTTCGTTGGGTAAGGATGAAATTGATGGGTTTAAGGGTCTACATTGAAATTTCATTGAGTTGATGTTCGTTTAATTGATCGATTTAGTGTTTGTTCTTGAAGGCGATATTGGTGATTTGAAGTTAGGGACCTTGAGTTTTTGCCATAAGCTTCGTTGGAGTTCGTTTCTCCACTTCTTTGGTAAGTTGTGAGATTTACATATGGGTAATTTGAATGAATGAAACTAATTAGAAGGATGTTGATTTTATGTTTGGTTATGTTTAGGAATTCATTTATTGGAATTTGTTCGATTGAAGAAATTGCCAAAGAGTGAGGTAAGGGACTTTCTACTGGACTCAATAACAAGAATTAAGGTGTATTGACTATATGGACTGAAATGCTATATCTGGACTGAGTAGGGGATGACGGTTATGATGTGCGTTTGGGTGTGGACTGAATGTTTAACGTATATTGTGTTTGACTGAGTGAAATTTATATATGTATGTATGGATTGACGTGGACTTGTGGCGAGTGTATGTTGTGACCGCTGGGCTATGTATGTTGTTGATCGATGTAGTGATATGTTCTTGACTGTCCTTGGGTGAAATTAGGATAATATGGTTGTTTGAGGTTAAATGAAGAGCTTATGTGATGAGGAAATTTGGCTGTATTAGAAATGATTGTTAAGATGTTTCGAATGGACGGAGGGGAATAAATTATTAGTTTCCTCGTGGATGGTTACCTTGCGGGTGTCCTACGGGATCATCACCCTTTATGTGTGTCCTTCGGGAGCACTAGACTGATATGTGCATCCTTCGGGAGCACTAGACTGATATGTGTTTCTACAGAACACTAGACTGATTTATGCGTCCCTCGGGCGTTAGACTGATTATGTATATCCTACGGGATCACAAGACTGTGACTGTGCAGGGTACTCCATAGGAAGCTAATAATTTATTTTTTCCCTAACGGGACCAGTAGTGGGTCCCTTACTGGGTATGTTAATACTCACCCTTTTTATGTTTAACTTTTCAGGCAGAGGTAACTCGAGGGGTAGACCGACGAGGGACAAGAAGGAATCGTGATTGCCATAGAGGACTGTCTTTTAAAATGCTTCCGCTGAGGGTTTTTTTAAAATATTTTTGATTTAACTCAGTTTATGAACTGTTATTTTTTTTGTAAACAGCACTTTGAAATTTTACATTTTTAAATAAGGCCCGATTAAAGTTTTTCTTCGATTTCTTATGGTTTCAACTAAAGTTGCTATGTCTTTTGTCAACAAATTGTTTTGTGTTAAAGTAATGACTTAGATTAGACAAGGTCTGAAAAGTCTGGGTTGTTACAGTTGGTATCAGAGCCAAGTTTTAGGTTCTGTAGACTGACTTATGAAGTAAGTCTGTGTTTTTGTGTCCCTATGGCTAACACAATCCTTGGTCACTCGTCAGGTATGCTTTTATGTTTAATAAGTATGGTATTAATAACATGACCTTACCTAAGTTAAACTAGACTGTCTGAGGTGCTTTGTTGTTAAGACTAAAAGGATATTTTGGGTGTATTAAAAAACCATGCCGCCAAGGAGAGGTGCACGTAGAGGTGGTATTAGAGGCCGAGGTAGAGGAGCAGAGCGTAATCAGCCTGCTGCGGGCCAAGCTGACCAGCATGTCGTTGCTGCACCTGTCACTCAAAAGGATTTGGCAGCCTTGTCTGCTCACCTGGAGCAGAGAATCACAGAGCTTATTGCTGCTGCCATTGCTCAGAACCAGCCTGCACCAGTGGTTCCCCCTGTACCAGCAGCTCCACCTGCGTCTGTAGACCCTCCTGCACAGGGACCGGTCGTACAACAGCCACAGATGCTACCAAATCAGAAACCGTTGTGCAACACTTGTGGAAAGCGCCATCTGGGTCACTATTTATTTGGGACAAGGATTTGTTTCAAGTGTAGGCAAGAGGGGCATACAGCTGATCGTTGTCCTTTGAGGCCTACTGAGTTTGGGCAGAGCAGTCAGGGAGCGAGAGCACCACAGCAGGGCAAAGTTTTTGCTACTAATCGATCTGAGGCTGAAAGGGCTGGCACAGTTGTTACAGGTACGTTACCAATGTTGGGGCATTTTTCCTTAACTTTGTTTGACTGTGGTTCCTCTCACTCTTTTATATCGTCGATATTTGTAACACATGCATGTTTAGAAGTGGAGCCCCTAGATTATGTTTTATCAGTGCCTACACCATCTGGGGAAATTATGTTGTCAAAGGAAGAGATTAAAGCATGCCAAATCGAGTTAGCTGGCCAGATGTTGGATGTAACCTTGTTAGTATTAGGTATGTGTGATTTCGATGTCATTTTAGGCATGGATTGGTTGGCTGCCAATCATGCCAGTATTGATTGTTCTCTTAAGGAGGTAGTGTTTAGTCCTCCTACCGAGCCTAGTTTTAAGTTTAAAGGGGTAGGGACTGTGGTTCTACCCAAAGTAATTTCAGCTATGAAGGCCAGTAAGTTACTCAACCAGGGTACCTGGAGTATTTTGGCCAGTGTGGTGGATACTAAGAAAGTTGAGATTTCTTTGACCTCAGAACCTGTGGTAAGGGAATATCCGGATGTATTTCCAGAAGAGCTTCCAGGACTTCCGCCTCACAGGGAGATTGATTTTGCTATTGAGTTGGAGCCAGGTACCGCTCCCATTTCTAGAACCCCTTATACGATGGCTCCTGCTGAATTGAAAGAATTGAAGGTACAGTTACAGGAATTGCTTGACAAAGGTTTTATTTGACCTAGTGTGTCGCCTTGGGGTGCACCCGTACTGTTTGTGAAGAAAAAGGATGGATCGATGCGTCTTTGTATAGATTACAAAGAACTTAATAAGGTGACAGTCAAGAATAAGTATCCACCGCTCAGAATTGATGATTTGTTTGATCAGTTGCAAGGAGCCACTATATTATCCAAAGCATTTTTTGTATACCTAAGTTGGTTCTCTTTTCTCTTAGGAGTTTGTAAAGATTGAATTGAAACTTAGACGTGGAACACTTATAGACTATGCTTATGCATTTTTTCCTATGTAGTCGGTGTTTTTATTTAATTTATTCTCTCTTCTTTGTCTTCTTTTAGGTATTAATACTAGTCTTTATTGAGCGCGTTGCTCATTATGAAAACATAATAGATTTTAAGTTCATAGATTTGATTTAAAGTTGACTAAGTTTCCTTAAGTTTAAGTTTATTTTGATTTGGAGCCTATCTATGTCGTTATGTTGTGGATTATATTGTTTTTGTCAATAAAGTTCGATTTAAAGCTTAGTTTCCAATTTAATGCAAGTGATATTTCAAACGAAAAGTTCATTTGTGTGCTTATTAAGAAGGTGAAATTTGCTTGCAATGTACTTAATGAATGTTAATTAAGGTTCATTTTCGACAAATTTGCAGTTCTTTGAAGAATTTGTGGTCCATGGGATCAATCAAGTTCATTTATACGTTAGTTTGATTATATTAGATGCCAAATTTCTCATATATAAGTATTTAAAAAATTCTCATATATAAGTATTTCCCAAATTATCATATATATAAGTATTTAATTCAAAAGGAATATAAGTATTTCCAAAATAAGTGTTTACAAAAAAAATATAAGTATTATCTAACTTTTTAATTTCAGGGGTATTTATAATAAATATAAGTATTCTCTAACTTTAGATATTTCTTATTATTACTTATAGAGAATTTAGGTCATATATATTAGTGTTTATATTTTTCATACAGACTTCCATACATGTATTACAGTTTATTTATTGGATTATTATAAAACCTTTGCGGGTATTTGAATGTTAATTAAGGTTTATTTTCGACAAATTTGCAAGTATTTGAAGAATTCGTGGACCATGGAATCTATCAAGTTCATTTATACGTTAGTTTGACTATATTAGATGACCCATACATGTATTACAGTTTATTTTATTGTATTATTGTAAAACCTTTACCACAATGTAATTTAAATTTTTATTATAAATATAAAGATCTTTCTAAACATATGTGGGTAACGTTGAATCAGGAGTTGTATTTTTTTACAGCAGAAAAATGTCAAAATAAGTAAATATATGACACAAAAATATGTGTTATGAATTGAAAAATAACGGCGCTAAAAAAGTGTCCACATATAAACATTTATTACACAAGAATAATGTTGTGAGAATACATCTCTAGACAAGAATTATGTGTAACGAAAAGATAAAACATGACACAAAATAAATGTCATCAATAACGAAAAAGTGACATGAATAAACAAACTACCACGTGAACAACGACATTTTTTTCTTGTCAAATTATAGATAACAACGACACATTTAGAATGTCAATATAAGGATATTAATGACAATATATTAGTGTCAACTACGCAAATATAACCACACTTTTTTCGAAGTGTCATTAAATAGCCTATCTTAACAAAGACTTCAAGGATGCAAAATTTGCCTCGTTGAAACTTGTTACGACATAAATTTTGCATTGTTAAATTTTATTTTTCTAATAGTGGATATAAGTGAATTTGATATTAGAAGTTATACAATGTCACAAATTCAAACTAACATGAAGATCTTTTTTTTTTAAAAAAAAGTAATATTATTATATTATATCACCTGTGTATATACACAAGTTCACATTTTTATTTAGTACAAATATAATTATACACCTTACCTTTTTTTATTATTTTTATTTTAAATTAGAGATTTTAAAAATATATGTATAACAAATCGATAAAATATTTACATAGTATAGAACAATTTTAAGAACGGAAAAAGTCAACAGGTCCATAATGGTAAATAATGTTTCAATCAACAAACGATTAATTGGTCACGCACGCACGAGCAATATTCTTATGAACAATCGTGTATTACAGTCATAATACACGATCGTGTAGTTCTTGTTTAATGATGGAAAAAAAGCTTCAAATTTAATGATCGTGTTGACCTTGGCAAAAGATCGTGTTGATTGTGGAAAACGATCGTATTGATTATGGTAAGTGATCATGTAGTCCAATGTAAATGATTGTTAAAAACTTCAAATCTAAGGATCGTGTTGACCATGCTAAATGATCGTGTTGACTATGGTAAGCGATAGTTTAGATCATATCAACACAATCGTGTAGTTCTTTTTAAACGAGGGAAAAACAACTTCAAATTGAAACGATCGTGTTGACTATAGTATACAATTATATTGATAATGATAAACGATTGTTTAGATCATGTCAAAATAATATTTAAATGATCTTCATATTCTTAAATATGAGAAAGATGAAGTGGCTTAAAAATTTTTTTGCTAAAAATGATAAAAATCATAAAGATGAAATGAGAAATTTAAACAAAAGAATAAATCATTTAAAAATATGAGAAAGAAAATCTGGAATAGGAAATGAAGAGATCTAGAAGAGAATATGAACAAATTGTAAATAAGAAGAAGAAAGAGGAATGACAAATCGTCTGCAATATTCAACGACAAATATGAAAATTATGAAAATATTTTACTGGCTTTATGGTCTTTTGTTTTGTGTTACACGGACTGTAAATATTTTTGGATTTTGTTATATTTATGTAAATTATCCTTTAAACTATTTATTTATATTTAGCTTTTGGTTATATGACTTTTTGCTTTAGTATTATTATTATTATTTCCTTTCTACCTTATTCTCTCTCACAGCCTCTCATTTAATCACGCGATCTTTTACCTCGTGTTCTCTCACTTTCCTCTGAAAAACACCATTTTTAGATTAAAGTATACAAAATACTCTTAAATTTTGTATTTTATGTTAAAATTATACCGTATGAACTTTTCAAAATTTCAAAAATATACTTAAACTTCAGAAAAAGTTTGAAAATATTTTTTCAGTTAATTTTAGATAAAAATAATTAACGTTGTTTCAAAAATACTTTTGTAATTTCAAAATTTTAAAAAAGAAAAAAACACACCCCGACTCTTGATCATAAACTCTAATACCTCAGTAAAGAAAACATCTAAATTATTAAAAGTTGCATTATTACCCATACCTTAAAAGTTAAATGTTAAATAATGATAGTAAACTTTATCTCCTCCCTCTCTTCTACTTTAATTATGATCTATCACTTCTCGCGAAAGAATTTGAAAGCATAAATTTAAAAATAATGGATTTAATGAAAATTAGTCTAACTTCTCCCCTTAATTTGTATTTAAGAAATTAGTTAAATTACATTTTTTTTTGTAAAAATATTGTAATAAATGCAGGTGGTATTTGAACCTAAGACCTCTTGTCCACATGTACATATAGGTGTCAGTTGAGCTAAGCTCATCTTGGCGTTAAATTACATTTTTAGTCTCTATTGTTTAAAGAAAATTAGAGTTTTGCTTATAGTTTGATAAAACATCAGATATAGTCCTTATGATTTGACAACTTTCATAAATAGTCCCTACAAGCGAGGGTATTTTCTATAATTTTTTATTAAACCAAAAAGATTAAATTCTTGTTATAAACAGAGATTAAATTCTATTCGTTTAAAACCATATGGACAAAATTTGTAATTTAACATAGAAATTTATATGATTATTATATAATTTATAATACATTAAATAATATATATTATATTAAAAAGTCAATTGAGTTTATAACATGGTATTTCTAAATATTTCTATAGGTATTTAATATAATTCTGCTTTTTAAAATGTAAAATTAAAATTATAGGTGTTCGCACGAGATTTCCAAAGAAATGTGATTCGTGGAGTTGAACTTGAGTTGATGTTGTATCTTTATTGATTTGATGTGATGTGGTTCGATCTCTAGAATTTGATCCTCTGATTCTCTCTCGATCGAATGCTTACGCTCGATTTTCAATCTTCGAGGATGGTCGACTTCAGGAGTTACAGAGTTTTCTAGCTCTTGGGAGAATTCTCTCTAGACTTTTGGAGTAAAAAATTTCCCAGAACTCCTCTATTTATAGGGTTTTTTGGTGGACTTTATGGGCTTGAGCCTAGTTGGTCCATGGACCAGACTCATAACTCAACCACATGGATTTGGGTTATATTTAGCCTTTGGGCTCAATTAAGCTTATTTTTTGGCTTAATTGAACTTAGTCCAAGTAAATAATATTTAATTGAACCAAAATTTTTAACTTGATCCAATGGTTAGGATGAAAATATGTGGCATTATTAGAATTGACCTATTTATGTTTACAATTTTTAATTTGAGACACATGTCAATTTTAATTAGTCCCAAATTCAATTATTTACACTTTCATCATTAATTTAATAAATGAAGTGACAATTTGTGATTGGTCTCAAAGTTTCTTATTTAACAAATGCCCCTTTTTCGAGATTTATGCACGTATATGGGTGAATGAATCTCGAAAAAAAAAATTTGAAGTCAAAATACGAGTTTTTTTTTTTTTTTTTTTTTTGTTAATTTAAATTATAAAATTTAATAAATCTATAATTTTTGTACATGAGTTTGATTTAAATTTAAATTAAGGGTTGGAATATGGCCAAACCTTAAAAGTTCAAAATTTTATCCGCAATTTAATTTTATTTGAGGATAAAAAATTTTAATACGATGATTTTGAAGTAAAATTTGGAACATAACCAAAATTTTAATTTGAAATAAGGATAAGGTTTCTACCGTACCTTAATTTGTCTTGAGGATGCATAAGAATTTGGAATGACTAATTTTAATTTGAGATAAAAATTAGGTCCTTAATCTTGAGGTAAAGTTGGATTTATGACTTCGACTTAAATTTAAGATAAAAGGAGGTCATATATGCAAGTTAATTTGACTTAAATTTTACCTAAATTTTAATTTTAAAATTGGGAATACTTTTTTTTTAATGTTGAAATATTTAAATATTTTAAATATCTCAAAAAAATTAAATTCGAGATTTATCCCAAAAAATGAAATAATTTAAAATAAGATAAGATAATTGGATTATCTTTTCTTTATTTTAAATAAAAACCATTCATATTCCTTTTAAGAATTGGGTTTGTTTTTTTTTAAAAACGATTAAATATCATTCCTAATCTTTTTAGGAATTGGATTTGTTGACCTTATAAATAGACCCACACCTTGATTATTTTTTCTTCATCCAGTAATAAAAAGGTATGGAAAGCTTTTCTTCTTCCTTTCTCTCTTCCTCCTCTTTTTTGTTTTTTTTTTTTTTTTTTTTTTTTTCTAGAAGCTAAAAGTAAGAACTTCTTCATCTTTTTTTTCCCCTTCTTCTTCTTTTTTTTTTTTTCTTTTGCAATTATTTGCAGTGATGACTTTGCCATCAGCAATCCAACTTCTACGAGGGGACGATTAGGCTTTTGCCGTCAAACCCACCTTCCTAGTAAGATCGATCGGGCTTCTTCGCCGTCACCGATCTAACTTCTTCTAAGGGACGATCATGCTTTTGTCGTCAGATTCATCTCCCTAGTAGGAGTGATCAGACTTCTTCGACGTCAATGATCCAACTTATTCTAGGAAACGATCGAGCTTTTGTGGTCAGATCCACCTCCCTAGTAAGAGCGATCGGGCTTCTTCCAACTTCTTCTAAGGGACGATCGGGCTTTTGCCGTTAGATCCACCTCCCTAGTAGGAACGATCGGGATTCTTCGCCGTTAGCGATCGGACTTCTTCGCCGTCAGCAATCGGACTTCATCGCCATTAGCGATCGGACTTCTTCGTCGTCAGCGATCGGACTTCTTCGCCGTCAGCGATCCAACTTCTTCTAGGGGACGATCGAGCTTTTGCCTTCAGATCCACCTCCCTAGTAGGAGTGATCATGCTTCTTCGCCGTCAGTGATCCAACTTCTTCTAGGGGATGATCGAGCTTTTGCTGTCAGATCTACTTCCCTAGTAGGAGAGATCAGACTTCTTCTCCGTCAACGATCCAACTTCTTCTAGAGGACGATCGGGCTTTTGCTGTCAAATCCATCTTTCTAGTAGGAGCGATCAGACTTCTTCGTTGTTAGTGATCCAACTTCTTCTAGGGGACGATCGGGCTTTTGCCGTCAGATCCACCTCCCAGTAGGAGCAATCGGGCATCTCGATTTTGCTTCGCGTTCAGCGATGTTCTTTTTTTTTTTTTTATTTGTTTGTTTGTTTGTTTGTTTTTGTTTTGTTTTTGTTTTTTTTTATGTTTTTGTTTTTTTTTTACTTCTTTCTTTCTTTTTGTTATTGTTTTTTCTCTCTCTTTTCTTTTCTTCTTCTTTCTTCTTCTTTCTTTTTGTTTTCTTCTTTCTTCTTCTTTCTTCTTTCTTCCTGGCTGTAGCACCTAGGAGAAGATGAAGATGAATCCTCTCAGTTGCGGTACCAGGGAGAAGATGAAGTTGAATCCTCTTCGGTTGCAACACTTGGGAGAAGATGAAGATGAATCCTCTTCGGTTGTGACACATGGAAGAAGATGAAGATGAATCCTCTCGGCTGCGGCACATGGAAGAAGATGAAGATTAATCCTCTCGACTGCAGCACATGAAAGAAGATAAAGATGAATCCTCACGGTTGCGGCACCTGTGAGAAGATAAAGATGAATGCTCTCGGCTATGACATATAGGAGAAGATGAAGATGAATCCTCTCGGTTGCGGTTCTTGGGAGAAGATGAAGATGAATCCTCTCAGTTGCAACACATTGAAGATGAAGCAGAGGTTGAAGCTTTAGCATTGTATGCATCTTCTTGAAGAGGCAGAAGTGCTGCTACACTGTCGTCGTCATCTTGGAGAGGCGAAGGCGGAGCTGCACGATCGTCGTCCTCTCAAAGTTGCACGATCGTCGTCCTCTTGGAGCTGCACGATCTTCGTCCTCTTGGAGCTGTACCATCGTCATCCTCTCGAAGAGGTGGAGCTGCAGCATCGATGAAGCCTTCAAGCTTGAATATAAGGAATCGTCGATGAAGATTCTGAGCTTGAATATGAGGAATCATCAATGAAACCTTCAAGCTTGAATATGAGGGATCATCAATGAAGCCTTTGAGCTTGATTTTGAGACTCTTTTTTTTTTTTTTACATGCAGTCAACTTGTATATAGTCGTTGCACAAATTATGTACATCTTCAATTTATTGCATCTCATCGTTACTAGGGATGAACATCTTGAATTTAGGGATTTGCCCCCAATTTGTTATGCTTCCTTAGTAGAGATGACATCCTTTGAAGAAAAGAATCAAATCATGACGTAGTTCAAGTTTTTTTTTTTTTGGCTGGACTGAACTTAAAGTTTCCTTTAAGCTGCCTACGTACCCTTTATAATGTGGGGATCAAGTTATAGTTCAAGTTTTTTTTTTTTTGCTATTCACCTTTTAAGCTCTTGTGGGATAGGAGCACCATACAGTTTAGGCTCTTGCGATAAGGAGCTTCGCATATTTAGCAGCTCATATTTTCATCAAGGATTTGTTCACCTTCTTTATTTGTAGAATTGGTGAATATAATAACTCTTGACTTTACTGTCAAGGAACCTTCTATATTTATTTCAACAGACAACTTCCTCTTCATGCGTGATGGGACACGACTATGAATCTCATCGTTCTTGTTTTCTTCATGAAATGGTTTTTCCTTCAAAGTTTCCATCTCTCTTTCGTGTTGATTGCTTGACATCTTTTGGTGATCGAAAGCAGATGTTGAAGGTCAACCTTTCTTCAATGTGAAGATACTTATCCTTTTGAAGGCTGAAGTTCGAGTGGAAGTAGACGTTGGACATTGGTTTTCTTCTTCTTTTGTGGCCATACTCAATACTTGAAATACTGAAGATCGAGTAGTTGAAGACTTGATACGATCAAAGACAGAAGTTCTTTGCTTAATTTCTTTTGAATTGTTGATTTCTTCAGAAGATCCATAATTGTTGTCGACTTCTTCTATGCTGACAACATGACATGCAGTGTCTTCTAATACTTCCTTTTGATGATCATCAAGGAAGCTTCTTGGGAGGAATTCTGTCAAAGTTATCAACCGTCAAGGTTGAAAGAAGTCCTTGTCTTTTACTTTGATAGGCTTAGGCTTCCACATCTTCTTTTTCTTTTCTCCTTTTTATGAGAGTTGCTTCCTTTTCCATGCTTCTGATGGAAGTGCGACTTTGTTTGAATGGAATTTGGTTGTCTCGTTTTTTTACGAGTCACGACTATCTATCCTTTGCAATCATCTTCAACAGGCTTTTCTTTGTTTTGAGAGTCTGTCGTCACGATCTTTTGTTTGAATCGAAAGTCCCAAACTGAATCAAGCTTTTCCTTTGATCATAAGGAAGCGTTGATGAGGGAATGCTTGAAGTCATCTCAACTGCAACTTGATTCGTCTGATCTATTTCATCTATATCCAGCTCGATCTTCTTTTCACGAGCCAACTTTAGAATCAACTCCTTTAAAACGAAACACTTTCCAACATGATGACTAATGACCTGATGGTGCTTACAGTAGTTAGGATCATCTACTTTTCCTGCTTGTTCCAGCCGTTTGCATTTTGGCAGCTGAATAAGTTGTTTGTCTAGCAGCTGCTCTAACATGTCTGCAACATTAGAGTCGAAAAATGGATAAACTTTTTTCTGTCTTTCTTTAAGAGTTGGATGATGCTTCTCTTCGTCATCATGCTTTCTTTCAATTTTTGTTTCTTTTCTTTTGGAGAAAGATTTCAATGGAGACTCATGAACAACCATAGACTCATTAATGACACTATTTGTGATTTTTCTATTGTCGTTGATTTCATTCTCCCCCTTTTTTACTTCAGAGATTAAGAAATCTTTAGTTCCCCTATTAGCGATGCTCAACTCCATGTCGTGGGCGCGAGTTGCTAGTTCTTCAAATGTACGAGGTTTTATTCCCAGCAAAATATAGAGAAGTTCTCAATGCATGCCTTGGGTGCACATCTCCACTGCAGACAATTCTGTGAGCTTGTCTTTGCAATCCAATCGAGAGGATTAAATACTAGAGATCGAACCACGAATTAACTACACTTAACAGAAATACAACATTAACTCAAGTTCAACTCCACGAATTAAATTTCTTTAGAAATCTTGTGTGAACACTGAGTAACTACACTTAATTTTTAATTGATTAATTAGAATTTAATTTGAATTCTACTACCAAACAGGTAGATGAAAAAAAAAATACAACTCTGTTTTTGTTTTCAAAATTATATTTTTAAATTCTTAACCAAACAAGCAATTAGTTAATGAGGAGACGAAAGAAAAAAAAAAAGAGAAAGAAAGGAAGAAATGGGGGAAAGAAGGAGGGAAAGGTGCGTGGATGGATGTGGATGGGGTGTGGGGACAAGCAGGAGGAGTAAGGTTCGTGGCAATTTCTTTTGGACAATGACGCATCCCTAATTAATCTAATATGACTTTTCATTCACATGACGTGTCAAACTTTGATTTGTCGGCCAGCAACATTGCACTTCCGCGTAAAAAAGAAATGGCAAAGTTGTTATTTAGGTGGAGTAGTCGGGGGTAGAAATGCCAATGGATGCGCGACATAAAACAATTAACGAACGCGTTTTTTCATTTTGGTAATTACAAAAAGAAAAAAGAAAAAAAAAAGATATTATATTAGTATTAAAATTAAAGTTGCTTCTTTTCTTTTCTTTTTACAGTTTTCTTCATTTTCTCTGAAAAGTAAATCGCACTACTCTCTTCTCTTTTCTATCTTTCAGCTCTCAGTTTTTGACTCTTTAACAAAAGAGAGAATCTCTCCGGCCGGAGCCCCGATTACTCCTTGGGTTTCCCTTTTTCTTCCTTCTTTTTTATCTTCTTTGCCCCCCCCCAATACAACCTCTTCTTTTTTCTTTCTTTTTCTCTCCTTCTATGGCTGTCTTGACCCTCAATTCCCTCCCCTTGGGCTTCCGATTTAGACCCACCGACGAGGAGCTCATCGACTACTACCTCCGCTCTAAGATCAATGGAAATCACGAAGATGTCAGCGTTATACGGGAAGTCGATGTCTGTAAATGGGAGCCCTGGGATCTTCCTGGTAACGCTTTTTCTATACCCTCCCTCTTCTTATTTCTTTTCTCCCTTTACAAACTTCTCCAATCTCGTTTCATTTTATTCCTTTGTTTCTTCAATCCAATCCAATCCATCATTTGCTCTACCCAATCACTCATCCTCTTTTGTTTCCTGCAGATCTATCCATAATAAAGACCAAGGATCCGGAGTGGTTCTTCTTTTGCCCACAGGACAGGAAGTATCCCAACGGCCACCGCTTGAAGAGGGCTACCGTTGCTGGCTATTGGAAGGCAACGGGTAAGGATCGAAAAATCAAGTCTGGCACTAAATTGATTGGAATGAAGAAGACATTGGTATTCTACAAAGGTCGTGCTCCCAAGGGAAAGAGAACCAATTGGGTAGTCCATGAGTATCGTACCACTCTTAAAGAACTCGATGGCACTAACCCTGGCCAGGTCTGCTTTTCTTCTTATTCCTTCTTTTTGGTACTACGCTGAATTCATGATCACGATCCACACGCAGTTGCTTGGAAATTATTTCTCTTTCTTACATTCATAGTTGTGATGGATGACTTTTTTTAGTTCATTTCAAGGGCTTCTCAAATGTTACTTAATACTGTTTGGACTTGTCTCTACCACAACGTTATGATTTTCTTCCAACTTACTCTCTGCACCATCTTATATTTATGTTTAAAATCCCAAGTGAAAAATATTTGGATATAGTATCTAGTTCCTAACTTGGTAGTAGACTTCGAATACCCTCTGTGGTTTTGTTCTGTGAGACTATTTTTTTTCCTATGCACTTTCGACTTTTGGATTCTAGGTGTTCAGTTTTCAGGTGAAGTTTATTTCTTGAATTCACTGTCTTTGTTTCAACTCTAATTGAGATTCTGTTTTGGTTGTCGGTTTCAGAGTGCTTTCGTTCTCTGTCGCCTATTTAAGAAACAGGATGAGAGTATAGAAGGGTCCAATGGCGATGAAGCTGAAGCTGCTATCTCATCCCCAACTACAGCTGAATCCTCTCCTGGACCTGGAGATTCCCATTCAGAGCCGATCCTTCCTTTAGTTTCTCCATCATTGCAAAGGCAGGCCGAAAGTTCTGATGGCGTGCTATCTGAAACTGTAGAACATACTGATGGTTCAGCTGACATTCATGGTTTTGATTCATATAATGCACAAGTGAGAAGCTTTATTTTCCTTTTATTTTTTTACTATAAGAAATTGTGCATCATCTAATTTGTATCTAAGTCTACTTCTTGTTGCAGATTGGTCCTCATCCGGATGAAGAGAGGAAATTCTGTGGTTCAGAGAACAAACCACTTGATAGTAAACTATATTCCCCATTGCATTCGCAGCTGCAGGCTGAGCTAGGATCATCAGGCATATACTATTCTGATAGCAATTACTTGAACTACGAAGCTAATGGTAATGGAGAGCAGTTACCTAGTGGGACAGAGGAGTCAGATTTTATGGGGCTAGACTTTGTTGTTTCTAATTTCGATGATTTTCTACTTGAAGACCAGCAGGAATTTATGTCCCTAAGCGAGTTTCCGAATAATACAATGGATAGCTTGGACAATGGATTTTTTGGCAAAGTGGAGGCTGACAATGTCAAAGCAATGGTTCGTGGGACCTTTCTTCTGGCCTCTACATTTTCTAAGACAATCTTACACTTTTACAATATGGTTTCTGTTTCTTCTTTGAATTAGTTCCGTTGTACTTACGAGTTTCTTGTGTGAAAGCAGGTTATGCCAGACTTTGAAAGCTCCATTTGTCTGGAGGATATTGACAGGAAGACTCCTATTATTGATCATGTCGGAAGTTCACCACCAGAACAAGGTACTGCTGTCTCTCTTCTCACAATAATGTTAACGATCTCATGAAACATCTTGTTAAAACTATCTTGCAAATTAAATGTTTTTGGCAGGTCAATTTTATAATATATCAGTTAGCCTTCAGGAGTCATACAATCAGTCGTCTGCAGTTGAAAGTATGGATGCTGGAACTGGAATTCAGAGAATCAGTCGCGGGCCAAGAAGTTTACAACAGCCAAATGAGTTTTCTACATTTCAGGGGACTGCACCTAGAAGACTACGACTCCAAAAAAAACTTGTAGCGCGATCCTCATGCTCTAGCAATGTGTGTAGTGAGAGTGATGGATGGCCGGATAATGACCCCCCATCAATCCCAAGCAAGGTAAAGTGGCTCATCAAGTGAAATGTAAATATAGAACCTATACTAGATCAGACTGCAAAATTATGAACGGCTATTGACATGTCACGCAGGTGAAAGAAGCTTCAGAAAACAAGACTACTGGTGGCGATTGTGCCAGTGATGGTGGTGCTGTGGCTGCCGCCACGGTTGATGTTGTGAAACAGTCCCAGACGACACCTAATGCAGAGTCAGGTGTGAGTAGTAGTAAAGTTTCCCATGAAGTGAGTGCAAAGTCAGTGGCAAGCTATAGCTCAAAGATCGACTTCTTAACGGGCAAAAGAAGATTAGTGACGGCACTGCCACCTTCAATCCTTTCATACGTTTCGGTAGCTAGGCTTGTA
Source organism: Cucumis hystrix (assembly GCA_025688845.1). NCBI lineage: Eukaryota > Viridiplantae > Streptophyta > Magnoliopsida > Cucurbitales > Cucurbitaceae > Cucumis > Cucumis hystrix. The sequence goes on from CM046889.1 coordinate 13,712,318, forward strand.
GTTGTCGCATTGTCCATAATTTTTATTAGCATTTGGAAGTGCTGTAACCGTGAGCAGCGTGGGTACTTTGTGTCTCCCTTCTGTTAGCCTCCATAGGATTTTAGTACCCTTCATGGGATTGGGGGTTACAGAAAAAGGTTTTTGGAAATAACAGGTTAGGATTGTAAGGTATGTGTATCTATGTCGTCAGTGTCAATATTTTGTTTGGGCCTTGTGTATGTACGTCCTCAGACTCGGGAGTCCAATGTTTTTTGTATGAAACAGCTTTCACTGTTCACCGTTTTTTCCCCCCTTCTTAAAGGTGTTTTGTATATATGTTTAAAATTTTAAACGTAGCCGAGTTGATAAGATTCTAACTTTATATATATTCTTCTGCATATGTGAATTGCTTTAATAACTGGCGTCATTCGTCTAAATATTTAACCTCAAATAGGAAGATTGAATTAAATAAATAGACAGAGGGATGTGGACTAATATGAATGATGATAGAACAAGAAAATAGGAACTAATGGGTGGTTTAGGATATTCGAGGAAAGCGTTTTTTTTTTTTTTTTTTTTTTTTTTTAATTAAGTAGCTGATAATAGAGATCCATGGTGGTGCGTCTGCATCTATGTGTGTTTATGAAAAATTGTGACATGGTGAACTCACTTCCACCCCTCTATAATAAGCAAAGCTAAAGTTTTCACTTTTGTGTTTTCTGTAGAGAGATATGTGCATATGAGATCCACTTTTGAGATGTTTAGGGAAAAGGAAGTCAGCATTCAAAGCATATTGCACGGTAAAAAGTAAGGTTGCGACAAAGGATGGAGTACCATTTCATTTACGAGGGCAATTGTTGAATTGAATTGTTGTTAATATGTACCATGGCACATCATCACCACTTTCTCATATATAAATCCTACAATGGGGGGATGCAGAAGAGAATATGCAAGTGGAGGGATTAAGGAATTAAGCAAGCCTCCTTTGGTGTTGTTTATGGATATTTCATTGAGCACAGTCAAGATGTTGCATTCTATAATCAAAATGTACTATATCCCCTATTTTATTCCATTTCATCAAATTATTGCTTCTTAATTCATGCCCTTATAATATATTATTTTTCTTTTTTCTTTTTATTCTTATATCAACGACAATTCTCCAACACCATTCAGAAGTATAGAAAATTATTGATTCAAGGAGCAGTGTTGATCCAATTATAATATGAAAGTAAGAAAAAGGAAAGAGGGCTTCTACTCATGTGAAGTTTCTGGCAGAACTCGGTAACTATATTCCCCTTCTCTCTTTGTCCAGTAAATGCACAAAGAACAAAGAAAAATGAAAAACAAACAAGGTTAAGTCAATTATTTTTTAATTCACACCTTTTATTGTGGTAGATGAAATGGTTGATACACTAAATGTTGTATAAGAAATGTGATATAACAAACTTGATACAAAACTGTGATGCTAAAAAATGGGGTTATACTAAAAAAATGATGATACTAAAAAAATACATGGCATTAAATTATTGATTATATTTTTATTTAATAATTGTGATGTAATTGAAACATTTTACAGTTTTATCATTTTCAATGACATTTAAGAAGAAGGTTACTTAGTCTTTTTACTATGCATTGAGATTTTATTTGAGAGGCTATTTAAGTCTTTTTTCCTTAGGTTTTTCAGATTGTGGAGAGGAGTTTTTTGATATTGAAAATTTTCAAGTTTTTTAGGAATAAAAATTCTCTATCTCATCACCATCTTTTTTGCAATTCTTGATTCAGGATTACAGGCAAGAACTTTCTTGATCATCTTGCTTGTAAAGTGTTCAAACTTGGAGTGAGGAACTAATTATCTTATTTCTTGGTCTTCGATTAAAGACTAATCCAAATCTAATTCATTCTTTTGGCTTGCTGTCAAATTGATGGGAGGATTTAGTGTTTGATATTAGGAGTCACCAATTGGATTCTTAATTTTTAAATTCTAGAATTTTCATATTATTTGTTACCAGAATCTAGATTCTATATTTTAGATATATGTTTAATTGATTTTTTGATTGAGTAGTTATAATTAGAGTTTTTATTTTGTTCTTGTTCGAAAAAGACAAAAAATTATTTGGAGGTTGAATTGAGTCCTAGTTTCAATTGGAATAAAAAAACAAATTGTGGCCGACCACGAGATCAATCAATGATTAAATGGGAAAAAAAAAAAGAAATTGGGGCTGACGGTGAGAATTTGTGATAGAATGAAAAGAAAATATATCTCGCCGATGGTGAGAAATCAAAGAAGTTAAGAATTTGGAAGCTCAATTTTAATAGGTTTTAAGTTGCTGAAATTTCGTAAGAAAATTAATAGTTCTTAGTGTGCATTTGTTTGATGAATTCGATTGAATTTTCGGTAAAATTAATGTAGTTAGTTTTTATTCTTAATTTTTTTGTTTCTTTTTGTTGTTGTCTTCTTTAGTAATTTGCCTTTATTTTTTGTTTCTTTTGGTTGTTGTCTTGTCTAGTAATTTGCCTTTCTTTGTTCATCTTACATAATTCTTGAATTTGTTCATCTTCTTTGATGGGATAAGGTGTGTTCTAAGAGGAGGAGGCGACATGAGGATCCAGTAGAGACATGACTAGAATTGAGAGAGCTCATGAAGAGATGGTTTGTGCTAAAACATTACTTAAGAGATTGTGAACAACGACTTCAGGCCACAACGACTTCAGGCCTTACATCAAGGGAGTAAGGATGTACAAAATTATTTGGAGGAGATGAAGATGTTGATAGAAAGATTGGATATGGATGAGGATGAAGAGAACACTATGGCCAAATTCCTTCATGGATTAAATATAGATGTGGCTAAATGCGTTGAAATACAAGAGTACAAAATTAATGCATCTTCTAGAAAGGTTGAAAAACAGTTTTAGAAGCACAAATCAAGGTACACTTCTAATTTTTCTTCCATTAAACTTCTTGAAAAAATTGCAAGGAAATGGGCATGCGCTGTAAGAAGAATTGATAATTTAGCCTAATTACACCTAGTTAAAAGGATTTAGGGTTTAATTAGAAATTAACTTTGTAGCTTTTCGAATAAAAACGTCTACTCATCTCATGAACACGAACAAACCACCACAAACCACCACTAGTAGTCACCTATTATCCTCTGGACTCAGAACCAGGTTGTGGAACCCGATCGATGAAGGAATTGAGATAGAGATTTGAGAGAGATGAAATTTGGAAGGTATGTTTTTCTTTTTGGTGTGAGAGAGGTGAGATTTTTTTTTAATAAAAGAGAAATAAGGAAATTTTTTAGCAAAAATTTCAAAAGTTTTTAAAGCAAAATTTTCAAAACTCTTTTTTTAAAGAAATTACATGCAAAATGCATATAATTACTTAATTATGGCTCAACATCTCACAAAGCACTTACTCTTAGTGGGCTTGGTGTCATTACCATGAGCTTCAACTTATTCCACTAAGAGTTAGTGAGATTATCCAACAAAACATTTTGTTGGATTTTCCCACGAACTTTAGTCAAGGGGCAAAATGGTCATTTGATCATTCTAGTTAAAGTCAAAAGTCAACATTTTGACTTTTTACCAATTTGACCTCCTTGACTAATTTCGACCTCCCGAGCATGAATCTGCATTCATTTTCTCAAAATTCAAATCACATTTGAATCTCTAGTCGATCAAAGTTTGACTTTTTAAAATCAAAAGTCAACATTTTGATTTTTTACAACTTTGACTAATTCAATTATTTTCGAGCTTCCGAGTATGAATCTAAATTCATATTTTTGATATTTAAATCATATTTAAACATAAAGCTCTATCTTTAAACCAATGACTATATCACATATACTTATTGATTTCTCTCTCCTCTCCGAATTAAAACAATTTGAATCAATCCATCATACTGTTCTAAGTTTATTTCATATGAGCTAGCAGGGAAACTTAATGAACCTATAGATCATGGGCTCCAACGATTCAAGATTAATTGACTAAATCCTTTTAGACCAAACTAATCAACATTCGTTAACTAATGGGTCATTCCACTAAAGTCTCATAGTTGTACTTCCCTCACTATAGATATATTTGTGTCCATATTATATAACCATGGTCAGTAAGTTAATCCTTTTTAGGTTATTCATAAGCTTGACTAGGTCAAAAACCCATTTAACCCCAAGATATACAGTGAGGACAAGCATATTCTAAATTTGGGGATGTGATAACGTGTAGAAATACACGTTATTATAGCCTCTTTTATTAGAATAATGAGGCCGAAATTAGGAAGAAGTATATCAAATGTGTAGTTTGTATTATAACTGCATAAATACTTGGAAATATACTTTACATAAATACCCATGCCTATTTTTACCTTGTTTTTAGTGTCTCAACGCACGATTAATAAGAAGAAATGAACTAGTAAATCACAGAAGAACTCGCGTAAGAATTACGCGATCATAACCTCGTCTAGCGAGTACAATTTCTTGACGAGGAACCATGTCATCACGCAAGAAAGGTTCACTGGAAGACAAGAATCACAGTTGGAGATGATGTGACTTGCTACAGATAACTTTCGGCAGACGGCTCTGACATGCTTAGAGGAATATAAATTTTCACTGAAAGTTACCTATAAAATGAACTCCTTATTCACCAAGGAAAGCATGCTTGAATGAGCCACACATTTTAAGGGAGACCTGAATGGGCCAAAAACCTAGAGAGTGACGAAAAGGAATAGCCTTTTCGACATCTGTAAATGGTGTTTTCTTTCTTCTTCTTCGATTATACTGTAAGTGAGAGCTTCGAGTTTGAGTGATGAAGGTTCCATTTCCCATTCCCATTTCCCTAACTTGTATTGTTCCCCATTCTTCTGTCTTCTATTTTTGTATTCTTTGTGTAATATTTATACTGTTCATATTGTACAATGGTCAAATGACTACATTCTTTATACATATTACATGTTTATACCTTTTCAATCCATCATGTCTTTACTTTTCATCAGTCAATATGTTATTGATAGTTTAGGTCGGTGATAAGTTCTTGATGGTAAGTTTCACTTATCAGTCTTATTACATTAGTTGAGCTATTCTCATTGCTTGGCCAGCGTAAGTCACCAACTACCCGAGAGGGTAAGTAGCAAGGACATGGCTAACGCGCGCAAAAAAGAGTACTCTTCCTTTGTGAGATAACTTCTATCACTTGTATCCCAAAAGGTGAACAAGTGTGGGCACTAGGCGCCGAGAGGTTGTTGTCTTTAATCACAAAGTTCTATACGTCTTATAAGTGAACTCTTCTAGATATATCTCGCCTAATCATTTTTAGTCATGTGGATCCCAAAACGTGACCATGTGTGGCATTTAATGACTCCGAGAAAAGCACAACTTAATCATAAGATGGTTGAGTAAGCTATATCGCATCAAGGCTATCACATTGCATAATCGTGTTATAATGCATAGACATTCTTTCACTCTTTCTCGCATACAAATTAGTTCACATGTTCATCTCGCATCCATTTCCACCTCTTTTATAGATTCTCTATGCATGTGTAAGTAGTATTATTTCTAGTTATTTTATTCTTTTATATGTTAATTATTTATTCTTTTATATTGCCTAATTGAGAAGTAAATTCTAGAACTAAGATTTGATATCAATTTTCTGTATTCGACTCTAGATCAACCAGATAAACCTATTGCTTTGCTTATATTTGGACAAGCAGTAGAAAAACTTGTACTCAACGAGAACTCTGTAATTATGCGATACTGAAAAGGTACATAGTGAGTACTTTGCATACAATGATCATGACCAATGACTTATCACATAGATAAAGACCACACATACAAAGCTCGAACCAAATTTTTGATGTTGTTGTTGAAGAATTGAGTTTTCAAAACTTATAGTAGAATTTTACTTCGATTTTGGGCAAAACATTTGGTCATGGTGAATCATGCGTTCAGCAGAAGATCGCGTTAAAACGTTTAAGGTACTAGAGGAATTTGTGATTGCTTAGACCACCCCTAGGGTCAATGTATCTTTTGATGAGTGACAAAGAGAACGCTCAATGAATGTATTTAATTGATAAAGTGTAGAAGTACACGTTATTATAGCCTCTTTTATTAGAATAATGAGGCTGGAGTTAGGAAGAACTATATCAAAATGCGTAATATGTATTGAAATTGCATAAACACTTAGAAATGAATCTTACATAAGCTTTCACGCCTATTTTACCCTGTTTTCAATAGATGCAAGATTAATAAGAAGGAACTAGTGAATCGTAAAGGAGCTCGCGCAAGCGTTATGCGATAAGAACCCATCTGGTGATTAACATCTTTAGACGAGGAACCACATCATCATGTGAGGAAGATTCACTAGAAGACAAGAATGGTAGTTGGAGTTGATGTGACTTGACAAGGCTGCAATCGATGTTGACATACTCAGAAAAACAAAAGTTTCCCCCCGAAAGTTGTCTATAAAAGAACTCCTTCTTCACCAAGGAAAATGAGGTATGAATGGACCAAAACCTAGAGAGAAGAGCGAAAAGGAATAACCTTTCCATTGGCTGTAAAGAGTTTTTTCTTCTTCTCCGATCAGTTGTGGAAGTGAGAGCTTAGCTTGAGGAACCCATATTCCATTTATCCCCTAACTTGTAATATTCTCCATCTTCTTTGTCTTCTATTTTTGTATTTCTTTGTAATATATGTTGTTCATACTGCACAATGGCTGAAGGCCTATATTCTTTAATATATTGCATGATTATACCTTTCCAATCCATCATTTCTTGACTTTTCACTTGTCAATGTGTTATTAGTAGTTAGGTTTGAGATTAGTTCTTGATAAGAAGTTTAACTTGTAATTCTTGTCGCGTTCGTTGAGCTATGTTCATCGCTTGGCCAGAGTATATCACCAACTACCCCAGAGGACAAGTAGCAAGGATAAGACTAACACGTGCAAGGAGGAGTTTGGAGACAAACTCCACCTTCCAAGATAACTTCCATCATTTGTATATCGAAAGGCGAATAAGTGTGTGGACATGAGGCATTGAGAGGTTGCTGCTCTTAATCATGAAGTTCTACAAGTATTAGGAGTGAATTCTTCTAGATATACCTCACCTAATCACTCTTAGTCACTTGGGTCCCTAAAGGCGAGCAAGTGTGGCGTCTAAAGTCTTCGAGAGAAGGTCGCCTTAATCATAAACTGGTTAAGCAAGTTATATCGAGTCAAGGTTCTCGCATGGCTTAATCACTTAATAATGCGTAGACCTTCCTTCACCTTTTTCTCGTATACAAGTTAGTGTGTATCTTCATTTCACATCCATTTATTCCCATTAACAAATTCTCTAGGTGTACATAAGTAGTTTTAATCCTGGTTCTGATTCCTTTATACTTTATTTAGTTAATTCTTTTATACCGCCTGATTGATAAGTAGCCATTTTGATCTTTTCGTAAACTGTGGCGGAGTTAGGATTTTATGGGGAGTCGTAGGGTTTTTATGGAGTATGAAATGTCTCATCGCTCTTTAAAATTTCTTAAACTTCTAAGAAGCAATGAATACATCGTACCTCGAGCCACGAATCGTCTGTCAATTTTTCAAATCACATTTATTATGACAAAACTTCGACCACACAGTAACCAACCCTTTAACCTTGGTTAAAATGTATATTTAAGCATCCCAAAAACCTGGAATTCTAACCTTGAGCCAAACAAAATTGGTCATTCAGCCTCATGTCTCATTCTCTTCGATAATCATTATTTTGTTTCCATTTATCCTTTTCTTCCAACACCTAATTGAAGATTCATTTTGCGAAGCTGCAAGAAGACACTCTTCAAGCTCTTGTTTCCTCGATCACTATTGTTTTAAGTTGTACTTCTCCTTTTTCATATTGATCGTCAAGACTGGTGATCTTTCCCTCACCACAACCTACAAAAAGTCTCAGGACTTAGTTGGCCATGCAAGCCCATCCAATAAGGTAGTTGAACATCTTCATTTTGGTGGACTTGTGTGGAAAATGGAACAAGGAAAAATACAACTAGAACAATTATGATCTATGGGGTATGATTTACTCTGTCATAGGGCCATTTGGATTTTTTGCTGCCCTTGCTGGTAGGAGAAACTCAACGACAGAGGGAGAAATGAAAAAGAAAGGCAAGGTGGTAGAAGAAGCTCAGAACAACAACCACCTTCACATTCGCTACAGTATTAAAAAGTTGTTCAAATTTTGCAATAATTGTATCTCTATGTAATTTTTATTTCTTTTTAGTTATGTTCATTAAAATACAAGTACACATTTTGACACAACTTTGTTACATTTTGTCTTACTTATCGCAAGCTTGGCTTCCTGCATCTTAGCACTTTAATTTTTCCTTGCATCTCAATGATAACTTCAGTGAAGTAAACTATGCAAAATAAAGTTTCATTTGTTATTTAGGAGTTTAACTTGTTAAGGAACCTCACTCAGGAAAGATTTCTATAGTTTATTAGGCGAGCAAGCTTTACCTCAAACCTCTCTTATAAGACTTTTTTGTGAACAATCTTACAATTCATTTTTAGGAATGAGGACATCACTAGTCTCTAAATTTTGGGGTGTGTGAGGTTCACACTAAAACTTTTGAAACTTTTTGAGAACCCGCTTAAGGCGTTTTAACAAAGGTTAAAACTAAGCCAAAAAGTGATTTAAAATATTTTTTTTTTGTATTAATTGATTCAATTAAAATAACAACTCCTATGTTGCCTCTCGCAAAAATAAGAAGCATAGCTGCAAAAGTAAAAATCAGAGAGTTGAGTAATAAGAGACGAAGAGTTACAGTTGAAGAGAGAAACAAACTCATAGAGTGCTTATGATTTTTCAATTAACACCAAACCACAAGTAAATAGTCGAATAAAAAAGTATTCTTTCGCCAAATTAAAGGAATTATTCCTTGAAAAATTTAGCCATTTATGATTCTAAAAATAAGATTTACTGTAGGGAATGAATGATAATGTGTATACCTCTTTTATTAGAATAGTGAGGACAAAACGCATAAGAAAATAATCAAAGCGTGTGACTTACGTTGTAAATACACAAGTATTTAGAAATACATCTTACGTAAGTTTCATGCCTGTTTTACCCGATTGCTATGTTTAAACGCAGGATAAGTGGACAAGAAGAAAGGAGTAAGTCACAGAGGACATCTCGTGTAGAGGCCATACAATGGGAACTCATAACACCCCAGATAAGGAACCACGTCGTCACACGAGGAAGGTTCACTAGAAGACAAGAATGGTAGTTGGAGTGATATGACTTCATAGGGATAAAATCGACGATGACAATCTCAAAAGAATAGAAGTTTCCCATTTGAAGTTGCCTATAAAAGTGCTTCATCTTCACCAAGAGAATCAGGTCTGAATAGACCACAAAGAGGCCTGTATGGGTCATGAAAGAGAGTTAAGAATGAACCACGAGTGTAAAGAGTTCAATTTTCTTCTTCTTCTATGGTTATGCTGTGAGTGAGAGCTCGAAGCCTCGGTAGAGAAGAAGGCCATTCCCCTTTGTCCTCTTGGTTGGATTGGTTTCATTTGATGCTTTGGTTCTTTCAAGTATTATATTTAAAGATTGTCATTACTAGCTCTAAAAGTACAGCCTGTCGGATGGCGAACTAGGATTATACGATAAAATGCACATTTCCAGTCATGCGTTGCTATTCATGATAATAAAACATTGTCGTGCAAGTTTTCCTCTCTATCGTCCAAGTATAAGCGAAGAGAGGTTACTTGGTAAGTCCAGAGACGAACATAGGGAATTTCAAGCTCTTAACTTATCTAATTGCGTGTAAAATCATTCAATATAAATTGTGCAGTAAAACATATGAACAGTATACAAGTTACCCTAACTATTTATATTATGGTGCTTGGCGGTGCAAGGTGAACATGGTAATGTGATACGGTGAAAGATGATCTCATCATAGGCAAAGTGGGGAAGGAAAATTAAACTACTAAACATATTGATTAATGCTTCAATACCCTGAGGTGATACAAACATCTGTTAACCAAGAATTAAGGTGGGCACTTCTCAATGTGATACCATGCTTGCTCGCCTTTCGAGATGCAAATACTCAGGTTAAACGACACGTTATATCTAATTATCTTGGATGTAGTAACAGTAGCTAATCCTTAATTAAGGTACACACCTCTTAGTGCTTTTCACCATGCATAGTAACCTCTCAGTAATGTGTGAAGAGGAGTGACAAGAATGCCTTGCTGCATTCTCCTCACTAAGTGCTCAACTAAAAGTGGTTGTCAAGTATTTAGTGATTATGCTCTCTACTTTTGTTCTTCTTAAGAATGAACCAGGTAAATATGCTCACACTTAACTGAGCAGAACTCTTACTACATGCAATATAACTTCCAATACATCATTCATTATCATTTAGCTATTCAATCATATGTATATGGCAAAGATAAGAAAGATAGGGGAGTGGAAGGAAAAATGCATTGCTTTCATACATAATATTTTAAGACCTCTCGGCCATGACATCATGTTTACAAAGCATCTAAATGTAAAAACACAAAAATGTAAATACAATAGAAGGGAAACGCCGTAGAGTTTGATCTCCCATTCTCTTTGGCTCTGATTTTTGCCTATATATAAAGAGGATTAATGGAAGGGGTGACTCTCTCTCCCTCTCTTTTTCTCTAGGCTCTCACCTAGAACTCAAGATAATGGAGAGGAAAATGAAGAATGTGAGGAACTTGCTTTTCAGGCCAAACTGTGCACGTCCTAAAAGGGTGGAAAACTCTGTTTATATACCCAAAGTGGTGCCAACAAGACGAAACGTGCCATTAATGCTTTTGAAAAGTTGTAGCTATGTTGCGTCGCCTGCCCAGTTGTCCTTTTCTGACATTCATGTTAACCTCTTTTGTTTGCTAGTTGCTTGTTCGCATAGCATCAGTTTCCTCGCGTTGTAGAGGTTAGCGGAATCTCCTCGCGTACCATGTTCACTTCCCTTGAGCTTCACTCTTCTTTGTTTAATAATCTGCGATATGAGCACTAAAAGAGGGTAAAACAGGCATGAAGTCTTTTGCAGTAAACCTTTTGCAGAGTAATTAAATCGCCTACTTATTCTCTTTATTTTCCCCTATTTTCATGTGGTACGACTTCATTATTTTACTTAAGAAGCTATAATAACTTGTATTTTTACAATTTATCACACCTCCAAATTTAAAAGAATGCTTGCCCTCAAGCATCCTTTCGAGACTCGATACATGATTTCTTTTAGGCTCTTGGTAATCCTCGCAGAATGCTTTTCTGATTTCCTAGCATACTAGTACTTCTTCTTTTCTTCGCATACTTAAAACTTGAAAATATTTCTTAATTCTAAACGCAACAAGCGTAAGTCTCAAAACACTCTTGTTTATTTCTAGAAAATCTTATTTCCTTTTTTTTTTCTAGAAGAAGAAATGAGTTCCTTGTCTTTCTGAAAGTTTTGGCTCATACTTCTCACACCCTCAAATTAAGAGTATTGCAAGGTCCTCATTGTGAAAAAGTGAATGATAAGATGGACTTTAAAAATTTTACAAAAGAGGGTTGAGGTAAAACTTGCTCGCCTAAAGAATGTAAGAAATATTTACTAAGTCTAGTTCGCTAAGGAAAGCATTAGGTTTAGTGACAAGTTAATTATACTTGGCATACCTTTCCTCATGGAGGCTATCCTGGTGCGAAAAAAAAGAAATCATGCGAAGAATATAAAAAAGAACATGCGGCAAAGGTGGTTGTTATTGTATAAAAGGACTTAATAGCTTCGTGCTGAGAGACCATTATAGCAATACTTCACTAAGTCAGGTCACTACGCATAATGCACTCATTATGACTTTTGATATTGCTTGCATTTGCTCTCAAGCGATAAGTCATGAGTAATGATCATTGCATTTGAATTGCTCCCATGTACTTCTTCACCGCATAGTTTCTAAGTCTTTGCTGAATACAAGTTTTCCTACTACTTGCACAAGTGCAAGCAAACAATAGGTTTACGTGGGTGATCCAGGGTCGAACACGGGTAATTTTTTTAGATGTTAGTTTGAGATTTTACTTTAGTGTTAAGGCGTTATGATAATTAAGCTGTAAGAATGTGACACTAACATTACAAGAAATCGAGAGTTTCCCGTCACAGGAAAACTCGTCGGGAAACATGACGTCGGTAGAAGCCAGTGTTTCCCAACGCAGCTTGGTGCATGTGGAGGAAGGTATTTCTCCTGACGCAGACACATTAGCGTCGGAACTGGCTGTAATGGATTTAAGGTTCCTCCGACGTGGTGCGAGGTACGTCGGGAAATGGGCCACTATTCCTGACGTGAAAAGTGTAGCTTCGGAAGAGGGTGGACAATTAATTGTATCGTTTGGCCTTCCTCCGACGTGGTGCCAGGTGCATCGGGAAATGTGCACCTATTCCCGACGTCTACAATGTTGCGTCGGAGGAAGGGCAGATCATTAATTGTACGTTATGCCTTCCTCTGACGTGGTGTCAGCAACATCGGGAATAGGTTTAGGGATTCCCGACATGTCACTAATCGTGTTGGAAATATGTTTAGGGATTCCTGACGAGTCACTAATCGCATCGGGAATAGGTTTAGGGATTCCCGACATGTCACTAATCGTGTCGGAAATAGGTTTAGGGATTTCCGACGTGTCACTAATCGCATCGGGAATAGGGCACTATTTCTGACATTTTCATTGTGCGTCGGGAGTTATTTGTCTAACTCTATTATTTACATAATGGAAACAGAAAAGAGAAAGAAAACCGAGGGAGGGAGAGGGAAGACCGAGAAAGGGAGAGGGAGACCGAGAGGGAGATCAAGAAGAAGAAGCATTCATCGTCGTTGTCGTCCCCATTACTGCCCCATCATCATTGTCGTCCCCGTTGCTGTCGCCGTTGGTAAGTGGTTTAGTTTAGTTATTGTTTTATTTTAGTTAATTAGTTTTAGTATTTAGATTTCAAATTAGTTTTAGGTTTTAGATTTTAGGTTTCAAATTAGTTTTAGTATTTAGATTTTGAATTAGTTGTAGGTTTTAGTATTGAAATTGAATTTGAAGTGTTGTTAGGATTTTGAATTAGTTGTAGGTTTTAGGAATTTGAATTTGAAGTGTTGAAGTTGAGATTGAAGTGTTGAATGTTGAGATTGAAGTGTTGAAGTTTAGATTGAAGTGTTGAAATTGAGATGGAAGGTATTTTTTTTTAAAAAAATATATTGCGTCGGGAGTTCCGCGACATCTCTCGATGCCATATTGACAGCATCCTTTGACGTTCATACAACGTCGGAAGATGTTTAGGAATTTCGAACGCAGAACAAGTTGTGCGTCGGAAATTCCTCTCCCGACACATTTGCCCCGACGCATATTATGCATCGGGAGAGCCCCCCTTTCTTGTAGTGTAATAGCGCTGACTATTTACAACCATAGACTCACGCACAGAGGGTGAACTAATCTGGGGGAGAATAAATCAAACTAACTTGCATGCAGATGAATATTGAAGGAAATTCTTTGTGCTATTAACTGATCAGGAGTTGCGATTACCTTAACGCGTTATATTTGCATAGGTGGCACATGATTAAGGCGACATTCTCTCGAAGTGTTCAACGCCACACTTGTTCACCTTTCGGGATACAAATGGCTATGCTTACTTAAGCAAATTATAACTAGGGAACTTGGCTCATAATACATATAGGACTTCTCTTTAAGGACGGTTACCTCTCAGCACCTATTGTTCGCACTTGTTCACCTTTCGGAATACAAATGTTGGAAGCTACCTCGCTAAGGATGAGTTTGTTACCAAACTCCTCTTTGCGCACATTAGCTTTATCCTTGCTACTTGTCCTCTCGGGTAGTTGGCAATTGACACTGGCCAAGTGATGAAAATAGCTCAACTAATGCGATAAGAATTATTAGTTAATCTTATTAAGAGTTGATCACAACCCTTCTCCTTTAGTAAAACACAGATAATGAAAAGTTAAGAAATTGTGCATTGAACAGGGGTAAACTTGCAATTATGTATAAAACAAAATATAGGCCTTTCGGCCACTATACAATATAAACAATACATACACTACAATAGAATAACAAAAATGGTATAGACAGAAGAATGGAAAATGCAATTACAAGTTCGGAGATTAAACACAAAGATTCTTTTCTTTTAGTCTGGACGATTAATCTCCAGGTTGCTTGTTCAAGCTTTTTTTCTCTTTGTGCAACATCTTCACTAGCCATTCGAGTCTATTCTCTTTCTCTCTCTCTCCCCCTTTTTTTGGTGTAGATACAGTGCTTATTATAGGCTGATTTTTTGGCAGAAAAACTTTGTTCCTCTGAATGTGTCAGCACCGTAATCCGCCCCCTGTGAAGTCACATCATTCCAACTACCATTTTTGTCTTTTTGGGAGCTTTCCTCGCATGATGTTTAAGTTCATCGCCTGGGGTTGTTAGTTGCTTGACACGATCAATGGCCTTGTCTTTGCGCGGGATGTCTCGTGCGAATTGCTCCTTTTTTCTTTTTCCCACTTGTCCTTCATTTAGACATGGTAAACGCATAAAACAGGAACTACATTTATGTAAGCCTTATTTCTAAGTATTTATGCTTTTTCAACATAAGTTATGCGTTCTGAGCATCTCTTAGGCATTTTAATTCCCATTATTATACTAAAAATGGCTATAATAACAGTCATTTTTGTTTGTTATGAAAAGGTAATAGTATTACACAAACATAGAGAGCACAAAGAGATCAAGAGAGATTGCATTAGATTACGCGAAAAGATTACAAGCAAAAGAACTGAGAAAATGGAAATTTAAAATTCTGCAATGTACCCCAAAATTATGTTTTTGGGTGAAGATTAGGATCTAGGTCGCCAAGAGTTGAATCAGGCACATGGATGGAGGGAATGGGTACTATCAGCTCGAGCTGTATGATAGGCTTTGGGACACGCTGCATAAAGACTGCGTGCATACATTGCATTTGTGCCTTAAATTTCCTATCTTGCCACTCCGTGATTTGACTTGATTGGTTAGAGTGGGCTAACATCAAGCTGGTTAGGTGGTTCATTGTGGACGGCAGTTGGGTGACTGAGGAGTTGAGGTTTAAAATTGTGGCTTCTATTCCCTGCGCTTGACTGCTCATGTTGGCAATATGTTACTTGAGTGCCACGTTTTCTTGAACCACGGCCTGAAATGCTACGTTCATGGGTTCCACGATGATGTCATGAAGCACATCGTGAAGACCACTGTCTATCGTGTCAGGGATCTCAACTTCCACATGTTCCATTTGAGCCTCGTCTTCATCCGACTTTTCTTTTTACCCAACACTTTCCACCTCATTCAAAATTTCATCCTCTATAGTCGTTTGGCGAAGTACCTCTTCCTCTGTTGTGCCTGGATCAAGTGGGTCAGAAACAGTCAGTGGTATGGCACTCAGGATAGTTTTGACTGTGTCGACTGCATCGTGTGTTAAACTATTCCTTTCATCCACAGTTATCACTGGTACATTTGATTCAATGTGATCAGGGTCAAGGTTAATGATAGGTGGGTCAAGGGTTTTTTAGCTAGGCGACTGATAACGCATATAAATACCCATTATTATAGCCTCTTTTATGAGAATAATAAGGTCAAAACGCATAAGAAGAGGATCAAAATGTGTGACTCACGTTGTAAATTCATAAATATTTAGAAATATAGCTTACATAAGCATCATGCCTGTTTTACGCGATTATCATGTCTAAACGAAGGATAAGTGGAAAAGAAGAAAGGTGCAAATCGCAAAGGAGATCTCACACAGAGGCCATGCGATGGAAACCTGCTTGGCGATTAACAACCCTAGGCGAGCAAACATGTCATCACATGAGGAAAGCTCACTAAAAGACAAGAGTGCTAGTTGGAATGACGTGACTTCACAGGGCCAGAGTTAGTGCTGACATGCTAAGAGGAATATAAGTTTTCCGTCGAAAAGTGGCCTATACAAGCACTTCATCCTCACCAAGAAGAAGAGGCCACTTCATCCTCACTAAGAAGGAAAGGCCCAAACAGGCTAGTTGAGAACATGAATAATCAAGTTAGAGACCTTACAATCCAAGCAAGAGAGGACACCCCCCTAACTTGTAGTATTTTCCACTATTCTTCTCTCCATTTTTGCACTTCATTGTAATATATGTTGTTTATATTGTACAATGGAATAAGGCTTGCATGCCATACATATATATATCACCTGTTTATTTACTTTTCAATCCATCCATGTTTCTACTGTTTATCTGTCTTTGTGTTATTAGTAGTTCAGTTTGTGATAAGTTCTTGATAAGACGTCTAGCTTATAAGTCTTATCGCATTAGTTGAGCTATATTCATCACTTCATCAGTGTCAATCGCCAACTACTCGAGAGGGTAAGTAGCAAGGATAAGATTAATGAGCGCAAGGAGGAGTTTGGCAATAGGCTCTACCTTGGCGAAATAACTTCCAACATTTATATCCTGAAAGGTGAACAAGTGCGAACATTAGGTGCTGAGAGGCTGTTGTTCTTAAACGAGAAGTTCTATAAGTATAATAAGCAAAGTCTTCTAGATATAGCTCCCATAATCAAGCATAGTCATTTGCATTTTGAAAGATGAGCAAGTGTGGCATCTAAACACTTCGAAAGAAGATTGCCTTAATCATGAGCTGATTATGCAGTTATATCGCATCAAGACTCTCGCATTACTTAATCACCTAATAATGCATAGACCTTCCTTTAAATTTTTCTTGCATACAAGTTAGTTTGTTCAATCTTCCAGCTTGCCACAAATTATTCTTTGTGCATGAGTCTCTAGGTGTAAGCAAGTAGTTTTAATTCTGTTTGTATTGTTTCAACTTAACTGTCATAACGCCTAAACGATAAGTAGACCCTAGAACTAACGTCTGGAAAGAATTCCTTATCTTCGACCTTGGATCACTCAGGTAAACCTACTATTTTGCTTGCACTTGGGCAAGTAGTAGGAAAACTTGTACTCAACGTGGACTTATGTATCATGTGATGAAGAGGTATATAGTGAGCATCTCACACGCTATGATCATGACCCATGACTCATCGCCTAGAATTAAAGCACGTAATACAGAAAGTTATCATGAGCACATTACGAGCAATGACCTGACTTAGTAACGTATTGCAGTTGCACTATACAAATGTAAAACTATTAAGTCCAAACTGATAAGTAGCGACACAAATGTTGGTCGCACGTGAGAGGTTCGAGGTTTTTGAGAGGTGGGTAAGAGAGTTGATGATTGCTCAAATGTGGGCGAGGAGTGAGGGAGTTGGATTTGTGAGTTGATTGTTAAGCGGGGGCTACACTGGCTTGGTGAGATAGGTGAGAAGGGTAATGCGGGATGGATATTTTTCTTTGGAATGGTTGCAGGCGACTTTTGACTTTCCTCGTGAAGAGGAGGAAGGTTTGTTTCATCATCATTCGCATCGGGCAAAGGGAGGTCATTATCATAAGAGGAATCGGTGGGCGAGTCTTCCACCAAGATGCACTTAATAGGAACTTTTTGCCAATTTTTATGCAGCAGATCATTGGGAGTTGGGCCCTATTTATCTAAACCCACCACTTCCCATGAGTTTTGAGCTTTCCTTTTGAGTGGCAGCGGTGGTGGTGTAGATTCTTCATTTGCGTCCTCCTCTCCATCTCTTGGCGGTTGTGTTTTTAATCACCATACCGCTTCCTTGTTCTGATGGAGAGTTATAATGTGATTAAGGCCCATGAGATTGTACTTACCTATCGCCATGGGAGTTTGTGGGTATCTCGCGAGGGTGGGCAAGTACTTCATACATAACTTCTCCATGGTAGACGGGAAATGCTTTGCCCCCTTAGGGTTCCTCCTCCAGATAAGGATAGCTCCATTAATTATACTCCTCAAATTAAATGGCTGCTTCATCAGGATATAGTATAGAACTAACGCATGTTCAATGGGAATTTTGCTGTCATGGCGAGTTGGGAGCATCTTATTTTTATGAACAACAACCAGACGTTTGCCTCAGTTGTTAATTCATGCGGGAATAATTGAAGCCTCCCAGCTGGTGTTTTTGTCCATTCTGCCTATGGCCATGCGATTAACTAAATAACTTTTTTCACATCACTCCTCACCGGGTTGTTAATAATTCTTTGGTCGGGATATGTGTCAGAACCATTAGGTAAATCATACAACTTGTTAATCGCTTTTGCGGTGAAGGGAACTTTCTCTCCTCCCACTACGATGTATGATTCTTCAGGGTGAAACTTTACCGCGTAAAACATATCTACTAGATCTAATCTTATTTATGTCTCACCGACAAAGAACTTTTCCCATTTAAACACCTTAATTGAGTCAGGGAGGAAGTCAGGTAGTGGGCCCTTAAAGGGTAGTAATCCCTTTTCGATCTTAATGAGCTTGTCTAGTTCAGAGGTGCCTACCATTTTCCCTTTTTTAACATCCTCAGGTCTGGACGTTCCCACTTTACTTTTACCTTTTTGTGAACATTGGGAGCTTGGGAGTCCAGGGTCATCAGGTCTTACCAATCGCTCTGTAGAGCTCATCCTGTTAACCTCCCGTGTTAACTCTTCTACCACAATATGCGTATGATCAACCTCCTATTGTTCTGTCGCCCCATTAGCTACGACAACCCTTTCTACCTGCTCGCTCATGTCCTTAAGGTCGTCCTACTTTTTTTCTTGGAGGCTTGAATTTTCGCCAACTTGCTCTTTCTTCCCTCAAAGGAAGTAACATTCTACTTTTTCTCGTTGGATATTTTGTAGAGACGTTCGTCCTCTGCTTGTGTCTTATCTTTTCTTTGCTCTACGGCCTACAAATCTTCTATGAATTTCTTAACTTGATCGAAAGGTGGGATGTTGCAAACTCGCCTCTCCTCGGTCAACAAGTACTTTCCCCGCCTCATGCTTCAAATACGTGTAACGCGGCGAATTGTCCTCTAAACGGGTGGTTTCCACCCCTGTGCCTCAGTCTGATAATTCAGTATAAAATTTCTCTTCTTGCCTCATCCATTGATCAGCTTCATGAATGGAGTCTCTGGCGATCAGGTTAGGTCTTTGAGCTTCCTCCGAATCAGATCTAACAAAGTGGGTTTGGGGTGACGACTGGTTTTGTGGTTTGAAGACTATCTTCTTCCTAGAATCCTCAGTTTTGGATTTCTATAAAGAGGTTTTTGAGGTTTCCTTAAGGGTTTGGGCAATTTCGGGAGTTTTCTGAGATGTGCCAGCCATTTGAGAGTGAAGGATGGTTGAAGGTGATGAGTTTTCTGAGGTTTACTTAAGAGTCTAATGAAAGCTTAAAAAGGGAGAAGAACAGTTGCGTTCATATTTATACACGCCAAGGCAATCATTATGGTTGTTTCTGCATTTAATGCGTCTGACAAAAGGTCAGCACGTCCCTTCAAAACCCTAGACGTCGTTCCTGTTTAAAAATTCTTCAATTCCCTTACGCTATACTCCTGAAGAATTAGATTTGAATTCTAACTTTTCCCAACTAAATCCTATTTTGTGAGCTTCCTGAGATTTCCCATAGGCACAAATGTTCCTAAGTTACAAAGTGATAAAAAAATGCGATAAAGAAAGTAGTAAAGAATGTGATAAAGAATGCGATGTAAATGAAAGTAAAGCAAACAAAAATGAAAATAATGCGAAAGTGATGCACAAAACAATGCGTTCTGCATAAATGATATGATCTTGTTGAAAGATACAAAATGCATTCATGCGTTTTAAAGGTAAGTACTAAAAGGCGTTTTACAATAAATCCACAGAAAATTTATTACATTGTTCTCCTTCAAGGTATGCCTTGAGTCATTGTCCATTTACCTTAAACACATTTGTTCCGTCCAGTGAAGCAATCTCTACAGAAAGATTTGCTTGACCAAAAATGGTTCAGACCATCGCAAATGGAGCTTACTCGAAAATAGTCATAGACGGGAATTGAATAACAATACTTTTTGTCCAATGTGGTGTTCGCGTTTATGGATGTGGTTATCATGCCAAGCCTGAGTCTTTGCCTTGTAAATCTTACCAATTTCATATGCTTGAGAATGCCATTCTTGAAGTTTGTGCAATTGTAGTAATCTTGCCTTCCTGTGGCGCGATGGTCAAAGTTCAACTTTTTGCATGCCTATAACGCCTTGTGTTCCAACTCTAGCAGTAAGTGGCAAGCTTTCCTAAAAACTATCCCATAAGGGGACATCCCAATTGGCGTCTTGTATGCTGTACAATACGCCCAAAGCGCAGAGTCTAGGTGATCTGCCCAATCCTTGCAAGAATGATTTACCAGTTGTTCTAAGATCTTCTTAATTTCTCTGTTGGGTACTTCTGCTTGACTGTTTGTTTGCTGATGATAGGCAGTGGCTATCTTATGTCTTATGTTGTACTTTGCAAGCACCTTAGCGATCATGTGATTAACGAAATGGAATCCTTCATCGTTGATAATTGCTCTAGGGGTTCCAAAATGTGTGAAGATGTTCTTTTTCAGAAATTTACTCACTGTAACCGCATCATTCTTAACACAAGAAATTGCTTCAACCCACTTAGAAACATAGTCTACAGCCAACAAGATGTACACATGATTTTTAGATTGAGGAAATGGTCTCATAAAGTCTATTCCTCACACATCAAAGAGTTCAATCTCTAAGATGGGTTTCTGAGACAATTCGTCGTGGCGACACATATTTCCCGTCCTCTGACACCTGTCGCATTTGACCACAAACTTCCTCGCATCCTGGAAAAGGGTAGTCCGAAAATACCCACTTTGCAATACTTTTGCCGCCGTCTTTTGTCCACCAAAATGTCCTCCATATGATACTTCGTGATATTTGGCTAGTATGTCAGTTGTTTCATATTTCGGGACACACTGCCTTAATAGATGGTATGCGCCAAATTTGTAAAGGAAAGGCTCATCCCACCTATAAAAGCGATACTCATGAAACAACTTCTTTCATTGCTGGCTATTGAAATCTCGTGGCCAAACCTTACAAACAAGATAGTTGACTATGACTACATACCAAGGTTCTTTTATCTCAACGCAAAAGAGCTTCTCATCTGGAAATATTTCTTCAATATCTTTCTTTTGGCATTAAAATTTTGCATTCCGAAGATGCGATAAGTGATCCGTTACTTGGTTCTCGGTGCCTTTACGGTCTATGATCTTATTAACTGTGGTTTAACATCCTTTTTCGCCATGAGATATCTGATCGCAGAATGATCAGAATGCACCGTAACTTTAGGGCCAAGGATGTAACTCCTGAACTTTTCTATCGCAAACACTGCCACTAACAATTCCTTCTTGGTGGTGGTATAATTTTCTTGTGCTTCATTGAGAACCTTGTTAGCATAGTAGATTGGATGAATCACCTTATTCTTCTTCTGACCCAACATAGCCCCTACCGCTACATCACTTACGTCACACATGAGTTCAAATGGTTGCGACCAATCTTGTATTATGAGAATAGGTGCTGAGGTCAACCCGTCTTTGACAACCTAAAACTTTTGGTTACACTTTTCATCGAAAATAAAGGGTTGACCGATGCATAATAGGTTACTTAATGGTTTGGCAATCTGGGAGAACCCACAAATAAAAATCTTCTATAAAACCCAGCGTGGCCCAGAAAGCTTCTTACTAGCTTAACATCACAAGGCGGTGGCAACTTATTAACCACATCAATTTTTTGTGGAGTTTACTTCGAATCCCGCATCGGAGACTTTGTGCCCAAGCACAATTCCTTCTTTCACCACGCAGTGACACTTCTCCCAGTTCAATACGAGTCGTATCTCGTCACAGTTCTCCAGTACTTCCTCCAAACTGTTTAGACATTCTTTGAAAGATTCCCAAAAGACTGAGAAATCATCCATGAATATATCAACTGATCTCTCTAAGAAGTCAGAGAAAACAACCATCATACACCTTTGAAATGTTCTTGGTGTGTTACATAGACCAAATGGCATCCTGCAAAGTGAATGTACCAAAAGGACATGTAAACGTTGTCTTGTGTTGGTCCTCAAGAACTATTGTGATCTGGTTATAATCAGAATAACTATCTAGAAAATAATAATATTCTTTTCCTGCAAGCCTATCCAGCATCTAGTTAATGAAAGGTAAGGAAAAGTGGTCCTTCTTGGTGGTCGCATTCAACTTGCGGTAATCCATACATATTCTCCACCATGTGACTATTTGTATCGGGGTTAATTCATTTCGATCATTTTTCACAACAATCATCCCACCTTTCTTAGGGACACAATGGACTGGGCTGACCATTCACTATCTGCGATAGAATAAATGACTCATGCATCAAACCATTTAATAATTTTTTTTTGACAACCTCCTTCATCGCAGGATTTAACCTTCTCTGGAATTGAATGGTGTTTGCTTGTCCTTCTTCTAGCCTGATCTTGATGGACTTATGCCTTGAATATCAGCAAGGTTCCATCTTATCGCCTTCTTTTGGCGTTTTTGCATGTTCAATAATGCCCTTTCTTCAGTACCATTAAACTATGCAGAGATAATGATAGGTAGAGTGTCATTCTCTACTAAAAATGCATACTTCGGGTAAGGAGGCAACAACTTGAGCTCTAGTTCTGGTGGTTCTTCAATCGATGCCTTTGTTCCCTTATCACCTTTGTTTTCCAAGTCCAAAGATTCACACTCCTTTTCACCAATTACGACATTCACTTCTTCAAGCCACTTGAGCTCGTCTTTAAAGAATTATTTAGTGCTAAATATTTTTCGATATATTTCTTCCTCACAATAGTCCCAACCAAGGACTTTTATTGTGCTGCAGTACTCAACATCAGCGGAAAATTTCATCGCGTTGGCAACATTAAATTTCATTTCTTCATTGTTCAAGCGCATGGTTAATTCCCCTTGGTGGACATCTATGAGGTCGCACTAGTTGATAGAAAAGGCCGCCCCAAAATGATTGGGACCTCCTGATCAGCTTCATAGTCCAAAACCACGAAATCTGAGGGGAACAAGAATTTGTCCACTTATACCAAAACATCTTCAATTTTACCCTCAGGCTTGGGGATGGATTTGTCTGCTAATTGTAGTCTCATTTGCATTGGTTGTACCTCTCCTATCTCTAGTTTTTTGAAGATAGAAAGAGGCATCAGATTGATACTTGCTCCAAGGTCGTATAGTTCGCGACCTAAATCCATTCCGCCTATTCAGTAGAGAACAATGAAGCTTACAGGATCTGTCATCTTCGCTGGCACCATCCTTTGACGATATTGCTTGTTTCTTGCGCTATAGCCACTGTTTCTAAATCATTGGTTTTGCGCTTCTTTGTCAAGATATCCTTTAGAAACTTGACATAGGTTGGCATTTGCTCTAATGCGTCAACAAACGGGATATTTATGTGTACAACTGCTTCAAAACGTCCAGGAACTTATTGAATTATTGTCCGTCACCTTTCTTTCTCAGGCGACCAGGAAATGGAGGGGGCGATAAGGGATTAGAGCTCGTCGCCTGGTCAGACGCTTAGCCATGTTGCTCTCATCGCCTCGTATGCTCCACTTCCTTGTTCGACACATTTTTATTTTTCAAGGAAGAATTATCATTAGTTAAAGAGAAGTTTAAGGGATGAGAATTATTACTTGAGCTGCCAATCTCGACAACAGAGGTAGAAGTCGTAGGACTTCTACATTCAGACATTGGTTCGAGGATGGATAAGTTCCTTTTGCTTCGTAGTGTCACTATCTGAAACTTTTCTTTCCCTGAGCTCCCTCACTAAATTGGTATTTATATGTTGCTGGGAAGGTTTCCTTTCTGTCACCCAGAGATGTCACTAGATATTTGCCCCATTTGTAATTCCAGATTCTTAATAGATGCAACTTGGCTTTGCAGAAGAGCATCATTCCTCCACATATATTCGCGCATAAGGGCTTCCAATGATGATGATAATGAACGAGATGAAGAAGCTTGGTTAGGAATGTTGTAGTGGCCATGGTGTTGAGGTGGTTGATGTGGTCTCTCGGGATATTGTCTTTGGTGATAGCCAGGGGCTTCACCTTTGTAATTCAATTGACCACTTTGTCGTTGTTTCACGTTTTTTTCGTGACCTCTCCAACTAAAATTGGTATGTTTCTCTCCATCCGACATTGTATGTATTGGAGTAGAGGTCATTTTTCATATATGTGACAGTTTCTGTGTTCATAGGGCATGCATCAACACACTACTACAAAACTGACAATATTTGACTCTTTTTACCTATCAAGTATTTGTTTACTTGACATTTTTCAATGCGTCATGTAATCCAATGTCAAGAATAAGAAAAGCTTATTTGACAGTTTTTAAGCGTCAAGTACAATTATACTTGACAGGTCTAAAACGTTAGGTTTATGAGATTACTTGACGCTTTTTACGTGTCAAGTAATCCAATGTCAAGAGTAAAGAGACTTTTTGTTTGACAGTTTTTACGTGTTAAGTAAAATTATACTTGACAATTTATAAACGTCAAAAAAAAAATTATTCTTACACATTTTTGCATGTCAAGACTTTTTTTTTCAAATAAAAAATTGTACAATTTGAAATATTCATATAATTATATTGCACCCATTTTGAAGTCCAGTCACACACATATAAGTAGAGTCTTTGAGATTACACAAAGTTGCTAAACTACATATATTAATTAAACAATTGAATCAACCTAAACTTTCCATCAAAGAACTAATAACTTTAAAAAATTGCATATACCAATGAACCAAGTTGGTCATTACATACTGAATTACAATAGCCCAAAATTTTAACATCCCGAACTTTCCATCTATGTCTAAATATAAACAAAATATATGTGCAGCCCAAAGGTGTACCATATCAACAAAATATACATGTCTAAGCTACAATATGAACCTTTTCTTGTTGCAAAATCCTTGCTTCTTTCTCAAACAATTGAGCCCTTGCATTTGCGGTTTCCAACCTCTCCTTTAGCTCTTTTATTCCATACCTCAAAGAAGATACTTCCACATCATAACTCCCAATTTGTGACTGGACAACCTGTAGAAGAAACATTTATTTTATAAGAATGATATTCTTTTCATCATTGAGATAGAAATTGATATCTAAAAATATATAGAACCTAGCCACAAATTTGAAACAGGTGGAGGAGGCCCAAATTAAACATCAAAAGAAAAACAAGCTAAAGAAACATCTAGAGCAACAAGGAATAATACCCGAAAATAAAGTCTCCTCCAATTGTTGCAAAGTTCGCTAATGCTACTCAATATGGGATATTTTCTTTGGAGCAAAGTTACATCAAGTATGAGAGGAAATAAAGAGACAATAACCCTTGTGGTATAAAAAACAATTAACACGATCGAGCAAATGCATTTTCAAGCAATTAAATTCTTTTTTGTTTTGCAGATGGCTAAATGTAGGAACAATCAAGCAACTCAATACAAGTGCTTATGATGAGAGAAATCAAAGTTGTCCTAGTTACATAGTAACGTAGGATAAATTTCAACATAAGACAAAAGAAGTTAGAGAAAGTGGAAAAGTGATTGAACCAAATGAATTTTTTTGAAAGCCTTATGTATCAAAACAACAAATTGTTGCATTAAAAACTAAAGTAACACTGACCTGGTATGACCATCCTTCTCCACCAAGTTCACAAGCAGGCCCAAAATTACAACAAGAAAATCAAGCTCTTGACCAGTTATATGTTTTTCGTTTTGAAACTCAAATTCAAGACTCAACGTACGCACTTTTAATCCATTTAAGGTGGATGAAGTGGAGCAGAATAAAGGAAAATGGTTGGCAATCAGTGAACACAGTTTCTAGTCCTCCACATGAAGCAATTTGTTGACAACCAACATGATTGTCATTGGTCAAGTTCATTAGAACCTGAAAACAAATAATAGGGTGTGATGGGAAAAATTAACACAAAATAATTACAAAAAATCATCCGAATCCTGGGAGTAGAAAAATTGTCATAGATTTAAAATTAAGGCGAATCATACTCCTCAAAGGACAAATCATAACCCATATGTGTTGTCAATATAAATTGATCACTTAGCAGAAAGTAATCAATACAAGCAAATAAATTTTATTATTGGGATCCAAACAGAAGGTATTCAACTCAATAACTGCCCTGGACATTAACCTTCAATAACCAAATAAGAACAAATGTATAGGAATACTGGAAAAAAATAAAGTGTAAATAATATTAATAAACCTTGATAGAAGTAGGAAGATAGTCAGCTACTAGACCGAATCCCTCCTCCTCATTAAAAGATGTCAAGCTTGAAGTTTCGTTGAAGGGATGACTTTCGTTGAAGCTTGAATATGGGTCAATGGTGTATATCTTATGTTATCCTCTGTCCGTGTAAAGTAAAAAATATAGGCCAAGAATACAACTATCCAATATATTGAACAAAAGTAATTAGAAACTTTCATAGTGGCAGCTAACAAGAACATTGAAAAAGTTAAAATTCCCACTATAAACAACTAGATCAGTAGTAACTACGACTAATAACGAGGAAACCAATAACGACTAATAATGATTATTGGAAGAGATAAATGCAACGATGCAACAGTTGAAAATTTACAAATGAATTCTTAGTCCATTTTTCTTTCGTCTAATTGAAGTTTGGGTAGTCAAGTTCTTCGGGTTAATTTTCCTTTTTTGAGGAGATTATATGGTCTAAGTTTTGTCCTCAAGATGATACAACTTTGTAGAATTGTAGAGAAATCGTAAAACCCACCAACCAACTTTAGTAGATTAAAGATTGAAAGAAAGAGACTTCGAAAAAGGTTGAAGACAATACTTTCAATGAGCAAGAGAAAAGGAAAAATTAGATAAACATATATGTAAATGTAGTAAATTAGAAGAGTAAGAATTGAGTACCTGTTATGGATTGGATCAGGTCCATTTGGTACTCTTCTCTTGCTGACAGAATAAAAATCAGATTGACATAAAGAATAATGATAAAGAATGAGACCTTGATTCTTCTACATCATTTTTCACGCACCATTAAATTCAGCAACAAAATTATAATCATGAAAAATCATATGATCAATGGGTTAAGAAGCTTAGAGAAAAAAAATATTAGGAGAAGAAAAAATATTTACTAAAATTCCTCTTTTCCCTCTCTATCAATATGACATATGAACCTAGAAACAAAAATTCACTTCCTATCTAACTGCATCAATAGTTTCAAGAAGAAATCAAACCCATACCAGACTAAAGCAAGAAAAGAAATATGGACTTATGATCAATAACGTGATTACTAGCTCAACAACCTGTTTCGAAGCCCCAAAATCAGCAAGCTTAATGCATTCCTTGTTATCTAGTAGGATATTTGCCCCTGCAATAGAATATAAGAAACTTGACCTATTTACAACTAAGATAGGGGATAAGAAAAACATTTGTAAAACATCTGCAGATACCGATCATAAAAACCAACCTACATAAAGTTGGTGTTATGGAACTTTGAAAAGAAAAACAGAGGGAAATAATTGGAGAGGATATCAAAGTATACAAAATGGTGATATAAAAAGTATAACATAAATAGGGTTGAAGAGTGATATCTATCCCAAATTCATTGTTATAATTGAAAAAAAACAAGAAAAAGGGTTGAAGAGTTATAGTATTTGCAACTCACTCAGCAAAGACCGTTGATCAAGTCAAAAGGCGGGGTAATATAACATAAACAGGTAGAGTAATGTGTTGAAACTTGCAACACCAGTTATTTCTCTCCCATAGTTACCAATATATTGATGTCGTACGTACCTTCGTACGTATATATTGGTTCCAAATCATAAAATGCCTGACAAATATACCAAACAAATAAAACACAAAGCTTCAGAAAACAGACATTTCTAGTTTTCTGTTTTTTTTTTTCAATTTTTTGACCAAAGTTTAGAAAGATTTGTTAAAATTATTGATAGGAAGTGGATAAAAAAACAAGAAAATTATTGATAGGAGTAATGTTTATAAAGCTTAATTTTGAAAAGCAAAAACACTTATCCTCTCATGCTCCAATTATAAAGTAACGTTTATAAACTTAGTTTCTAAGTCTCTCTTGTTTTATGAATGTTCTTAAAAAAAATTTCTTTTCATGGACAAAACATTTAACACTTTAAAACTCACATTTCAATCAAAAACTATTTCCCATCAATATATATCGTAAATGAAGAAATTAGTAAATTTGCAAACCTTTGCAACTAGAAAGTATGATAAAATCCCATTGCCTCCAAGCAACTCACGTCCTATAGCAATGGTTTCCCTAACTCTTAGAGTGATCCATGCCTGATGCCAATATAAGAAACATATATTAATTAAGGAGTGGGTAATTAATTACTATTGATCAAGTTAATTTGGGATAACCCTTAGCTCTAACCTTTTCCAAGCTAGCTTGACCTGGAGTCATTGTTCCCTTTTCATATAATTTGCAAAGTCGCCAACCAATGAGGAACATTGCTTGAACATTTTACAACATGAGAGCAAGTTTTTGTTGGTTAAGTTGAAAAGCTGCTAATGTTGCTCCAAATTGTCCCTCTTCTTCAAATATCTGGATATCTTAGACATTAAAAATATAATGATGTGACTTTGCAATTGATAGATTAATTAGAAGAAAGAGGGTACTACTTGTGACACATATCATAAACCCCAATTGCTATGCCAATGGGTTGCCAGGCAACCATTACATGCGAAACCGCTAGAAACTGCTCCATAAAGCAGTAATTATAATAAGAAAACTAGGGAAAATGTTGATAAAATAATAACTTTTGTCATTATAATTATAATAACTAACATAACATAATTTTTTTCATTAGATTCAAGCATTTCCCACAACTCGCCACTCATTACATGCTTTTTCAGATCATCTTTTAGCTTCCATAATCCTTTACTTTGTGCCTCCAGTTTACTCACTAAATTAGATTAATTTTGGCTATCTGCTAAAACAATAGCATTTTTCATGGACCTACTTTCAGAAACATTTCCAGTAGCCTTAGTAATAGAACAAAGAAAAAGAAAAAAAGATTCAATAAAGAAAGAAACAGAACAAGTAAAATTTCCAAATCCCAAAAATGTAGAAACTCAAAGATTTAATAAACAAAAAGAAAGCAAGAAATACTTACACCAGTAGATAATTAAAAAGAGCAAGTTGAATTTTTTAAACAGACGAGGAAGAAGAACTCTTTAGTTTGGAATGTGACACACCATAAGCTACAATTAAATACCCTAGAAAAATTGAGGCAAAAATCATAATAAGAACAAAGAAATTAAAGGAAAATTACAAACTAATCGATTGAAACCTGGAGAAATGAAAGCCTCAAGGAGAAGAACAAGAACGTAAAAAATGTAGATTGAGAGGAAGCCGAGAGAGATGGAGACAAAGCGACAGGGAGATAGTCGAAGACGGCAGCAGGGAGAGAGTTTGAGAGGGAGGCAGTGAACGCGGATGGATGAACGGAAAATGAAGGATATGGAACGCGTTTTGGAGAGGTGGAATGCGGATGGACGGGCGGTGAAAGCGAACGGACGGGCGGTGAACGGTCGTCTGAAGCTTTCGATGAAGAATTAATTGAAGAATGTGTTAAAACTTGAGTGTGGTGGAAGATTCATGCGAAGAAAGGGAAAGAAATCGTGAAGCTTTCGTTCGAGGAGGAAGTTTGTGAAGAAGATGAAGAAATCGTGGATGGAGAGAAAGGATTAGGGAATTTTTTTTTGGGGGGGGGGGGGGGGGGGGGGGGGGGGCTTTTTTTAGAATTTGGGGAAAATAGGAAATTTTGGAAAAAAAAAAGGAAAATTTTTAATTTTAGAAATGGGAGAAAATTGGAAAAAAAGAAGAAAAAGTTTTGTTTTAAAAAATGGAGAAAAAACATATTACTTGATGTTTAAAAATGTTTTAAAAAATGGAGAAAAAACATATTACTTGATGTTTAATCTGTCAAGAATTGAAAAAAAATTATGCATTTTTTCACTTTTGGTTATTCTTGACGTTTTTTTTTCTACTTGACAGTTTTTATTAAAATTGTTAAGGATATCAAAACTCTAAGCGTCAAGTATTGCCAGTTTTGCAGTAGTGACACCATGAGGTCCGCCACAACCTACACAACTCAACTCAGCTACCTGCTGCACTATTTGAAAAGAACTTCTCGCAACATTAACCTACGATGGAGCCATGGATTGTAAAAGCTTGTTCATTTCAATGACTTGGCCTTGTAATGCTACCATAACATTCGTATCGGCTCCTTCTTCTATCCTACCCCACTCTCTTCTACTTCCCCTAATATCATTTCGCAAATCGAAGTCATCATCCCTCCCCTCTTGACTATTGTTGGTCATTGCGTCCAACATTGTTTTAATCTTGTTATAGGATGATCGAAGCATCCCACCCATGAACACAACATCTACAAATTGTTGTGTATCCCTAATTAACTCAAAATAGAATTGTTCCATCAAGACACATCCATGGATGCTATGATGAGGACATTCCTTGATCATTCGCTTGAACCTTCTCCACGCATCAATTAGGTTTTCGCTATCCCTCTGCTCGAAGGTCATCAAGTCTTGCCTTCTTCTCGCATTTTCAATGGGTGGGAAGAACTTTTTCACGAACTTTTCAATCAGACTATCCCAAGTTTTAATTTCCCCATCTTCTAGAGAATTTGCCCATTGCTTGGCTTCGTCGCATAAAGTGAGCGGGAATAATGCTAGACATCGCTCATCGCATGATATTCCAGGCATATTAAATGATGCACAGATGGCATAGAAATTATGGATACACTCGTGAGGGTCCTCGCGTGTGTGTCCTCTAAATTGCTCAACATTCTGAATCATTTGAAGCATCACGGGTTTGATCTCAAATCGTGAATCTTTCCTAAACATAGAAGATGTTATGCCTGGGTTGAAATCGTACAAGCTTGGTGATGCATATGACCCGATGGGATGGTCTAAATCATGGGTAAGGTAAGCAGGGTTCTGATATGGGGCCTGTTGTTGGTTGGCAGAATTATTGTTTGGATTATTCATGTTTGTTTAATTCTATCTCTGTCGTTGTCTATGATTCCTCCAAAATGTTCGCTCAATTTTAGGGTCAAGCTGGAATTCAAGTTGTTCGCCTTCACTCACAAACTTGTTCGCGGACCTTTCGGCTAAAGTATGCAATTCAGGTAAAATTGAACTTCTGCATAATTTAGCGCACAAATTAGTTTAGTAGGAAAAAACCTTAAAAAGTTCCCCAACAACAGCGCCAAAAACTTGGTTGGATTTGTTTCATTTCATGCTTAGGTTATCTTAAGTATTATATTCGAAGATTGTCATTACTAGCTCTAAAAGTGTCGACTGCCAGATGGCGAACTAGGATTATGTGATAAAATGCGCATTTCCAGTCATGTGTTGCTATTCATGATAATAAAACACTGTCGTGCAAGTTTTCCTCTCTATCGCCCAAGTATAAGCGAAGAGAGGTTTTCTAGTAAGTCCAGGGTCGAACACAGGAAATTTCAAGCTCCTAACTTATTTAATTGTGTGTAAAATCATGCGGTATAAACTGTGTAGTAAAATGTATGAACAATATGCAAGTTACCCTACCTATTTACACTATGGTGCTTGGTGTCACAATCGTAGCGTTTCAACCTTGAGACGGACGATTGTGCGGCACTTGTTCTAACTCGATGAACAAGTCAGCCGATGAAAATCCGAAAGTTGTGGGTAACGTCGACGTATGTCGTAACCTTCCTCAGCGTTCTTGGGAAATTTATTTATAAAACGCGGAAAAGAAAGAAATACATTGAAATAGACGTTACAATAAGCATTAAAGACTGTCAATTGCAAGGAAAAAAGGTTGCTTGCAAAGAGTACAACTAATGCTTGGGCAGGGATTCAACTGGTATGCCTCCCCTATAGTACATTTTGAACATTTTCAGCTCTGGCAGGCTTGCATATGAAAATGCCGAAACGTCACACCCAAGCTTTATGACTACAAATGAAATGCAAATGCCTAAACTAAGTATGGTGCTTAAAGATAAGATAAGTGGGAGCTAATCGGAGCATATAACCAAAGGTAAACACACTTTGGAAAAATATGTCCGTGACACTTGGCGGTGCAAGGTGAACATGGTAATGTGATGCGGTGAAAGATGATCTCATCATAGGCAAGGTGGGGAAGGAAAAATAAACTACTAAATAGATTGATTAATGCTTCAATACCCTGAGGTGATACAAACAATTGTTAACCAAGAATTAAATCGAGCACTTCTCAGTGCGATACCATATTTGCTCGCCTTTTGGGATGCAAATACTCAGGTTAAACGACGCGTTATATCTAATTATCTTGGATGTAGTAACAATAACTAATCCTCAATTATGGTACACACCTCCCAGTGCTTTTCACCATGCAAATTAACCTCTCAGTAATGTGTGTGAAGAGGATGAGCTTAGTGACAAAAATGTCTTGTTGCATTCTCCTCACTAAGTGCTAAGCTAAAAGTGGTTCTTAAGTATTTATGATCATGCTCTCTACTGTTGTTCTTCTTTCAAATGAACCATGTAAAGGTGCTCACACTGAACTGAGCAGAACTCTTACTACACGCAATAGAACTTTCTAAGTATTGAATACATCGTTTATTACCATTTAGCTATTCAATCATATGTATATGGCAAAGATAAGAAAGATAGGGGAGTGGAAGGAAAAATGCATTGCTTTCATACATAATATTTTAGACCTCTGGGCCATGCATCCTGTTTACAAAGCATCAAAATCTAAAAGCACAAAAATGGAAATATACAATAGAAGGGAAACGCCGGAAAGTTTGATCTCTTCTTCTCTTTGGCTTTGATTTTTGCCTAAATGAGGGGGATTGATAACAAAAGAAGGATATCACTCATAGCATCTATAAGTGATATATGTAATAGGCTACTATATATCATTGATATCAAGGAAATGTTACTATAAAGTAATATTGTGGTTGTTTGTTTTTAAGCATAAATGGACAAAGAAAAGAGATCAAATTAGCATGGTATTGATAATACTTTTGAATCATTGATAACTTACTATTCATATGATAGCTTATGTCACGGATAGTATAAATGAAATTGATATAGTTGCAACTTTTGTTAAAATAAATTATTGATTTTAGGTTATGTTATCAACATTTATATCATTTCAAAATTAAAAAAAATCAAAGTTCAAACTATCAGTGATATATTTATGAAAAACATATTGAAATATTGAGAAGGTTATTGATAGAAGTTTATCACTAATAACATTAGAAGAAGAAAAGTCAGGGAGAAGAAAATTGAAGGCAAAATTGGTATTTTAAATAAATTTACCATATGACTAGTAACAATTGTCATTTTTTTTTTGTAAATATTATACTCTTTGTGCGGTACATTTTGTTTATTTTCTTGATTGTGCTATTTGGTGCTATTTGGTGCAATTTGGTGCAATTTCCAAGTCTAATGAGCCTAATTTAGTTATTATTTATTTATTTTTCTAAGGATGCAAGCTGGCCTTCTGAATAAGGTAAGAAGAAGATAAGGAGAAAAATGGAGGAAAAAGTAATTTGGAAATATAACTGTTGTAGTGTAGAAGAAAAAAAAGAAGAAGAGAAATAGGGAAAGAGAATAAAAATTCATATGCTTCTTTTAAAAGGGCAGATTATCCGTACAATAACCCGTCTTCAGAGAAAATCAGAAGGTGGAAGTGGAGACGACTATGACACCCTCGCTCCCTCTGCTCCGACTCAGTATTCCGGTTCTTCTTCATCTTTTTTTTTTTCGTTTTTGTTTTCATTTTTTCACTTCAATTTTAAAAATCCTCTACGTTTGTGATCAATACCCTTTTCTCTAATTCTACGTTTTTAGGAATCTTGAATATGAGGCTAATGGATTGATGATGTTGTTGGGGGATCTTTCGATCGATTTGGCTTAAACGTCGTCGGTTTCATCCATTCGCTTGGTCTTCTCCTGCAATATGAACATGGGGTTTTCCTCTGTTGGTAATGGAGGATCTTCATCATCTTTTTCCAATCTCTCACATTTGGCGCCGCCTTTCACTCTTGATCGTTCGGCCACTCGACCTTTCTCTAACCCACTTGTAGATATGACCGAACCTTCATCTGTGGTTCCTCTGAACTCTACAACTGCAGCTACAATACACAATTGGCTCTCTTCCACCTCCAATACCTCAGGCCTTGACTTCTTTTCCAATTCCACCCCTGAATTTGATTGGTTATCCTTCTCTACAGGGTCTAAATACCCTAGGTCGCAGTCTATGATGGAGCCTCCTGATAACCACGGACCTCTTTTGGGCAGTATTTCAATGTCTTCAACCGACCCCTCCCTATTCGGGAACACCTCTGACGGACTAACAACTGGTATTGGCCAAGAGAAACCATACTATCCATCTTATGCATCAACTTCATGTAATAAAGGTGGCCCTATGGTCATTGTTGATCAACCAACTTATGATTACCCATCCAACTCCCATGTTGTTGCATTCAATGTGCCCCCCTACACGGACTTCTCGCATGGATCTTCACCTTCAGGCTTTGAGAGATCAGTTGAGGAGGCTGCACATTCTATTCATATGTTTGATCTGAATAAATGCAACGACTTTGTAAGAGAATGTTCAAGTGAGGAATTGTTATCAGAGCAGAACCTTAACATTGAGCAGCCTAAGAATTTGAGAATGTCTAACATGGATGCTCATTATGCATTTCCAGGATGTCACCCTAAGACTAACACTAGAACAACACCTTCAAATCCAGCTTCAAGTTTCCAGAACTCTCAATATCTGCAAAATGCTCCATATCAGAAAATCTTGAGAGAGCAAGGTGCTAGACTGAGTGTGCCTACATCGATTGCTAATTCTCCCAATGCTCTTTCCATCAGAACACCTGTTCTCGGTACTGATTCTTTTATCTGGAACATTGGTCCATGTCATATTTCAGGTAATGGCGATCATTTCTTTGAAGGAAAACAAGGTGATGATCACCTTCGAAATCTAAAGAAGTCTTTTCCAGTTAACTCTGATAGCCAGGAGTTCTTCAGTACGGAGAACCACGGAATGTGTATAGATAAGCATGACCCTATCATTCACGTCTTACAAAACAATGTACATTATGCTGAGGGTTCACCAGATCATACATTGAAGGTTGGAATGGGACTTCACGTTCCTGATGCTAGTCCCCAATTTAGTCTGGACCTTAAAACAATTGAAACTGCCACAACTGAGAGTTCCTCTGAAAGTTTTGATCAGTACAACTTGGCAGCAGTAGACTCACCTTGCTGGAAAGGAGCTCCAATTAGTGGCGTTTCTCCTTTTCAAGCTTTTGAAATTAGTACTTCGAGTCATGTGAAGACGGTGGAAGTTAAGAACGATTTGAAACTCTCATTGTCTCAAGTACCTCCTTCTTCTGCTGAGGATTCTATGGAAGTCTCCGTTCATGAACCAAATGAAAGCACCATAGGGAGCTTTCTGGAAAAAGGTGCAACATCTTCTGCAAAGTTGCCTTCAATTGCTGATTCCTCCTTGCTTGCAACACAGAAAACTAGAGATTCTATGAAAGCAGGAGAATTTTATTCAGAAATGGGATGGTTTCATCCAACTACTGGTTGCATCCATGAACCAGTAGAAGATGGTGGTGACCTCTATTCCTCCATTTCCACGCCACAAAGTAAATATAAGAACAATTTACTGTCTGGAAAGAAGATTGCACCTACAAGTTACACGAAAAAGCACGCAGATGCACGATTGAATAGTGACGACTCCTCTGAAAATGGTTTGAATCATTTGTCGTGTGATGTTGCAAAACACGTCCAGAATTTGCCTTTCGAGCTTGTAAAGGTATTTCTTGGAGAATCGAACTCCAAAATTGATATCCGGATTCTGGTTGATACATTGCACAGTCTATCAGAACTGCTTCTTGTATGTCATTCAAATGGTTTGGCTGCATTACACCAAAAAGACGTCAAGGCCCTTGAGACTGTGATGAATAACATTGATTTTTGTTTAAAAAGCGTCGGATCACAAGGTTCTCTCGCACCTGAGCAAAGGACTTCACAAAATCTTGAGCACTTTCATCAACTTCATTCGGTATGTTATTTCCACTGTCCACTTTCTCCTCCTTTAAGTTCAGAAAGTGATAATTTGGGCCCGTATGATAACGTAGTAGATTCTTCCAGTTATGTTCTCATCTTATTTTGACTCCATTTCTTATTTTTCTTATAATTTCTCGTTGGCTCATGAGGCATGCTTAAAAGCATTTTTGTCCCCCACGTCTTGGGTTCAACTCTCAACAGTGATGATTTTGTATTTTTTTTTCTTCTTTTATTAATTTTTCATATATTTCATATATGTTTAATATTTTTAAATTTTAATTTTTTTAATATTTAGATGTATGTATTATTTGATTTTCAATTTTCATATTTCATTTTAAATTTTCTTTTTTACGTAGGGTGGGGGATTTGAACCCGAGACCTCCTGTCCTCACGTGACATTATTTTTAGTTTTTTCTAAATTAGTTAGAATTTTACCTTACATAAATTTTTTACTAAAATATTCATTTTGGTTAACTTTAATATTTTACCATCATGACATTTACATAATAATATAATTGAGTTGAATTTGAATTAACATCATTTAAGACAAATGAATTGAATGAGAAATAATATTTCAAATCAAAATTTAACAACATATTATTAATAAAATGTATTGTAATTTGTTATCAATTTTGCAATGGGATTTATTTATATTTGATAATGTTAATGTTTTATAATTTTTTTATTATTTTAATGAATTCTATATACATTTTTATTTTTTACATAATATGAAAAAAATATGAAAAATAACACATGAAAAGAGAAACAAGAAATTGTTATCAAACAAAATTTTGTTTCTGTTTCAATTTTTGAAGAAACACGAAATGGTAATAGTTCTCAAAACATGGTTCCATTTCTTGTTTAAAAAAAGAAAAAACAAGGAATGAGAAACAAAAAACAAAAAACAAGAAAAAGATTGTTATCAAACGGGCCCTTGAAAACCTGCTAATGAAAATTCAAGTACTAGTTATAATCTTATATCTACTCACTCTCTTTGCTACACTTGTCAACACAAATATGATTTGAGTTTAAATCCATGATGTTGATGACATACTATCAATCTACACACTTTCACATGCACATCGATGAAGATTTTCTCTAGAGCAGATTTTTGTATTTTTCTGTTGAATTAAAAATGTAGATACATTGCAGAGTGCTCATACAGTTATATATATGTAGTGTCCAACAAAACTTTTGTTGGAAGGGTGTACAGAAAAGATGTACCACAAAAGAGGACGTCCAAAATTAACTAAGAAATGGACTCCAATCCAAAAGTTCATATTTAACGACGTTCCAAAATTTCTATAATCTTTTGCCTGATATATATCTCTGAAGGATACTTTTGGGGACTTTATATATGTCGTGTTCTTTAATGTTCTCAATGAAAGTTGGGTTTCTTACCCACCTTTGAAGAATTATTCCTATTTCTATCGATCTTTACAATGACAAACCAAATAAAATGTTTTTTTAATCTTTAATGTTTTTTTTTTTTAAAAAAAAAGACTTTCATTGATCAAATGAAAAGTGTCTAATCAACTTACAATGAAACATGAAGAACAACATTGAAAACTTGAACTAGAAGAATACAAAGAATACAAAAAAGTAAACCAAATAGATAGAAAAAGTTGAACAATACAAAAAAGATAAAAGCACTCTTATTCAAATAGTTATCTTGCATCGAAAAACAAGAAAACAGCTTGGAAAGAGAACAGGTGGATGCATTAAGTTCTGCAACTTCATAACAAACGAGTCACGTAGGAGATTTTTTTGTGAAAGACCCTTTGGCTCCTTTTGAACCATATTTCAGCAAGCAAAGCTTTGACCCTGATAGACCAATGTAAAGTAGAACGGGGCTTCATCACAGGGCCTCCCAATAATTGGAAGACAATCTTCTTAAATGATCCATCAAAACCCCACTGAGCATGAAAGGTAGAAAATAATTCTTCCAACGTGCCATAGAGTAACAAAACTCTTCCACAAGAACAAAATACCTCCAGGTTTCCCAAGAGAATCTTCAAATAATGAGAAGTAATCCTAAGACCAGGCTACAATCATCAATGATTTAGAAGGTATTTGTGAGGGATCAACCAAGGAAAACTTCTTTCTTGGGTTCTTATTGAAACTTTTTTCCTCTTGAGTGATTAAATAACCTTGCAATGTCTTCATCAAAATGATCATCCGAGGAGATTCTCACTGTATTTGATTTCAAAGCATTATAATCATAATCATCACTACTACACTTACAGTAGACTCATCGTCCAAATTTTCATGATTCCAGCGAACTTCCGGGTGAGCTTGGCCAGGAATAGAAAAAATAACATGGTTTCATAATTCCAAGTTTGATGACAATCCAGACATTTTTAGGAGAGAAATGTGTCATGGCGCAAATTTCAGCCCTGGTTTCAGAAAAATCTAGATTAGTTTCTTCGAGGTTTCAGCTTTCTCAAGCCTTCTCTAAGTTTTTTTTCTCCTTCCCAAATTCTGACCAGCAATTTATCAAGGGAACTTCTAATATGCTGCAACCATGTTCAAACCTAGATTTCCTGCCTTCAATGACACCAACATAACAGGGATCTATATCATTACAAATCACATAAATTCTTATTGAAGCTAAAGAAAAGAACTGTGGATTCCCAAATCAAACTTCATGTTCTAATTTTATTTTAATAAATTTTTTACTCTTATGAGACAATGGTGAGATCACAAGTGACAGAAAAAAAAGGTGAGAAGCTATGACAGTTTGAGATTCAGGTTTTTTAGTTTACCACATTAAGTTTTTTATTTTATATATAAAATGAAGAATAAGAAGTTATCACCTGCAGTTGGATTTCCTTAATTCTCCATTTTACTATCACATTTAGGAATTCATCATATTAATAAATTTATCTACGTTTCTACTTTTTCCCTTCTTTTCTCCATTGGCCATTACAACCTATCAACTTGGGATTTACCCTTTACTCTCTTTTTTTTATCTCATATTTATTCAGAGAGCTAGTTTGTTTGAGTTTATCTATCAGATTTGACAATGCTTGGAAGTTCTCATCTCACTGCATTGTGCCAATGGAAATAATTGATGTGACTATATAATACTCTTGTTCATCATGGTTTCCAGGATGTTGGTGTCCTCAAGTCTCAATCACAGATGACAAAGATTGAAGGCGAGAATTTGGAGTGTCTATCAAATGATGGAAATGATGTGGATAAAATAAATCAGTACATACTGTCTGTCAAGAAAGACAACAAAGCTGCTGACTCGCTTTATCTTAGGAACAGGGTTGACTCGGTAAAAGAAGATAGCATGACCAAGGTATATGTTAGGGTAGGAGAAGACATTTTTTAAATTGTTGAGTGGGAGGCATAGTAAGATAAATTTTCTACTGGGGACACATATAAAGAATGATATCAGCTTACATCAGTTTCATATTTTTAGGCTCTTAAGAAGGCTATGAGTGAGAACTTTCATGATGATGAAGAACGTCCCCAAACTCTCTTGTACAAGAATCTATGGCTTGAGGCAGAAGCTGCATTATGTGCCTCCAATTTAAGAGCTCGTTTTAATAGTGCAAGGTCAGGAATGGAGAAACATGAATCGCCAGAAGTAAGAGGTAAGTTTTGATGTTAAAACTTTTCCCATTTGTACTCGCTCTGGCATGTAGAGTCAATGCTGTCTCCTTAGACTTATTTATTAATGGGATAATTTTTATGCCTTAGAACAAGCCAAAAATTGTGATGAAGCACTTATCTCTGATGCATCTCCTGGTTTAAACACCATTGGGAAATTGGCGTCTAAGACTAAGGTTGGTTCAACCTCATTTGTCTCCTTTCAGACTTCCCCTGCCGTCAGTGTGACTAGTCATGCAGATGATCTGATTACTAGATTTCATATTCTCAAATGCCGAGACGATGCAGCAAGGCATAAGGATGTCGGAAATTCAGTATTGCCATTTGATGTTGAGGTTTCGAATAAACAGGATGTGGCTGAAAAATTAGAACTCGACAAGAAACAAACTGCAGTCACATCTATCAAAGACATAGATTCTTCATTCCCCACGTCGAAGATCAAAGGGAATGACTTTGGGAATGCTCTTCCATCCATTTCCCCCACCGCGACTGGGAGCAGCCATATAGATGATATCATGTCTAGATTTCAAATTCTAAAATCTCGAGGTGAGCACACAAGTTCTTTGGATGTGGGAATGATGCAGAAAAATACAAACTCCCACTGTAGGGAGATTGATGTGTTGGTGCATAAAGGTCATCCTGTGCATAGTCTGGGTATCTCAGCAATGAATCATGCCATTGCCGATAACAAACATGATGTTGATAATTTAGATGCTTCGGTACTGGCAAGACAAGATGTCCTAAGGAGGCGTGGAAACAACATAAGCTCGATCCCTGCTGGAGAACAAGTACTGGAGGTAGAAGTAGAACACCTGTTTCCTGAAAGCAAGAAAATGCATTGGCCATTTGATGAAAACAAAGTAAGAAAAGGGGGTTTAGGTGTTGAAATGGAACATTTCAAGGGATGTGAAGCTGGGAATGGAAGTAGAAGTCATATTGAGGGCAAGGGTCCTGCTGATTGTTCTGATGGGTCCTCATCTGCTGACTGGGAACATATTCTCTGGTGCGAGTGAATGTATACAGACTTGTAGCGAACTTATTATCAATGTTATCATACGTTTTGATTTTTGTTCGATGAACTGATGATACTGTTTAGCCGAGATCCTCTCCCACCATCAACTACAGTCGATCATAATAGATACCATTTCTTGTAATTACTACTTGGTGTAATGTACTCTTTACCATTGTGCATGCTCTGTTGTATATAATTTTAGAAGTATAAAATTAAATCTTGCTAAAATTATGATAGACAGATTCAACATAGACGATGGTGGCTGGAGCTGCAATCCAGATCGTTATGGAATGAAAGGTTGAATTCATTAGCATGGAAATGACGAGTTAAAGGACATTACATGCTCTGAACATTATAAACTCTTTATTGTGCTAGAAAAAAACTCTTATATAACTACAGTCCTAACTTTATGTAAACATAACATTAGCACTTTCCAGTATCCATAGATTTATTTTACAAATATATTCAAAGAGATTCATAATTCTTTGCCACTACCGAATCACGTATGGTGTTTTTGTCAACATGGTGTTTTTGTCAACCTTCAATAATTTTCATTTCCAATAAAAGATGGTCGAGTCTTCTCTCAAACAACAATTTGGCCA
Source organism: Cucumis hystrix (assembly GCA_025688845.1). Lineage (NCBI taxonomy): Eukaryota > Viridiplantae > Streptophyta > Magnoliopsida > Cucurbitales > Cucurbitaceae > Cucumis > Cucumis hystrix. The sequence continues at coordinate 13,753,570 of CM046889.1, forward strand.
TCCTCTCTCTAATGCTATTTTATCAAAAACTTAACCATTTTACGCTTTACTCTAAACAAACAAAACAAAGTCACATTGAGACTAAGTTTTATATCTAAAAACATGTTTTGGACAGGAGAACCTTTGTTATTAATATATCTTTCTTTATAAAATGAATAATTAGTTTATTGTAGTAAATTTAATAAATTGTAATATTAAAAATATATAATAAAGCTAAAATGAGTACTTCTTTATATATATATATATATATTTTGTTACATTTCCAACATTTGAATTTTATAATATTTTCCTTTCTCCATAAGATCATTCAACTTTTTTTTTTATCAAATCACGGTATATACTAATTTGAATTTTTGTTGCCTGAAAAATAAAACATATTTCATTGTGTATATTGAGTAAACTTTTGAATAAATATAGATTGAGTTTTTAACTAAGATAATCTAAATTGTTATATGATATTATATGAAAAGTCCTAATTTCTAATAAATTTCACATATGTTCTAAATGAGCTTGTATATTACACAAATGTATGACCCAAATTACTTTAATACCCATTTCTATTATTTAATTGATTTAAAACAAAAATATAAATGAAAAAGAATGTGGGATACAATTTTGGAAAGAAGTCGAAAACGTTCAATACTTTCCTTCTACGAAAACCGCGGTCTACTCCTTCCATTATACTTGCAGAAGGCAATGTGGGTTACGATTTGTACTGAGAAATTTGAGAGATTTCAGCGGTGAAGAAGAAGACTTTCGACGGCTGGCAAATACAAAACTTTATCGACAGAATCTGGGTCTAAATTTCGAGGTTAGCATTGTATATATTCAAAACATATGAAACATTAGGTACATTTTAGATATTCTATTAAATAGGCAAACAAAAGATAATGTAGTTTTGAATGTGATACATTCTAGGGTTTATTGAGTTTCAAAGTTAAAAAAATTCTTGCATTGTGATACATTTTAGGGCGTAACAAAAACGTACTCTGTGTTGATTTAACTTACATTGTGATTTAAATATGTAACAAAAACTTACTCTGTGTTGATTTAACATGCAATGTGGTTTACATATGTTAAATGGTAGTTAATTTTGTAAAAAAAAATTCAAATGTAGTGCCGAAAATGGTTAGAAGAAGTGTAAGATGTTACTGTATTGATGTTTCAAATGTATATTACTTGTTCCATAGGTACATATATAATATTTATATTGTATTCGTGTATATCATAGGATGGAAAAAGAACCAGTTCTGAAGAGACTTATGAAGAAGAGCCAATGGAATACAAAACTATCCAATCAGTGTTCCCATGTGAGGATGACTATGATATAACAGGACCAAATGACACTCAAATAGTTCTCTACGATGAGAACTTAGTTATGAAAAGAAACATAGTGCTAGAAACACTCGGTCAGAAAATGTCTGCACAAGCAAAAAAGGTAAGTTAATTTGTAGATATATGAACATTGTAGTATATATGTTATAAACCCATATAGTTATGTTATGATACGAGGTATATTTATTAATGTACTATATGATTGGTATATGATCGTATATTAGAAATCAGAAGGATCAAAGATAACTGAAGTACGTTGTGAAGAAAGTTTTGAATAAGAAGAAATATATTTTATTTGCAACAATATTATTTTAATTATTAGCTTTCAATAATTATAGATATATTTAAAATGTATATTTGACAGGTTAATGTACCAATAATTAAAAGGAGGTTGTATATAGAAATGAAAAAGGGGAAAAGAAAAATAAATGAACCTTAGACGAAGAAGAGAAAGTTATCCGTTGAAGAAAAAGCCAAAGAAGTAAAAAGGAAAAGTAATAAAAAAGAATCAAATACAACTAATAAAACAAAAGTGCAAAAAAGGTTGAAGAGAAGTGTAGAGAAGCTTGAAAAAACAAAACCGAAAAAGGTATGTTGTATATATATACTTAAATATACCGTTTGATACATACACTGACTTATACTTTGAATTTTTATATTGTATTGAACATCTATAACATACACATAAAGCAAAGTTGGAAAAGAGGAGTGCAGAAAATAGGGTTGCAAATGATGATTTGAACGAGTTATTGCTAGTCATATATCATATATACTGCAAATTAGGATTTTAAGATGTTATATATAATAAGGAAACAATAATAACATGTATTATTATGAATGTTTTCAGGTTGCACCATTAATCCTGAAAAGGAATAAATGGTCTAGATTACAAAAACTTAGTATGTATATGCACGTTTAGATGTGATTACGAAAATAAAAAGAAAATCGAACAGGGAACAATTAAACATGTTTAGGAGTTCTCCCTTTGATTTTTTCCTTGATTTAAAAATAACCAAATTCTAAAGCCAACTGCTATATCATATTATAAGACAACAATGTACCTTGACAAAGGAAGATGAACTTTGGTTCAACTTTGAAGGTCATATAACTAAGTTTGGGAATGGAATACGAAGCAATAATCAGATTGAATTGTGGACCATTACCACAGGTTAATATGGACAAATTAAAGGGGAAATTCTTAGAAAAATACTTCAAAAATGAGGATAGTATCCCGAGGTTAAGGTTGACATACATTTTCTATGACTAAAAAAAGGTAAAAGATGAAGACAAAGTAAAGATGGCAAAAATATACTTCCTAGAAAATTTTCTACTAGGAAAAAAATTAACTGGGGTAGATATTGAGCACATAAAATTGGTTGATGATGAAACCCAATTTGACGCTTACCCATGGGGCAGAATATGATATCACGTTATGATAGATTCAATCAAAAAGTCCATAAAAAAACCTTTCAGCTCTAGCAGTTGGAATTGATGAATTTGCCTATTCACTTTTGGTTTGGGCGCATGAATGTATACCACTCTTGACTGGACCTTTCATGTTCTGTGCTAAAAGAGTTAATGATAGAAATTTGTGCCTGCTAAACTAGGTTGTGGACAGTCACCCAGAGTGGAAGGACTTGGCTGAAAGGGTATTTGACAATGATAAGGTATTGCATTAAGACTATGTAACTTGTTCTTAATTTAAATGAACTATGTATATATCCAATATACCTAAATATACTGATTTTATATACATTTTAAATTCTTGCAACAGTTTGAATTCAAGAGTTTGTTTCCTGATGAAGATTTCATATAAGGAAGTATGTTCCATGGTACTGAAAAAGACATTTAGAAAAAGAAGAATGCTCTAAAGAATCTGAGGGTATTAACTCTCAGATTCTTGAGTATTTCCTAAAATTTCAGAAAATTATGATCGCAAACAATGAATAATTAAACAATAAGCTGGACAAACTGATTGTGGAGGTTGAAGGAATTAAAATAATTCTGACTAATAAGAGTAGTTCAACTCTTGAAGAAGAAAATATGAAAGATAGGGATGAGGACCATGATGAAGGGAATGGTCAAAGAGATATTGGATTGGACGATGGAGAAGATGATAATATGGAAAATATTAATAAGGATGAAGAAGAGGGAAAAAAAACAATAATGACAATGAAGCTGCAAAGGTATGTTGTTATCATTAGTATATGTAAAGTTATTTATTTCAAACACATATGTATATGTATATATATACTATTCCGTATAAATTCATGATTAACAAGATGAACAAAATGAGTACTTGGATGACATGGTCTACAACTTTACTCATAGAAGTAGAACAAATAGAAAAAGAAGCCCTAAAAATGAAGGTAAGTACTTTTGTTAAATCGTATATATATTAGTTATTTATGAATTAAAACTTAGTAAAAAAGCCTTAGATTTATGTTTAAAATGTATGATGCAGACAAAGAAAGTGAGAAAAATACATAATCAGCAAAGAGGAGCTGAAAAAAATAATACAATTAATATATGTATAACATAAATGTTTTAAATATATAACATAATATATTTTATATACCATGATAATTAAGATTGACACGAATATTCAGGCAAGAGAAAGAGAAATTTTTGCTTACAAGCAATCTGTGAGGAGGAGCCTGAGGAAAGGAAATCAACCATCAAAGATAATGAGGTCACCCTTCACAACGAAAATTGAATCTGCAGAGCCAAAGAAGAAAAAATTAGAGCTCAATAGTCAAGGGTTCGAAGGACCAAGTTGCAAATTGTTAGCAAAAGAACTTTAGGAATTTGAAGTTGAATAGGATAGATTTAATGTTGAAGGTTATGTGCTGAAGTAAAACTTTAATTTTTTTAAAACTTTGTGTAATTTAGGTTATGATGAATTTTTATGTTGCTAGTATTATGGAAACACTAAAATGATATGCATATATTTTTAATATGATACAGTATATTATATTATCGTGTTCATTGTTCAGGAAATTTTATGAGATATTGGTTGAATAGAGATAAAATGTTCACTATACTTCTTATAAGTATATTTGGAATAAGATGTACATTATAGACATAAATGTTTTTGATCAGTAATGTTGTATTTCATGAGTATAATTTCAGTCATGGTGTGTATTTTAAAACTAATGGTTTATGTTAAGTATATGATGGTGTATATTAAAGATGTAACTTTCTTATAGTAACATGAAACATAAACATTAATGATCATAAACAATGTTGTGATTCTAGAGTAATATTGTATTAACGAACTAATAGTTAATGTTAAATTGTTTACAAGAACATGGATGAGGCAACTTTATGATGAGTATATTGAAACACTTTTATGATGTATATGTAATATATGTCGTTAGTAAAATTAAATGATGATATTATAGTAGTACAGTAGATAGAAATTAATAAAAATATTTGGAAATAATTTAATTAAATTCAAAACTGTTCTAGGAATACACCAAATAAAAGTTTGAAACAATATAACAAAATTCTAATATAAAAAACATTGATAAACTAGCTAGATAAGAAAAACTTACATCACTTTCAGTTATGCCCAAAACGTCCACAACGACCACATTTAATGCGTCTCTTGAACTCCATTTTAGAAGAATTCTAATCTTCTTTGGTCTACCAGCTGAATGTTTTACATTTGGTGGGAGGATGACAATAGATGAAACATCATCAGGTACTTGTCATTGTCGATGATCACCTAAATAGTTTATTAATCCTCTATAGATTGAACTCAATGTGCTGTTCAATAATAATGTGAAATATACGACTTTATAATTGACAGATGCTTCATGGTCAAAACAACACATGCATGGGCATAATGTATTTGCAATATATCCCATATCCTACAAGTACAAATCATCGAAGGCAAGTACACAACATATTGAGATGTGCCATGAATGATCGGGTATTTCATATTGTTGACTGGATTGACCTACAAAGGTAATTAAGTATAAAAATGAATGAGGTATGTAAATAATAAGACTATCTATATAGAAATTTTCAATTTCGTTTATAAATTAAATATACCTTCATAGATCGACTACTTTCAATCTGTTCCCTTAAAATACCTTCAATTGTTTTTGTAAAATTTGTAACTTGATAGTCTGCTTCATTTCTTCGCTAAAAAAACCATCTCTGCAACATCATTCTCAAAACATCTAAGCATTGAACATATTGACAACTCCATAGCCTTGATAATTGCATTATTCAAACTCTAATATATGTTAGTAGTCATGACATTATATCTACTAAGGGGTGAGTAGGTACAAGACCATCTAGAAAAACCAATCGATTGTAACTCCTCTCGTATACCAGGTGCATTAAATTCCAACAAATGCATTTGGTGTTCAAAGTCAACAACATTATAAGCCTTGCCACATGCATGAAACACGATATTGACTATTGATCTATACTTCAACTTCAAGTTCCTAAGTAAATGAACTAGGCACATTCAATATAGAAGGTTGGGAAGTATTACCTCTATCGCTTTGCATATACTTTTGTATCGGTCAGATACTATGACAATGTCATTTTTACTACCAATTATTCACTTTAGTTGATTGGAAAACCATGTTCAAGAGGAATCATTTTTAGAATTGACCACACATAAAACTAGTGGTAATATTTGATCATTGACGTTAGAACTTGAAGCAGATAAAAAAGTACCCACGTACTTATTCTTCATGCTTGTTCCATCAATAGATATGACCGAACGACAATGTTGCCAACCAGAAACAGAAGCAGTATCGAAATCTACCATTAACATCAACTTGGTATTCAACAATAGAACCTATGAACATAACAAATACGAACATTAATGGTACTGATTCTTAATGAAAATAAATTACATATATGATGAGGTATATTATCAATATACTTGGATTGGCTATCATCTTCTAAGATTCCTCCGGAGAACCTTTAATCTCATCGAACGTGGCCTCACGTGCACGCCATGCTTTTTGGTAAGATATGCTTAAGCTATGTTCAGCACAAATGTAATGAACTATATCTTTGGGAGTGAACAATTCAGAACCAACTAAACTTATTTTGTTCTTTATCAAGTCCTTGATAACAGTAAAAGTAGCATGTCTATGATCTGTTAGTGGAACATCTACTGAACATGTATGTTCAAAATCGAACTTGGTAAGAACCCATAATGTCCTATCACCATGAAAACAACATGAAGCATGCAATGACCATTTGCAATCTTCAATTACGCACTGCAAAATCAACACTTTCTTGTTTGATTTCACTGTAACGTATTGAAAATTGTCTCTAATAGCAATGACTTGAATGGACTGTTTCAATAAAGATTTGGTTGAAAACATGTCGTGGATTTTTAGTGCAAAGTTGGAATCTATCTTAGACATATCTATGTTTTCAAAAAAACGATCCTCATCTGAATGGATTTCAGTTTGAAATGAACTTGAAGACGATTAACCCAAAGAAATTGCTAAAAGGCCAACAAAATGGACAATAAGGGCATTATGTTGTTCAACATTCGATGTTATTATATGGTCAACCCATCTAACACCATTATCATTCTTTATAGCTAAATCCTTCTTAAAACATTCTATAGGAGGCAAAGGTATATATCAATATTGTTCATATCAATACAACCATCTAATTTGGATCTAAGGACATTGTACAATTCTTTATAGCACATATGTTCATCAACTAATATTTCGGACACACTAAAACTAAAGTAATTGTTAGATTCGTTGAAAAAACCATCAAACTAGACTGCAATTATGGCCATCCTACCAAAAAAATATTAGAACTCTATGTCACTACATAGTAATATTGTAAATAAGATGACGTATATATATATACTAAATCACATAACAAAACTATTATAGATTACGGATATATTAAAGTATATATTGATCATTTAAAATATATATAAAGTGATAGTATGTATGTATGATTATGTCGTTTACTACTGTTTTAGTAATATTTACTATTTAAACATCTATCGAAATTATGTAGTTTACTGTATATTTAAAATATAAAGGTTTATACGACTAACAACTTAATATGCCTATATGATAAACAAAATAACAAAAAAAAAAAATTAACGAAGGAAAATTCCGACTTCTTACGGTAAACAATCATATATGGGATATTGTATATATGAAGTGATATATATGTGTAAGCAACATCTAGATAAAGTACGAAATTTGAAGAAAATGAAAATGAAAGTAATTGATTGAAATTTGAAGAAAACGAAAACAAAAACAAAATTAATTGAGGAAGACAACTAACTGAAAGTTTGAATAAAACAAAATTTGGAAATAAACTGAAAAACTAAATTGAAGAACGATATTGATAACAGCGAAATTGATGGAAGAAACTACCGAAATTGAATTATGAAGAAGACGAAGATCTTGCTGGCGCCATAATTTTTTTCTCAGAATGTTCATAAGTGATGAAAATAATGATACAATGTTATTTTTAATTATTAAATTATTCCATATTAGAAAAGATTTAATTTTATATTGAATTAATAAAATATTTCTAATTAATTTCCATAGTAAATTTATACATTAATTAATAGGCCAAATAAGGAAGTTATCATTTACATAATAAATTGAGTATAATATAAATAAGAAAATCATGTGAATTTAATTTCAAAAATTATATATAATTAATAATTATGATAATGTTATAATTGCCCTAAAAATATACGAAAACCTAATCAAGAAAATAAATCATGAAATTTTCTAGTAGATTTAGGTCTTTTGTCTAAATCTTTCATATAGATTTAAGTAATAAATGAGAGGAGCTTAAAAAATAAACTATATTTAAATGAGAGATTTTTAAAAATATCAAAATAAATTTAAATATTTACAAGCTATAACAAAATTTTGAATTCTATCAATGATAGACACTGATATGCTTTTGCCAAATATCACTGATAGAAACATATCAATGTCTATTATTAATATAATCTGAAAATTTTGCTATACGTTGTAAATATTATGTCAAATTTGCTATTTTTGATAAATCTTCTATTTAAATCTTAATAAATAATATTATTAACAATTACAATAGAATTAAGAAAGAAGTGATAAACAATTATATTTAACAAATATGTATGATTACCTCTACATCTATGACAATAAGTTTCAGTACCTCTAACACATCTTCCTTTTTAGTTTTATATTTTTCAACAGTGGTTTTACGAATAACACTCCCTTTGAGGCTCCAATTATTTTGAAAATGTTTCAAACCTCGTATTAGGGTATGCTTCATTAAGTTTATAGTTTTAAAGTGGAAATAAAAATTAACTTACAAAACAATAGAATGCAATAAAATGTAAATATTAACACTAACTTAGATCGATTTTTTCTTTGAGTTGACACAAAAAGGTTTTAGGGTTTTGGTAGGTAAAACTTGAAAGCAACAAAAATTATAGATACCAAATTTTACTCAAAAGGATGCATTTATATTTATAATAAAATTGAACCATAACATAACATGTTTCTTGTTATGGAATTTGAAAAGATGATTTTTTTATTTATTATACTAACAATACGTATTTATTTTTTAAAAGATGTTACAAATCATTTATTTTCCGTGTTAGGAACAACTTATATTTTTTAAGTTATGAAATTTGGAAAACCTAACTTATTTTGTTTGAGTGCAAAATGGTTACAAATGGTGTTAAATGTTTTAGATGTGATTTCTAAAAACATTATTCACCCACATAACGATTGTTTACTTGACTATATGTGTGTGATTTTCTCCCTTCTCTGTTTATTTTAAAATATATATTTCTTTATTACTATATTACAGTGAAACAAATATTGAAAGGATAAATTAAAATGATTATTTATTATAAACAAAATAAGAAGAGGTGAGTAGTTTTCTTGCATTATTTAAAAAAAATGTAAATTAAAGGACAATACCTTAAGATTGACATTATACAACAAAATAACAGCACATGACAGTTTTATAAATTTAAAACAATTGCTTAAGATTGACATTAATACATAGGATAATATTGTAAATTTACAATTTGGCAAGAGACAATTCTACCCCAAAACTACTTTTAATATAGTAAGAATATAATAAATATTTTTCTTTTTTATAAAAATGACCTTTAAATACGTGTGGATTGACATTAATACACAAGATAATGTTGTAAATTTAAAATTTGTTGAAGGGAAAACATTGAAAAGGTAATTAAAAATAACTAAGCTAATTAATTACAATGATGTATATCTATATAAATAATAAATAAAGATAACCCTCAACAAATTAAAGCTGATTAATTATACTTATGTATACCTATATAAATAATAAATAAAGATAACCCTCAACAAATTCACACTCATATAATAAAGCTGGAATTGTAACCCTTTTTTAAATTTCACACTCATTTATCATTTGTAGAACATAGGATGAAGTTTTCTTTTTGTGTTCATTGTCCCTTCAATTATTTATATTTATTTTTCTCTTTGAAAACAATAATTGAGGTTATATTGATGTTTTTCTTTTCTTTTCTATTTTTGTTTTTGCAAAATTATCGTTGGAAAAAATGGTAGATACTAATTACCTACCTAGAACATTTTCAGATTATAAGAAGGGTAAAAATAAGATTGTTATTTTCTCGAGAAATCAAAACTATAATCATGTATTGCTGAAATTATAATGTACTACAAATTAAAATTTTTAAACAATTCGTACAACTTAGAAGAGTTCAGTAGTTTATTGTTATTATTATTTTTAAAAAAGTTAAATACATCATGAAAAAGAATCTCTGTACACAACTCAAAACACTAAATCAAAGCACTCATTGTTATATAGTAATTATACATAAAAAGAACTTAGAGTTTTTGGGTTTGTATTTCACAATTAACATTGTTTCAATTTTGTACCCTTTACATGTGCTCTTAAAATCTTCTTTTAAATTCCAAAGTATTCACCTATTGCAATCGCAACACGAAAGTATATATCAATATAAATGAAGTAATAGACAAAACAAAACATAGTAGAAGAGAAAATTCAAATGTTTATAAAAAGACCAAAACAAATCTAAGTAGATGAGAAAATTCAAATGTTTATGAAAAAAATTGAAGAGAGTTCTTTATATAGTTATAGAAGATAAAAGTTACAAAATCTTTTGAAATCTTTTAAATAATATATATTTATAAATTAAAAAAAATTTATAAATAAAAAAAATTAAATTATAGAAATAAACGGATAACTTTCCATATTCTAACCTCTTGATCTCTTAAATAACAAGTTATACATGAATCAAGAAATTTGAAAAGATTATAAAGTTGGTGATAATTTTAGTTTTTTATATCAATTAAATAATTATAAATAAAAAAATAAATTCTAAAAATGAGCTATTAATAATTAAAAAGATCACGTATGTGCTAGTTTTTCTTTTTCTTTTTCTTTTTTTTTTCTTTTTAAATTAAAACATGAATTAAAAGATCTATAATGTTGGAAATTTAAGATGCAAAGAAGTCCAAAAATATTCTTAATCTCTTTTAAAGGTAGTAAAATAATATTTGTTTGTTTGGTATTGGAGATATCAAGATGTGCACTTTAGTTCATGATTTTTCTTGCATGAAAAAACAAAAATGTTAAACACAAGTTTGTTCGGCTAAAAATCATAATAGATAATATTGTGGTACCCTCTACCCTCATAACTCATTCATGATTCATGATTGGACATGTTATTGTTCATTTGTTTTTTGAATCTACATCATTCTTAAGAAAAATTGGTAGTTCCTTAGATGCATCTTAAATGTAGTCCACTAGAATGTTGTAACTTAACTTATTTTTTCTTTATATCTTTTAAATATCATTTTGTATAGTAAAAAAATGAAGAACACAAAAGATAGATGCATCTACACAAAAGATAGGTATATCATATGATGCATTTCAATATGATGCACCTAAACCATTTATTGTAGCTAATTGAAAAATAGAAGGAAGAAGACCAAATACAAACAAAAAAAAAATGTAAGAAAAGTGTGGGGAATTTGACTAACACCTAACTATCATTAAGTTTGCAATTAAAAAGTATAGGGTGAGCATCATTTAATTTTGGATGACATAAACAACATTAAAAGAAGAGTAAATTATATTTCACGTAGTTTCCAAAGAAAGATTTTAGTCCGACACTTAGCCATTGAGTTAATTTGACGGTTAATTTAAGAAAAAAAAACTATTAATAAATAGCCATTGAAGAAAATAAAATAGAAAGCTGAAGAATAAGATGTAATAATAGCCATATATGATGATGGGGAAGAGTATAAATAATGCCAAGGGAGGGAAGCGAGCAAGGACAAAGAAAAGATTATATAAAAGTAGCCACATCTTAAATGGAAATATGTGATGGGTAAGAAGTCAAAGTAAAGAAAGGTTGGAGGGTGAAGGGGTGGGTGGCATGCGTAAGAACAACTCCAAATCTGCAAATGGGTATTCAATTGAAAGTGGAAGAACTTAAGTGAAATGATGAATATAATAAAATTTTAATTAAAAAAAAAAAAGATAAAGAGAGATGAGAGTTGAAATGAAAAGTAAATGAGTGGTAGTGTTGAAAATTAGAAAGGGTAGGTGGTGAATCAGAATGGACCACTCACCAACCAGGGGATTAGGTATATGGTTATTAATTGGTGGATGAATGCTCTTAGGAAAAGAAAAAAAAAACAAACTCCCCTCGTGCTCCACATCTACCGTCAACTATTCCACCTTCTTCTTTTACCACGTTCCCTCCGGCCTCCAACCACAACAAGACGAGTGTAAGCTCTAGAAGGTGCAGTAGGTGAAGGTCAACTCTTATGATCTATCATTGATAGGCCAATATTTACAACATGATCTATCGATGATAGACTTTTATCATTGATGGACTTTTACATATTTTGCTATATTTACAAATATTTTAAAATGTTGCTATATACTTAATTATTTTGAATGTAATTGCTATATTTGTAACTATCCCTATATTTTTTATTATCGGCACAATAATATTGAGGGGCCTTTTGGATTACGAATGAGCTGTATAGCTGCAAAAACCGAGAAAAAGGCTGAAAGTGGTTTTTTTAAAAATAAAAAAAAAATAAAAAAGGTAGTCTTTCTTGTCAAAATGAAAGATAAAACCAACCGCATCATTAAACATTTCTGTTGGTATAATACTAATATTATATAACATTCAAAATAATAGGACGGTTTTTTAAAAATAGAAAAAAGAAAGCAAACTATTAAACCACTGGAAGACAAAATTCATTACTGTCACATCCAACATGACCTCAAAAGAGATTGTGAGATCCAAAAAATATTATATTGCTATATTATGACAACATTTTCCAACCAACCTAACCTAACCCAATTGTCACAACACTACAATGCATATTTGAAGGAAGCAACACAAACTAAATGCTTTACCGACAACTCGAACTACTACCTGCAACCTTTTAAAGAAACTCAGCAGAAACACAGTCTTAACAACAATTCACTAACAAGGTCCACAACTTGTAACTCATGCTAAAACATAACCATGCTAAATATAAAGATTAAATAGTCTCATCTCACAAATAGCGAATAGCGGCGGTAGGGTAGACTTGACATTAATAAACAAGATAATGTTGTAAATTTAGAATTTGTTGAAGGGTAAACATTGAAAAGGTAATTAAAAATAACTAAGCTAATTAATTATAATGATGTATATCTATATAAATAATAAATAAAGATAACCCTCAACAAATTAAAGCTGATTAATTATACTTATGTATACCTATATAAATAATAAATAAAGATAACCCTCAACAAATTCACACTCATATAATAAAGCTGGAATTGTAACCCTTTATTAAAATTCACTCATTTATCATTTGTAGAACATAGGATGGAGTTTTCTTTTTATGTTCATTGTCCCTTCAATTATTTATATTTATTTTTCTCTTTGAAAACAATAATTGAGGTTATATTGATGTTTTTCTTTTCTTTTTTATTTTTTTTTGTAAAATTATCGTTGGAAAAAATGGTAGATACTAATTACCTACCTAGAATAATTTCATAAGAGAAACTTCTTACCAGAAAAGAACTTAGAACAACATCTTTCCACCTCCGGATTCAGAGGGGAGTTTACTCCATAGAGAGAGAAAGAAGAGAGAGAAAGAAGAGAGAGAAGTAAAGTGAGCAACTAAGGCTCGGATACCATTGAGGGGTCGGATGCCACTGCTATTTATAGTGAAAAATAATAATTAATAATTGCTTGCAATTATTAATTTTCACTATTGTCTTCACAGTAGATCCAACAATTGATACAAGATCGTTAGAATGGCCGACAGGACAGGACCCCTGTTTGACCTTTTCTGATGATTACTTCACTTGAAAAATATAAAAATATATGATAAGATTTGTGGGACAGGACCCCCACTAATGCTTATCTTTAAAAACAATAATTCAAAATTAAATTAAATGCGGAATAAAGAGGTAAAATGGTGATGATATGTCTGCTAACCCTAATTTTTTCATTGGAAGCGTTGATTGAGAAGATAATGACGTCACCCGGCTGTCTTCAGATCAGCATGGACTACTGATTCCTTCATATCGATCGTCTAGGCATATATCATGCTTTTAGACAAATGGGCCTCATCTGTGGTCTTACTTTGGCTTCCCCGCCTTGCTGCCACTGGGCCTCAACCTACAAACATGATTTTTGCCCGGTGAGATATAGGAATCCTCTTGGAAATAATCCCAACCAGAGTTAGTCGCTGCCTGCGCTGCCTGAGGGTGGTAAGTCCTCATCGGAAGTTTGCCATCTCCGTCATGGAGTCTTCTCTTTCAAATGATTCTTCTTGAAGATCTTTGAAATTAGCAGACTAAGAAAGCAAAATAAGATCGGAATACAATGATCTTATTAAAATAAATGCAAGATAATTTAAACAAATTAATTTACAGAAATTTACATTAATTAAAACTAAAAACTAAAAACATTTGAACAAAATTATGATAAACGCTTGAGACACAAATTTGGACTAATAAGGTTGCTTGTCCAAACATGGGTCGTTGATGTCGTATCCTTCGTATGGATCGAAGTTGTCGACATCGTTGATTGAAGCAGGAGAAGTTGCTTCTTCCTGCAAGTCGTCTTCGTCATCGGAGAGGTTGACTACGACGTTGTTGACAACAGTGTTGAAGTCCTGTTGTGTGCTGGTTCCCGCCAGGGTTGACATGACTGCATTTTTGGTGAGGAGGAAGGCTTCGTCCTCTTGCTTCGTCATATCTTGAAGATGAACGTTGGCTTTGAACCAATCCTTCATCGTATTGATATCGAGGTGAGAGTAATTGTACTTTTCCCACCACTTGACTTTGAGCGCTTTGCTCAGTGATTTGAAGTTTCCTGATGGACCTATCTGGAAATTCCAGCAAAAGATCCATGGGATTTGGAAGTAGAGAGAAAATCTAAACGTCTTTGAGAGGGGAGACGAATAGATGCTTAATTGAAATAGATGAAAAGAACGTTGGATCTTGACTGGGAAAATCTCCTCAGAGAGTCCAAAGTAATTCCACCAAGTTTGAAACCAATTTGGAAAGTGCATCTTGTAAGCTTGCTTACAGAACGTCACAAACCAAGAGTGGTTGTAAGCTTGAAGCCAAAGAATGAAATACCATGCCCTTGTATAGTCACGGTAATTGTAGGATGGCAGTTTGAATGGATGCGAGAATTTCTTTCCCACAAACAACCCTTGTTTCC
Source organism: Cucumis hystrix (assembly GCA_025688845.1). Lineage (NCBI taxonomy): Eukaryota > Viridiplantae > Streptophyta > Magnoliopsida > Cucurbitales > Cucurbitaceae > Cucumis > Cucumis hystrix. Next base: position 13,768,658 of record CM046889.1, read on the forward strand.
AATGGGAAGGAGTGAGAACTCGAAATATTCTCAGCTTTGAGTAAAAGATTTTCGAAGGATCATTTTTGTCAAGAACGTGAGTTATCTCAGCAGATTTAGAGTCTACTAAAATATACTCATAGAAAGTCCTGGTTTTTGAAAGGTCCTCAGGTAGGAAATTAAAACCTCGAGGAAATATTTGATTACAGATCTCTTGGACAGAAGGTCCGTCTTCTGTTTCGATGGTTAAGTCCACCATTGAAGTCTTGGTGAAATAAACTAGGATTGGAGGTCTAGGCTGAAAGGGTTTTGGCCTGACAATTTGAGAAAACGAAGAGGAGTTCTTCGGAATTGAAGATCGTGCCAAAGCTGGAGAAGCGGCACGTTTATTTGGTCCGGTGGGACGCAACAGCCTAGGAGAAGGCACTGGAATAGGAGTCTCAGGGCCTGATTGAATGGTCAGGGCTCTTTGGGCTGAACCTTGACGGTGCCTGGATACTTGCCGGAACTGCAAGTCCATGGCATAATGTTCTGCACTCATAGGAGATGGTGCAGATGATTGAGCTAAGGGTTGTTTTCCCTTAGGAATGGGAGTAGTTCCAGAGGAGGAAGCTACTGATTGAGGTGAAGAGACTTCACTGTTTGAATTGGGAGGCCGAGGCCTCGGTGGTTTTGGCCGTTGGCGACCAGAAGGAGGTTCCATCGGGAGATTGGAGGAGAGGATTCAGAGCTGGAGAGGCTTTCTTCAAGAGATGTTCTCTTGAGAGGTAATCAGCTAGTGAATTCTCACTGCCTTTTATAGGCTCAATTTTGAAGTCGAAACAGGATAGGATTGCCTGCCACCTGGCAAAGATCTGCTTCGAGACAAGATTCTTGACATCTTTTTCGAAGATGAATTTGCTTGCCTTTGAATCGGTTCGGATAAGGAAATCCTTGTTGATAAGATCTCCTTGGAACTTTTGAATGCAAAGTACTATTGCAAGCACTTCTTTTTTGACGGTAGAATAGTTCTTCTGAGCACTATTCCAGACTCCTGAATGATAACGGACAACAGAGATTTTGTTGTTAAGTTCCTGTTTGAGGATACCGCCGTAGCCTATTTCGGAGGCGTCGGTATCAATAACGAGTTTGGCCTGCTCATCAATTATGGATAAGCATGGAATGCTTTTGGCCAACTGTTTGATTGATTGGACAGCTCGTGTATGCTCGTCCGTCCAAGGCTTTGGATTCTTCTTTAGTCTGTCATATAGTGGCAAACAAATTGAGCGGAGATCCCGGATGAAATCGCTAATATAGTTGACGCAACCCAAAAAACGTTGTAGCTGCGTTTTGTCTTGTAGCACATCTGGAAATTTGTTCACAAATTCCAGAGACCGTTGGATTGGCTTGATGATTCCTTGATTAATGTCATAACCAAGAAATCTTATCCTCGTTTGAAACAACTTGATCTTTGGTTGGGAGACCACAAGATCGTTGGATTTGATGACTTTGAGGAACACATGTAGATGCTTGAAATGTTGGTCTACAGTGTTTGAGAATACCAAAACGTCGTCGATGTAGACTATCGTGAAGTCTTGATACTGGTTGAAAATATCGTTCATGACTTTCTGGAACTCGGAAGGAGCATTCTTCAATCCGAATGGCATAACATTCCATTGAAATTTTCCGAACGGAACATTGAAGGCCGTCTTGTAACGGTCTGAAGGATGTATCTGAATTTGCCAAAATCCAGATTTCATGTCGAACTTTGAGAAGATCTTTGCAAGAGTGATCATCTTTAGCAAATCTTGGCGATTAGGAATAGGATACCTAATCCATTTGAGAACTTTGTTGTGGGGCTTGTAGTTGATAACAAGCCTTGGGACACCACGCTCCTTTTCGGCCTGGTTATTGACATAGAAAGCCGAACATGACCATGGGCTTTTCGATGGGCTTATGAGGCCCTTTTGGAGAAGATCTGTTATTTCTTCCGAACAGATTTTGACTAGATCTTTGTTCATTTGAATGGACCGAGCCTTTGTAGGTATTTGGGCCTATTTGAAGTCTTCTACATATGGCAAGGATACCATATGTTCTTCCGGTCCCAAAATGCGTTTGGGAGATTTGAACAGATTTCCTTTTCAAGCCTCTGCTGGAAGCTTTGGATCTTGAGCTGAACAGATGGCTTTGTTATTTGTGATGCCACCTTGCAGGTCTTGACTTCGTCTTGAAGGAATTCGATCTGCTTTTCCTTCCTAGCGATGCTATTAATGAATTGATGAATTTCTTCTTCAATATTTGAAATATACTTAGGAGTTACTGGATGAGTAAACTCAAAAGTAATCTCCTTGTCGAACTTCTTTGAGATTATACCCTTATCAGTAACATGAAATGGATATAACTGGGTTAGGAATGGAGTTTCTAAAATGATTCCTTCATTAAGGTTTTTAACCAAAATGAACGTGTTGACTAGGCACACGTCTCCTTTGCAAATGTGCACCTTGGATAATTTGAACTGGATATTGAGGGGATTTTCACTGGCTTCGCTCAATGATTCCTTCGTCTTTTCGAAATACTTCGAAGGGATGAGTCCTTCTTGTATTACATTTTGATCTGCTCCTGAATCGATGAGTGCGAGAGCTTCGAGTTGGAAGTCTTTGATTTTAAAGACTATTCTTGACATCCATTTCTGATTCTGGACTTTGCTGATGTAGTTGATACTTCCGGTTTCTCCGGGCTCTTCGATCAACAATGCTTTTCCCGTAAAATGTCTTTCAGGATTGTTTGAAGAAGTTCCTGGGAATTCTTTAGTAATTTGAATTTCTTGAAACGCTTGGAAGGCTTGTTCAAGATAAGAAAGTCGTTGCCTATTATCAGCAACTTCCCTCTTAAGACCTTTTACTTCATGATGAAGGTCTTCGATTTGAATGGGCTTCCTAGCTTCGCCTTTGATTCGATTTAATATATCCTGGAAAGAATACATAATCGGACTTTGAACTGCCCTTGGGGGATTCTGCTCTTCTAGACTTTGCCTGGGCTTGAGAAGGCAGGTTCGCTTTGAATCTTCATCAGGGATCTGTTCTATAAGATCAAAAAGAGTCTCCTGATCTTTTGTAATGACGTTGATATGACTTGAGCATTCTCTGGCACATTTTCCTGTGCAAGGAATTGCTCCTTCATCATCGCTTGAACTGTCTTGAGAATAGAAGGCTTCTTCGCTGGAGGAACCTTCTTCGTTGAGAATGTTGATACAATCTTCTTCAGAGGAAGAATCAGTTTGAGAAGATGTATCATCGTCTGATCTGATGGCGTATAGAAGAGATTGCCGGGTCTCTTCATCCATTGTCAGTGCATTGATCTTATCCTTCAGAGGACAATTGCTGGAGTAATGGCCTTTACGGTTGCACTTGTAACAAACTATTGCTTTGGCCTTTGAAGAAGAATGTTTTTTGCCTTTTCTTCTGGGATAGTATTTCCTCTTTCTTCTAGGAAATTATGGATCTTTAGTCTTGCTTCTGCTAAAGAGTCTTTTGGAAGAAGACTTTTTCTTTTTCCTCTTGTCTTCCTTTGGTCCTTGACTAAGACCGTATTGCTTGCAGAAGGTGCCTAGTTCCTTTCGGTAGTCAGAATCTTTAATCACCTTCGTTGTATGCTTATTCTCTGTGCAGAGATTAATGCATAAGGCTTGAATCGTGGCTGAGATGTCTCCGTAGGTTAACCCAGCCCAATCTATCTGTTTGGTGACTGAATCAGTTGCCACCGTTTGATAGAACTTTTGAGAGATATAATACGGAAGTTTATTGTTATTATTATTTTTAAAAAAGTTAAATACATCATGAAAAAGAATCTCTGCACACAACTCAAAACACTAAATCAAAGCACTCATTGTTATATAGTAATTATACATAAAAAGAACTTAGAGTTTTTGGGTTTGTATTTCACAATTAACATTGTTTCAATTTTGTACCCTTTACATGTGCTCTTCAAATCTTCTTTTAAATTTCAAAGTATTCACCTATTGCAATCGCAACACGAAAGTATATATCAATATAAATGAAGTAATAGACAAAACAAAATATAGTAGAATAGAAAATTCAAATGTTTATAAAAAGACCAAGAAAACAAATCTAAGTAGATGAGAAAATTCAAATGTTTATAAAAAAAA
>CM046889.1:13782456-13848310 GCA_025688845.1 Cucumis hystrix
AATAATAATAATAATAATAATAATAATAATAATAATAATAATAATAATAATAATAATAATAATAATAATAATAATAATAATAATAATAATAATAATAATAATAATAATAATAATAATAATAATAATAATAATAATAATAATAATAATAATAATAATAATAATAATAATAATATAATTAAAATAATGAAAATACTTTAATATTTTCACTATAACCTATTTATCCATATTTTTCTATCCCCTTTAAATTTCTTTATTCCCTCCAACAACAAATTCTCTTCATAAACTCCCAACATTATTCCAGATAAGAAAACCAACAATTAAATTGTAAGAAAAATACCTCAAAATTCGGGGTGTTACAATAACATTCAAAATAATAGGAGGTTTTTTAAAAATAAAAAAAAGAAAACAAACTATTTACATGTCATAGGAAAAACTACTAAAGGGCAAAATTCATTACCGTCACACCCAACATGACCCCAAAAGAGGTTGCGAGAGCCGACAAACATTGCTATATTCTGACAACATTTTCCAACCAACCTAACTTGATTCAATCAACAGTCACAACACTAACAATGCATACTTGAAGGAAGCAACACAAACTAAATGTTTTACTGACAACTCGAACTACTATCTGCAACCTTTTAAGGAAACTCAGCAGAATTATAGTCTTAACAACGACTCACTAACAAGGTCCACAACTTGTAACTCATGCTAAAACATAACCATGCTAACTATAAAGATTAAATAGTCTTATCTGACAAATAATGAATAGCAGCTGTAGGGTAGGCTTGACACGATGATCACTAACTAGAAAATGAGAAAACATTCGAAAGGATGAGTTGAAAAACCCAGTGAGTGGTTGTTTTATAAAACATTATTTTCTAAATAGTTATGCATAAATCTTTGGCTTTTATAAACATTTAAGTTGTTAACATTAACTTTACTTGATCATTAGTCTATAACTAGTCCATAACATGAAACATGGGTGTTAGTACACCTCACCGTCAATGACATAATTCTCTGAACATAAGCATATTCTAACTGTAACCTTTGATAACTTGTAGAAATACAAGTTATTATAGCCTTTTGGGTAGAATAATGGGACCAAAACGTGAGATAAGTGTGTCAAAACACGTAGCTTATGTTGTAAATGCATAAATATTTAGAAATATGTTTTACATAAGCTTTATGCTGCTTTACCCTGTTTTTAAGTGTCTAAACGTATGATTATTAACAAAAGAATAAGCTGGGCGAGAAGACCAAATCACTATGTGAGAAGAGGTTCGTTAGAAGACAAAATGGTAGATAGAGTGATGTGACTTGACGAAAAGAACGGCTTTTGGTGCTGACATGTTCAGAAAGATAGATTTTCCACCAAAATCTGCCTATATAAGGAGCTCCATCACCATCAAGAAAAGCACGGCCAGACATTTGAACAGATCAATCAGACGCCTGAACGGGCAACTACCCCCTTGTTTAAAGAGGTGGGTAGAACCCTAGAGAGTTGGTGGCAATGATTAGCCTTACCATCATATGTAAAGCATATCTTCATCTTCTTCGGTCAGTCTGTGGAGTGAAAATCTATAGTTCGAGTGAAGAAGATTCCATCCCCATCTCCCTCTAACTTCTAGTGTCTTTTCTTTGCTTTCCATTTTATATTTCTCTACATTGTATATTGTACATTGGTTGAAGGCCTACATTCTTTAATACAATGTATATTTATACTCCTTCAATTCATCCATCTATGTACTGTTCATTTGTCTTTGTGTTATTTGTAGTTTAGATTTATGATACATGCTTAATAAGAAGTCTTACTTATAATTTCTATAGCGTTAGCCGAGCTATTTTCATCACTTGGCCAGTGTATGTCGCAACTACCTGAGAGGGTAAGTAGCAAGGATGTGGCTAACACACGCATGGAAGAGTTTTCTCATCTTAGCGAGATGACTTCCATTAGTTGTATCCCAAAAGGTGAATAAATGTGACAATAGGCGCCGAGAGGTTTCTGTCCTTAAATGCGAAGATCTATAAGTAATATAAGTAAATACTTCTAGAGATAAATAAGCATAGTCATTTGGATCCCAAAAGGAGACCAAGTGTGGCGTTCAATGACTCTAAAAGGAGCATATGTTAATCATAAGCTAGTTTAGTGAGTTATATTGTGTTGTAGTAGTTATATAGTTTATTCGCCTGAGAGCACTAGACCTTCCTTCACCCTTCTCTCAATACAAGTTAGTTCATGCCCCATTATAGTTCTTTCTTTTTATCAACCACCTTCATTAAGTCACCTTTATAACATCTCTAGTAAACTTAACTAGTTACAATTCTTTTTACGTTCTTTCACTTTATTTGTCATAACGCGTAATTGGGAAGTATACCTCTTTCCATTGACACGTTTTGATCTGGTGGTGCAAGTGAGGATGAATCCACCACAGCCACCAACAGAACCACCTCCACAACAACCTTCCCCTCCACTACCTAAATCGTAAAGAGTCGTGTTCATCTTTTATATTCCTTAATTCTTTTGTAAATTTTTCATTTTTGTCCTATGTAAATTATATTTCTTTGTAATTACGACCTTTACAATACAAGTACATGCTTTGCACAATTATTGCACGTTAAGTTTTCTTTGTTGCAAGTATAACTTCCCCCATCTAAGCACTTTAAATTTTCTAAATATTTCAATGATAACTTCAGTGAAATAATGCGAAATAAGGTTTCATTTTTTATAGAGGCATTTAACTTGTTAAGAAAACTTACTCAGGAAATATTTCTATAGTTTACTAGGTGAGCAAGCTTTACCTTAAACCTTTTTTGTAATATTTTTCTATTTATAATCCTAGCATCCAATTTTCAGAATGAAGACATCGCTAATCCCTAAATTTGGGGGTGTGCAAGGTTCGCGCTAGAGTTTTTGAAACATTTTTTAAAATCCTGTATGGTGTTTTAAAAATATTGCGTTTCAACAAAAGTTAAAATGAAGCCAAAAGTTGTAAAAATTTGAAACTTGTTGTACTCAATCAAAATAACAACTACTATATTGCCCCCTCTTTCAAAAATAAGAAGCATAGCTTCAAAGGTAGAAAGTTAGAGAGTTGAGTAATAAGAGGCGATAAAAGTTATAGTTGAGGAGAGAAACAGACTCATAGAGTATACCTATAATTTTCCACTTAATGCCAAACTACAATTATAAAAATAAATAATACAAAAAAAATTCTTATACCGAATAAAAGGATTCAAAATTCTTTGGGAACTTTAGCCATTTCTAATTTTGAAAATAAGATTTCTTGTGGGGAATGAACAAGGATATTTTGAGTATTAAGCTTGCCGCGTATCGAACTTAGAAATGTTTTCATTGCAAAAAGTATGTGATGAGAATCAACCTGGAATTACAAATAAAACATGATCGCGTTTTAAGAAGTTTAGAGGCACTAAGAGGAAGGTAAGTCTTTGAGGAGGATTGTGCTTGGGGACAAGCATGATTTGGAGAGATGCTTGAGGACAATCATTATTCTAAATTTGGGGATGTGATAAGTTGTAGAAATACAAGTTATTATAGAATTTTAAGTAGAATAATGGGACCAAAACGCTAGATAAGTGTGTTAAAACGCATAGATTATGTTGTAATTAAATGTATAGATAATTAAAAATACATTTTATACGTGTGTCAAAAGAATAAGCTGACGAATCACAGAGGAACTCGCGCAACACTACAAGAAAACAGGGATTTCGCGACGTCAGAAACGACGTCGCTAAAAGCAACGTCGGCGTTGCTAGACTTTTCGCGATGTCCGTGTTAACACGTCGCTAAATACCACTTTTCGCGATGTTTGGAAAACGAATGTCGCGGAAAGTGTACTCATTAATTTATTGTTTCACTTTTCAGTGACATCCCTCTTGGAAACTTCGCGGAAAGCCGAATGATTCATTTTGGTCAAGGTTTTTCTCAACGCAAGTCGCGTCCATGTCGCGAAAAGCTGAATATTTAATTTGTTTGCAAACTTTCCGTTTCGTGGCACCCTCCGACGTCGCGGTAAGTCAAACCCTAATTTCGTATGATAATCTTTTCGCAACGCGCCTCTGCAAGACGTCCCTGAAAGTGAAATGATCATTTGAAATTATAAACCTTTCTGCGACGTCATGTTCTCATTCGTGGCCAAAAGTTGAAACGTCAATGAAATGATTCAACTTTCCACGATGCATTGGTGACGTACGTCGCGGATAGGCCAATGTATTAATTTCGTTGCTCGACCTTCCGCGACGCAGTGTCCTCCGACGTCGCCGAAGGTCAAAACGTCAATGAAACGATTCGACTTTTCAAGATGCAACGGTGATGCACGTTGCGGATAGTCGAACTTTATTTTCGTTGCTCGACCTTTCACGACGCAGCGTCGTCCGACGTTGCCGAAGGTCAAACGTAATTAATTAGTTTTTGGACTTTTGGCAACGTGGTCGAGTAGACGTTGCGATAAGTGAAACTAAGCCACGACGTCACCTACCTCCTGCGTCGCGGATACCTGCTTTTTGCGATGTTTTCGAAAACGCCGTGGAAAGTCTTACCTATTTAACCGAGTTCATTCAGCAATTCTCTCATAATTCATTTCAAATCCAAATCTTTAAGAGAGAAAGGGAGAAAGTTCGAGAAAGAGTGTAATTTCGTCGTCGTCGTTGCCGTGTCTCGCCGCCGCACAGCCTACTGCCGCCTACTGCCGTGTTGAGGTCTTTTTTTTTTTTTGTATTTAGGTGTTTTTTTTTTGTAAATATAATTTTAATTATGTGTATGTGTATATTTAATGTATATGTATATGTATATTTAATGTATATGTATATGTATATTTAATGTATCTGTTTATTGTATATATGTTAGTATAATTATATGTGTATGTGTTATGTGTAATTTATAATTATATGTATATGTGTTAGTATAATTATGGTGTATGTATATGTATATGTATATGTAAGGTTATTATATTTTTGTGTAAGTATTAATTATATGTGTGTATGTGTTATGTGTATGTGTTATGTGTACATTTAATGTGTATGTGATGTATATGTATATGTATATGTATATGTATGTACATGTTTATTGTGTATGTGTTATGTGTATATGTTTATGGTGTATGTATATGTATGTGTTATATATTTAATGTGTAATGTGCAATGTATAGGTATGTATAGTTTTGTGTATATGTATATTTTTTTAGGATTTAGGGTTTAGTAAATTTGAGATAAAGCTAAGGCGTGTTTATCGAATTCAATATTGAATTTGAAATTGAATATGAATTTCATATTCAAATTGCATTTGAATTTTAAAAAATGTTAATTAATTAATTAAAATGGAGTATGTATAAAACTAATATAACATATTTATTTGTTAGGTCTTTTAACGAGATGGACAAGAGTTGGATGAAAATTAGGGATAGGTTTTATGTTGAGTATAGAGAAGGAGTTTTTCAATTTTTAGAGGTTGCAAAGCATCACACAAATAATTATGGAAAAATAAGATGTCCACGCAAGAAATGTATGAATTCAAACTGGGACTCCTTAAAGGGTGTGAGGCGACATCTATTAACCACGAGAATAGTCTCCTCTTATATAAATTGGGTGTATCATGGAGAGCCCTTGGACTTGAACATAGGTATACAAACATTTAATGAAGGAACGTGTAGTAGTTACCCAATAGTTGATGAAGGAACTAGCAGCAACCCAGTTAATGAAGAAAATGAAATGTTAAATATGTTGCATGATTTACAAGCTGGTATTGAACAAGTAGAAGAGAGGGAGGAAGAATTAGATTTAGAAGAAGACAGAACAAACACGTCATTGAGGATGACACCCTGTGTAGGACTGAAGTTGATCCTACAATAGTGGAAATACCAAATGTTTGTCATTCAGTGTAAAATTTCATAAATGATGAAGATGATGAACAATCATCACATCAAAGCGAGTTGTGCGATGATGAATAACAATGTTTTTGACGTATACACACATTTAGTCATTTTTCTATACATTAATTACGTTGTGATACTCACGTTTATTTGTTTAATATTTTTTTTTATTTTTACGTGTCTGTAGAAATGGAGTCTAACTTTCCGAGTAATATGCATGAGGAAGACTATTTCCTCAACCTTGACACGTTGGATAACGCTGGTGGTTCGTCGTCAGTAGGTGACACTTCAGGTTTGTAATATTCAGCAAATTTAATACAATTTCTCTCTCATCTGATCATGTTCTTTAATTAAGTTATGCTTGTTGTATATGATTAATCATTTTCAGTAGATCCCTCTCATTCGGCTCCTACTTCGAGGAGAGTACGACGACATTCTAGAAACATAGATGTCGAGCGATACGTACAGCAGAATGGGAGAATTCCCATTTCCATCCCCCTGGAGGAGACAGACCTGTCTCGACACACGTCCCTCGTTTCAGTTGCACGATCGGTGTGCTGACACGAGATACATTTCCTATTCAGGCCCTGAAGTGGGCAGATGTACCACCAGAGTGCATCGAGGTCATCAAGGGCGGCCTAGCGGTAAGTCTCTGTAAAGTCATAAACGTTTATGTATGTTTCTATTTCCTTATAATTAAAAGCTTTACTGACTTCAAATTTATTTCTTTTGTAGCAATATTTCGTGTTTGATCTTAACGATCCAGAACTAAATCTGTTTGTTGAGCATCAGATGCTCAGTGTGTGGAAGGAATTCAGAGCAACTAATCATCGCCATTTTAAGAAATTTAGTAACCCTGAAGAAGCATGAGCAAACCCACCCCTGAGATTGGAAAATCGAATGGAAGATTGGCACTTTCTATGTGACCATTACATCACTCGACAGTTTCAGGTAATTATTTATATACTTTTATGTTACAATATTATTTCATTTATTTGAATGTATAAAGTTTTGATCATCGTCATTTTTGGAATGTAGGAGCAATCAAATATGTGTAAGGTTGTTAGGGCGCGACAACATTACAACCACAGGAGAGGCACAAAGTCGTTTCTCCAGCGACAAGTAGAGCTTACTAAACTGCACGGTCATTCTGTAGATCGTGTCGAGTTATTCAAAGAAACACACGCCAATAGTAGTGGCAGTTTCATTTCACCAGCTGCAGAGGACGCTTTTGTAAGTTTTAGATCGTGTCGAGTTATACTTTTAATTCAATGTTTTTAAGTCATCTCTTAAATTACTTACAAGCTTATCTGTTGTGTAGAATCATATGGTGGAACTGCAGTCTCAGCTCGTCCTAGAGGGTTCTGAACCACTTACTGAGGATGAGATATGCGAGACAATTTTGGGTAGATGACCGGGCTACTTTAAAGGTCTTGGTTGGGGCCCAAAATCCAAGTCTAGGACTGCCGCTTCATCTTCTTCTTCCAGCGTGTATGACTACCAGGCACACATAGCAGAGGTTAGCGAACTCAGAGCGAGCCTTGACAACGCTAACCAAATGCTCCAAGAACAACGCCTAAGGGGGGAAGAGCGAGATTGTCAAATGGCAGAACAAGATTGACAAATGGCGGATCATGCACAATAGGTGGAAGAGATGAAGAAGATGCTCGAGGAGATGAGTCGGGCATAGAGAAGCCCATGATCACTTGGGTACGCACTTTTCAATATTTAATTTGTTTAACTTTTCATATGTGATATTCTAATTAACAATACTTCCATGTTATTTGCAGGTTTGGCGTCCATTGCACTTTAAGTTTTTTTTTTTTTTATGTAATGTTTTGAATTATGTAATTAATTTTTTGTATTGAACATATTTAATGTATTATTTCATTTCATAATAAATAAAAATTTCCTTTTAATCAGTTTATTACAAATTTTATTACATTTGGTTTTACTAACTAAATAATGATAATAAAATTATTTTTTAAAAAAAACGTTCCGCAACGTCGGGGTAGCCGACTTCGCAAAACACTTTGGCGACGCGGACATCACGGTAGGTTTATGCGACGCTAGCGTCGCAAAATCCTTCCACGACGTCTACGTGGCAAAATCCTTCCATGACGTCTGCGTTGCAAAATCCTATAGCGAGGCAGCGTCATGGAAGCCTTATGCGACGTAATGGGCCGTGTTCGGGGGAAACCTTCCTCTACGTCGTGTCGAGATGAGTCACAGAAAGAATCCCCGATGTGCTTTTCAAGACGTGGTTGCTGACGTCGTTCACAATGTCGCTGTAGCCTTCCTTAACGCAGTTTAGGGTTTTCGGCGACGTTGTTGTGTGTTGGGGAAGACCGTTATTATTGTAGTGCAAAGACTAGGTGAGAAGACCAAATTACTGTGAGAAGATGTTCGTTAGAAGAAAAAATGGTAGATAGAGTGATGTGACTTGAAGAAAAGGACAAATTTCGGTGCTGACATGTTCAGAAAGATAGATTTCCCACCAAAATCTGCCTATATAAGAAGCTTTATCACCATCAAGAAAAGCACGACCAGACGTTTGAATGGATTGATCAGACGCCTGAACCGGCAGCTATCCCCTTGTTTGAAAAGGTGGGTAGAACCCTAGAGAGTTGGTGGCAAGGATTAGCCTTGCCATCATATGTAAAGCCCACCTTCATCTTCTTCCATCAATATGTGGAGTGCAAATATGTAGTCCGAGTGAAGAGGATTTCATCCCCATTTCCCCTAACTTGTAACGTCTTTTCTTTGCTTTCCATTTTGTATTTCTCTACATTGTATGTTGTTCACATTGTATAGTGGCCGAAGGCCTGCATTCTTTAATATAATGTATATTTATACTCCTTTAATTCACCAACTCTGTATTGTTCATTTGTCTTTGTGTTATTTGTAGTTTAGATATATGGTACATGCTTAATAGGAAGTCTTACTTAAAATTCTTAGAGCATTAATCGAGCTATTTTCATCACTTGGCCAGTGTATGTTGCCAACTACCTGAGAGAGTAAGTAGGAAGGACGTGGCTAACATGTGCAAGGAAGAGTTTTCTCTTCTTATCAAGATGACTTCCATGAGTCATATCTCAAAAGGTTAACAAGTGTGGACAATAGATGCCGAGAGATTGTTGTCCTTAAATGCGAAGCTCTATATATAAATAAATACTACTAGATATATTTTATTTAACTAGGCTTAGTCATTTGGATCCCAAAAGGAGACCAAGTGTGACGTTCAATGACTCTGAGAGGAGCATGTCTTAATCATAAGCTAGTTTATGAGTTATATCATGTTGAGGTGGTCATATAGCTCATTTTCCTGATAGCACTAGACCTTCCTTCACCCTTCTCTCAATACAAGTTAGTTCATGCCCCATTTACATCTCCATCTTTTTGTTAACCACCTTCAATAAGTCATCTTTTGGTTGGGGTTATGAACTGGTGTTTTCCAATTCAATTCGAACTTCGACTCAAGGTTGTTTGAATGCATAATTAATTCTATGCGATAAGTCATTGGTCATGATCACTATATGCGAAGTAGTCAATATGTACCTCTTTATTGCGTAACTACTAAGCTCTCGTTGAGTACAAGTTTTCCTACTGCTTGCCCAAGTATAAGCAAAGCAATAGGTTTATCTAGGTGATCTAGAGTCGAACTCAAAGTTTAAGGCGAGCTCCTCTTGAAGTCTTTAAACACCACTTTTGCTCGCCTTTCAGGATCCAAGTGACTAAGCATGATTAGGCAGTATATATCTAGAAGATTTTATAGAACCTCTCGTTTAAGGACAACAACCTCTCAATGTCTAATATCCACACTTGTTCGCCTCTCATGATACAAATGTTTGAAGTTATCTCACTAAGATGGAGTTTATCGTCAAAATCCTCCTTAGACGCATTAGCCTTATTCTTGCTACTTGCTCTCTTGGGTAGTTTGCGATTGACGCTGGCCAAGCGATGAACATAGCTCAACTAATTAATGTGATAAGAATTATAAGTTAGACTTATTATCAAGAACTTATCACCAACTTAAATTACAAATAACACATTGACAGGTGAACAGTAAAGAAGTGATGAATTGAAAGGGTATAAATGTGTAATATATAATAACAAATGTAGGCCTTCAACCATTGTACAATATGAACAACATATATTACACAGAAATGCAACTAAAAATGGCTAGAAAGGAGAATGGAAACTATTAAAAGTTAAGGGTAATGGGAATATGGAATCTTCTCTACTTAGAAGTTAAGCTCTCACTCTACAATCTGACCGGAGAAGAAGAGAATGTGATTTACAGATGGCGGAAAGGCCCTTCTTTCCGTCTCTCTCTAGATTTTTGGCCCATGTAGGATTTTTGGTCCATTTAGACCTCCTTTCCTCTTGGTAGAGATGATGCTCTTTTATAGGCATCTCGACGGGAAATTTCTATTATTCTGATCATTTTCGCCCTGATACCAACCTTGTCACGTCACATCCATCTTCAACTACCATCCTTGTCATCTAATGAGTCTTCCTCACGTAATGATGTGGTTCCTCGCCTAGAGGTGTTAATCGCCAAATGAGTTCCCATCAGGTAGCTTTTGAGTGAGATGTCCCTTACGATTCACTAGTTTCTTCCTTTCTAATCATCCTGCATTAAGATATGGAAATCGGGTAAAACAGCATAATGCTTATGTAAGATGTATTTCTAAATACTTATGAATTTACAAGATAAATTACGTGTTTTGATCCTCTTCTTATAGATTTTGATCTCATTATTCTGATAAAAGAGGCTATAATAACATATATTTATACATGCTATCACCTTTATAGTATCTCTAGTAGACTTAAGTAGTTATAATTCTTTTTACATTTTTTCACTTTATTTGTCATAACGCCTAATTGAGAAGTAGACTCTAAAACTAAGCTTTGATATCAATTCCCTATATTCGACCCTGGTTCATCTAGAAAAACCTATTGTTTCGCTTACACTTGGGCAAGCAATAAGAAAACTTGTACAACGAGGACTTAAAAATAGGTGGTGAGGGCATTGGAAGCAATTCCCATGTAATAATCATGCCCACTCACATGATGAAGAGAATAATGGAGAGCATTTTGCATGTAATGATTCGTATTCAATGACACGTCATGAGAAGTTAAACATTGACCAATAAGGTTATACCACAAATCAAACATACAAACTGCAATAAGTTCGTATAGTTTTGGTCTGGCTAAATAAGTCTATATGCCTTAATTCAAGACAAGTTTTTGAGAATATTGTTCTCAAAAGGACAAGTAAGTACCAACAAGCACCAACTATGTCAGGTTATAGGCTTGGTTAAATGGGATTGACTTGTACAAACCCACAAACAAAACTAAACAAACAAACAAACAACTTACAACCAAGCGAAATAGACCAGGTTACGCAGGATCGACTCTTAACAAATGTTGATTTCCATAACACAACGCAAAATATTCCACCTAAAGTCCCATGAAACACAATCTCAATTTCAAAACAATCTCATTCAACAAGCAACATATTTTGGGTAAGAGTTTCAAAACCAAACAACCTTCTCCACATAGGCACAATGACTTGTACCTTTACTGATGTACAAGAAAACATAGGCTCGTCAGACTTCACATTAGTAACAAAAAGCTACCATATGCATATAACTAGTCATCGAGAGTAACATAGAACATACATGAATACATTCATGAAAAGATATTTTGAAATCTTAGCTTCGAACACATGCTTGCTTTAAATCTCTTTCAAATCTCATATTCATAAGATATGCTTGATAAATCATGCTTTGCAAATCATCGAAATTAGTAAACAAATATCATTTAGCATTTTAAAGTATGTAAGGAAATTATTAGCTTTAAATTCATGTTTATAAATAAAATAGAAACTTGTGGCTCAACCCGTTGGCTTGAAAATCATCTTAACTCTTCTTGTCTTTTAATAATCATATTTAAGCCTTAATTAACCACTTTACCTTAGAAAATAACCAAACTTTACTAAAAAAATGGCAAAAACATAAAAAAACAACTTTAAAATGCCATTTGGCATGGCTGGTGTGCAGGGCATGGGCGATAGGGTGACTGGCGAGTGCGTAGGGCTTTGGGTAGCTTAGTCACATGCTTACCTCACACCTAGCTTGCCGTACCCCTTGGTCACATGCCTTGCACGTGGCGTGCATCCTCACGTGCAGGGTTCCCACATGGTCTTGGTATGTGCCTTACACTGTCTATTCGTGCATTGGTCCTGTTACTCTAATTCTTCAAAGCTCATAATAACCTCTTCGCCTATCTTGTATGCCCAGGTCACCTCACCTTCCCTGTCACTCAGCCAGCCTTCAACTCTACCATAAATTCCTTTTCCATCTAGATTTTAAACCTAACTTTGGAGGTCAATAACTTAAAATCTGTAATTTAAATGAGAAAATGTATTTCTACAAAGTTGTTTAGAATTGTCTTAGGTATCTTACCTTCAAATTTTAACTTAAGATTCCAAGTAATTCATTCTACAACTCTCAAGAACTCAACACAACTCAACTTCACCTAAGAAAGGGCCTTTGGTGTTTTAGCTTAGAAGTTGAACTTCTTCCTTAACTCTAAGTTTCTTGTCTCTTAACTGCATAGCTTTTCTGTAGATCTTGAGTCGTCTTCAAGTTTTTTCTAATTAGTTTAACACTGTCAGTCAAATTCCACTCTCTTTCTAATTAATTCAACTTCCACTCTCTTTCTTCATTCCAGCACACAGGAGTTCTACACAGTTTACCATATAAAATTTCAAACGAAGCCATTCTGATGCTAGAATGGTAAATGTTATTATAGTTAAACTCCATAAGTGACAAATGGGTATCCCAACTTCCTTTTAACTGCAGGACACTAGTCCTCAAGGGTCTAGATGGTTCTTTTAGACTGACCATCTTTTTTGGGATGAAAAGAGGTATTAAAATTGATCTTTGTTCCCAAAGCTTTCTACAGACTTGGCCAAAACTTGGAAGTAAACCTTGGATCTCTGTCAGAAACTATAGATATTGGAACTCCATACTGACTCACTATCTTTTCGATGAAAAGCTTAACTAGTTGATCTAGCGTAAACATCATTTTAATTGGTATAAACCTCGTTGTCTTAGTAAGTCCATCTACTATAACCTAAATACCATCGTATCCACTCAAGGTACGAGGTAATCCAAAAAAGAAATCTGTAGTAATGTGCTTTAACTTACACTCCAACACTAGCAATAGATTAAGAAATCCTCATGGCCTCTACCGCACAGACTTGACTTGCTGACAGATAAAAAATTTATCAACATATTCTGCTATCTCTCGCTTCATCTCAGACCATCAATGTCTTCTTCAAAGTTCTGTACATTTTAATGCTACCTGGATGCATAACATAGGTTGAACTATATGATTCTTCTAAGATAGCATTGATAGTGTGTATAAATACCCGCTGATATTGCTCCTTTTATTAAAATAATAAGATTAAAACACACAAAAAGATAATCAGAACACATAACTTGTGTTGTAAATGCATAAATACTTAGAAATATACTTTATATAAGTGTTATGCCTGTTTCACACGATTTTAATGTCTAAACTCAAGATAATGAACAAAGAAAGAAACTAGAAAATCACAGGAAGCATTTTGTGCAAGGACTACAACCAGGCACTCATCTGGCGATTAACGTCTCCAGACGAGGAACAAAGTTATCACGGAAAGAAGGGTCACTAGAAGACAAGAGCGGTAGTTGAAGGTGATGTGATGTGTGACAGACACTTTTCGACGGATGTTGGTGACAAGTTCATAAGATAGGAATTTCCCTCCCAAATGTTGCCTATATAAAGCCATCTCTGTCAACCTACAAAGAGGATGCCTAAATGGGAGTAAAAGGCTTGAATAGGCCAAATATCCTAGAGAGTGGTGAAAAGGAATACTCTTTTCGTTGTCTGTAAATGTTTTCTTCTTCTTCTTCGATCAGTTGTAAAAGAGAAAGCTTTGGCTCCTTAGAAGGGAAGAATACATACTCCCATTGTCCCCTAATTTCTAATAATTTTCCACTCTCTACTCTCTCCATTTTTGCACTTCTTTGTAATATATGTTGTTCATATTGTACAATGGCCTAAGGTCTACATTCTTTGCATATATTACATGTATTACATGTTTATACCTTTTCAATCCATCATTTCTTGACTTCTCACTTGTGAATGTGTTATTAGTAGTTAGGTTTGTGATAAATTCTTAATAATGAGTCTAGCTTATAATTCTTATCGCATTAGTTAAGCTATATTCATTGCTTGGCCAGTGTCAATCGCCAACTACATGAGGACAAGTGGCAAGGATAAGGCTAATGCGTGCAAGGAGGAATTTGGCAACAAACTCAACCTTAGCCAGATAACTTTCAACATTTGTATCTTGAAAGGCGAACAAGTGTGGACATTAGGCTTTGAGAGGTTGTTGTCCTTAAATACGAAGTTCTATAAATTTTATAAGTGAATACTTCTAGATATATCTCACATAATTAGACTTAGTCATGTGGATCCCGAAAGAAGACTATGTGTGGCGTTTAATACTCTGAGAAGAGTACGCCTTAATCATAAGCTGATTATGCAAGTTATATCACATCAAAACTCTTGCATTGCTTAATCGTGTAATGACGTGTAGACCTTCCTTCACTCTTTCTCGCATTCAAGTTAGTTTGCATAAAACTCCATTTGGCATCCATTTACTCCCCTTTGCAGATACTTTAGGCGTACATAACTAGTTTAATTCTGGTTCTGATTCTTTTATACATTAGTAGTTAATTCTTATACCGCCCAACTAATGAATAATTTGCTAGAATTAACATCTATCAACATTCCCTGTGTTCGACCCTAGATCATCGAGGTAAACCTATTGTTTCGCTTGCACTTGGGCAAGTAGTAGAAAACTTGTACTTAATGAGGACTTAAGTATTATGCGATGAAGAGGTATATCGCAAGCATCGTACATAACCCATGACTCATCACTTAGAATCAAAGCAGGCGATACAGAAAGTTATGGTGAGCGCATTACGCGTGATGACCTGACTTAATGACGTATCGCATTTACGTTACACACACACAAAACTATTAAGTCCAAACAAACAAACCATGTTCTTAGTGTCGTTGTCGGATAATTGATTTATAGATGTTAGAGTAGAGTCTTACTTTGAGTTTGGGCAAAGCATTTGATTTTGGTGAATCACATGATTAGTCGAAAATCGCACGAAGAGATTTAGGTACCAGAGTAATCTGTGATTGCTTGAACAAACCCCAAAATAATGCATCTTTCGGATGATGACCTAGAGAAATCTCACTGGATGCGGTTGGTCGCAAATAAAAAATGAGAATCTCCATGAAGTTATCAGCAGAAATGTCCTCATGCGGAGCTAACAAAAAGCAGAATTTTAGTTAGCTAAGCGACAAGGATGAAGAAAGATAATTTGAACATTGCAATGAATGATTGAGAGCAAAGACTTATTACGATGAACAATCAGGATGTTGAGGTCATGATGCAAATGATCAATGAAGTTCAGAAACGGTGCGGTTAGGAATCTATGCGGAGCAGAAGCTATCATACTACAACTCCTCCTAGTCAAAGAACCTGAATGCATGGATGCACCTGTAATGTATAATTCTTTCAATTTTTCTTATCGCATCCTTATACTAGTGTACATATATACTTATACTCTTACCTATGTGAGTACTTCTTTTATAGTTTTGTAAATCAGTTTTGTATTCAACTTTGTATATCCTTTAGTCTTACATTAAGGAGCGAGAGTTTCTCAAAAATTTTAGTAGGTACGGAATGTTAAGGTTCTGTGCGATGAAGCCATCTTGCAAGAAGTTTTTGTTAAAACGCTGTAAGCGTTGTGGTCTTCTCGCAAGATGTCGAGCAAAAGGGATGCGTTTTAATTAGGGTTTCAGAGAAGTTGAAAAGTTTAATTTCTTTTAAATTCAAATTTTAATAGTCATGATTGCAAGTCGCCCTAAAAAACTGAAACATCATGTTAGAACATTAGTTCCCATTTAAAACACATGATGTTAACCTCCCGGTAACCACTCCTTAACCCGAGTTAACGTTCTCCTTAAAAGCCCTTCCAAAGCCCTAATTACAATCTTTTACCGTGCCAGTATTCTCAAGTTTGCATACCTTCTCAAGCATTCCGATCATCTTCTCCGGAAGTCAAGTAAGAATCTTATCTTCTCTCTTTATGTTCTAGTCCATTCACCTTTATATATTCGTAACAATGGCCAAGAAGAAAGCAGTTGAGAAATTTGAGAAGAGGGAACTAGAAGTAGTACGCTCCGACAGTCCTGTGTCGGAGCAAGCCCAACCCAGTTCTGTGCAAGCCCTACCCAGTTCAAGTGAGATTTTTGGAACAAAGCTCTTTAACCCCTTCAATTCCAGGGTAGAGAGATACCAATGATGGTTGAGAATTTAGAAATTATGTTGAGCTTGTTTCTATAAGAAAAGATGAGAAGGGAGAAGTTGAGAGAACTGGCTGAGGCGAAAGAGTAGGCGAAGAAGAAAAAGGAAAAGAAAAAGAAAAAAGGAAAGAAAAAGAAAAAGAAGTAGAGGAGATTGGCGAGGAAGAAGAAGAAGCAAGTTCTGGAGAGGAAGAACTCGAGGACACACCTTCCTCACCTAGTGCTAAAATTGAGTTTGGGAGGTTGACAATAAAAGCTCAGAAAAAGAAGGAAAATATGAAGTCCGAGCGTCAAAAAATAAAAGACCAAGCCAAAGGCATTAATGCCTTGGTGGAAAAGAAAAAGGAAAGGAAGTTGAGGGAGTAGGAAGAGCTCCTCAGCACAATAGAGAAATTAGCTCTCTCTGCAGAGAAGTGCAAGGGTAAAGAGAAACCCTCGAAGAGTTTTGCGAGGAGTTTAGAAAAGAAGTAGATGAGATGAGCCCACTGGAAGATAATGTGAGCGAAGAGCAATCAAAGAGGGAAAAGACGTTAAGAGGTCAAGGAGCCAAAAGGCAAGCGAAGAAAGCAAGGGCTCAGCAAGAAGAGGTGAGCCTAGAGGTGGAAAGGGAAGATGTTCTTTTAGAGGACATAAGCAAGCAATTAATAGTAGAGAAAGGGCTCTTCCCATTTTAGGGTCAACTAGCACCTTCCATCGCATTACCCATCGAGGCGTTAGGCTGGCAAGAGTTTTTCAGAAGGGTGAATGTGATAAAACCTGGTGTGGTTAACTTATTTTACAACATCAATTTCAACACTGAGAAGCATTGGCCGTTGTAAAAGAGAAAAAGGTGAACTACGGGCCAAAAGCTATAAATGCTCTGTTTAAATTGAATCAAATTGAGGTGGAACATCCTATTGTCAGAAACCCAACAGTCCGCGACATGGAAGAAGCATTGGACAAGGCTGCCTAGACTAGGGAAAAATGGGACGTGACTATGAACGGGAAGTACCAACTCTTCCTGCATAACCTAAAGACGACTGCTAGTGTTTGGCTAATGTTTATAAAGAAGAAGCTCATGCCCACGCGACACGATAGCACATTTTCCTTGGAGAGAATAATGCTGGTATATCGTATCATGGAGAAAATACCAGTGAACATGGGCGAGATTATCTGCGAACACATAGAAGCATGGTTACAACATCCACGAGACCCAAACCCTTCCCCAATCTAATCTAAAGGTTTTGTTTGAAAGTATGCTCTGAGCTTGAGCTGTCGCCACAAGTAGCATGCATTAAAGAGGGAATGTGTAATGCAGCCAACCTCAGTCGCATCTTTGCGCTCCACAAAAATAAAGCTAGAACAAAGGTTAGAAGCAAAGTGGATGCAATAAAAGATACAAAAGATGATAGAGAAAAAGAAAAAGAAAGAGAAAGAGAAGAAGAGGAAAGTGAAGATAGAGGAATTCCTCTAAAGAGAAAGGAAAGGCGAGGAGGAGGCCTCATGCTTAAAGAAAAAGAAAATCTTGAAGGCCAAGGACTCTAAGGACCCTTTGCCTCACACTTGCGTCATACCCATCACCACCACACCCACCAGCTCACCCGCCAAATCCAAACCACAACAACAAAGGCCATATTCATTCGTACACCTTCACCATCTCCATCAAAATCCAAATCGCCACCCTCACCCATAATCCAAACTAATCTATCCTCCTCAAGGCGAGAACTGGATAACTCTCTCGCCTTAGTGACTTTTGATCCAACCAACCAACCACCTGGCCAAGAAAGTTCAAGTCAAGAGAAATTTCAGGATTTGCTCTCGGACTCCACCACATTTCTTACTGATGCGTTTAAAGAGCAAGAAGAGAAGGCGGACAACCCAAAATTATCCCCGAAGAGAAAAGAGTCCACAGAAGAGATCATTGATGACCCACTTTAAAGGGAAACATAAATAGACCCTGAGGTAGATAGCGAGATAAACCTTCATTCGCTGCCACAAGAAATTAGTAAGTTAGTGCGACAAGAAAAGAAAAGGGTGGCAAATGAAGACGAAGTCGAAGTTGATGCGGATTACACCTTCAAATTCATCGATGAACATGTTTGTCAGTGTACGAAAAGTGAATTTGAAGAGGTAATCCAATGCCAGAGTAGCCTACATGAAATGCATCTGCGAAGTCAAAATCAATTACGCGATCAAGAACTAAAAATTGACAATGCAAATGCCCATCATCTGGCTGAATTGAAGGACTAAAGGCTATAATGCAAGAGCTCAAAACGCAAAATATAGAGCTCAAAGCACAAAATCAAGTACTCATGTGGATGATAGAACAACCGGCCAAACGCAACGATGTGCAGTTCAGGGCTACATTGAGATATTTTCACTCAACGATGTGCAGTTCATGCCAAACGACGTTGCGGTACGTGGAAAAGCAGAATCCTCTCAACTGCCGCCTCAGCAGTAACCTTGGAAGTGGTTGGTGTATTTTGGGTCTTTCATTTTGAATTTTTTATCTTGTGTAATTTTTATCTCGTTGTACTTATGATCTTTGCAATGAAAATTACAACTTTTGATATAATTTTTGTGAATTTAATCTTTCTTGTCGCAAGCTTGGCTCCCCACTTTTTAGTATCTAATTTTTCTTCAT
Source organism: Cucumis hystrix (assembly GCA_025688845.1). NCBI lineage: Eukaryota > Viridiplantae > Streptophyta > Magnoliopsida > Cucurbitales > Cucurbitaceae > Cucumis > Cucumis hystrix. Next base: position 13,801,414 of record CM046889.1, read on the forward strand.
GATTCAATGACACTTCAATAAAATAAATTATGTGAAATAAAGTTTCATTTGTTATTTAAGCATTTAACTTGTTAAGGAACCTTACTTAGAAAATATCTCTAAAGTTTATTAGGCGAGCAAGCTTTACCTCAAACCTCTTTGGTAAATTTTTTTTACGAATAATCTTATCATTCACTTTTAGTAATGTGGACAATACTAGCCTTTAAATTTGGAGGTGTGTGAGGTTCGCGTTAAAGCTGTTGAAACTTTTTGGAAATCCTCTTAAAGCGTTAAAAACAAGGTGTTTTTAACAAAAATTGAAACAAAGCCAAAATGTGAAAATTTTAAATTTTTGTATTCTATTTTTAATCATAATAACAACTCCTATGTTGCCTCCTCTCGCAAAAATAAAGAAGCAAAGCTTCGAAAGTAAAAAGTCAGAGAGTGAGTAATAGGAGGTGATAAGAGTTACAGTTGAGGATAGAAACAGACTCATAGAGTGCCTAGGATTTTCCACTCAACGCATCCTCGTAAATAAAAAGCTGATTAAGAAGTATTCTTTTTCCAAATAAAAGGATTGGAAACATTTTGAAAATTTTGGCCATTTCCAAAATTTAAAATAAGATTTACTTTGGAGAATGAACAAGGGTATTTTGAGTATTAAGCTTGCTACATTCTGAACTTACAGATATTTTCATAGCAAGAAGTACACGATGAGTGTAAATCCTGAATAAGGAATAAAACTTGATTGAGTTTAAGAAGTGTTGAAACGCAAAAGGGGAAGGTGAGTCTTTAAGGAGGAATTCTGCTTGAGGACAAGCATAATATGGAGTAATTCTTGAGGATAAGCATTATTCTAAATTTGGGGGTGTGATAGCGTGTATAAATACTTGTTATTATAGCCCCTTTTATTATAATAATGAGGTTAAAACACACAAGAAGTTAATCAGAATGCGTAACTTGTGTTGTAAAAGCATAAGTACTTGAAAATATACTTTACATAAGTGTTATGCCTGTTTCACACGATTTTAATTTCTAAACGCAGGATAATGAATAAAGAAAGAAACTAGTAAATCGTAGGAAGCATTTCGCGTAAGGACTACAACCAGGAACTCATCTAGCGATTAACGTCTTTAGGTTAGGAACAAAGTTATCACCCGAAGAAGGGTTAGTAGAAGACAAGAGCGGTTGTTGGAGGTGATGTGATGTGTGACAGACACTTTTCGGTGGATGTCATTGACAAGTTCATAAGATAGAAATTTCTCTCCCAAATGTTGCCTATATAAAGCCATCTCTGTCAACCTACAAAGAGGACTCCTGAATGGGAGCAAAGGCCCGAATAGGCCAAATATCCTAGAGAGTGGAGGAAAGTAATAGCCTTTTCGTCTTCTGTAAATGTTTTCTTCTTCTTCTCCGATCAGTTGTAAAAGCGAAAACTTTGGCTCCTGAGAAAGGAAGAATTCATTCTTCCATTGTCCCCTAACTTGTAATAGTTTTTCACTCTTTACTCTCCCTATTTTTGCACTTCTTTGAAATATTTGTTGTTCATATTGTACAATGGCCTAAGGCCTACATTCTTTACATATATTACAAGTTTATACCTTTTCAATCCATCATTTCTTGACTTCTCACTTGTTAATGTGTTATTAGTAGTTAGGTTTGTAATAAGTTCTTGAGAAGGAGTCTAGCTTATAACCCTTTAGCTCTTTTATGCTCAAACCATATAGTCTTTCCTGTTTACGTATGGTCTCAACTCTAACTCTACCTCTGAACCCTATTTAGAGTTCTCAAGTAATTTTTGTAGATTAGTAACTTTTGACTATCTTCTCAAAATCTTAGTCACTAGAGAAGATCTAACTTTGAACTGAGCTAACAGACTTTCTGAACTTTTTGCAGCTATAGTTGTTGGGATTTATGTCCTAAAACTCGTAGATTGTAAATATAATTCATTGACCGTTGTTAATAAAGTGTTATTATTGTAATAATTGTTATTATTTATATTATGAGTTTTGTCTTAATAACCCAAACCCAATAAACTAACATCCTAAGCTGTTTAATGAGTCTTGAACAGTATGTAGAGAAATACAGGGATCAATGTTCGAGATCAACTTAAAGGGTCTATAGTTTAGGGATAAGACTGGGTACTTTATCTTGGACATAGAAATATATCTACAGTGACAAGAGTTTAGTTGTGAGTCTTTTGTGAAGTGTACATATAGTTAACGAATATTGATTAATGTGGTTAATAAGTTTAGCCAGTTAATCTCATATCATTGTAGCTTCTGATCTGTAGGTCCATTAGGTCCCCTTCCTAGCTCGTAAAGGGTAATGAGATTTATTTCTCTTAGTTGTAATTTGAAATGTTCAAAATTACTTTGAGAAATTAGTTTAATGTATAGTGATACATTATAATATAAAGTTTATCAAACTTTGTTATATAAATTTAATTTTGGATATGATTCAAAATTAATTTATGAGAGATAAAATATTTGAATGAGTTCAAATATTAATTTAATGTGAATTGGATTCATATTAAAATATATTGGTTATGAGAGAAATATATATTTGAATATGATTCAAATTTAATTTAAGTTAAATATAAGATATTTAACTTAGATATTAATTAATTGAAGAATTAATTAATAGTTTAGTTTTATTTTATTTAATTAAATTAATATAAATCTATAAGATATTGGAGAGATATTCATTAAATAAGATTTGAATGAAATATTAATTAAATATAATTTAATTAATTATTAACTAATTAATTAATGGTTAATTAATTAGTAGATTTGATTAATTATTAACTAGTAAATTAATAGAATCTCATGATTCTCTCCTACTCCTTTTCCTACTCCATGAAGGAAATAAAGTTATAAATATCTAGAGGAAAACAAATTTCTTCAACGGATTAATAAGAAAAAAGTCATTGCTTTTGTTCTCTACAAAGAGAAAATAGTTTCTCTCTAAACTTTTTTTCTTCCCAATGGGTTCCCACAAACCAATCTCATCTCTAAGGATAGGAAGGTGTCCGATGGGTGGTGTCCCAATTTGGAGATTCACTTTGTAGATTCAAAGACAGAAACAAGTAAGTTTTTGTTTCTCTAATCTATAATTAGAAAGCAAGCTTAGCCTTTAAGTTTTAATAAGAAAATTAATTTCTTAATTATTTTTACCAATGTATTGGTATTTTGGGATTCTCAAATGAAATTGTGTAATGGTTTTGTAAAATATTTTGCTGCCATACAACTTTTATTCTTTCAATTGGTATCAGAGTCATCTCAAATTTTAATTGGAAAATTTAAAATTTGCATTGGTTAGGTGGGAGTTTTTTAATTATGAATGTGGTTTGCCATTAAATGTGTTATGTAAAATTTGTCCATAGATTTACAATTTTTTTGATATGATCATGTAAACGACTCTGCATTTTTGGGTATTTTTAATTGTAAATCTTGTAAATTGGAGTCCAATTTTGGATGCTTCGTGTTTTTTCGAGAAAAACGGTACCAAATTACCCCAAAACGGACTATCGAAAGGCCTCCAATTGGAGTTTTTCAAAACAGCACAGAAATCGATACAGAAAAAAATTGCGCACGCCTGGAGGTTAAAGATAAGGATGACGTCAGTGTAATGTCAGCAGCAGGGGAGAGCACATAACTTGGAGGCTTGATTGGCAGCTTGGGTGTGGTTAGACTCGGTTCAGCAGGCGATCCACTCGATTGACGAGCGATCGACTCGATTCATGCAGTCAATTTTCGCTTAGTGTGGGCAGCTCCAGTTCTTCATCTGGCATGCGGTTTGGCTCCGGTTCAGCATGTTCATGCATTTTTATATATTATAAATGTTGTAATATATGGTTTTAATGCATGGTTTTGAATTTCATGAGTTATTTAAAGTATGTTGATGTTTTAAATATATGAAATTGGATAAGCATGATGCATGAAATTTCTTCAACTATAGGAATATGAGTTATTCTGGTATTAGTTATTTGCTGAGATTGTCTTAATTCAGGAGAGGAGTAGTTGATCACCCTTTGGTGGTTGTTGCTCTAAACTTCTGAAGTATCGTTGCAAAAACTAAATCATTTGTTTGATTAGAGATCTTTGATTGCTTGTTTTTGCTGAATTGATTGGATTTTTTTTGTAAAGGGTTAAGACAAAGATAACTAATACGGTCAATTGATTGTTTCAGCATTTCTTCTTCAATCATTCAACTAGTTAAAAATGATATATTAACTAGTAAAAATTATGCGACATGGAAGTCAAACCTGAATATGATTCTGGTTAATGATGTTCTATGCTTCGTCTTAATGGAGGAATGTCCTCCTTCCCCTACTCGAAATGCATCTCAGAATGTCACTGATGCATATAACCTTTGGATAAAGGCCAATGACAATGCCCGTGTCTATCTCTTGTCCAGTATGTCTGATATACTAAGCAAAAAATACGAGTCCATGGTCACTGCATGTTAGATCATGGACTCCCGCCATGAGATGTTTAAGAAGAATAAGAAAGAAGGTTAATATGATTTACTTGTCTTAGAAACATGTTTAGTGGAAAATGACCAAAATGCCTAGATACTTGATTCAGTAGCCACTAGCCATGTTTGCTCTTCTTTAAAGGAAACTAATTCCTTTAAGCAGGTCGAGGAGGGTGAGATGACTCTCAAGGATGGAATTGGAGATGTCATTTCAGCTCGTGCAGTGGGAGATGTTAAGTTGTCTTTCAGAAATAGATTCCTAATTTTAGAAAACTTGTACATAGTTTCTAAGATTAAAAGGAATCTTATATCTATTTCTTGTCTTATTGAACAATCATATAATGTAACTTTTTCTTTGAATGAAGCGTTCATTTCTAAGAATGGTCTATATATTTGTTCAGCTAACCTTGAAGACAACTTGTTTGTATTAAGACCTAATGAAGCAAAAACAATTTTAAATCATGAGATGTTTAAAACTACTAATACTCAAAATAAAAGGCAACAAATTTCTCCTAATAACAATACCTATCTTTGGCATTTAAGATTAGGTCACATTAATCTCGATAGGATCGGGAGATTGGTAAAGAATGCTTCTAAATGAGTTAGAAGATGATTGATTGCCTCCATGTGAATCTTGTCTTGAAGGAAAGATGACTAAAAAATCTTTTACTGGTAAAGGTTATAAAGCCAAAGAGCCCATAGAACTTATACATTCAGACGTCTGTGGTTCGATGAATGTAAAAGCTAGAGGAGGTTTTGAATACTTCATTTCTTTTATAGTTGATTATTCAAGGTATGGTTATTTATACTTAATGGGGCATAAGTCTGAAGCTCTTGAAAAGTTCAAGGAGTATAAGGCTAAAGTCAAAAATCCATTAAGTAAAAATATTAAAGTACTTTGATCTCATCGAAGTGGAGAGTACATGGATTTGAGATTCCAGGACTATATGATAAAACATGAAATCTAATTCCAACTCTTAGCACCTAGTACACCTCAACAAAATGGTATATCATAAAGGAGAAATAGAACCTTGTTAGACATGGTTCGTTCGATGATAAGTTGTGCTCAATTGCCTAGCTCATTTTTTGGGGTACGTAGTAGATACTGAAATTCATATCTAATTTTTTGATTACCCTAAAGAAACGAGATGTGATTTATTCTTTCATCCACAAGAAAACAGTGTTTGTATCGACAAATGCTACTTTCTTGGAAGAAGACCACATGAGAGATCATAAACCACAAAGTAAATTAGTATTAAGTGAAGCTACTGATAAATCAACAAGGGTTGTTAATGAAGCTGGTCCCTCATCAAGAGTTTATGAAGCCAACACATCAGGTCAGTCTCATCTTTCTCAATCGTTGAGAATGCCTCGACATAGTGAGAGGATTGTATCAGAACCTAACAGTTACTTGGGTTTAACTAAAACTCAGGTTGTCATACCAGATGATGGCGTTGAGGATCCGTTGTCCTATAAACAACAATGAATGATGTAGACAAGGACCAATGGGTCAAAGTCGTGGACCTTGAAATGGAATCTATGTACTTCAATTAAGTGTGGGAGCTTGTAGATCTACCTAAAGGGGTGAAACCTATAGGGTGCAAATGGATCTATAAGAGAATGAGAGATTCAATTGGAAAGTTACAGACCTTCAAAGCTAGACTTGTAGCAAAAGGGTATACCCAAAGGGAAGGGGTTGACTATGAGGAAACTTTTTCCCTGTTGCTATGTTAAAGTCTATAATGATTATGAAATATGGAAAATGGATGTCAAGACTACTTTTCTGAATGGCAATCTTGAAGAGAGTATCTTTATGTCTCAGCCCGAGGGGTTCATAACCCAAGGTCAGGAGCAAAAAGTTTGCAAGCTGGATAGATCCATTTATGGGTTGAAACAAGCATCTAGATATTGGAACATTATATTTGATACTACTATCAAATCTTACGGTTTTGACCAAAACGTTAATGAACCTTGTGTATACAAGAAAATCAATAAAGGTAAATAGTTTTCTTAGTACTTTATGTGGACGATATCCTTCTCATTGGAAATTATGTAGAATACCTAACTAATGTTAAAACTTGGCTAGCGGCTCAATTCCAAATGAAAGATTAGGAGAAGCACAATATATTCTAAGGATCCAAATCATAAGGGATCGTAAGAACAAAATGCTAGCACTATCTTAGATAACCGATATCGACAAAATGTTGATTCGATATTCGATGCAGAACTCTAAGAAAAATTTATTACCTTTCAGGCATGGGGTTCACTTGTTTAAGGAACAGTGTTCTAAGACACCTCAAGAAGTTGAGGATATGAGACGTATTCCCTATGCCTCAACTGTGGGCAGCTTAATGTATGTTATACTCTGCACTAGGCCAGACATTTGTTATGCAATGGGAATAGTTAGTAGATATCAGTCCAACCCAGGGTTAGACCATTGGACGTCGATTAAAATTATTCTCAAGTATCTTAAGAGAACGAGAGACTACATGTTTGTGTATGGAGCTAAGGATTCGATCCTTACAAGGTACACTAACTCTGATTTTCAAACTAATAAGGATTCTAGGAAATCCATGTTAGGATCTGCGTTCACCCTAAATGGAAGAGTTGCGGTATGGCGCAGCATCAAGCAAGGATGCATAGCAGACTCTACTATGGAGGCTAAGTGTGCCGCTGCTTGTGAAGCAGCAAAAGAAGTAGTTTGGCTCTAGGAAGTTCCTACATGATTTGGAAGTAGTTCCAAACATGAACATGCCCATTACTTTATATCGAGATAATAGTGGGGCATATTTTTGATCCATTTACAAAGACTCTCACGGCTAAAGTGTTTGAGGGTCCTCTAGAAAGTCTAGGTCTGCAAGTTATGTACATTAGGTAATTTAGGGCAAGTGGGAGATGTGAAATGGGTATGAGGATGCCCCAGTTTATTGTATTTGTATATATAAGTTTTATGTAATATACTTGTAGATTTTACCATTTCCAATGTTAGGGGATTACTTTATTATGTACATCCCAAAGGGACTAGAATTTTAGTCAAAGTGGGAGTTTGTTGAGATTTATGTTCTAAAACTCTTAGATTGTAAATATAATCCATTGACCGTTGTTAATAAAGTGTTATTATTGTAATAATTGTTATTTATTATATTATTAGTTTTGTGTTAATAACCTAAATCCAGTAAACTAACATCCTAAGCTGTTTAATGAGCCTTGAACATTATGTAGAGACATATAGGGATCAATGTTCGAGATCAGCTTAAAGGGTCAATAGTATATGGATAAGGCTGGGTACCTTATCTTGGTAACACTATGGATACAACTCACTGTGTATTTGATACAAACGCAAGGATCTAACGCGTTCCTGTAGTTGACATGCGAGTGAGAGTATCCTATACAATGAGTTTGCATAGGACCGGACCGCAAAATACTAACCACTAGATGTAACTCTGTTATCTAGTTAGGTTTCTATTTTATTAGGATGACCTAGGTAACTTAGTCTTAATCCTGAATGTATTATGAACTCTTGTTCGTGAAGGATCGTCCTTTGATTTGTACTGGTGGAGTGGCCAGATCACCGACTCAAGAAGCTTATCATTTTGGGGACACGAACGAGTGGGGAGCTGGAAACATAATTACACAAGATGGAATTCACTCATTCTCTACTTTAGGGTAAGTAGATGAATGTTCCCTTAAATGGTGTCTCCAGGTCTTGAAGAAAGGGTCCTACCCTCTCTATGGCACGAGAGGGGCTTTTGTTTATTGGTAGAACCATAAACAGGTTGTTCATTAGAGGAGCATTGGTATTTAAGGATTAGAGGTAACCCATGGGTAAAATGATAATTTGACCTACTTGGTGTTACGAACACTCGTGAAGGACTTACTGTTATTGGTCTATATATCTGTGGACATAGATATATATATACACTGATAAGAGTTTAGCAGTGACTCTTTTGTGGAGTGTACACACAGTTAACGAATATTGATTGATGTTGTTAATGAGTTTAGCCAGTTAATCTCATATTGTTGTAGCTTCTGATTTGTACGTCCATTAGGTCCCCTTCCTAGCTCGTAAAGGGTAATGCGATTTATTTATATTGGTTGTAATTTGAAATGTTCAAAATTACTTTGGGAAATTAGTTTAATGTATAGTGATACATTATAATATAAAGTTTATCAAACTTTATTATATAAATTTAGTTTTGGCTATGATTCAAAATTAATTTATGAGAGACAAAATATTTGAATGAGTTCAAATATTAATTTAATGTGAATAGATTCATATTAAAATATATTGGTTATGAGAGAAACTTATATTTGAAAATGATTCAAATTTAATTTAAGTTAAATATAAAATATTTAATTTAGCTATTAATTAATTGGAGAATTAATTAATAGTTTAGTTTTATTTTATTTAATTAAATTAATATAAATCTATAAAACATTGGAGAGATATTCATGAATTAAGATTTGAATGAAATATTAATTAAATATGATTTAATTAATTATTGACTAATTAAACCATTAATTAGTAGATTTGAAATTGGGGCATTTTTAAAAATAGCAAAATAAATTAAAATATTTACAAGCTATAGCAAAATTTCGGATTCTATCACTGATAGTCTTCTATCACTATAGCATATCAATGACTATCAGTGGTAGAATTTGCTATAGGTGTAGATATTTTGTAAAATCTACTATTATTAAAAATTCCCCTTTGAAATTTCTATTAATTTAATATTTTTTAAATTAATAGAATCCCATGATTCTCTCCTACTCCTCTTCCTACTCCAAGAATGAAAGAAAGTTATAAATATCTAGAAGAAAACAGTTTTCTTCAACGGATTAATAAAAAAGAAAGTCTTTGCTTTTGCTCTCTACAAAAATAAAATAGTTTCTCTCTAAACTTTTTCCCATTCCAATTGGTTCCCACAAACCAATCTCATCCTAGAGGATAGGAAGGTCTCCGATAGGTGGTGTCCCAATTTGGAGATTCACTCTGTAGATTCAGAGACATAAACAAGTAAGTTTTTCTTTCTCTAATCTATAATTAGAAATCATGCTTAGCATTTAAGTCTTAATAAGAAAATTAGTTTCTTAATTATTTTTGCCAATGTATTGGTATTTTGGGATTTCTAAATTAAATTAAGTAATGGTTCTATAAAATCTTTTGCTGCCATATGACTTTTATCCCTTCAATAACTACCCTGACGGTCTTCAACTCACTTAGCAGAGCTACTTGAACATTACACAAAGCACTCTTCGGAAGTCTCAACTTCCTACTAAAAGCATCTTCTACTACGTTATCTTTACTTAGGTGGTCCTCTATAGTACAATCATAATCTTTAATCAATCGAGCCATTGCCTTTGCCTCAGATTTAACTCTTTCTGATCAAAGATATATTTCAGGCTCTTATGATTTGTGAAATTATGACACTTCTAACGAAACAGGAAATGTCTCCAAATTTTCAAAGTTAATACCATAGCTACTAACTTACTCTAGGTCATGTGTAGGATAGTTATGCTCACGCTTTTTCAACTGCCTTGAAGTATAAGCTATTACCTAACCTTCCTGCATAAGCACATAACCCAAACCTTCCCTAGAAGCATTATAGTAAACCACATACTCCTTCCCTATTACAGGACCAGTTAAGATAGGCATTGTAACTAGTCTTTTCTTTAGCTCCTGTAAAATACTACACGCACTTTTTTTACCATTCAAACTTGGAACATTTTCTTGTCAAAGTTGTCAAGGGTAATGCTAATCTCGAGAAATCCTCTACAAAACATTTGTAGTATCTGACCAAGCCTAGGAAACTATATACTTTTGTTGTTGTAGTAGGTTTCTCCCAATCACAACAACTTCGATCTTTTGTGGATCGACACTAACACCATCTGTTGAAACTACATGTCCAAAGAACACTACTCAATCTAGCAAGAACTCACACTTACTGAACTTGGCAAACAACTGCTTATCTTGCACTTTCTGTAACATGGTTCTCAAATGCTCTTATGGGTTTTCTCACTTATCGAGTAAACCAGTATATTGTCAACAAAAACAATCATGAACTAATCGAAATATGGATGAAATATTTGGTTTATGATATCCATGAATACTGTTGGTGCATTTGTCAAACCGAATGGCATCACCAGAAACTCAAAATGCCCATATCTCCTCCTTAAAGTAGTTTTTGAAATATCAGTTTTTTTAACCTTCAGCTGATGATATCCTGATCTCAGGTCGATCTTGGAGAACACATATGCTCCCCTTAATTGGTAAAACAAATCATCGATACGAGGTAAAGGATACTTGTTACATATCGCGACGTTGTTCAAATGTCTATAATCAATACATAACCTGAGTGTGCCATCTTTCTTCTTCACAAACAGCATTGGAGCTCTCCAAGGTGATACACTAAGCCGAATGTTTTTCTTGTCTACTAACTCTTGCAACTGCACCTTTAACTCTTTTAGCTTACTCGAAGCCATTTTGTACGGTGATTGAGAAATAGGAGTTGTTCTTGGCAACAACTCAATAGTGAATGCAACTACCTCATATGGAAATCTTGACAAATCTTTTGGAAAAACATAAAGAAATTCGTTCACTACTAGAACATCCTCTAGCTTCACCTTTTCCTTTCGCACCTCTAACATGTGCAAGGAAAGTTGAACACCCATTCCTCAACATCTTTTTAGCTTTAAGGGCTAAAACTAAACATGTTGAGATAATCTTCCTCTTACCTCTGAACACAACCTTAACCACTTCTAGTTTTTGAAAAATCACCTCTTTTCTATGACAGTCCATAGATGCATAATGGGTGAACAAGAAATCTATCCTAAAGTATAACATCTAATTCTTGCAACTCAAGAGGTAATGAATCTACTACCATACCAACACCTTCAACTGACACCTCACAACCCCATAAGACCTCGTTTATCAGCAAAATGTCACAACCAAGAGTATAAACTACCAACCCTTTTGATAAAGGCTCTAACATCCTATTCAACTTAGCTATGCGCATGCTAGAGACAAAAGAATGCATAACACCTTGGTCTAGCAAAATATGTGCAAGAATATTATAAATAAGAACTATACCAGTAATCACATATGGTACATCCTTAGCCTCCTGTTGTATCATGGAATAGACCTTTCCCTATTGACGAGGCTTTCCTACTACTCCTTTATGCTTCGTGTCACTAAGCCCTTCTTCTTCATCTACTACTACTCTAGGCTGAGTCATTGACTACGACTCCACTCTCTACTCAGCCTGAAACCCTCCTCTCAATTGTGGGAAATCTCTCTAGAAATGACTTTACTGTCTACAGTGGTAAGAAGTATCTACTTCGCTGAAGCACTAACCTCGATGAAGTCCACCATAGTCTTTGAACAAAGCTCCTTTACTTGAGGTGGATGAAAACTCTTGCCCCGCTGAGACATTGCTGAAGACCTAAATGGTTGACTCGAAGATCTCTATCCTTGCCTCTAATAGGCAATTCTTGTACTATCTCTCCTTGAAAACTGACCTCTAGATCAGGCTTTAAAATTTTATCTATTTTACACTCATGGCGTGAACTGTCTCTAGTCACGACTCCTAAAACTACTTGCTATGGAAGCTGCTTGATTCTGCTCATCAATTGGCTACATTTCCTCGGCTCTACTCCACTCTCAGAGCAGTCTCCAATAACTGAGAGAAATCACTCAACTTAGCTATGACTGTCATAGGAGTATGAATCTCTTTCCTCAAACCTCCTAAAAATCTTATGCATCTATCACTCTCAGATGCAACTATCACCTCAACATACCATTAAAGCTTGGTATATTTTCTCTCATACTCGGCCACAGAAAATGACTTTTACTCTAACCTCAGAAACTCATCTCTTTTCGCCTTCTAATAAGTACTAGGGTAGTACTTATCCTGGAAAATGCTCCTAAAAGCCTCCTAGTTCAGGGTACGTGCATTGCTATGTCTAGCCAAAATGGACTTCCACCATCCCTCTGCTTCCTTCTGCAATAGGAATGTGACTAATCTAACTTTCATCTCCTCTGGCCAACCCATCCCCTCAAAGCACTTATTCAGTAGATTTAGCCATATGCTTTTGCATCATTTGGATCTGTCGAACATTAAAAACTTGTAGCACCTAGAGCCTTCAGCCACTCTATGCCCAGTGATCCACTGATCCCACTATTTGAACAAACTTTTGAGTAAACCTAAAGTATTGCTCATCCTTTGTCTCAACCAGAACTCTAAGGGTACTAGACTCCCCTTCATGCTATCCCTCGGTAGATCCTCATGAGTCATTTTGCTCCTCTTTAAGATATTTGCTAGTATATGGTGGCATGACTTGCTATATCATATCAACTCATTAGAGATGTTACAAATGTGTAACGACCCAACTCTTTATACTAAGTTGAGGTCATTACTAATAAAATAAATAAAAACCTTTTTATTAAAAACAAAAGAAGACATAAATTTTCAAATAAAAACTTCAAATACTCATTTAAATCAAATAAAGTATGTAGAGATAAAATAGTAAATAAAATCTTAGTTTGAGCCCTATTTACTTTTAAAGAAAAATAATAATAAAAGTACTTAGTAAGTTTGATAAATTTAATAAAAATACTAAAAGTCAAAACACTATAAAGATAAAGCAGAAGCATCATAAACGTTTTCCCTATGGCGAGCCACAGTCACTTCTTGTCATTGGCCAACTTTCCCCTAACTCTACCTTTGCCTGAAAAATTAAACAAAAGAAAGAGTGAGTATAAACATATACTTAGTAAGGGATTCACTACTAGTTCCGTTAGGTGTCTGTTAACTTCCCATTGAGATTGTGTGAAGAGGTACCCGAAACTATCGTATACTTGATGGAACACACACAATCTAGCTATCCCGAAGGAACACTCTCATCTATCGGCGACTCGAAGGATCACCTATGATATCGGGCTGTAAGTGACCCCGTCGAATCACTCATAAAAGATATAAAACTTATCATGACAAACTGGTGGTCCCATGGAACACACATAATGTAACGCCCTAAAAAAAAAAAAAAAAAAAGGGTAAAAATAAAATAAAATTTTTTATTATTAAATATTATTATTATTATTATTTTTATTATTTTTTTTTTTTTATTTATTATAACAAAAAAAAGAGAAAATTTTCTCTCTCTCTCTCTCTCTCGCGACGCCCCCCCCCCTTCTTCTTCTTCCGTTTTCTTCTCCTTCTCCTTGCCCAGCCTTAGCCGCCTCTCTCCTTCCGTCCGACAGGTGAAGCCAGCCGCACCGGCCGCCACCCCTTTCCTCTTCTCCCTTCCACACGCCGACTCTTAGACCAGCACACAGCCGTCCGTCACAGCCGCGAAGTCCAGCCGCCCAGATCTGCCCCTCCCCTGTTCCGCCCGTCCGACGAAGCCAGACCCAGCAGAGCCCGATGATCCGTCCGAGCCTGTCTCTGTCCGTCCCAGCCGTCGTTCGGTTCGATAGCCGCCGCCGATCGGTTGCCCCGGATTCCAGCCGAGACCGCCCCCTCTTTCTTCCCTTTTCCTTTCTTCTTTCCGTTTCCGTCCAACCGAGCCACCCCCAGACCCACACGTGGGGTTTCCGTGGACCGGCAGCCGTGCGCCGTGGAGTGCCGCTGCCTCTGTTTTACGGTAAATTGTCGAAATGGTTTTGTTGGTAACGAATTTAAAGTTGTGAACTGTAGTTGTTTCAAAACAAATTAGAGTTATTGGTTGGATTAATTGTTGACCGTTGTTCAATCTTAGGTTGAAGGTAACGCCTAATTTCCTTGGGCTCACAACAAATATTGGATTTAATTGGAGCTTCGTTCGTGAACTTGGGTAAGTTGTGAAACATCACATTGGGTTAATTTTAAGTGAATGATGTTGTTGGAGAAAATGTTGAGTTTTATTGTGGTGTTTAGGTTTGTTTCGTGGAATTCGGTTCGACTAAGAAGCTTACCCAACGCTAAAGTAAGGGACTTTCTACTGGACTCAATAAATATTATTTGGATGTATTGACTGCATAAATCGTACCGTTGTACTGAGTAGGGATAACAATTATGATGTGTATGTTTGAATGTGAACTTGTGGTTGAATGCATGCTATGACTGTCTGGTTATGTATATGTACAAATATAAGGATGTGGGCATGTCGGAATCTCGTAGACTTTACTTAGATAAAGTGTGGCTGAAATGGATAAATTGTTGCGTAAACCAAATGAAGGATATACAACTATGGTAGTGTTGTTATGAATGGAAGGGATATTATGGTTGCGCCGTTGTAGACTAAGGTGAATGTTATGGTTATTTATGTTGATAACTGATGTATGGATATAATGATGACTGAGGTATGGATATGTTTTGATTGTCTCTGGGTGAAATTAGGATGATATGGTTGTTGAGGTTAAATTGGAAGTTTATGTGATAAGGAAATTTGACTGTATTGAGCATGACTGTTAAGATGTTTAGAATGGACTGAGGGGATAAATTATTAGTTTCCTAGTGGATAGTTACCCTGCGGGTGTCCTTCGGGATCATCCCCTATATGTGCATCCTTCGGGAGCACTAGACTGATATGTGCATCCTTCGGGAGCACTAGACTGATATGTGCATCCTTCGGGAGCACTAGACTGATATGTGCATCCTTCGGGAGCACTAGACTGATATGTGCATCCTTCGGGAGCACTAGACTGTGACTGTGCAGGGTACACCATAGGATGCTAATAATTTATTTTTCCCCTAACGGGACCAGTAGCGGGTCTCTTACTGAGTATATTAATACTCACCCTTTTTATGTTTAACTTTTCAGGCAAAGGTAACACGAGGGGCAGACCGACGAGGGACAAGAAGGACTCGTGAATTTGCCATAGGGGTCTGTCTTTAAAACTGCTTCCGCTGACTGTTTGAAAAATATTTTGATTTAACTAAGTCTACAATAGTTAAATTTTTTTTGTAAACAGCACATTGTAAATTTTGTATTTTGGAAATTGGGCCCGATTAAATTTTCCTTCGTTTTCTTACGGTTTCAACTGAATATTCTTATGTCTTTTGTCAACAAACGGTTTTGTGTCAAATTGACGACTTAGACGGTCAGTCCGAAAAGTCCGGGTCGTCACACATAATCATAAAAAATGGAGATCCCAAGGGACACCCATATGGGTACAATCTTAATAGACAAATTTAACAGAACACCCATCCATAGCATGTAGCATATCATAAACATTATAGACATGACATGACTATTAATCATAACGTCCTTAATCATGTGATTAATATATCATGTACCATAAACATCATAAACATATCAGCCATCATCATCATCATAATATTAGTCATCATTATAACATAATTTGAGTCATCATCAACATAACATCTGTCGTCACCATCATGATATCAGTCATCAGTATCTCTTATTATGCATTTTAGCTACCTTCATGCATAACTGTAAATATATGCAAGCTCTTAAAATTTAATTCGAAGGTCCAATAGTAGAATCTCTTACCTGAGAGATTAGCTCAAAATATTCCTTTCTGACAGTAAAAATTCTCCAATTAATTCAATCTTAATCATAAAAGGAAATTTCAGTATCTTAATTAATAAAATTAACAATTGGCTTTCATTTAACAAAATCTCCCAAATTAACTTACCAAAAGTTGAGGTTGAAACCAATTCAACCTTAATGGGAAAAATTAGTCATTTAAATCTTCAAGATTTGCCAAAGAGACTTTCCAAAGGCATGCAACCAAAATCAATTCCAAAATGAAGAACCTTTTCTTTTTCTGTTTTTTCTTTTCGATTTAAGCATTCCAATGCTATTTATAGACCCAAATAATAATAATATTTATCATTATTATTTTCTTTTTCCTTTTCTTATAGGATATATATATATATATATAATATCAATATATACATATATTTTTATTCCAATTATCTTTCCTCAATAATTAAGTTCCTTAAATGCACAAAATCTTAGGCATTCATAACCATTAATAATAATAATAATACTTCTTTATTATTATTATTATTCTCTCACCAAAATATATAATAAACATATTAATTAAATATATCATCTTTTTTTCGTCCAATCAAATCAACCATCTCTCTCTTCGTGAATTATCTTCTTTTTTCATAAACAATGATAATTATATTCCATCATGTAACTAACTTTACTTTTCCATACTAAATAAAATCTTCCTTCTCTTTCCTCAAATAAATCTTCCATCAAATCAACTTTTATCTCCAAAAAATAATTATCTTTTCCAAAAATCAAATCTTCTCTCTCTTCATTAAATGTCATCAAATCCAATCAACTTTATTCTTCTACCAAAATAATTATTCTTTTATAAATAATAATATTTTTCCAAAATATAATTATCTTCTTATTATTTTCTTTTTCTTTCTAAACAAATATCCCCTCTCCAAATAATTAATTATCTTGCATAATAATTAATTTTTCACAAATAGAATTTTCTTTACTATTTTTCATAATAATTATATATATATAACCACATATACATATAATCAGTGGCAGATCCAGAAATTTTATATAGGGGCCTAGGCACTATATAATAAACACACTAAAAAATGTTAAAAAATATCTTCATGTTTCACTGATGGTCCAATAACATTTACTACATTTGTAGCAATAAAGAAAGACCGACAATTTCTACATGATTTTTTGTAATGTAAATATGTGAATTTAAAATTTGCATAAAAAAAATGAAAAAGAAAGAATAATATCTTTTTCATAGAATATTGTTGAGAGAGTGGAAGTTTGAATCACCGACTTTGTTGTATTTTTTAAAAATTTTTGTTAAATAATAAATGAGGGCTTGGAAATAAGTTAGAGTTTTATCTTAGATGAGTTTTCTTTTTCCTCTTTTTAAAAAATTATCTTCATTTTAGGAAATCAAATCATCTTCCTTTTAGAAAATCATTGAAATTTAGGGAAAAAAAATCAAATTATCTTTCTTTTAGAAAATCATTAAAATTTAGGAAGAAATTTGATATCTTACTTTTAGGAAATCATTGAAATTTAGGAAGAAATTTGATATTTGAGAAAAGAAAATTATTGATATTTGGAATAAAAACTATTTCATAAAAATAATTGTAGCAAACAATATTTGAACTCAGGGCACAACCACTACAACATAAGCAAAATTTAGGTAAAATGAAGCTAAATTTAATATATATTGTAATCTAACACTTCAAAATTAATATTAAAATACAAAAATCGATAATGTAAGGGGGGCACGTGCCCCCTGGCCCCTTAATAAATTCGCCGCTGCATATAATAACATCCAAATCTCTAACAAAATTTTCCACACTTCAATTTAATACATCCAAATTATTTAATAAATTTCAATTGCCATAAAACTAAATGATTTCCACAACTTTACTTAAACCTCATAACAAACAATTAAATTCAAATCCTCTAATTAATTAAATATTCATCCAACAAATATCTAATTAATTCTAATGCCCACAAAATCAAATAATCTTCAAAATAAATGCCCAATAAATTAAACATAATTAAACAAAACTAAGATAATTATCTCTAAAAATTATCTTAAGTTTTTGGGGCGTTACACGATGCCTCTAATTCAATGCATGAAACTCAACTCTCTAATACTAACTCTAACTTGGCTTATAGCCAACTTAACCTTCTTTGGCTCTCTTAGGTGGTTCCTAAGATACATACTCTGGATTGAACTCTTTAGTCCCCAAGGAACTAACTCTACTCTAAACTCACTCTTAAGTTCACCCAAGGAACTAACTTTGCTCTAATACTAAACTAAGACACCCCCCTCCCAGACCACCCACTCTCATTCTAAGAGATGGTGTGAAGCCAACAAATATTGTTTTAAAACTAAAAATGCTTAATAAATCATTGAGTAGTAAATAGCTTAAACATATACTTTTAAAGTAAAACAAAGTTTTCAAACTCAAACATCTAGCTGTCTCAAACATTTCTCTTTCACTTGCTATACTCTGAATCTCTGTACTCTACGAGACGAAAGTCTAGGCATCAGTAGTGCCCTATCTCATGATGGCTACTATGAGAAGGAAAATCTAGGCATCTGTAGAGGCTTTCATATCTACCTAGTCACAAGGATAGAAACTCTAGGCATCTACTGAATACCCTTATCATAGAACCTCTCTGCATAGGAATAACTCCCCGTAGGGTTGCCACAAACATTTGGATAACTCTCAGGTATAGACTAAAGAATGTTTCAAACAATCTCATGCTTTGAACCATTATCTCAAACTAAAACAACATGTTACAAGTCATAGTTCTATAAAACAAGTTTTGTTTTATATAATATTTAACTTAAATACTTTTAGGAACTCAACATTCATATGCTTACTCATAAATCAATCATATAAGAAACATTCTCTAGAAACTCATTAGTCAAACTCATGCTTTGAAATCAATGATGTAAATCAAGTATGGTTCTCAAATAAGTTAACTCAAAGCATACTTTAAACATAACTTAGTAATCATGTTTAGAAATCATTTTTAAATTCATTTTTGTTGCTCACAAATGATAGCTAATTCCTTGGCCTATAGATTTGCCCAATCTCTTCTTGCCCTAAAATCAGAGAATTTAAATTCATTTTAAAGCTCTAAAATAGTAAAATTTTAAAACTTAACTAAAAAATATAAAAAATATCAAAATTGCCCAAAATTAATGTTATGGCATGGCTGGCTGTTAGACATGGACGATAGGCAGTACACACACGTGCACAAGTCCTCAGAATGCCTGATTGTGTGCTTGACTCATGCTTAACATGCGGTGTGACTTTTGCTTCGTAATACATCTCCAAGCCTTTACTCATGCACATTCGAATGCCTTGCGTGCTTATGGCCTATCACATGGCCAAGGCGCGTACCCCACTCCACCTAGCTGTGCATTAGTTGTGCCACGTGTGTGCTAACAAGCTCAAACAACCTTCTTACCTTCAAAATGCAAGCACATCTTAAGCCTTATGACTTGATGCTTTGGCCACCTTCAACCTTACCCAGAAATTGTGAATTTTCTAGGAAACTTCTTTCAACTTTAAGCCTTCATAACTTTTAATCTAGTCATCAAAATGAAAAAGTTCCTTCTACAAACTTGTTTAGGGTTGCCTTAACTATAGCTTACCTTAGAAATTCAACTTGAAATTCTAAAGGAAGTGATATGTAGCCTTAAAAGAGTCCACACTGCTCAGAAACTTTAAAATTTTGACCTTCCCTTCTTCTTTGAGTTTGATCAACACCTTTTTACCAAATAAACTCTTTTAGTAAGCTTTTCCAACTGAGTAGAGAGAAAACACACGAGAGAATTGAAAGCACTCCTTAATTGAAATGACTTTAAATATAGCTCTGTACATAGAACTTGTTGGTTGGTGGTTTGTGTGTGTGAAGGTGAAGCCAAAACTTGGTGTGATAGTGGATGTGTATTTACACTTCCCTTCAGACTTAGGGTTATCTAAATGCACAATTAATTCTATGTGATACGTCATTGTTCATGATCACTGTAGGCGATGTACTCACTATGTACCTCTTTATCGTGTAACCATTAAGTCCATTTGAGTACAAGTTTTGCTACTGCTTGCCCAAGTATAAGTGAAACAGTGTAGGTTTACCTGGAAGACACTACTTAAAGTAAGTTATATCGTATTAATTCGAACACAGGGAATTGATTCAAGACATTTGTTATAGGATTTACTTATCATCTAAGCGGTATAAAAGAATCAAAGAATAACTAATATAAAGAATAATATTGGAATAAAACTACTTAAATATGCCTAGAGATTCTGTTAAGGAATGTGTGTGGATGCAAAATGGAAATGTGAACTAACTTGTATGCGAGAAAGAGTGAAGGAATGTTTATGCATTCTAACATAATTAAGTAGTGCGATAGCCTTGATGCGATATAACTTACTCAACCAGCTTATGATTAAGGCTTGCTCCTCTCGGAGTCCTTAAACACCACACATGGTCACCTTTCGAAATCCATATGACTAAGTGTGATTAGGCGAGATATATCTAGAAGAGTTCACTTACGAGACATATAGAAATTTGCGATTAAGGATTGCAACCTCTCAGCGCCTAGTTCCCACACTTGTTCACCTTTCGAGATACAACTAATGGAAGTTATCTCGCAAAGGAAGAAAAAACTCTTGTTTGTGTGCATTAGCCATGTCCTTGCTACTTACCCTCTCGGGTAGTTGGAGACTTAAGCTGGCCAAGGGATAAGAATATCTTAGCTAACGCGATAAGACTGATAAGCAAAACTTTCGATCAAGAACTTATCATGGAACTAAACTATCAATACCACACTGACTGATGGAAAGAAGAGACATGATGGATTGAAAAGGTATAAACATGTAATATATATAAAGAATGTAGGCCTTCGGCTATTGTACAATATGAACTGTATATATTACACAAAGAATACAAAAAGGGAAGACAGAAGAATGGGAATGAATACAAGTTAAGGGGAATGAGAAATGGAACCTTCACGACTCAGACTCTAAGCTCTCACTTATAGTATGACCGGAGAAGAAGAAGAAACTCCTTACAGCTGGCGGAAAGGCTATTCCTTTCCGTCCTTCTCTCTAGGTTTTGACCATTCAGGCCTCCTCACAATAACAATTTTATTTTTGGCTCTTTCAAGCTTGCTTATTACAGTGAAGATGGAGTCCTTTTGTAGAAAACTTTCAACGAGAAATTTATATTCTTTTGAGCATATCAACACCGCACGCCGAAAGGTGTCCGTCGTGAGTCACATCATCTCCAACTACCATTCTTGTCCCTTAGTGAACCGCCTTCCTTGTGATTTGGTCTTCTCGCCTAGAAATGTTAATTGTCAATCGAAATCTTTATCTGATAGCACCGACACAAGTTCCCTTGCGATTCACTAGTTCACTTCTTCTTATTAATCCTGCATAAGGCACTGTAATCATGGTTAAATAGACATGAAAGCTTATGTAAAATCAATTACTAAGTAATTATGCATTTTCAATATAAACTACACATTTTGATGTTCTTCCTCCCTATTTTGACCTCATTATTCTAATAAAAGAGACTATAATAACTTTTATTTCTACAAGTTATCACCTGCTACCTTCTGCTTGCTGCAAAATTCAAGCTTTGAATGTTGTGGCTACAACTTGGCTTCTCTCCCAAAGCCTCCTAACAAGACCATATCGCTTAGCTAACCTCGCAAGCCTTGGCCACAAAGCCTTTCTCGCATACTCTTCACAGCATAGCTAACTTTGCATGCTCCTCTTAGCTTGTCTTTTCACTTAGAATGACTTGCATCGATGCCTTGTCTTCTTGCCCAGGTGCTCCTTGGTCGTCTAGGACATTTCTCGTTAGGTTCTCATGTGCAACAATATAACACTTTACCTTAGTGTCTAGACATGCTCTTAGAGGTTTTCAACACTCCTTGACTGCCTTGCATGTCTAAAACGTCTAGCCCCTCGACACTTAGCCAAAAATCCACTTTGTCTTCCTTTCTTTCCTTCACTTGGCCTTCAACCTCTTAACTCTTGAACACTTAGCCTTTCCTTCAAGCCTTTCTTTAACAAGCCAACCTAAAAAACACAAACAACAAATCAACACTAAACTTTGGCTTTCTTTAACATATAGCAATGAGAAAGGTTAGGTTTAAGGTTTATCGTTTACTTTACTTTCATAGCTACTCAAAAGCACACATTCAAGCCTTGCCCACGTGCCTTGCTTTGGCTGCATAATGCAGCTCGCCTAGCCAATCTTTCCAACCTAAATGCCTAGCATGACTCATCTCACCTAGCCAAGTCTCCTTACCTAAGGTATGTTTTTGCTGCCTAATTATAACCTCTTGTTCTTAGAGATTTCCTTGACATGGTTGGTCACCTCGCCCATCTTTAAAAAGTCAAGCTCACTCATGGCTGCCTACCTCAAGTCTTTATTGGTAGATTAATGGACTCAGGAGGTGAACCTAAGTGAGCTCAGTGGACCTATGACTTGAGCTAGAGCAAGTGTAACGACCCAAACTTTTCAGACCTTGTCTAAGTCGTTACTTTAACACAAAACAGTTTGTTGACAAAAGACATAGCGAAGTTTAGTTGAAATCATGAGAAATCGAAGAAAAAACTTTAATCGGGCCCTATTTCAAAATATGAAATTTTAAAGTGCTGTTTACAAAAATTTTAGCTACTTGTAAAATTTGTTCAACAAAATATTTATAAAACCGTCAGCGGAAGTAGTTAAAAGACAGTCCTCTATGGCGAATCACGATTCCTTCTTGTCTCTCGTTGGTCTGCCCCTCGTGTTACCTTTGCCTGAAAAGTTAAACATAAAAAGGGTGAGTATTAACATACCCAGTAAGAGACCCATTACTGGTCCCGTTAGGGGAAAATAAATTATTAGCTTCCTATGGAGTACTCTGCACAGTCACAGTCTTGTGATCCCGTAGGATGCACATAATTAGTCTAACGTCCAAGGGACGCATAAATCAGTCTAGTGTTCTGCAGAAACACATATCAGTCCAGTGCTCCCGAGGGATGCACATATCAGTCTAGTGCTCCCGAAGGATGCACATATGAGTCTAGTGCTCCCGAAGGATTCACAAAAGAGTGATAATCCCGTAGGGCACCCGCAAGGTAACTACCCACTAGGAAACCAATAATTTACCCCTCAGTCCCTTCTATACATCTTAACAGCCATTTACAACCCAGTCAAACGTCCTCATCACGTAAACTTTCCACTTAACCTCAAACAACCATTTATTTTCCAATTTAACCTAAGGTCAGTCAAAACATATCAGTATATCAGTCAACGAACTAATTACTCATAACATTCTCCTCCAAATACAAGGGGTATGACTAATTAGTCCCCTCCGTCATAAGCACGCAACCACGACAGTGTATCCTACACTCAACCTAAACAACCATCCGTCAGTTCCAACCTTCCCCTATATAAAATACATTTACTGTTTTCCATCATTCAACAACCATATGTGAATATTTACATAGCTAGTCAGTCACCACATACACTTGACACCAAAACCACATAAATCCATGCAAAATATAAATTTCTCGTCGAAATATAATCTTAACTAAACATCCAGCCCACAACCAAACACATGTAGCATATCCATTATTTCTGCTCAATTTCAATATAATTATACAGCCGAACACATCTCAAAGCTATAAGTGAGTCCAGTAGGAAATCCCTTACCTCGCTCTTATGCAAGTTCTTCAATCGAACTAAGTCCAACAAATCAAATCCTAAAACATAAGCAAACATAAAATCAATATCTTTCTACATAATTTCGTTCATCCAATTCACCCCAAGTGTGAATTTGGCAACTTACCCAAGCTGATGGAAAATCGAACTCCACCTCAATCCTCTGGAAACAACAAGGATTCATTCCCTGATTCAATGTGTACCTTCAAAAATTAAGCATTTCTCCACTGATTAAGCCCAATGGTTAACATTTAACGACAGACACTAAAACAACGGAACCCATACTTTAATCTTACCCAAATCTATCACCCAAAGGTCCACGGCAAGGTAGAAGCAGAGATTGATGAAAAGTCACGTACGATAGGAAGGGAACCCGCGCGGTTAGGAGGGGGGGTCGCGTGACGATTGCCCCTTGCAGAATGGAAGCAAATCGAGGCAGAGGGCGTGGATGGCTCGTTATGACGGAAGGGACGCGCGATTTAGCAAGGGATCGGCTAGGATCCACGTTCAATTTCGCGACATGCGTATGTCGGCGGCTTTGCGAACGATACCAGGCGGCAGCGGACGAAGGAGCGGACGGCGACGTGCGGCTGGGCTGGGTTTCGTCGGAACGGAAAGGAGAAAGGGAAAGGGGGCTGACGGTCGTGGATCTGAACGGAAGAAAAGGAGAAGAGAAGAAAAGAAAAAAAAAAAAGAAAAATGGTGGGGGGAGGGGGGCTGCGCACGCGAGGAAGAAGGGGGGAGGGGGGGAAGGAAATTTTAATTCCCCCCCCCCCCCCCCCCCCCCGTTTTTTTTTTTTTAATAATAATAATTATTATATCATAATTATTAATACATTTCCATTTTCTTTTTCTATTTAAATCCTTTTCTTTTTCATCAATTCATTTTCTTTTCCTCACCAAACTTCAACATACAATACATCAAAACTTTGGGGCGTTACAGCAAGCTATGTGAGAAAGCTCAAGAGAAGCACCCATGAGGGAGAGTTTAATCTTCTAAGAGGAGGAGAAACCATCAGGGAAGCTCAAAGAATGAGGTAGACACAAGGGAAAGGAGTCTAATCTCCCATGAGGTAGGCCCAAGAGAAGCTCAAAGAAGCCTAGGAGAGAGCTTAAGAGCACTCGTTCAAGGAAAGTAAGCTTATAAGAGCTAAGAGAGAGCTCAAGACGAGCTTAACGAAACCTAAGAGAGACCTTCCTAAGATGAGCCATAAGAGGAGAACTCACTAGGGAGTGTCTAGTCTCCTAAGAGGGGGAGAACCCACAAGGGAAAGCACTCCTAAGACAATACCAAGGAGCACTTAGCAAACCCATGAAGGAAAACCTTTAAGCCATTGATGGTGAAATCATTCTGATTTTGAATGGACAAATGTCATAAAGAGAACCGTTAGGAGCATTCATGAGTTATCCATAATGGTAGTGAATGCATCGATCGATTATTGGCTCAACGATTGTGAAAGTTTAAGAGGCGTAATTATGACCCAAGCATTGGTTAGAAATTACTATATTATATAAACGACCAAGGTCATTTTTTAAAGGTATGCCAAATTACGTCCAAATATGCCTGAATATTCACTATTTTCACCATTGTTTAGCTATTCTGAAATACTAGACCAACTTAAGCATTGAAGTGTGTGTGGTTAGACACCACATCAATGCTTACTCTTTTTTTTCTTGCAAACACTCAGATGAATCTCCCTTGTAAAATAAGTTTTATGGTTGATTCTTTTTTGGCATCAATAATGACGCCATCTATGCAGAAGATTTTACTAGTGCTTTACCTCTGAGATTCGAAATCAACACCATGAGTAACAACATGAATTGTGAGAACTTGATTGAAGGTGTCGACGACGAATCTGAGCATGATCATCATCCTAGGACCTCACTACTACAAAAACACTCTCTTGACGTTTTTAAACTGTCAAGAATCACTATTCTTGATGGTTTTATAACCGTTATTGAAGCTAGTGCCAAGAAAGTCAAAGTTCTTGACGGTTGATAAAAATGTCAAGAATAGTGAACGTTGACGTTTTATAAACGTTAAGTATACAAATTTTTATGACAGTTAAAAACTGTCAAGAGCATGAATGTTCATGACAGTTTAAACCGTCAAGAGTATGGGTGTTCATAACATTTAAAAACCGTAAAGAATCTGAGTGTTTATGGCATTTAAAAACCGTCAAGAGTATGATTGTTCGTGACATTTATTAACCGTCACGAAATTGATTGTTTGACTTTGAAAAATGATCAAGAATGTGTTTATGACATTTTATAACCGTCAAGAATGTACTTTTTTATGATATGTAAAAATCGTCAAGCATATTTCGAAATTTTAAAAAAAAATTATAATTCAATTATATTTTTGTTTCTATATTGTGCTCTCATAGTCTTGTATTGTTGTCCAGCAACAGTTTTATAAATATATATGAACAATGATATTCATCAAATATAGTTTCAAAATTCCAACATATATAAATAAAACCTTTCACCATATATATATAATCATTTCCAAAATTTTACATATATGTTAGATAATTATTTAGTTAATTATCTTAAGATTTGTTTAATTTATTGGATGTTATTTGGTTCTATTTAATGGAAGTTATTCTGGTGTTGTGGAAATTGAAATTTAATTAAATATTTTTTAGTGTCTATTTAGTTAAATTTGAGGAGTTGAATTTTGTTGGAAGGGAGATAATTATACGTGGACATAAATAATTATATAATTATTGTGAGAAAGGAAAAGATAGTAGTATTTTGGAGAAAATAATTATATTGTTGAAAAAAATAATTATTTATAAAAGGAAAATTATTTCGGAAAGATAAAAATGAGGATTTGATAGGAATTTCATGATCAGAGAGAAGATTTGAATTTTTGAAATAGGATTTTGTTATTAATTATTATTATTATTAATTATATATTTAAAACCCTCATCGTTTGGCGTGCACTTCATCTCCTCCACTTATCCAAGAAAATCCTAACCCCCGCCACGTCTCCCATCACCACCACAACCTCACCAATCGTCTGCCATAGGTCTTATCGTCGACAAAGCCGGCACGCCCAACCATTTTCCTCTACGATGAAGCCGAACACAGTCGCCTCTGTCTTAGCGCGTCTGTTCCTTCAAGATCGCAAGTCGGCCGTTCTTCTTCGCAAGGTGTCGTTGAAGTGTGTTGTCTCCTTGTCCGCGGTCGTCAACCGTCGTCTCTCTGTCACTGTGAAGCTGAAGGGTCTACGTTTTTTCCTGCACCCGAGCCGGTCTTCTCACACGCGAGCCGCTTCCCATCACTCAAGCCGTTTGCGAGCCAAGTCCCTTCACTTGAGTCGATTTCTTTCTCCTAGTCGAGCCGCATCTCTTTTACAAGCCAAAGTGCATATTTGGTATCTTTTGAGCCATTTGGAGTGAGTTTTGATGGTTTTGGATATACCCATCAATTGTTATTCTTTTTTTACTAGGGGTGTTCCGACGAAACCACTTGCACGATTAGGGGTGTGCCTACGTAATATCGATATGTTCAGGAGTGTGTACCTACGATCACTCGCACGTCTAGAGGTGTTCCTATGGGTCACTCACACGATTAGAGGTGTTCGTATGATCTCACTCGCTTAGGTCATGTAAGGCCCGAACTTTAGGTAGTGTAGATTTTCCAAAGCGTTTAAGAGCTTAAAAAGAAGGAAATTTTTTGTTAAGTATCAAGGAATAGTACTTTAGGCATTTTGAGTGTTTAAGGTTGGCGAGAAAGAAGGATCGTAGAGGTTGGACGTTTTAGCTAACTTCAGAAAGAAGTTTCTCAGAATTCTCTTAGGCATTTGTATTCAAATTGGTCTTGAAAGTTCATAATTTGAGTCTAGTTTATTGAGGAAGGTGGCTGGGCGATTTGGATTTGAGAAAGTTGGTGTTTTGGATAAGAGAAAGCGAGAAGGTCAGTTCGCGAGTGAATCTGAGTAAGATGCACTCCCAGAAGACTACAGAATGCATAGTTTGACATTTTGCTCTGAAATTTGGAGAAAAGATTATTAACTCATTTTAGAGCAACTTTGTAGAAGGAAGTTTGATCAAAAGAGTTATGGATTTTAAGATAACTTTTCTAAGTCGGATTATGTAGTCTAGGTGAGAAATTAGGCGAGATGGCCTTGGAAGCTAACTATGCGTTTTGGACAACTATGTGGCATGATTAAGACAATCGGTTTAAGGATTAAGTGAAGTGTGAAAGCCTTGTTGGCATGTATTTTGAGGTGTAAAAGTACAGGAGGTGTCTTAATAAGGTTTAAGGTGGCGTTAAGCAAGGATGAGGTGTCAACGTAAATTCATGGAATGGACTCCGAAAATAAGCCAGTTTCAATATTGAATTTCTCACCGTACATTCGTGCGTTTTGAATGAAATTACACCCCAAAGTTTCCATTTTGAGTCTATTTTCAAAATTGTAACAAACTCACATCCTATTCCTACTATTTCAACATTTTCGTCGTAGTACGGTTTGGGGTGTGACAGCTCCATTGGACACATGACACTATTATTATTTTTTTAACAGAAAGTTAATAGATCACCTAGCAGGACTAGTAGTAGATCTCTTACTGGGTATATTTTATATACTCACTCTTTCCTATGTTTAATATTTTCGGCAAAGTTAAAGGATCATTATAACATTTTCAAAAACAATATAAATAATTCCATCAGATTGTCATGAATTTATTTTTAAATTCAATTTTCACTGCCACATTCAATTCTAAGGTTACACATCCAACCGTCATATCTATTATTGCCAATTTGGTTATGCCATCTGAGTTTATATATTGAAGAATAATAAATTTGTTATATGTTTAGAGAAATAAAAGCTTAACCTCTAATCAGTGGATGATGGACTGACAAATGGACTGACAAACGTACTGACTGTGAGCAGCATACGGAAGGACTATGAAGCGACGAAATTGCAAGATTTTGGAGAGGTGGAACGCAAGGACAGACAGACAAACTGTGAAGCAGTGAAAGTGAGGGATTTAGAAGGTGAAACACGATGGTGAAGTCGAACGAACGAGTAGTGAAGGTGAACGGACAGCCGACGAACATAGTTTTTGAAAGTAAGGGATTTTGGTCAGAGAGGGGAACATGTTTTTGAAAGCGAGCTAGGGCTTTTGAAGAAATATTAGCAAAATATTTTTTATATATATATATATTTATTGAAGTGCACTTGATGTTTTTAAAATATCAAGGTAAATGGTCTTACTTGAAGTTTCAAAAACGTCAAGAAATTTTGAAAATGAGTGCCCTCTACCTTTTTATAAAAATTCTTGACGTTTTAAAACGTCAATAACTAATAGATATTTCTTGACATTTTTAAAATGTCAATGAAAATTACATATTACTTGACGTTTAGAAAATGTCAAGAATGTCAAATTTCTAAACATTCTTGACATTTTAAAAACGTCAAGAAATTAATAGATATTCCTTGACGTTTTTAGGGAAAAATAAATTATACTTGACGTTTAATAAACATCAAGAAATCTAAAAATTGGCCTACCTCCCTTTTTTCATAAAAATTCTTGACGTTTTATCTTTAAAATCACCCCGTTCTTAACGTTTTTTTTTTTTAAAGAGAAACAACTGTCAAGAAAGGCCCTTTTTGTAATAGTGCCTTTCCAAAATCAGGGTGCCAGGCCAATGGAAACCTATTAGGTAACAGAGAAGCTTGCTAATGAATATGTTGCCTTAGCTGACAATGTTAAGAGACTGAACTAAGGTTTAGACGAATCTTGGAGCTACTCAAACATCTAAATCCTATCGTGGAATCTTTAGAGAAAGTGGTTAAGCAATACTCTGAATGTAGTTCACGTCGAGATAAATAAAAGCAAGATTCAGTGATGCCAAAAAAATTAGGGGTTTATCATAGTGATTCGAGACCAGGCCGAGGCGAATGCCTCAACAAATGAAGAGGTTGGATAATCCCAACTAAAGGACCATGACCAGTGGATAGATTTCCCTAGGTAGGAATGATAAAAGGATAGAGCATTTGTATATAAGGAAGTGACTGATTACCAAACATCAATCTAGAATGGAGATGACCGAATTGGCAATCATATTAAATGCATTATTTGAAGATACCAAGTCTCACTCTAGCGTGTCGTTAGAAAAATTGGTAAATCGGGACAGTATGATCTACGAAAAGACTTGCGAGAGCTTTTAATAAAAAGTGAACAGTTCGACTGAAGGAAGACAATGAAGGTGATAGCCGTCTTCGGGCAGTTAAATTGCAAATGATCCAAGCCTAGTTTGGTGACATGAAGCGAGCTCAATATCATGAAGGAATACATTTAGAGAATTTCTTAGATCAAGTGGACCCACCTTTCACTAATGAAATCATGCAAGAGGAGGTAACTCCAAAATTTATGTTACTAGTAATGAAACTGTATGATTGTTCAAGAGATCCAGTTAAGCATTTAGACACATTTCGATCATGGATGGAGCTCTATAGAGTCCGAGATGCAATTAAGTGTTGGATCTTCTCATTTACGCTCATTGGACCTAGGAGAAAATGGTTTCGCAAGTTGAAGAAGATATGAATAGCCTTCTTTCGTGAATTGACTTGGGCTTTCATTACTCAATTTCTTGGAGGTTGAGATTAGAGGAAACACCCAACTAAATTTCTTAGGAAGACTTGAGACATTTAGAGAATATGTCTCCTGATTTAATAGTATGGCACTCCCAGATTGAGGGCTATACTGATGAAGCACCATTAGCTGTCAAAATAGTTAGGCTCAAAGATGAGCAATTTTTATGGCCAAAGTAGTTGAGGAGATGGTCACAAAGAGAGAAGCGAGAGGAAATCTCGTTAACTGTTATGAAAAATTACGTTTAGGATAAAAAAAAGGGTTTTGAAGTAACACTTCGTGATAAGAAGTTGTCGTTTGAATCAATTCGTGGAAAGGATTAAGAGATAAAAACTTTTATGGTTAAGTATAAGTTTTGCGATTAATAAGGTAATTCGCGTGGATGTTTTGAGAAAAAGAGTTATTGCGTTAAGACCTTCGAAAGCTTTGATGAGTGGTTGAAGTTATTTCGTGAAATGTAGTTAGGCGAGAAGAAAGGACTGGTGAAGAATATGTCAAATTTGATTTGACAGGGGTTAACGTGTAAGATTAAGGATTTAAGCATGGCTGGGTTAAATATTGAATTTACAGTATAGAGTTTTAAGTAGGAGCTGGTGAACTGAGAAGAGTTTAAGCATGACTAAGTTAATTTAAGGGTTCTATAAATAGAAGACTTGGTCATTAAGTAAGCACAAAGATTTTACTAAAAAAAATAATTAAACTGCTACAATTTTACTTTGGCGAGAAGAAGAAAAACAAAGTGTTAAGTGCTGCGATTTGTTCCGCGAGAAGGCTCTGCGAAAAAAGAAGGAAGATGATGATCTTTGGTAAAGTGTGGTGACTGTTTTCTCTTAAATGAATTTATGAACTTTATTATGATTTTTCTTTACTGATTTAGAAGAAGAATTCAAATGAGAAGTATTTCAAAAGAAATTTCTTCAAAAAATTTATATGTTTTCAAGCATGATTTTTAATGTTAAAGCTTGATTTGATGATTATGAATTCAATACTATAAAATGGTTTTCAAACCATTAGTTGTTTCTACGAGATGATGCTAACTTTTATGTGCTCATAAAGAGTCAAGGCCACCATGAGGTGTACAAGGTTACATGGTGATAAGAAGTTGACTTATGCGTTGAAAGAATCGTATAAAGTTTAGCAGCCTGAGCAACAAGGATGAATCTATATGTTCTCGGATGCTGTTGATACAGTAGTCTAAATGCGTTGAAACGAATCTATAAAGTTTAGCAGCCTGAGCAACAAGGATGAATCTATAATTAACTAATGTGTGTTTGTTTGAGATGATTTATGTTATGCAAAGATGTGTTATGCGAAATGGTGTTTATGCAAAATGAATATTGATGTGATTAGAGAGTTGATCTAACTTTATTGTAAAAATGATTACATACATTTTGATACGTTTTGCGAAATGAATTGTTTGTTGATAAAATGATTTGTGTTGGAATTTATGATTTTGCAAAATGGATTTATCAAAGGGCATTGCAAAAAGGATTTCATAAAACCTCACTAAGTCTTTTAGACTTACGTTTTAAAAATCGTATCTTCCAGGAACAGGCGTTTAGGCCAAGTAAAGAAGAAGGTTGAAGGGCTTGCGGCAAGTTGAGAAAACATCCAGGCGTTTAAGGGTTGTTTTTGTTTTGTAAAAGTGTTATAATTGTATAATCTTACCGAACTTCTGTTATTAATAAAGTGTACATTTTGGTTTTGTTATTTATCATTTTTGGCGCTTAAGGTTGACTGTCGTTGTTTAAAGTGGCGGATCCAGAAATTTTACATAGGGGGCACCAGACACTATATAATAAACACACTAAAAAATGTTAAAAAAATATCTCAACGTTTCACTGATGTTCCAATAACATTCATTACATTTGTAGCAATAAAGAAAGACCGACAATTTTCACATGATTTTTTTTGTAATGTAAAAATGTAAATTTAAAATTTGCATACAAAAAAGAAGAGAAAAAATAAATAATAATACCTTTTTCATGGAATATTGTTGAGGGAGTGGAAGTTTGGATCATCAATTTTGTTGCATTTTTTTTTTAAAAATTGTTAGATAACAAACGAGGGCTAGAAAATAAGTTAGGGTTATATCTTAGTTGAGTTTTTTTTTTCCTCTTTTTAAAAAATTATCTTACTTTTAGGAAATCAAATTATCTTCCTTTTGGAAAATCATTGAAATTTAGGAAGAAATTTGATATCTTCTTTTTAGGAAATCATTAAAATTCAAGAAGAAATTTGATATTTAGGGAAAAAAAATTATTGATATTTGAGAAATTTTTTTTTTTTGATTTTTTGAATAAAATCTATTTTGTAATAATTTAGGAAGAAAAACTATTGAGTAAAAATAATTGTAGGAGATGAGATTTAAACTCACAACCAGTGGTTGTTAAGGGGGGCACAACCACTACAGCAAAAGCAGAATTTAGGCAAAATGAAGCTACATTTAATATATATTATAATCTAACACTTCAAAATTAATATTAAAATACAAAAACCGATAATGTGAGGAGGGGCACGTGCCCCTCTGGCCCCTTAATAAATCTGCCCTTGGTTGCTTTTTGAGTTTTGTTGATAGTTTACAAGGAGTTGAGAGTAAGCTTAGCGATAAGACTAGATGCAAAGTTTAAGCTAATTCGCATATACATTTCTTCTATTATCCCTATGTCGGAGGGCTTCTTTCTTGTATTTTCATATGAGGTGAGACTTTCTTGATAACGAGGTTGTTGATATGTTATCCTTTACAAGGAGTATGCCTTACATTGGGATATAGTGATAGACTGATAGTCGTATTTGTCTCTATTGAAGTCTCTAGAGTTTTTCTCTTGTAGACTTGAAGTCTCTTGTATGGCTTCTCGTGAGGGCATTTTCATCAACTTTGTGCAAAGGATCTTGTCCATGGTATTGGGCGTCAATGGTGGATTCTCTAGTAACAAATGTGAATTGATTTGAATCATATATTCGTATTCTATGGATATGTTACTTTGCTTGAAAATTTATGACATACGTTTGGAGACTTTTAGAGTTAGTTGGGGTCCAAGTGTGTTAGGATATTTTGTCAAATAGTGTATAATTCATAATTCTTTTATGAAAATATCTAATGTTCCTATTATTTAGGAATCTTGATAAGATTGTGTCCTTTGATTATGGAAAAAATATCTACATAATATATTCTGAGAATATATATATATTAGTAGATTATGTGTGTGAGTGCGGGCGAAGAACAGGAAGTTTACGAAAAGAGGATTGCAAGTTTGCCCGAAGACAACTGCAAAAGAAGGTGACGAACATCACGAACATCTAATGTTGATCTAATCATTGTAGTTGTATGTGTGATATAATTATGATATAATTATGAAATAACTAAGAATAAGGAGTTGTTGATGAGAAGACAACTGAATTGAGGGATCAGTTCATCAAGACAAGGGGAGCCTGGAACAGTCTTCAAAGAGATTCTGCACATCCTCAGGGGAGCCTGAGTTTACTATGCACACCTTTAGGGGGAGCCTGAGTTTACTAATAATTATGATATAATTATTTAATGTAACCAGTGAGATAATTGCATATTATGAATCTCAATAATACTCCTTATCTGAGCAGAGAAGCTCCCCAGATGTAGACAATATTTGTCGAACTGGGTTAACAAAGTGCACTGTGTTTATTTACTGTCTATGTGCTTTAGCTAAATGAATAGGCCTAAGCTTGTGATATAGCTAAGAGATATTTAACTTGCTTTTTTGAAAGTGGATATTGTCATGCTCTGATGAGTAGTTGATTTTGCTTTGCTGATCTATGAGAGGAAGAGTTTCTTCTGTGAAGTAACCCCACTTTAACCATTTAGTCTGAGAGAAACATTAATGGTGTAGCGTGGAGGGGTATGAAATTTTACACATTGCATGCTCACCTTTGAGTCTCCCAGCAATGTTTTTTGTAAATACTGATCTCCAATTTTACACATTACATGCTCACATATTATACACATTTTTTTTAATCTTTCAAAAAAGTTAAACACAATCTCCAAGATCATTTTTTTTTTAAGAAGTATACTAATTAATTAACAAGTGTTTTGTGTTTTTGGTTGGATTATGTGTGCAGCTATTTATAATTGGTTTGATGACATTGACAGTGTTTCTAAGAACTAGAATGGAAATTGATGTTGAAGATGACAATTACTTCATGGGAGCCCTTTTTTTTGCTCTCGTTTTACTTCTTGTTGATGGGTTTCCAGAATTGGTTATGGCTATTCAAAGACTTGAAGTTTTCTATAAACAAAAACAGTTCTATTTCTACCCAGCTTGGGCCTATGCTATTCCAGCTTCCATTCTCAAGATCCCTCTTTCCCTCGTCGAATCCTTAGTTTGGACTTCTCTTACTTACTACGTCATTGGCTTCACCCCTCAACCTATCAGGTTAGTTTTCATGAACTCTTTAGTTTGTAACCATTCTCAAAATGCCATAATTTGGATTGAACGCTTAGAACTTCTTTTCTTTTTTCTTTTTTAATTTTTGGTTATAGGTTCTTTCAACAATTTATTATTCTGTTTGGGGTGCATTTATCAGCATTGTCCATGTTTAGAATGATAGCTTCAATCTTCCAAAGCAATGGTGCTTCCTTTACAGTAGGCAATTTTGTAATATTATTTGCCTTGTTATTTGGTGGCTTCATCATCTCCCATCATAAGTTTTCTTAATAACTAAGGTCTCTGTTAGATTACGATTTCATTCTTTAAAACTACGTACGTTTCATTTCTCCCGCAGTATGATATTCAAGCATCATAGAGAGAGAGTTTGATTTTCAATTTTTGGAATTATGCAGCATCCATGCCAGCTTGGTTGAAATGGGGTTTTTGAGTTTCACCAATTAGTTATGGAGAAATTGGCCTTTCTCTCAATGAATTTCTTGCACCAAGGTGGCAAAAGGGGTTTCAAGATACTTCACCTGAAGATTTGTCATAGTTCTTTTCAGAGTTTGTGCTCATATTTAAGCATTTGTGATTATATTATTTATTATTTGTTTTGTTCTTTTAACAGTTTTAATGATTATTCAATTAAAACGATCTATCATAAAAAGAAGTCTTTACCTTATTCTGGGTGTAAATTCATCTATTTATCAGATTAACAATTCTTTTGTATTGCACTGTTGATCACACGAAATCACCAGTTAATCGTCAGTTCCAAGTGTAGACCAAATGTCAAGAATTAGTGAATTTGAATGACATTTCATGCTTCTTATTGAGTATTGATTGAAGCATAGTACTAATGTTTATAGTTTCCCCTTGATGAACACTAACAGACGACCGGCATCCATTTCACTCAGACTCTCATTAAAAATGCAGCCAGTAATGAAAAAAAAGAAATTTAGAATGCTCAGGAATTAACTTCTCGTGATCAAATGATATATATAAATGAAATTGGCTTTTTCTCGTGAGATTTTGGTTAAGTTACACTCATAGATCAACATGTTTTTTGAGTTTTGATTCCCTGGATTGTTGATAGATTCTCAGTATGCTTGAAAGGCGCCACAGTTCAAATTCTATCTCGTTATCATTCTACATATCATAAATTAAATTGTTTATGTGCAGTTTATTACTTACACCACTTGCCAATAGCAGATGGACGGGTAAGAACTCTCTCCTCTCTTGATCATATTGAACTAATATCTGCTGTCTTTTATTTATTGATCCTCTTGTTAAACCAAATCCTGACATGATAGGGGGCATTTATAAAATTTAGACAGCCTTTGTAGGTTTCTTGTAATTTGATTGTAAACACCTTTGTTTCAATCAAACAGTTGCATTGCATTATGGTTTTATTTATTCCCTTCAGCTAGGGCCTCCCTTTTATTTCCCTTATAAATGACACATTTCATGTGCTTTTTTCTGCCTTGGCATTCATAAGCATCATCTTTCTCTTAAGAATTTGTTTACCCTGAAAACAAAACCAACAAAAAGGTTATAGCAGGAAAATGAACACAAGATCCATGAATTTGCGTTTATAAATCTAGGATGAATTCTCAATAGGTACACAAAATACTGTAGAAATTGCATTCTTACATCGCCTCAATGCTTGGAATATGTTTCATCTTTAGTGAAGGCAAAAACGTCCATAAGATCTATGGATTGGAACAGTATCTCTATAGGTACCACTACAACTTTGATTTTTACTTTTTCCCATGCAGAAGAGAGACTCGTTTAGAAATGGTTGGAAATGTTTTCCGAAAAATTTCAATATGGATTAGCATAATTTAGTACTCTTGATCTGAAATTTACTTCAAAATACTTGTGCATATATGTCCCAAATAAATAAGTGTTGAGTGTTGTGGAAGTTTTGTAACTTGTTTTGTATAATTCTTTTAGATATCATGATTGCACTTGTGGAAGTTCTGTATTTTTTGTAACATAGTTTGAGAAATTACATCTTTGTTGACCCATCCCTTATAAAATGTATTATTGCTTCTTCTCTACAAGGTACATTCTTCTCTGTTATGTTTACCTTCATTTGTAGTTTCTTTAGTTTTATTTTGCTTATGCCATTGCCTTTCTATATATAGTTTCTTTAGTCTTAGAATTAGAAGTTAAAGTTCTTAGTTTTAATGCTATTCTTATTTTGTTTGTAGATTTCAAGGAGTTGAGGATAACAATTAGTGAAATTTTGATCAGTTTGGAGTTATCCACGAGCGTTGTAGTGCTTGGAGGGTGATGACTCTATTTCTTATTATTACATATACTCATGTTTTATGATGAAGAACGATGTTCATAACTCGTTTGTAATATGAATAAGAACGATATGTTTCTATGTTGTAAGTATGTAAATGACCAACTATATGTATATGTTCAATGATATATATATATATCCAATTTGTTAGTTATTTGATTGAAAGTTTAGGTTGATTCAAGAAATGTAAATAGTTCAATTGATCATGTTGTATACCATTGTTGGACTTCAAAACAGGTGCAATATAATTATATGGGTATTTCAAATTGTACAATTTTTCATTTGAAAGGAAAAAAAAGTTTTGACATGCAAAACGAGTCAAGAATAAACAAATTCTTGACGTTCATAAACTGTCAAGTATAATTTTACTTGACACTTAAAAACTGTCAAACAAAAACCTCCCTTATTCTTGACACTGGATTACTTGACGCATAAAAAGCGTCAAGTAATCTCATATACTTGACGCTTTTTACCTGTCAAGTATAATTGTACTTGACACTTAAAAACTGTCAAGTAAAACTCTCTTATTCTTGACACTGGATTACTTGATGCATTGAAAAGCGTCAAGTAAACAAATACTTGACAGTTTTTAAGCATCAAGTAAAGCCTTTTTTGTAGTAGTGTTTGTTTTTTAATTCATTTATTTAATCTTCCTCTTAATTAACAAGAGCCAATCCTTTTTTTACTGTAGACCAATGCTCCGTTGTAAGAGACACGCAAAAAAGTTTGGCTAGTGGATTCCAAGTTTGGTATCTTTTAGGTATTGTTCGGATGAAAGATTATATATTTGGAGGATTTTGAAGAAATTTCCATCAAATTTTGGTATTTTTTCACTACTACAAAAAGCGTCAAGTAATCAACTGTCAAGTATAGTCCTATTACTTAACACTCAAAAAACGTCAAGTACTCTATTGCTTGACATCATTTTTGTGTCGTAAGATAGTATATTTGACGTTGTTTACGTGCCAAGTAAGAGATTGTGTTTGACAGTTTTTTAACGTAAAGTAAGATCATATATTTGACAATATTTACACGTCGAGTAAGATATATACTTGACTCTATTTACTTGTCAAGTGAGATAGTATACTTGACACTATTTACACGTCGAGTAAGATATATGCTTGACTTTATTTACCTGTCAAGTGAAATAGTATATTTGACATTATGTACATGTCAAGTAAAATGGTATATTTGACTCAAATAAGATAGTATACGTGACATGTATTTAACGTCATGTATACAGTTTATTAATATATTAAATATACTAAATTTTTCATTTTTCATTTTTCATTTTTCATTTCCTGCATTACATACATTTGTTTCATTAAGACATATCCATAAACAAAACAAATTCTCCAACCAACAGTTACACAACAAAAAAAAGGACAAAAAGTTTAGTATAATATGTAAACCAACAATAATTTCATTCTTCTCAACAATGTCATCAACAATTACACAATTCCAATCCAATACAGCCAACTAAAATTTCCTATTTGTGTCTTATTCCAAAATATTAAATGATAATAGCTGTCTTATATAATAAAAATTAAATTTTATCCCCATATATCTTCTGCCCTCATAATGGCTATGAACAAAACATTTGCACAAAAAAGGTTATGAGCATTCCCATATCTTAGCCATTTACAAAATTAACAAGATCATATCTAGGTGTGTCTATCATATGTACCGAGCTAAAAATTCAGCCCACTCCTTTCGTACTTCATCCAATTCAAGTTGTGTGTATGGGCTTCTCGTATCAATCTATAAAACATAAAAAGTATAATACACTTTGTAAAATATTTGAGTTAGTCATATTATACTATCTATAACGTTTACAATGTAAATAGTTTTAAAACATACCCCATCAGTGATAATGTTTGTGTCCTTAGTCACAATTTCTCCCATGTATCTCATGACATAATATCGACATTCAACAGTACCTACTTGTAAAGGACACTATAACACAACCAATTAACAATGCATATATATTATATTATGTGCTAGATTAAAATAAAATTTATTTTATAAATATATTTACCTTTACCGCTTTCCAAAATGTTGTTTTTCTTGTCTTTTATAAATTCTTTTGAGATTGAAAAATTGTCAAGGCCCTATATTTCCCAAAGTATATAGTATAATTCAAAATTAAATAAATTTTTTTGGGATAAAAAAAAAAACATAAATGGAGTTAGCTTACATATTCGTTATGTACTTGATATCTTCTCGGAAACTTGTTCTCAATGAGTCAAGATGGTACACCACATCATCATATACATTAATGACTACTAATGACTAGTGATCACTAAATGAAATATATGTGCAAGTAATTAGTATTTTGCTACTAAGCACGTTTGAATTGATAAAAATTATATTTACCCGGGATTATAAGGAGTAATAACCAATTGATCTTGTTTAGAAATCATTAATCTACTACAAAGGTTTCGAGCTCTAATCTCTCGAGTACTATGGCCAGTTGAAATAAGTGATGGATCTACAAAAACATACTTTGAAACCTTCTTTAAATCAATAATGAGTGAGTGTAAGTACCTACAATAAATCAATTGCACACATCAACTTATTACTAATTAAAAAGTGTGAGTACATATATCATAAATAAATAACATTTACTTACGTGATATAAGCGACCATTGATAAAATCTTCATTTTTTGCATGTTGGAAAAATCAATGACATCTTCTCGCAAGGCGTAACTCTTTCGACGTATACCAAATAACTCAAAAGGTAGTTGAAAGGAAAAACTAGACCCATCAACCATTACCCTTTTAGCATATCGGAGAATATATTTCAATTGAATTGGTAGATTGGATGGTACACTAGTAACTTCCACCTCCTTTGTCATCGACCTTGAAGCTTTTACCTAACACAATTAAGTAAAAATCTAAGAACTCATATACGTAAAATTATTTGTTTACAATCCACCTTCACATTTACCTCATTCTTTGATATATGTGGCTTAGTAGTAATCACTTCCTCCTCTTCCACTTCCTCCTCTTTTACCACCTTCTTCTTTAATGTAAGTGATATTGGTGGTACACTAGTAGCAATCTCTTTCTTCACTTTTACCATGTTTTCTAAATTTGTATCACTAACCATCTTCTTTAAAACTATCTTCTAGAACCATCCAAAATGTCAAAAGCACATATTAATGATAACTTCACTTTGATAAACAATTAATATTGTAATTTTACTTTAGAAATAAAAATTTTACCTTCTTCTGGACTTTATTTGTAACGCCCTTAGAAAAAAAAAAGAGAGAAAAAAAAAGGTAATAATAAAAATAATAAGATTTTATTATTAATTATTAAATATATTATTATTATTATTATTAAATAAAGCAAAAGAAAAAAAAAAAAGGGGGAAATTAAAATTTTCCCGCTTCCTCCTCACAGCCCCCCCCCCCTCTCTTCACTTCTTCCTCCGCGTGCAAAGAACCCCCCTTCTCCATTAATTTTTTTTCTTTTTTCTTTCTTTCTTTCTTTTCTTCTTCTTTTTCTTTCCTTCTTCTTCTCCTTCTTTCTACCCTAGCAACAGCCGGCCGCCCTCTCCTTCCGTCCGACCGGCGAAGCCAAGCGCAACCTCCCAGATCTTCACGTCCTAACCCAGCCTGCTGCGTCCTCACGCCCTCTTCCCGTCCCGTCTCCATCCGTTCACGCCTAGCCGATGCGTCCCCTCACCTTTCGCGACCAAACCCAGCCCAAACGAAGCCGAGCGTTTTTCTTCTCTCCTCGTCAGGTCGCGTCCGCACGAACTCGACTACGTTGCCGGACTCCATCTCCGCCGCGCGTTCTTCATCCACCGGTCGTGGGTTGTAAGTTGTCATCCACCTCCGTTATCGATTGAATCTGTTTTGCCCACATCGATTTCACTATTTGAAGAACGCTTCTGCTTACTGTGAAGTATTGGTTGGTGTGTGGTAAGAATAAATTTTGGATTTTGTTGTTTTCATGGATAATGATGATACTACTATTGGGTTTAATCAATTGTAGGAATGTTTGATTATTGAAGGTACCCGATTGAAGTCGACGAGCGAAATCCTTTGAAATTCTCTATAGTTGGAGTGGGTTCGTTCCTCCACTAACTGGGTAGTGCTAAATTCACATGGGTGATTTAGATGCTTGGAGCTACTTGGAAAATATGTTGATTTCTGTTTGTTTATGTTCTGGTTGTAATTGTGGAAATTGCTCGATTGAAGAAGCTTACCTAACGCCAAGGTAAGGGGCTTTCTACTGGACTCAAATAAAAAGAATTAAGATGCATTGACTATATGGACTGAAATGTTATGTCTGGACTGAGTAGTGAATGACGTTTTATACTGTGTGTTTGGGTGTGGACTGAAAGTTTAATGTGTATTGTGCTTGACTGAATGAAATTTATATATGTATGTATGGATTGACGTGGACTTGTTGTCTAGCGTATGTTGTGACTGCTGGGCTATTTATGTGGCTGACTGATGTAGTGATATGTTTCGACTGTCCTTGAGTGAAATTTGGATAATATGGTTGTTTGAGGTTAAAGGGGGAGCTTATGTGATAAGGAAATTTGACTGTATTGGGAATGATTTTTTAGATGTTTAGAATGGACTGAGGGGATAAATTATTAGTTTCCTAGTGGATAGTTACCCTGCGGGTGTCCTTCGGGATCATCTCCTTTATGTGCATCCTTCGGGAGCACTAGACTGATATGTGCATCCTACGGGATCACAAGACTGTGATTGTGCAGGGTACACCATAGGATGCTAATAATTTATTTTCCCCTAACGGGACCAGTAGTGGGTCTCTTACTGAGTATATTAATACTCACCCTTTTTTTATGTTTAACTTTTCAGGCAAAGGTAACACGAGGGGCAGACCGACGAGGGACAAGAAGGACCCGTGAATTGCCATAGGGACTGTCTTTAAACTGCTTCCGCTGACGGTTTGAAAATATTTTGATATAACTACTAAGTCTACAAATAGTTAAATTTTGTATTTTTGAAATAGGGCCCGATTTAAAATTTCCCTCGTTTTCTTACGGTTTTAAACTAAATCTTGCTATGTCTTTTGTCAACAAACGATTTTGAGTAAAGTGACGACTTAGACGGACAAGGTCAAAAAGTCTGGGTCGTCACAGTTTGGTAATCAGAGCCTAAGTTTTAAGTTCTGTAGACTGACTTATGATTTAAGTCCATGTTTTTTGTGTCCCTATGGCTAGCACGATCCTTCGTCACTCGTCAGGTACGCTTTCATGATTTATATGTATGATTTTATGAACATGACCTTGCCTAAGTTAAACTAGACTGACTAAGGACCTTTGGATGTTTAAGACTAAAAGGAAAATTTTTGGTGGATGTTAGGAAACCATGCCGCCAAGGAGAGGTGCACGTAGGGGTGGTTTTAGAGGCCGAGGTAGAGGAGCAGGGTGTAGTCAGCCTGCTGTGGGCCAAACTGACCAGCGTGTCCCTGCTGCACCTGTTACTCAAACGGATTTGGCAGCCTTGTCTGCTCACCTAGAGCAGAGAATCGCAGAGCTTATTGCTGCTGCTATGGTTCAGAACCAGCCTGCAACCAGTGGTTCCCCCTGTAATAGTAGCTCCATCTGTAGACCCCATGTGTAGGGACCGGTCGTACAACAGCCACAGATGTTACCAAATCAGCTTTCTGCAGAGGCGAAACACTTGAGGGACTTTAGGAAATACGACCCTCAGACTTTTGATGGATCACTGGAGGATCCTACCAAGGAGAAGTTGTGGTTGTCTTCTGTGGAGAACCATTTTTAGTTATATGAGATGCCCAGAAGAGCACAAGGTTCAGTGTGCTGTCTTTCTCCTTAGGGATAGAGGTATTATCTGGTGGAGGTCCACACTGCGTATGTTGGGTGGAAAGTTGGACCAGATCACGTGGGACCAGTTTAGAGATTGCTTCTATACCAAGTTTTTCTCGGCTAACCTTAGAGATGCTAAAAGCCAGGAATTCTTGGAATTGAAGCAAGGACACATGACAGTTGAGGAGTACGATCAGGAGTTCGACATGTTGTCGCGCTTCGCCCTTGAGCTTGTTGGTAATGAGCAGGCCAGAGCTGAGAGGTTTGTTAGAGGATTAGAGATGAGATCAGAGGCTTTGTGTGAGCACTAAAGCCCTCCACTCAGGCTGAAGCACTGCGTCTGGCAGTGGATGTGAGTATTGGAAAGGACGAGGTTCAGCCAAAGAGTGTTGACAAGGGAACCTCATTTAGTCAGAGAGAAAAGGCGGAGCAAAAGTTCGTTGAAGTTCCTCAGAGGAACATGAGGTCAGGTGGCAATTTTCGCCGTTTTCAGCAGAGTCCCTTTGGGGCAGGTAAAACTGCCAGAGAGAAACAGTCGTGCAACACTTATGGGAAGCGCCATCTGGGTCGCTGTCTATTTCGGGACAAGGATTTGCTTCAAGTGTAGGCAAGAGGGGCATACGGCTGATCATTGTCCTTTTAGGCCTACTGAGTTTGGGCAGAGCAGTCACGGAGCGAGAGCACCACAACAGGGCAAAGTTTTTGCTACTAAAGGTTGCGAGGCAGAAAGGACCGGCACAGCTGTTACAGGTACGCTATCCAGTGTTGGGGCACTTTGCCTTAACTTTGTTTGACTCTAGTTCCTCTCACTCTTTTATATCGTCGATATTTGTAACCATGCATGCTTAGAAGTGGAGCCCCTAGATTACGTTTTATCCGTGTCTACACCATCTGGGGAAATTATGTTGTCGAAGGAAAAGATTAAAGCATGCCAAATTGAGTTAGCTGGTCGTGTGATGGATGTAACCTTGTTAGTATTGGATATGCATGATTTTTGACGTAATTTTAGGCATGGATTGGTTGGCTGCCAATCATGCCAGTATTGATTGTTTCTCGTAAGGAGGTAGTGTTTAGTCCTCCTACCGAGCATATTTTTTAAGTTTAAAGGGGTAGAGACTGTAGTCATACCTAAAGTAATTTCAGCTATGAAGGCCAGTAAGTTACTCAACCAGGGTACCTGGAGTATCTTGGCCAGTGTGGTGGATACTAGGGAAGTTGAGATTTCTTTGAACTCAGAACCGGTAGTAAGAAGAATATCCTGATGTATTTCCAGAAGAGCTTCCAGGACTTCCGCCTCACAGGGAGATTGATTTTGCTTATTGAGTTGGAGCCGGGTACCGCTCCATCTCTAGAGCCCCTTACAGGATGGCTCCTGCTGAATTGAAAAGAATTAAAGGTACAGTTACAAGAATTGCTTGACAAAGGTTTTATTCGACCTAGCGTATCGCCTTGGGGTGCACCCGTACTGTTGTTGAAGAAGAAGGATGGATCGATGCGTCTTTGTATAGATTACAGATAACTTAATAAGGTGACAGTCAAGAATAGGTATCCACTGCCCAGAATAGATGATTTGTTTGATCATTTCAAGGAGCCACTGTATTCTCTAAGATTGATTTACGCTCGGGTTACCATCAGTTGAGGATTAAAGACGGTGATATTCCTAAGACTGCTTTTCGTTCGAGGTATGGACATTATGAATTCATTGTAATGTCTTTTGGATTGACAAATGCACCTGCTGTATTTAT
This sequence comes from Cucumis hystrix, assembly GCA_025688845.1. Taxonomy (NCBI): domain Eukaryota; kingdom Viridiplantae; phylum Streptophyta; class Magnoliopsida; order Cucurbitales; family Cucurbitaceae; genus Cucumis; species Cucumis hystrix. The sequence goes on from CM046889.1 coordinate 13,845,973, forward strand.
GGATCTGATGAACAGGGTGTTTAAGGACTTCTTAGACACTTTTGTAATAGTCTTCATTGATGACATTTTAGTTTATTCCAAGACCGAGGCTGAACATGAGGAACATTTGCATAAGAGTTTTTAGAGACTCTTCGAGCGAATAAACTTTATGCTAAAGTTCTCAAATGTGAATTCTGGTTGAAGCAGGTGGCTTTCCTTGGTCATGTGGTTTCTAGTGAGGGAGTTTTCTGTGGATCCTGCAAAGATTGAGGCTATTACAAGTTGGTCTCGGCCTCTACTGTCAAGGGAGATTCGTAGTTTTCTGGGCTTAGCAGGTTATTACCGGAGGTTCGTTGCAGATTTTTCTCGTATAGAGCTACTCCCTTGACCCAGTTGACCAGGAAGGGGACTCCTTTTGTTTGGAGCCCAGCTTGTGAGGATAGTTTTCAGAACCTTAAGCAGAGGTTAGTTACTGCACCGGTCCTTACAGTACCGGATGGATCTGGGAATTTTGTGATTTACGGTGATGCTTCTAAGAAAGGATTGGGTTGTGTTTTGATGCAGCAGGGTAAGGTGGTTTGCATATGCCTCTCGTCAGTTGAAAAGCCATGAGCAGAACTACCTACACATGATTTAGAGTTGGCAGCAGTAGTGTTTGCACTGAAAATTTGGAGACATTATTTGTACGGTGAAAAGATACAAATCTTTACTGACCATAAGAGCCTGAAATACTTCTTCACCCAGAAGGAGTTAAATATGAGATAACGAAGGTGGCTCGAGTTAGTAAAAGATTATGACTTGTGAGATATTATATCATCCAGGTAAAGCGAATGTGGTAGCTGATGCTCTTAGTAGGAAAGTATCACATTCAGCAGCGCTTATTACTAGTCAGGTACCGATACATCGAGACCTTGAGAGAGCTGAGATTGCAGTATCTGTAGGGGCAATTGCCTCACAGTTAGCTCAGTTAACAGTGCAACCAACTCTGAGGAGAAGATTATTGATGCTCACAATAGTGATCCTAATTTGGAGGAGAGACGTCGCCTCGTAGGACAGGACAGACTGATGAGGTTCTCCATATCCTCTAATGGTGGACTGTTGTTTGAGAGACGTCTGTGTGTGCCAGCAGACACTGCAGTCAAGACCGATTTACTGAATGAGGCCCATAGTTTCTCCATTTTCCATGCATCCTGGTAGTACGAAAATGTATCAGGATTTGAAACGAGTGTATTGGTGGCGTAATATGAAGAGGGAAGTGGCCGAGTTTGTTAGTAAGTGTTTAGTGTGCCAACAGGTTAAGGCACCTAAGACAGAAACCAGCAGCTTTGTTGCAGCCCTTGAGTGTGCCAGAGTGGAAATGGGAGAACGTGTCGATGGACTTTATTACAGGACTGCCTAGAACCTGAAGGGTTTACACAGTGATTTGGGTTGTTGTAGACAGACTTACGAAGTCAGCACATTTTGTTCCAGGAAAGTCCACTTATACTGCTAGTAAGTGGGCACAGTTATATTTAACTGAGATTGTAAGACTGCATGGAGTGCCTGTGTCTATTGTTTCTGACAGAGATGCACGATTTACTTCCAAGTTTTGGAAGGGACTTCAGACTGCCATGGGCACGAGGTTTGGATTTTAGTACGGCTTTTCATCCACAGACTGATGGTCAAACTGAACGTTTGAACCAAGTTTTAGAGGATATGCTACGAGCTTGTGTTCTAGAGTTTCCAGGTAGTTGGGACTCTCACTTGCATTTGATGGAGTTTGCTTATAATAACAGTTTTCAGGCTACCATCGGCATGGCACCGTTTTGAAGCTTGTATGGTAAATGTTGTAGACCCCTGTTTGTTGGAATGAGGTTGGTGAACAGCGATTGATGGGTCCTGAGTTGGTTCAGTCTACTAATGAGGCTATTCAGAAGATTAGAGCACCGTATGCAAACAGCGCAAGTAGACAGAAAGCTATGCTGATGTGAGACGGAAAGACCTTGAGTTTGATGTGGGAGATAAGGTGTTCTTGAAGGTAGCACCTATGAAGGGTGTTATGCGTTTTGAAAAGAAGGGGAAGTTGAGTCCTCGTTTTGTGGGACCGTTTGAGATTTTAGAGAGAATTGGTGTTGTGGCGTATCGTTTGGCATTGCCAATCTCTCTCTGCAGTTCATAAATGTTTTCCATGTTTCGATGTTGAGGAAGTATGTGGCAGATCCATCTCATGTGGTGGACTATGAACCACTAGAGATTGACGAGAATTTGAGCTATGTGGAGCAACCAGTTGAGATTCTGGCTAGTGATGTGAAGATGCTTCGTAAGAGGAATTTCTTTAGTGAAGGTGTTGTGGCGCAATCACCCAGTTGAAGAGGCAACC
>CM046889.1:13848709-13923894 GCA_025688845.1 Cucumis hystrix
CCTAGTGGATAGTTACCCTGCGAGTGTCCTTCGGGATCATCTCCTTTATGTGCATCCTTCGGGAGCACTAGACTGATATGTGCATCCTACGGGATCACAAGACTGTGATTGTGCAGGGTACACCATAGGATGCTAATAATTTATTTTCCCCTAACGGGACCAGTAGTGGGTCTCTTACTGAGTATATTAATACTCACCCTTTTTTTATGTTTAACTTTTCAGGCAAAGGTAACACGAGGGGCAGACCGACGAGGGACAAGAAGGACTCGTGAATTGCCATAGGGGACTGTCTTTAAACTGCTTCCGCTGACGGTTTGAAAATATTTTGATGTAACTAAGTCTACAAATAGTTAAATTTTTTGTAAACAGCATTTAAAATTTTGTATTTTTGAAATAGGGCCTGATTAAAATTTCCCTTCGTTTTCTTATGGTTTCAACTAAATCTTGCTATGTCTTTTGTCAACAAACGGTTTTGAGTAAAGTGACGACTTAGATGGACAAGGTCAAAAAGTCTGGGTCGTCACATTATTCCTGGAGCAACTACCATTCTCGGATGTTGCCATGTTTTGAACTTTCTCTTCCAGTTCTCGAATGCGTTGACGAAGTGCTTCATTTTCATCAATAATTTGTTGGGTTGTATCCACCTTTTTTGACTTTCTTGGTTTGGCTTTGTGAAAATAAACATTGAGTGTAATGAAACCACCCACACCACGTACTTGACCACCATATTATGGAGTACCCAAAGCTTGAGTCAATGCATCATTAGGTGATTCATCTTTCTTGGAGAGTGGATTTGCATTGCTATTCAAAATCTCATCCTAAAAGGAGTAAAATTTGATAAGTAATATGTAAAATATATATTCATGTGATTTTGATGCACATGTAACATTAAGAATCTTACTATTTGATTGGCAACATTTTGTACATCTTCGTTCATGTACCCTCCATTTTTTTTTGTTCGAGCTTTTTTCCACATATTAGCTCTTCCAAAATCCTATTCATTGGAAGGATCCTTTTTCTCCATATAATTAAGCATGTCGTAGTTAAATTTAAGAATATCTATAAAATACTATAACATTTTTAATTACCATATCCTCGACAAGATTTTCATAACCTCTTCTTGACATATTATGGGTATATTTGCTCCTCTTTCTTCAATTTTGTTGTTCACTTCGCACTTTCTATACAGATTTTATGTAAAAAAGATTAAAATAAACAATCATGGTTTATATTATGATTGATTTTGCTACAAGATAAAAGGTTTATACCTGACATTCAGGAGACAGTCTTGACTTGACAAACTCTTACCAAACATGTGTATCAATTATGTGAGAATACAATGAAGGTGGATCTATCATGAGTTGCGGTTCATCCACAAAGGGGATAATATATTATGTCGTCAACCAACTCTTGAATTGACAAAATGACGAAACTCCAGCCATTTTCATAATGACCATCAACTACAAATGCTCCTTAGACAAACCAAACAATGCATGAGAAAAAATAACCTCTATGCACTAAGTATCAATATATGCATGATTGGCTACCATAGCTGCAAGATAGCCACACATAGTACAACTCAAAATATACAATAACTGTGTAATATATGCATGATTGGCTACCAAGGCTACAGGATAGCCACAACATAGTATGACTCAAAATATACAATAAGTGTGTAATATTTGCATGATTTCCAAATGAGAAAGGATGATTACATACCTTAACCATATTGTATATTTTTTTCTTTCAACTCAGTCGGCACCAGCTTCCAAGATGCATGTGTAATTGGGATATGATGATGCACACAAGATCCAATGAAAGATTGTAATTTATGCCCATTCTCGCCAATTGGTACTCCATTTTCATTATAGTCAATTACTATTTTCTCCCCCGTACTCCTAATTCTTGTAACGTCATGCATCAATGTCAGTCCTCTTGTTTTCCTTTTCTCGTTCTCCGATGCTTCAACTTGTTGCAATTCATCTGTATTTGCATTATCCAAACCTACTTTGATGTCGTCCAATCCAAGTGCTAAGTCCTCATCACTTGCTAGCTCCATTGTATAAGAATCAACCTGAGAAAAAAATAAAGTTAAATTAGATAAGTGTAAGATGCAAAATATTCATAAAAACTAGTAAGTAAAAACCCACCCAAACATTTACTCATTAGGAATCCATGTGCCTTCACAATCAGATCGTACATATGTTGGAGTGTTATCGTCTAAATCAAGTCTAGATTCAATATCTAACGTAGCTTTAGGCATTCCTTGACAATTTAGAATTGTATTTCCAAGTTCGTCATCATTGTATTGATCCTCAAAATCTCTTTGTGGTGGAGTAAGAACAATAGTCCATTGACTATCACTTGGATCCTCAACAAAAAACACTTGTCTTGCCTAGATTGCTAGTATGAAAGAATCGTTCTTGTGCCCTATTCTATTTAAGTCAACTAACACAAACCCAAGCTCGTCAGTTTTGATACCACCACTATTTTCAACCCAATCTTATTTAAAAATTGCAACCTTGAATGTATTATAATTAAGTTCCCAAATCTCTTCTATCACACCATAAAATGACATTTCTCCAATTATAGGATTTTTATCTTTCGAGCTACATACTTGCATTGTTTTTGCAACTAAACTGACTCCACTATTTTGTACAATTTTGTTTTTGTCATGCGACTTTGTGTGGTAGTGACATCCATTAATAGCGTAACTATTGTAAGTAGTCACAACTGGATGAGGGCCGTGAGTAATCCATCGCAAGTTATCTGAAATCTCAACATCTCCGTTGCAAGTTTCGTTCCAACCTAAGTGACAACGACTTTGAAAATTAGAACATAAATGATAAAGGATAATGTTAAATATCTAATTTCATGTTATACCTTTTCTCGTAACCAAGCTATGAAGGTCTTGTTGTGTTCATCTTGAATCCATTTTTGGTTTTTTGATCTACTTCGGTGTTGTTGTTGAAATGTGATCAAATGCTTCCTTGTAAAGTAGAACAAGAGGTTGAAATGCAATTACTTTAAATTTCATGAATTTCAATGAAATAAATGGATTATAGAGAGAAGAACTTACTCTATATATGGTTGCACATCAACGGTATTCTCCAAAACATATCGATGTGCTTGATGTAAAAGCTCTCGTTCAGGTATGTTAGTAACTTCACTTAACAATAGTCTACCAAGTTCTGAATTGTCAGAATTGTCTCTTAACTTTTGACAACCAAGTCCAATAGGATCTACTCCACATACAAATTTTGAACAAAATTCAACAGCTTCTTCTAATATATTACCTTCAGCAATACAACCCTCTGGACGATGTCGATTCCTCACAGCATGTTTTATAACCTTCACAAACCTTTCAAATGGATACATCCATCGCAAATAAATGGGCCTACAAAGTTTTACTTCTCTAACAAGGTGTACAGTGAGATGCACCATTATTGTGAAGAATGAAGGAGGGAAGTATTTCTCTAGTAAACATAATGTAATAACAATGTCTTCTTGCAACTTCTCTACTTGTGTAACATCTATAACTTTGTTGCATATAGAATTGAAAAAAAGTCACAGACGAGTTATAGCATATCAAACATGTTTTGGAAGCATAGATTTGATGGCAACAGAGAGCAATTGTTGTAAGAGGACATGACAATCATGAGATTTTAGACCATTCAATTTTGAATCTTCTATTGACACAAGATTCTCAACATTGGAAGAGTAACCCCGAGGAACTTTCATTTCTGATAACGTCTTCAAAAGAAAACATTTTTCTTTCTTAGCAAGAGTATAACAAGCAGGGGGAATGAATATTTTTTTATCCTCATTAATAGGAGTAAGCTTAGGTCAAATCTTTAAATAAGCTAAATCGCATCTAGCATTCAAACCGTCCTTAGTTTTTCCTGGAATATCGAGAAGTGTACCTAAAATATTCATGCAAATGTTTTTCTCAATATGCATCGCGTCTAAACAATGTCTAACATGAAGATGCTTCCAATGAGGGAGCTCGAAAAAAGCAAACTGCCTATTCCAACAACTCTTGGTGCTTCTTTTAGAGTGTTTTCTTTTCTTGTTTACTTTTCCTCTTTGAAAGTCAAGATCTTTAGTTTTTTCAAATACAACCTTCCCAGAAAAAGGTTCGAGAATACTTCCAAGTTCTCGCTGACCATTAAACGATTTCATTTGACGACGAAAAGGATGATTCTGTGGTAGAAATTTTCGATGCCCAAGGTATGCCATTTTTTTCCCATATTTCAATCGTATTGAAGATGTGTTATCTCCACAAATTGGACATGCCTTATACCCTTTCACACTACATCCACTAAGGTTTCCATATGCTGGAAAATCATTAATCATCCATAATAAAATTGTTCTTAAGTTGAATAGTTCTTAATTGTAGGCATCATAACATTGTACACCACTTCCCCACAAAAGTTTTAAATCATCAATCAATGATTTTAAGTATATCCCAATGTCATCCCCTGGTTGCTTTGGACCTCAAATCAATATTGTTAACATCATGAACTTTCGTTTCATACACAACCATGGGGAAAGATTATAAATCACCATCACAACTGGCCAACAACTGTCACTACAAGAAAAAGAAGCTTTCACGATGCCCGAAACGTCGCTGAAAGCAACGTCGGTGTTGCTCGACTTTCCGCAACGTTTGTGCTAAGGCGTACTCATTATTTTATTGTTTCACTTTTCTGCGACGTCCGTCCTGGACACATTGCGGAAAGCCGAACGATTCGTTTTGGTCAAGAGTTTCTGCGACCACATCACCTCCACGTCGCAGAAAGTGGACTGATTAATTTATTGTTTCACTTTTCCGCAATGTCTGTCCCGGAGACGTCGCTGTAAGTCGAACGATTCTTTTTGGTCCAGAGTTTCCGTGACGCACGTAGTCTGTACATCGCTGAAAAGTGGACTCATTAATTTATTGTTTCACTTTTCCGCGACGTCCGTCCTGGAGATGTCGCGGTATGTCGAACAATTCATTTTGGTCAAGAGTTTCCGCGACGCACATCGCCTCCACGTCGCATAAAAGTGGACTCATTAATTTATCGTTTCACTTTTCTGCGACGTTCTTCCCATGACACGTCACGGAAAGTCGAACGATTCGTTTTAGTCAAGATTTTCCACGACGCACTTCGCCTCCACATCGCGGTACCTTCCGCGATGCAGGGTCCTCTGACGTCATCGTAGGGCAAAACGTCATCGAAACGATTCAACTTTCCGCACGTCGCGGTGACGAACGTTGCGGATAGTCAAACGTATTAATTTCATAATAAATTGTTTTAACACTTTCGACGACGTGGTTGTCCTTGAACGTTTCCACGACGGGTGTCAGTGGCACGTCGCGAAAAGTGAAACGTAATAAAATTGTTTTCCACTTTTCTTGACGTGGTTGTCCTTGAACGTCGCTGAAAGTAAACATAACTTCCAATTTTCCGCGACGTGTGTCTGTGGTACGTCGCGAAAAATGAAACGAAATTTATTACGTTTACACTTTCCGCGTCGCGGAAAGTGGAAACGTAATAAATTTGTTTTTCCACTTTTGGCGACAACAACAACTTCCACGTCACGGAAACGTGCTTTCCGCGACGTTTTCGAAGACATCGCGGAAAGTCCTGGCTATTTCAACCCAGATTTCATTCGGAAGAGAAGGTAAGTGAGAAAAAAAGGGAGAAATCGAGAGAGAAAGAGAGAGAGCCGTTGTCGTTGCCACCCATTGTCGCCGTTGTAGTTGCCGCCCGCCGTCGCCACACCGCCTTTGTCGCCGTCGTCCTTGCCGGCCGCCCTCTTGAGGTCGTTTTTTTGTATTTTTTTTGCATTTATTTTTAGGGTTTAGGGTTTATGTATATGTTTATTATTTATGTGTTAGTATAATTTTATGTGTGTGTATGTGTTATGTGTATATTTATTATTTATGTGTTAGTATAATTTTATGTGTATATTAAATGTGTATGTATATTTATATTTAGGTATATGTTTATTTGTATGTGTTATGTGTATATGTTTAGGGTGTATGTATATTTATATATAGGTTTAATTTTATGTGTTATATGTATATTTAAAGTGTAATGTGTAATATATATGTATGTATAGTTTAGTGCATATGTATATGTATGTATATATTTTTTTATTGCAATTAGAAAATTAATAAAACTTTAAATAATGTATGAATTTAGATGAAATTTGAATAATGCAATTTGAATTTTTAAAATTGTTGATTAACGTAACTAAAATGGAGCATGTATAAAACTAATATAACATATTTATTTGTTAGGCTTTTTAACGAGATGGACAAGAGTTGGATGAAAATTAGGGATAAGTTTTCTGTTGAGTACAGAGAAGGAGTTTTTCAGTTTTTAGAGGTCGCAAAACATCACACAAATAATTATGGGAAATTAAGGTGTCCATGCAAGAAATGTATGAATTCAAATTGGGACTCCTTAGAGGGTGTGAGGCGACATCTATTAACCACTGGAATAGCCTCCTCCTATATCAACTGGGTGTATCATGGAGAGCCTTTGACATTGAACATAGGTAAACAAACATTTAATGAAGGAATGAGTAGTAGTTACCTAATAATTGATGAAGGGACTAGGAGTAACCCAATAGTTGATGAAGGAACTAGCAATAACCCCATTACTGAAGAAAATGAAATGTTGAATATGTTGCATGACTTACAAGCTGGTATTGAAGAAGTAGAAGAGAGGGAGGAAGGTTTAGAGTTAGAAGAAGACAAAACAAATAACGTATTTAAGGAGTTACTAATTCAAGCAAGTTGTGAGCTATACCCCGGGTGTTCTGAATTTTTGTCACTAAATTTTTTAGTTAAAATGATGCACGTCAAGATTCTCAATGGTTGGAGCAACAAGTCCTTCGATATGATGTTGGAGTTAATAAAACGTGCATTTCCAATGTGTGGTACTAACATCCCTAGTTCGTTCTATGAAGCCAAACAAAAATTACGTGATTTGGGCTTAGGGTATCCATGCTTGTTAGTATGACTGTGTATTGTTCTGGAAGGAGTTCGAGGACTTGCAACATTGTCCGACTTGTGGTGAGTCTCAATATAAGATTAATTCCAACATATCAAGAAACAAAATTCCACAAAAGGTGTTGCATTACTTTTCGTTGGTGCCAAGATTACAACGACTGTTTGTACTTCAAGAAAGTTCGACAGACATGCGATGGCATAAGGATAAACGATTGGAAAAAGATGAAGTGTTGAGACATCCAGCCGATGGAGAGGGATGGAAGCACTTTGATTCTGAATTTTCTGATTTTGCATTGGAGCCACGGAATGTTCGCTTGGGGTTAGCTTTAGATGGATTCAATCCGTTCGGTCATATGAGTACCTCGTATAGTATGTGGCCTGTGGTGTTAATTCCATACAATTTGCCACCATGGAAATGCATGAAAGAGTCAAACTTTTTCATGTCATTGCTCATTCCCGGTCCTAAATCTTCCGACAGAGAAATTGATGTGTACCTACAGCCATTACTTGAAGAGTTAAAAAATCTATGGACGTTTGGTGTGTGTAAGTATGATTGTCTAACGGATCAATATTTTCGGTTGTATGCAGCCTTGTTGTAGACAATTAATGACTTTCCAGCATATGGTGATTTATCCGGTTGGAGTACAAAAGGATATCAGGCATGTCCCGTTTGCATGGGGGATAGGTCATTGTTCAAAATACGCAGATAGCATTCATGGGACATCGACAGTATCTTCCAGACAATCATGTTTGGCGTAGAAGTAGACTTCATGATGGAAAGGTAGAGCGTAAATCATCACCAGTTGTAATGAATGGCCAAGAAATATTGGAACAACTAGATTCTTTGGAGTTTCCAATAATGAGTAAGCATCCTTGATAGAAAAAGAAAAAGAGTTCTTAATTGGACTAAGAAAAGTATTTTTTTCGATCTTCCTTATTGGCCAAGACTACTTATTCGTCACAAACTTGATGTAATGCACATTGAAAAGAATGTTTGTGACAATTTGGTAGGTACATTGTTAAATATTGAAGGAAAAACAAAAGATACCACGAATGCCAGATTTGATTTACAAGATTTGAAAATAAGAAAGGATTTACATTTGGTAGAAGTGGGTAACTGATTGGTGAAACCACATGCGAGCTATACATTGACTAACAGCAAGCGGATTGAGTTCTGTAAGTTCTTAAGAGCAGTTAAGTTTCCTGATGGATTCGTTTTTAATATTTCACGATGTGCAAATGCAAACGATGAAAAAATATCAGGTCTCAAAACGCACGATTGTCATGTACTGCTACACCGACTTCTTCCAATCGGTGTTAGGGCATTCTTACCAAAAAATGTGTACACTGCAATAACTTAACTGTGCAGTTTTTTTCGTGAATTGGATATATTGCAGTCAGATATTATAATTATATTGTGCAAATTGGAAAGAATATTTCCACCTGCTTTTTTCAGCGTCATGGTACATCTTGCAGTTCACTTGCCATTTGAGACGAAAGTTACTGGTCCGGTTTCTTACAATTGGATGTATCCCATTGAAAGAAGTCTCCGCACACTAAAACAGTATGTTCGTAACAAAGCACGTCCTGAGGGGACTATTGCATAAGGATATCTTATAAACGAATCAAGTACTTTCTGTTCACGCTATCTGAAGGGGATTGAGACCCAATTCACTAGAGATGATCGAAACGATGATAGCATTGAAGAAGATGAGGTCATTCGTGAGTATGAAGTATTCATTCAGAAAGTACGACCATTAGGAGCGTCACGTTTACGAAGTTTATCGCAAGAAGAGAAACGACTCTTTCATTGGTACATCCTCAGCAATGTAGATGAAATAGCCGAATACCAGAGGTACACATTTCTATACATATTTTAGGGTTTTATACTTCGTCGACACACAAACTCACAATAGTGTACTTTAGGAAACACCTGCTTCTGATACGTCGTCGAGGTGAAAGCTTTTCTGAATTGTTTAAAAGACACCAACGAGCATTTGTCGATTGGTTCAAAGCTTAGGTATTTCAAGTGAATGACTTTGAGCATTTCTACTTTATACATATTTTATACATATAAGTACTTTTATACTAAACCAAATTTCAGGTTATGGCAGAAATGCGTGACAATTCAAACATTTCTGAAGATTTATTTTCACTCGAAATGGGACCATCACTAGATATTCGCTCTTACAGTGGATGTATTGTCGGTGGCATACGATTTCACACGTTGGAGCGTGATTCCCGATGCACAACACAAAACAGTGGATCATGGTAATGGGGAAGGAAGTGGAGGCAGTGCGAACAATAATTTTTACGGTGTTTTGGACGAAGTGTTGCACGTTCAATATTCATTTGAACGACGTGCTTGGTTATTCAAGTGTCGATGGTTTGACACAGACAAAAATAAAAATCATAGAACGCACGAAGAACTAGGCTACAAATAAATAAACACGTCCCGTTGTTGGTTCGCTGAGGAACCCGTGATTCTCGCAACCCAAGCACATTAGGTGTTCTACCTTGAGGATCCTAAAAATGGTATCAATTGGAAAATTGTTCAAGTGGTGCAAAATAAACGTGTGTGGGACGTGCTAGAAGTGGAAGATATGGAGAATGGTCAACTTAATGTAATGGAAATCATCGTTGAACATCGAGTGCACGAACACATCATTGAGGATGACACTCTGTGTAGGACTAAAGTTGATTCTACAATAGTGGAAAGACCAAATGTTTGTCATGTCGTAGAAAATTTCATAAACGATGAAGATGACGAACAATCATCACATCAAAGCGAGTCGTGCGATGATGAATAACAATGTTTTTTTTTACGTATACACACATTTAATCATTTTTCTATACATTAATTACGTTGTGATACTCACGTTTATTTGTTTAATGTTTTGTTGATTTTTATGTATGTAGATATGGAGTCTAACTTTACGAGTAGTATGCTTGAGGAAGATTATTTACTTAATCTTGATGCGTTGTATAACACGGGTGGTTCGTCCTTAGTAGGTGACACTTCAGGTTCATAATAATATCAGCATATTTAATACAATTTCTCTCTCATATGATTATGTCTTTAAGCTATGCTTGTTGTATATAATCACAATATCGTTTTCAGTAGACCCCTCTCATTCGACTCCCACAGCGAGGAGAGTACGACGACATTCTAGAAACATAGATGTCGAACGATAAGTACAGCAGAATGGGAGAATTTCCATTTCCATCCCTCTTAGAGGGGACAGGCCTGTCTCACCACACGCCCCTCGTTTCAGTTGCACAATCGGTGTGCTGACACGAGACACGTTTCCTATTCAGGCTCTAAAGTGGGCAGATGTGTCACCGGAGTGCCTCGAGATCGTCAAGGGCGGCCTAACGGTAAGTCTGTAAATTCATAAACATTTATGTATGTTTCTATCTCCTTATTAAAGCTCTACTGACTTGAAATATATTTCTTTTGTAGCAATTTTTCGTGTTTGATCGTAACGATCCAACACTGAATAGATTTGTTGAGCATCAAATGCTAACTGCGTGGAAGGAATTCAGGTCAAGTAATCATCACCATTTTAAGAAATTTAGTGACCCTAAACAAGCACGAGCAAACCCACCCCTGAGATTGGTCAATCGGGTGGAAGATTGGCACTTTCTATGTGATCACTACATCACTCAACAGTTTCAGGTAATTATTTATAAACTTTTATGTTACAATATTTCATTTATTTAAAAGTATAACGTTTTGAACATCGTCATTTTTGGAATGTATAGGAGCAATCAAGTATGTGTAAGGCTGTCAGGGCGCGACAGCCTTACAACCATAGGAGCGGCACAAAGTCGTTTCTTCAGAGACAAGTAGAGCTCACTGAACTGCACAGTCGTCCTGTAGATCGTGTCGAGTTATTCAAAGAAACTCATGCCAGTAGTAGTGACGAGTTCATTTCACCAGCTGCAGAGGATGCTTTCGTAAGTTTTAGAAAACTTTATGTTTGGTTATACTTTAATTATTCTATGTTTTCAAGTCTAATAATCTCTCAAACTTACAAGCTTCTGTTGTACAGAATCAGATGGTGGATCTTCAGTCTCAGCCTGTCCCAGAGGGTTCTGAACCACTAACTCAAGACGAGATATGCGAGACAGTTTTGGGTAGACGATCGGACTACTCAAAAGGTCTTGGTTGGGGCCCAAAACCCAGGTCTAGGACTGCCGCTTCATCTTCTTCCTCTAGTATGTATGACTACCAGACACACATAGCAGAGGTTAGTGACCTCAAAGCGAGACCTAACAACACTAACCGAATGCTCGAAGAACAACGCCTGAGGGAGGAGGAGCGAGATCGACAAATTGTTGACCAAGCACGACAGATGGAAGAGATGAAGAAGATGCTCGAGGTGATGAGTCGTGCACAGAGAGGCCCGTGATCACTTAGGTACGCACTTTTCATATTTAATTGATATTCTAACAATACTCTCATGTTATTTGTAGGTTTGACGTCCACTGCACGAGAGCATTAGATCTTAAGTTTTTATTTTATGTAATGTTTTGAATTATGTAATTAATTTCTTGTATCGAACATATTTAATTTATCATTTGATTTCGTAATGAATAATACTTTTATTTCTATCAGTTTACTACAAATTTTATTACTTCAAGTAAACCAATGAATATTAATAATAATAATAAAATTTAAAAAAAAAAACCTTTTCCGACGCAGACATCTCGGAAGGCTTATGCGACGCCGACGTCATAAAAGCTTTCCGCAACGTCTGCACCGCTGAAGCCTTCCGTGATGTCTACGCCTTCAAAGCCTTCCGCGACGTCTGCGTCTCAAGAACCTTTCGCGACGTATTGGGACCGTGCGCGGGGGAAATATTTTACGGCGTGGCAGCGAGCCACGTCACGGAAAGTATCCCCGATGGACTTTTAGCGACGTTGTTGTCGACTCGTGTGCGACGTCACGATAGCTTTTCGCGACGTTGTTTGTGTTTTCGAAGACGTTTCTGTGCGTCGAGGAAGAGCTGGTTTATTGTAGTGTGTACTTGGAGCTCATATCACTATGCGGATTTATTCCATCTGCTGACAATGTTAAACAAAGATTCCTAGGATCAGAACTAAAATTTGGCCACATGGTGTCAATTAACTTCCAAGTTAGAGAGTCAGTAGGATGCCGTAATTTATCATCAATTTCTCTTGCATTAGCTTGCCAAGTTAGTTTTTAGCACATTCAACACTTTTATTGAAATCGTGGAATAGGTGGAAAGTACCACATTATTTTAGCAGGAATTGTTTTTTTCTTATTTTCATCTTTACCATATTTCAACCTAGACTCACCACATTCAAGGCACACAATTGCGTTGACATATTCCTTTCGATACAAGCAACAATCATTAGGGCATGCATAAATCTTTTCATATTCCATTCCTAGTGCACCTAACCTTTTCTTTGCTTCATACATCGATGTAGGGAGGTCATTAATAGAAGGTAAGATGTCTTTTAACGCTTTTAGTAGTTCTAAGAAACTAATGTTACTCCATCCATGTTTAACTTTTAAGTTATAAATATTTTAATAAATTTATTTAAAGGAAAGATTTCAATAAATTTATTTTAATGAGAGATTTCAAAAAATTATTTTAGTGAAAATTTTCAAAAGATTTATTTGAATAAGTTAATTTCAAAAAAATAGTTGATTTTTATACTTTTTATTTTCATATTTTTAAACGTTTTATACTTGACATTTTGACAATTGACATTTTAAAAGTGTTAAATAAAAAATGTTAACTATACTTGACGTTGCTTTTGCGTCAAGTAAATGTCCACTATACGTGACGCGAACAAAACGTCAAGTAAAATCTCCACTATACTTGACGCGAATAAACTGTCAAATAAATCTCCACTATACTTGACACGTAAAATAGTTCAAAAAATTTTAGTAAAATTTTTTTTTTTTAAAACCATACCTAACATGTTTTTCGTGTCAAGTAAATGTTCACTACTTTTGACCCGAATAAAATGTTAAGTAAAATCTACCTTATACTTGATGCAAAAAAAACGTCAAATAAAGCTAACATAAAATAATTAAAAAATTTCCGTGAAAATTTCATTTTTTTAAGACTATACTTGAAGTTTTTTTCTTTAAAATAGTTCATACTAAAAACGTCAAGTATGTAAAAATTGCTAGCGTTAAGTAACCCATTTTTGTAGTAGTGTTTAGGTGTTGTTCGGTATGTTTTAATGCAAAATAAATAATTAATTTATGTGTGATTAAGTTTTACATAAACATCACTGTACTCTTTTCTTTAATGTATGAATAAGAAAGGAATCTATATGTATTTATTTCAGGAGGAAGCTTCAAAAAGTGCTTGGAATCTCAGTTGTATTGATACATTAATATATAGCTTTAAAATTGGCTTATAGAATTGTACTAAAGGCCTAAATTGGTTTCTTGAATTGTTCTCTATCCCAAGGAACGCGATTGGTTCAAATTGGTTTCAAGTATTCACAATGTAAGATCTTGTCTTTTTTGTTGTTGATGCCTTAATTTATTCCTCTAATAAACTTCTAGTGAATATGTTGCAGCTCTCTTCTTGTTAAGCGGTTGCCAGGAGAAATACCAGACGCATTGGGGAATATTACTACTCTAACTTCACTGTAAGTTGTCATAGTATATTCGTTCTCTTTTTTCTATTTTCAGGGTATGGTGTTTTGGTTTTTGATTATATGAAGACTACAGCTTTCAATAGAAACGTTACATTACCTGTCGTATTATCACTTGATCTTATCAAAATAAAAACCCATTGTTCAGCTCTCTTTCTACTAATTTAATAGCTCTAGAAGATCAAGTAAGGGAATAGAACGGTGCATGTGAAACCTTTGAAAAGATGAGAGCTAGGGGAATAAAACCATCGTCTCATGTCTATACAAAGTAATAACTACTCCTATTTTCTCCTTTTCTTTTGTCATATGTTTGATCTCAATGTTAGCTTAATATTTTTGCTTCATTTATTGACACAAAGGTCACCATTCCAATTTGAATATGATTAAAGATTGATTGATTTACATAGAAAGTCAATTAAGTATTTTATGCTTGAAATATAGATGGTAGATATGTCATTGCCAAAGTATATTTACTATATAAATTCAATCTAAATGTTTTTTCAAGTGCGCGTCTTGCAATAACAGTAAGCTGTAATGATGTGCAACCTTATTCATACTATCTTGTGTTAGAAAAATGAAAGAAGAAGGCATAGAAATGAGCTTGGTAACTTACAACATTCTTGTGGGTGGATTTGCCCAAATGGAATATGTAGAGTAAGTAATTATCACTAGATGTGTGCATGCGTAGATTCATAAAATTTTCATTATATATATATATATATAACGTTACAAAATATGGCCACGAGCGTGTTGCACTCATAGAAGTACATAATCACTGTGATGCTATTGTGGATGGAGCAAATGTTGGCCTCTATTAATATAATTTTGCAGATTCTGGATTTAATCTTCCTTAAGTTGTACAGTATATATTTTGGTCTTAGATAGCCAGCCAAGCTAAGTGATTATGTAGATAGCCAAGCGATCGTTGAAAGTTGAAGACTCTGAAAGTGTTTAGGATTTCTTATTTAAGTCTTGAATTAGAACCTTGTTTCATGTATTATTGTAGAATGTATATACAAACACAAGATTTCATTTTGTGTATACAAATGTAAAAGAAAAATATTGTAGTTTCTAAAATAATATTAATTTTAATGATTTGCTGGCATGAGAAAAAAATATTTATCTACACGTACCCAATTTCGGTTTATAAAAAATGGATGATAATGCAACAATTAAATAAAAATAAATTTATAAAAATAGATCCAAAAGCAAGACTTTAATATCGATTTTAAAAAAATATTTTATAAAAATAGATCCAAAAACGAGACTTTAATGTCGGTTTTAAAACGACATCTAAAGCCAACCCACACTAAAAATCTTCAATAACACCATAAAAAATGTCGGTTTAAAAATGACATTAAAGGTCTTTAATGTCATTTTTAAACCAACAACAAAGTAGAAATGACATTAAAGGCCTTTAATAACGCTAGCATAGATGTCAGTTGCAAACAGACATTAAAGACTATTAATGTCAGTTTTAAACCAACATTAAAGGTTAGATTTCTTGTAGGATGTAGTGTTACGTCAAAAAGTATTGTGATGAAATTATTTTAATAGTTGAAAATAAATTTTGATCATAGTATGAAAATTGCATTTAAAAGTGCAATATCAAACCCTAAATCACAAATTTTGAGTGAATACATAGATGTTTCATAACAGTTTTGAATATAATAAAAAGTTATTTTAACTAATTATAAAAATCACTTTCAATCGTACTTAGTAATTAAAAAGCTAAAAAGAAGAAATTTACCAAAGGGTCCAAATTACTTATTCAACTCAAATTCCAACAGTTGAAGAATTTAGGTAAATAATGGAACTTTTGCTATTGCGCTAAAAATTCTTCTAATTTAATACACCCCCAACGTTTGAAGCCTCAGCGTTTCATCAACAAAGAGGGCCAGATTGGGCCAAAAAGTTTATCCACTTGCCTTTATTAGGAAGACGTAATAATTAAAGGATAAAAGAAATGGAGAGTTTTTTTTTTTTTTTAAGGTGGGTGGTTTTTAAATAGTTCCAAGCAATGTTGTTGATCCAAGTCTCTGCTCCAAAAAGTATTGTAGTACTGGGCGTAGGTGAAAGGTCTGTAAATGGGGGAAGGTTGGGAGAGGTGCGGTGCAGGAGTAATGAGGGCGTCATCACAAGGGCAGAGAAAAGAAGCGACCGACAGCCTGGGCTTATCAACATTGACCACCGCTCGGTGCCAAACGCTCTTGTACACGCCATTGCTCAATGCCTGTTTATGCACATGGGCATTGTTAAAACAAATTAACTAAAATTAAATTGAAAAAGGTACAAGGTACGAACAGGCGTACAAAGTACCTGCAATTGGTCGCCTATATTGATTACAAAGGCATTGGGGTGGGGGTTGACCGCTAGCCACTTTCCATCTTTGAGGACTTGGAGGCCGGCGACATGGAGGTCCTGAAGGAGAATGGTGAGTGCGTTGGGATCCGTATGGCCAGGGAGCCCGTAGGTGAGTTCTGGTTGGGGACATGGCGGATAATAATTTATAGCCATGTGCTGACCTTGTTCACCCAACTCCTTCCTTATGTATTCCTTCTCCAGCCCCAAGCTCTCCGATATTAGCTCCTCTATTCTGTACCCAACTTTTCGTACTTCATTGCAATAACTACTCACTATTTCCCTATCATAACCACCCCATCATCAATTATTCATCATTATTTTATTACACTTTAATTTATTTTGATATTCTTCCTATCTATCTTTATTCAATATCAATCCAATTAATTCCTTCTCATTTTATACATGCACCAATAAAAACACTAAATACCTAGCTACATTTCACAATCACTTTTTCTTTTCTTTTACTACCAAATTCATATTTAAGTCCGTACTTTTATTCCACCCACTGCTTATCTTGCCGGTCCACCACTAATATCGAAACCCCAACTCCCACACCCAAGTTAGACTATACAAACTATTCTTAAATTTTTTATAAAAAGAAATGTTTTTTAAGGTTTAGAGATAACATTTTAACTGTAGGAATATCTTTCTTTTAATCTAAGAGTGTTTTCTAAATTTTTTAAATCATAAGATTCTAAACTAACAGTGGATTTTTTTAACTCTTAATATTTTTTTCTTCCAATTTTGAAACAAAGTGCAAATTTTAAAGGACATTTTTATATGTTGAAATTTTCATCAAATAGGTTTTTCTAAATATACTTGATCGAAAGTATTTTGAAATATTAAAATATTTTTATTGTTATCTACGTTTACAATTTTTAAATGTGCATTTTTTTATTAAAGAAAATAGTAATAATCAAATAAGAGAGGAGGTTTAATGATTTAAAATGAAAGGTAGTTATTAAATAAGAATAAGAATAATTTAATATATCATGGACAAAAGAATGACTATGTCATAGAAGCAAGAAAAGGAGGTGAAAGGCTTAAAATAAATAAATAATAATGAAAGAAAGAAAGAAAAGTATAAAATATAAAATAGTGGGAGGAGGATGGGAGGATGGGAGGATCCATGAAAGATGGCGTGCTGCATTGTTGGGCGTTGGATGATGAGGATAGTTACGTCAACGCGGTTGGAACAATGACGTCAGAGATGAGGTATTAAAATAAAATAAAAAGGATAAAAAAAAATTATCGAAGAGAATGGAAATGGAGGGAAGTGAATTAAGAGAGAGGTTGTATCATGTGTGAGTGTGAAATTGGGGTGCCGTCACCGCCGTCCATTTCAACGGAGAGAGAAAGAAGATCCATAAAATTAAATTAGTAATTTTGAAATAATGGGCGGGCGCACATGGAACCACGCTACTTCTAATTTCCATCCTATGTGGACCCACTTCTACTACTATCCCATTCCCAGTCAATGGTCCTTGTCCAACCCTAAACCCAATTCACAATTCAATTCATATGACAAATAAAAAAGATTCATAAATTAAATAAATTAAATTTCATCTTCACTTCAACAAAATATCTACGCTTTTATTTCCTCCTCATTTTACTTTTCTTTTCTTTTACTTTTTTCTTTTTTCTTTTTTCTTTTTTCCAATATATAGATATATAAAATCCTTCACCAGATTTTGTTTTTGAATTCAAGTGTGTGGCTAACATTTTTCACCAGATTAAAAGTCAAAGTAGCAATAATCAATATACTACTGAATTAGCCCCAATTGGTTTATTGGATCTTTTTTAAACTCAATTCTTCAAACTGAGGGTAGTTCTTGTTAAAAGTGACTGCCCTCACCTCCTAGACCTATGCTATAGTTTGCTTCATTGGTTTATTTAATTCTATCCAAAATATCTTTTCTAGAGAAATTATACAAAGGAATATTCATTATTGCCTTTCTTTTTTAGAATATATTCTTAGTTAGTTTTTCAGTTAGAGATAGATTATGTACGGACTTTATTTTTTAAAAGGTATATCAAAATCTGTCAGACGCTCTATTATAATAATAAAAAAAAAAACAAAAAATGATACTAGAGATGACAAACAGATGATAAGAAAAATAAAACAAAAGTTAATGTTTAATTTGCATATATAGATTAGGATAATAATATTAAGGGAATTAGAGAGTTAAAAAGAAAAGAACAAAAAACAAAAAAACCTGAAGGATGGTGGGTTAGAGGGCCAATGGGGGGTGTAGTTAGAGAGAGGATAGCAATGGAGTCTGAGATAATCCCTCCAGTTGTGAAATTGCTCTTTCCGGACATTGAAACTTGTGGAGAGTCTGACGGTCTTGGAAGGGTCGTCTGAATAAAATTTCAACTTCTCCTCCACCGGCAGCTCAAAGAACTGCTTGCCAACTTCTATCACTTTCTCCACCAATTCCTTCCTCACACCATGATTTATAACCTGTGTTTTATTAATATATATATATATATACATATATATATATATATATTTACATATGATCGATCTATTTTCCAATCAAACAAAAATTATAAATAACTATTTACCTGGAAAAAGCCGTAAGACTTGCAGGCCTCCTCCACTTGCTTCACAATCATCTCTCTCTCCTCGCATCCCAAGTCGATTATTGGAACCTTGTCCCAACAACACACCTCCGACAGGCGCGGCCTATCGGATTCAGGCCGTTCATACTTCTCCGGCAACTTCTCGTGACGTCCCCCTGAACACAAAAGTTGGATCTCCATCACACTGCTCATTTACCTCCCTAGGTACTCCCTCTCTCCATATATATATATATATATATATAAATTCCTCTCCCCATTTTTCTTCAAATGATAACTCATTTCTTTACTCATTATTTTTGTCAATTCTTTCTTATTTTCCAAATTTACCCTTTATCAACTGCATTCTTTTTCGCACTTTCTTTTCACTACATTTTCCAGCTTGGTTTCTTAATTAAAGTTTACATATCCTTTTGGAATTTTAAAAAATATAACAAACCGATAAAATATGTAGATTGTATAAAATAGTTTTATAAGAAGAAAAATCTCACATGCCCATAAGGTGAAATAATACCAATCAACATGCCATTAATCAACCTAATGCACGCGAGAGTAATCTTCTCCTAAACGATCATGTACTACAGCCTAAACGATGGTTTAGATCATGATACACGATCATGTAGCTCATTTTAAAAATGAAAAAAAAACTTCAAATTTAAACGATCAGATAATAAAACGGTCACACCCCACCCAGTGTCACGGACATATTTTTCCAAAGTGAGTTTACATTTGGTTATATGCTCCGATTAGCTCCCATTTATCTTATCTTTAAGCATCATATTTAGTTTAGGCATTTGCTTTTCATTTTAAGTCATAAAGCTTGGGTGTGACGTTTCGGCATTTTCATATGCAAGCCTACCAGAGCCAAAAATGTCAAAATGTACTATAGGGGAGACATACCAGTTGAATCCCCGCCCAAGCATTAGTTGTACTCTTTGCAAGCAACCTTTTTTCCTTGCAATTGACAGTCTTTAATGCTTATTGTAACGTCTATTTCAATGTATTTCTTTCTTTCCCGCGTTTTATAAATAAATTTCCCAAGAACGCTAAGGAAGGTTACGACATACGTCGACGTTACCCACAACTTTCGGATTTTGATCGGCTGACTTGTTCATCGAGTAAGAACAAGTGCCGCACAATCCTCCGTCTTAAGGTTGAAACGCTACGATTGTGACACCCAGCGTACATCCTTGTTTGGTATGCGAGACACGACGTGACTTGTGTATCACTAACGCGTTAAACGCCAATGACACTCAGTTTTAAGATCCTTAAGCTTTGCTTAATCGGCTAATAACTTTTCTTGATTTAACATGAAACTTCAATAATTCTTTAGGCGATATAAACACTTAACACAAAAGATTAACCTTAAAACAACTTTTATTAAATTAAAGCTAAGCATTTTATTACATTAAGCTCTACAACAATATACAGCAACAAATTTCTAACACCTTGGCACACAATTGGAAAAGGGTGTAAATTTTACATGTTTCCTCTTAAGGATTTCATTTTAATCTCTCCTTAAGAGGAAACATGTAAAATTTACACCCTTTTTCGTGGGTGGGATATGATGCTTTTTTTACTAAAAATGAAACATCTACATAAACTATTAATGATTATTATCTTTTTTCTAAGTTGTGTATTTTGTGTGAGTGAATTAAGCTTAGTTGGGATTTTTATTCTACATTTAGTGATGCCTAAATGAGCTTAGCTCAACTGGCACCCGTATGTACCTGTGGACAAGAGGTTCCAGGTTCAACTCCCCACCCTTGCATTTATTACAATACCTTTACAAAAAAAAATGAAAACAAAACGAAGTTGAAAAAAAGATTAGAACACAAGTTATGTCAATGGACCATTCAAATTGTAGGTTTTCTTTAATTCCTCAAAGGATATTTGAAAGTCAACTTTTGATGGAATTGGTAAGAGTTTCTAAAACTAACAGATGAGCCATAATATGATTGTTGGCATCGATAACTTTGATCTTGTGACATGTGAAAACTTTTCAAATGATAATAAAACATGAAAGAAGAAAGTGAACTATGAAGTGTGTAAATCTTTTTAAAGTAACTTTTTTAGTTGTTGAAATTCATAAACAATACAATGTCTAATTAAAATGTTTATAGTACTGTAATTGCAAGAAGATGATGATGCCAATCTGACAATGGTCATCAGTCAATTCCAGACCAATTTGAAGGCAAAAAGTTAATCTCATAATCCAAAAAAATTACTTAATAAGCCATACACTAACTCGAGCACTACAACGAATCACAACGAAGATGGAGAGCACGGCGGTATGGTGAGTGAGAAGGCCAAAATAGACGATGTGGCAAGTGAGAGAGGGCACAACGAAGGAGGGCACGACCCCGACGAATGGATGAGCATTTTGATATGAGAGCGATGTATGTGATGCTAAGAAAAGAACAACGAAAACCATTATTTTGTGAAGAAAAATTGTGATAACTCCTGACGTCGTTAGTAAAGCATTGGGAGTTCTCAAGAATTGTTGATGCTTTAATTAAAATGTTGGAAGTTCTCTTCTATCTCTCGACGCACTAATTTATGTGTCGAGAGATGCATACTTTCTTGACTCATTCGCTCCCAACTGTGTAAATCTGCGTCAGGAGTTCTAGAAAAAATAAAAAGTAGTGTTTTTCTTGCCAAAATTCTGCATTTTATAATAATTTTAACAACATATTTTACTCATCCCTTTCCTTTTTTACTTGATTTAAATTGTCATTGTATCCTAAATGTGTCAATGAGTGGTTGACCGATCATCGCAAGCTCGATGAAGTAGAATACCCATATCTTCACCACATCCTCTTTGTTTTCAAACTGAAGGGTTGGATAATCATTCTCAAACTCATACTCGTTCATGCTTGTCCTATCCCCCAAATATAACCTTCTTAATCGAAGGGCCTTGTCTTGTTCAAACTGGACCTCACGTCCAGGCTTATACCTTAACCCTGTTATTATGTCAAAGTCCTCTCACCCAAAGGAGACCTTCTCACCTAGTAACTTAAAACATTAATTGTGTTATCTCATCCCTCATTGACCTCTCTCAATAAAATCTAATGGCAGAGAGGACCATTGAACACCAACTTCACATTTAAGAAGTGTCCAAAGACGGTTTTCCAAAACATGTGAAGTATCCTAAGAGTTAACTTATTTTTTATACTTAACACGGTCTTCAAGTTTGTAAGGATTAGTCCTTGGAGTTGATTTTGGTCACAGAAGGCATCTGGAAAACATAAAAAAAAACACATATTTAAACAAAATAAGTATTACGTGTTAAAACTTTGGTTAATCTCAGAGCAATCTCGACCGAGAACTACATGAAACACCAACTGAACTCAGGCAACATTGTCCAAAATTCCACGAGTAGGGGTTTTACAAGCATTCTGTAAGGTAATCTTGGTCCCATATAGGGCGAAATTGACCCCGAGATTGCCCCACAAAATGAATGTTAAACACATCAAATCTCAGAACTCCTTCAATGAAACTTGGAGCATTTTCATAGTTCTCGCACAAGATTCTTCATCTACAAGGCCCCAGATTGATGAAATGGTCAAGATTCATTGAAGGAGACTACATGCATTAACTTAAACTAATGTTGTACATCTAACTACATCAGATCACCAACTACAAAGTTTTCCATCCACCTCAGATTTAAAACTAATTAGTAAAAGCTTAAAACATAAATTAAAAACTAAAGTGTAAACTATGAAATCGTTAAAAGTGCTTCACCTTGAGAGATTTAAGAGGACATATGAGTTCAAAAATTTTCACGAAGGAAAAATTACTGAAAGTTGTTCAAATTGTAGGAGTGAAATTGTTCACTTCTCCGTCGAAATGGGCACAATGTTTGGAGTTTAGTGTTTTCAGAGAATATATAACGTTAGGAATACCAAGGGTATTTTAGTCATTTGATATATTCCTTTATTTTTAAAATTTTAATTAAAAAACGCAAAATCTTGGTGACGAACTCGTTCTTAGTTCCATACACAAGTATGTAGTCACTTGTTCTCCTAACATACTTGAGAATAATTTTAACCATCGTCTAGTGGTCTAAACCTTGATTGAACTAATATTTATTTATTATTCCCAACGAGAAGGATATCGTCCACATACAGTACTACAAAAGTTATTTTACCTTTGTTGATTTTCTTGTATACACAACGTTTATCAACGTTTTGGTCAAAACTGAAAGATTTGATCGCAATATCAAATCTAATGTTTTAAGATCTAAATGCTTGTTTCAACCCATAAATGGATCGATTAAGCTTGCAAACTTTTTGCTCCAGACCTTAAGTTATGAATTTCTTAGGCTGAGACATAAAGATGCTCTCTTCAAGATTGTCATTCAAAAAAGTAGTCTTGATATACATTTTCCATATTTCATAATCATAAAAAGTGGCTACGGACAAGAGAATCCTTATAGACTTTAAGCTTGCAAACTTTTTGCTCCTGACCTTGAGTTATGAATTCCTCAGGCTGAGACATAAAGATACTCTCTTCATGATTGCCATTCAGAAAAGCAGTCTTTATATCCATTGTGACGACCCGGACTTTTCGGACCTTGTCTAAGTCGTTACGTTTACTCAAAACCGTTTGTTGACAAAAGACATAGTAAACTTTAGTTGGAAACCATAAGAAATTTAATAAAAACCTTAATCGGGCCCTATTTCAAAATATAAATTTCATAGTACTGTTTACAAAAATTTAACAAATTGTAAACTTAGTTCAAACAAAATCTTTTAAAACCGTCAGCGGAAGCAGTTTAAAGGAAAGTCATCTATGGCAAATCACGATTCCTTCTTGTCCCTCGTCGGTCTGCCCCTCGTATTACCTTTGCCTGAAAAGTTAAACATAAAAAGGGTGAGTATTAATATACCCAGTAAGGGACCCACTACTAGTCCCGTTCGAGGAAAAATAAATTATTAATTTTTTATGGGGTACCCTGCACAGTCACAGTCTTGTGATCCCGTAGGATACACATATCAGTCTAGTGCTTCCGAAGGATGCACATATCAGTCTAGTGCTCCCGAAGGATACACATATCAGTCTAGTGCTCCCGAAGGATGCACGTATCAGTCTAGTGCTCCCAAAAGATGCACAAAAGGGTGATAATCCCGTAGGGCACCCGCAAGGTAACTACCCCCTAGGAAACCAATAATTTACCCATCAGTCCCTTCTACACCCTTAAGAGTAATTTACAATCCAGTTAAACGTCCTCGTCACGTAAACTCCTCACTTAATCTCGAACAACCATTTCATTCCAATTTAACCTAAGGTCAATCAAGAAACACGTCGATACATCAGTCAACAACTAAAATAATCCTAACATTCATCTCAGTCTACAATGGCACTACCATGATGTCTCTTCCGTTCACAATAACACTACCATAGTTGTATATCGTACATTCGGTTTACACAACCATCTACCAGTTCAAGCCACACCTTAAATGAGCCACATCTACAAGGTTCAGTCATTCCCACATCCTTACAATTGTACATATACATAACCAGACTGTCATAACATACATTCAACCACAAGTCTACATTCAAACATACACATCATGGTCGTTATCCCTCCTCAGTATAACAGTACGATCTATGCAGCCAATACATCCAAATATTTTTTATTGAGTCCAGTAGAAAGCCCCTTACGTTGGCATTAGGTAAGCTCCTTAACCGCGTAGAGGTCTGAGAAGACGAACCTAAACATTAGGATAAATACTCAATATCTTTCTCCAACGCATCATTCATTTAAAATCAACCCAATGTGATGTTTCACAACTTACCCAAATTCACGAAACAAGCTCCAATTAAGACTAATGTTCGTTGTGAACCCAAGGAAATCGAGCGTTACTTTCAACACCTTCAAAAATAAATTAACAACTTAGCCAATTCTTCCAACCATGTCGCTTGAACAAATTTTGAAACAAATTTCAACCAATATTAAATTTGTTACCAACAAAACCACTTCGACAAATTACCGTAAAACAGAGGTAGCGGCACTCCACGGCGCACGGCCGTCGGTTCGAGGAAACCCTACGTGTGGGTCGGTCGACGGTCGGCTAAAGGAGGCGTGGCGACTGACGGATGAAGAATCACGGCTGGAAGGAGAGAGACGCGCGGCGGCTAGCCTTCACGGATGGCCCCGACGCGGACGGACGGCTGGGCTTCGATATCAGGTGAACGAAGAAGGGGAGACGCGGCTCGGGCTTCGTCGGACGGACGGTGCGAGAACAGATCTGAGGAGGGGGCGTTTCGGCTGGTTTCGACTGGCGTCGCGAAGATCCGGACGGACGATGCGGCGGCTTCTCAACAGAGGTCGGCGCGGACTGTAGCAGGCGACGGCTGGCTTGAGGTTGAGCGGAGGAGAAGAGAGGAAGGGGTGGCCGGCGGCTAGGGCAAAGAGAAGGAGAAGAAGAAAGAAAAGAAAAGAAAAATGGAGGGGGGGGCTAAGCACGCGGGGAAGAAAGGGAAGAGAGGGAGAGAAAATTTCTTTTTTTTTTATTTATTTATTTATTATTATTAATAATAATAATAATAATAAGAATAATAATAATAATAATAATAATAAATATATATTATGATATTTATTATATCATAATTATTAATACATTTCCATTTCTTTTTCTTTTTAAATCCTTTTTTTCTTCATCAATTCATTTTCTTTTCCTCACCAAACTTCAACATACAATACATTCAAAAAAAAAAATAGTTTTAAATTTTTTTTTCAATTTAAAATAAAATAATTACACTTTAGAATTACATCAAAATTTTGGGGCATTACATCCATTTTCTATATTTCATAATCATAAAAAGTGGCTATGGATAAGAGAATCCTTATAGACTTTAACATAGAAACAAGGGAAAAAGTTTCCTCATAGTCAACCCCTTTCCTTTGGGTATACCCTTTTGCTACAAGTCTACCTTTAAAGGTCTGTAACTTCCCAGCTGAACCTTTCTTTCTCTTATAGATCCATTTTTCACTCTATAGGCTTCACCTCTTCAAGTAGATCTACAAGCTCCCACACTGAATTGAAGTACGTAGACTTCATTTCAAGATCCATGGTTTTGACCCATTGGTTCTTGTCTACATCATTCATGGCCTGTTTATAGGACAATGGATCCTCAACGCCATCATCTGGTATGACAACCTGAGTTTCAGTTAAACTCAAGTAACGGTTAGGTTGTGATACAACCCTCCCATTGCATCGAGACATTCTTAACGATTGAGAAGGATGAGATTGACCTGATGTGTTGGTTTCATCAACTCTGATGTGGGACCAGCTTCATCAACAACCCTTGTTGATTCATCAGTAGCTTCACTTAATACTAATTTGCTTCATGGTTTATGATCTCTCATGTGATCTTATTCAAGAAAGTAGCATTTGCGATATAAACACTATGTTTTCTTGTGGATCGAAGAATAGACCACCTCTCGTTTCTTTAGAGTAATCAACAAATCATATATGAACTATAGTCTCTACTGCATACCCCCAAAACAAGCTAGGTAATTGAACATAGCTCATAATTGAAGGAACCATGTCTAACAAGGTTCTATTTCTCCTTTATGATACACCAATTTGTTGTGGTGTGTCAGGTGCTTAGAGTTGGGATTGGTGGTTGGTTTGGACTTAATAGTTTCGCATGTGTATAGTGCAACTACAATACATCACTAAGTAGGTTCATTGCGTGCAATGTGCTCACCATATCTTTCTGCATTGCATGCTTAATTCTAGGCGATATGTCACATGCCATGATCATAACATGTGAAATGCTCACTATATACCTCTTCATCGCATAATACACAAGCCCTCGAAGATTACAAATTTTCCTACTGCTTGCCCAAGTGTAAGCGAAACAGTAGGTTTACCTGGGTGATCCAGGGTCAAACTCAGAAAATTTCAAGCTCCTAGCTTATCTAAACGTGTGCAAAATCATGTGGTATAGACTATACAGTGAAATATATGAACAATATATGGTTTATTCTAACTATTTACTCTACAGTGCTTGGCAGTGCAAGGTGAACATGATATTGTGGTGCAGTAAAAGATGATCTCATCATAGACAAGGCAAGGAAGGAAATTTAAATTACCAAATAGATTAACTGATGTTTCAATACTTCGAAGCGATATAAGTGTGTATTAACCATGAGTTAAGGCAGGCACTTCTCAGTGCGATGCCATATTTGCTCGCCTTTCAGGATGCAAATACACGGGTTCAATGACATTATATCTCTAATCAGCGTGAATGTAATGATAGTAGCTAATCCTTAATTAAGGTACATGCCTCTCAGCACATTTTGCCACACACATTGACCTCTCATTAATGTGTGTAAAGGATGAACTAAGCGATGAGAATGCATTACTGCATTCTCTTTGTCACTTGCTTAGTTAAGAGTGATTCTCACATAATTGATGATTACGATCCATACTTTTGCTCTTCTTTTGAATGAAAAAGGTTAAGATGCTCGACTTTAACTGAACAAAACTCTTACTGCATGCACTATAATTTTCTAAGTAACAAACACATCACTCATTACTACGTAGCTATTCAATCATATATATATGGAAGAGATAAGGAAGATGGAAGAGTGGAAGGAGAAATGCATTACTTTCATACATAACATTTTAGACCTTTCGGTCTTGACATTCTGGTTCCAAAACAACACAATATATAAACAAGAAAATGGAAATACAATAAAGGTGTTACGCAACAGAGTTTTATCTCTCATTCTCTTTGGCTTTGATTTTTACCTAGATGGGAGGAGGATTAATGGAATTGGTGGATCTCTCCTTCTCTTTTTGCTTCAAGCTCTCACCTAAACTCAAGTTAATGGAGAGGAAATGAGGAATGTGGGGAACTTGCTTTTCTGGCCAATTTGTGCACACCCTCTTTTGAGTGAGAAAATCTATTTATAAACATGAAGTGGCACTGACAAACCAGCACGCGCCATTAAGATTGCAGAAAAGTTGTAGATGTACTATGTAGTCTAGCCTATTTGTCCTTTTCTGACTTTCTCGCCAACCTCTTCATCACCTTCTCGTTGTGCTACCTCATCGAGCCTCACTCTTTCTTTCCTAAAATCCTGTAATAAAAGCATTGAAACATCGTAAAACAGGGGTGAAGTTCTTTTGCGATAAACCTTTCGTAGAGTAATTAAATCGCCTACTTTTTCTCTCTGCTTTCTCCTATTTTCATGTGATAAGACCACATTATTTTACTTAAGAGACTACAATAACTTGTATTTCTACAAGTTATCACAGCCCTAAAATTTAAAATAATGCTTGTCCTCAAGCATCTTTTTAAGACTCTCGACATGATTTCTCTTGTGCACACGTTATTCCTTTCAGAATGCCTTTCTGATTTCCTCGCATGCTAGCACTTCTTCTTTTCTTTGCCTACTAAAAACTTGAAAATCTTTCCTAGTTTTAAATGCGGCAAGCTTAGGACTCAAAATACTCTTGTTTATTTCCAGAAAATCTTATTTTCTCTTTTTACGAAATGGTCGCTATTTAAAAAAGAACTCGATTCCTTTTCTTAGAAACTTTTTATTACTTCCGTTATTTGATTACATTTGGCGCTGAGTGAAAAATCATAGAAACTCTATGAGTCCATTCCTTTCCTCAACTATAACTCTTATTACCACTTATTTATTTACTCCCACATTTTGATGAAGCTTTGCTTCTTATTTACATGCGTGGAAGGCGGTGACATAGGAGTTCTTATTTCAATAGAGTAACAAGGATAAAAGATGGGTAACTACATTTGGGTTTTTTTTTTTTTTTGGAAGAAGAAATGCGTTCCTTGTTTTTCTTAAAGCTTTGACTCGGACCTAGCACACCCCCAAATTTAGAGTGTGGCAATGTCCTCATTGCAAAAAAGTGAATAATAAGATGAACTTTAAGAAATTTACAAAAAAGAGGTAAAGCTTACTCGCCTAAAGAATGTAAGAAATATTTACTAAGTGTAATTCACCAAAGAAAGCTTTAGGTCTAGTTACAAGTGAATTATACTTGGCATAATTTTCCTCGAGGTTATCCTGGTGCGGAACAAAGGAAAGCATACAAAGAATATTAAAATGAGGCATGCAACAAAGGTAATCGTATTGCGCAAAGAAAAAAAAAGAAATCACAGAAAGATCAATAGAGTATATATTAGATTGAGTGGAAGAGTTGCAATCAAAGGAAGTAAGTTCAATAAGCAAAGAAATAGAAATTAAGTTCCTCTTAATCTTAAGAACTATGTTCAAGTTTCCTAAAAAACATGAACCTATTTCTAAAAAAAATAACTTGGCATCTCCCACTGCATGAGCTGAAATGACGTCTCCCGTTCCAACCTTGAGTGTCATCTCACCCTCTTCGAGCTACTGGAAGGAACTAGTTTCTTGTAAAGAAGAACAGACATGATTAGTGGCTCCTGAAGCAAGTATATCCAGGCATTTTGGTCATTTTCCATTAAACAAGTTTCTAAGACAAGTAAATCATATTTACTTTTCTTTTTCTTCTTTTTCTCAACAGCTTACTTAGGTCAGTTCCAATTCTAATGTCCAACAACATTGCAGTGGGAACATTTTTCCTTTCCTTCTTTCTTCTTTTGAATTTCATTAGGTCTAAAAGCTAGAGATGCAAACTTGGTTCCAAAGGATGAACCATTCTGAAACCTCGTGGAATGGGCAACATTTGCCTCTCCTTCATTTTGTCCTATAAGAGACTGAAAAGTTTGCAACTCGTTTAAAAGGATAATCATGTTGTACTCTATCTTGTTCATTTTAACATTCCTACGAAATTGAAGAAAACTCTTCGAAAGATATTTCAAGATAAAGGACACTAGACTCTTCTCATGAAAGACCACTCTGTTCATTTCTTCTACGTTGAAGTGGACTATCATGTCGAGAGCATGTTCTCTAACATATTGACCCTCTTTCATACATGCATTATAAACGTATTTAAGAGTCTCTTGTTTGATCTAAATGGACGATTGTCCAAACATCTCTAGGAGGGAGTCCATGATTTAACGTGCAGTGACCATGATCTTGTGTTTCTTACTTAGTATGTCAAACCTACTAGCCAAGATGTAGACACAGACATTGTCATTTTCCTTTGTCTAGTAGCCATATGCATCTCTAACAGTCTGGGATGCATTTTCAGTAGGGAAAGGAGGACATTCCTTCATTAAGACAAAGAATAGATCAAGATAATCATAATCATATTCAAATTTGATTTACACGTCGCATAATTTTTATCGGTTAATGGTTCATTTTTAAGCATTTGAATAATTGAAGAAGACATGCTGGAATATCAAACAATTGACCGTATTAGTTATCTTTGTCATAACCCATTACACAAAGTAATCCAATTAATTCAGGAAAAACAAGCAATCAAAGAACTCTAATAAAACAAATGATTTAGTTTTTACAACGATACTTCAAAAGTTTAGAGCAACAGCCACCGAAGAGTGATCAGCTACTCCTTTCCTGAATTGAGACAATCTCAACTAATAACTAATACTAGACTATCTCATATTCCTATAGCCCTTAGCTACCATTGTTCAGTTAAGGATTCATTAACTAACTTAATTCATCTCTTAAGTGTGACCCTACAAATCCTAGAGGTACGCTTCAATAGACTACCGAAAGGAAAGACAACTATTGAAGATTAACCTAAGAAACCCTATCCATTTCTGGAGTTTGCGTTGTTCCGACATTTATAATCAGACCCTTCGAGGAATGGCCACTCTAGGATGACAAGCAAGCAAATCATAGAAATCTCAAGGTGCAACCTAATGGAGGAGACCGTAGGATACGTTGACATGCGTCCTCCTACTTACTATGAACATTTTCCCTATTCTCCTTGTTATTGATTCATACAAACACTTTCCGAAGGGAGGCCACGCCCAGCACTACACAAAGTCGAGTATGAATCTCACGTGTGAACTTTTAGGGACGCATACATTATTTCAAAACACGTTATCAGCATGATCATCAAGTATGAATCTCAACTTTCTTCTCTACTTCCTCTTCTCTATTCTTCTCTTTGTGTTGTTTCTTTGTTCTTTATATCATAACACGTTATCAGCACGAGTCTTTACTACTTTGAAGACTTTGTAGAATAGATTTTGATTCATGTTAAAGACCTGCTGTATTTTTCTCCATACAAAACTGTTTACACAAAGGAGTAGAGCCCCAAAACATCTTAAAGAAAACGAGATATGTGACCTAGCCTTTCTTTCTTTCTTAACTAGTTTCTATTTTGTAGTAGGCGTTTTGACCAGGCGAGCTGATCATTAGGCATTCTGATCAATACCCAAGGCGAGACAACTAGTGATCAATCTAGGCGTTTTCCTTAAAAAAGACGAGATACTAAATCTTCAAGTGAAAAACAAGGTGGGCTAGCACGTGGTTTGTCTAGGCGTTAAGTCTAGGCATTAAGGCTTCTCAACATATCATTCCTTCTTGGCGAATTGCAACATCAATTGTTGAAGAATAAAATTTATGTTTGAGAAACTCAAATAACCTTATTTTGAGTGATCCAATTTTGAGTGATCTAAAGTAGAAAAGATATTGAATATCAAGTATTTCTTGACTTTAAATTTTTTGTTATAGATTTGTCAAATATGCTATGTCATTTTAGATGTATGTTATAAATGTTTTAATGTTATTTAGATTAAGGTGGTAAATCATGTCTTATTCTTAAATTAATTCTTATATTTGAAATATTTTATTGAGACGCTTTCTAATAAGTTTATATTTTCTATATCTTTAAATATGCTTGTTGTATATATAGAAAGTAAAGTTAGGATATTTGTTTTCTTAATTGAATTGCATTCTTCTTAACAAAGATGGTGGTAATATTTCTTTTATTTTTCAAATATGAGAATAAGTATTCAATAATATCTTTAATTTTATTTGTTTGTCATGCTTATATTGAAAAATATTTGATTGTTGAATATCTAAATTATTCTCATGTGAACTTTGTGAGTCTTAAAATGTTTAATATATAGTGATTATATTTATTTGACTAATTCCCCCATGTTAAAGTTTATATATATTTGATTAAAATCTCTCATGTTAAAGTTTATGATAGTTAATTACTTCTTAAACCCAATTTTGATTTAATGCACCTGAAGTTGCATAAATCAGTTAGTGCTCATTGTTTTTGTCTTGCACTCGTAGTTGTACATATCATAATATATTTGCTCTTGCAACAACAATTTGAGAGACAAAGTTTGAAACATTGTATTAGATATTGAGCATATGAGCATATATTTCTGAATATATATATATATATATCAATCAATAATTTAATAGCATTCCCTGAAGTGAATGTTACAATATTTAGTAAGGTCGAAATTATGTTAATAAAGAAGAAGTGTTTATTTGATTAGAATCATACATATTTATATGAGAATTTTATTTTTCAAATTAATGTGGGATACAAAAGATACATTAATCTTGTACTTGTCGTACACTAAGAGTCTATCTGAAAAATTAAAATCCTTAGTGATGATAAGGAGAACAATATATGAAATCAAAATTTGAGAAATTATTTGGATATCTCAAAGAGATCACAACTTTCATTTTAACCTTTTAAATATTATATTATTTGGATGTCACAAATTACTTACAATCTTCTTAAGAGATGATTATTCTTTTTACCCATTTGTATATGGATTAAATATTTGGATTTCTTTTGAATCTCTTAGACAGAATAAGATTAATTAATATTTATGATTGCATGCATATAGTACATCCATGCATATTAATACTTAAAAGTAAATAATATGTCTTCAAGACTTGATAGTCTTGATTGATAGTCTTGATTGATAGTCTTGATATACTTTACTATCTTTGTTAATTTATCAAAGAGAAGTTAGTAAATTGAAAAGGTATAGGTTGTAATCGATACCATCTAGAGAGATTGATTATAAGAATAATATATGATATGTAGATAATTTATGTAATCTTCTACGGGTAGTGCATATAGAAAATCTGTCTACTTTTACTTCTAAACTATATTACAGACACATTCGTGTAATTGATATATATGCAACAATGAACCTGAAGTTCATTGATCCAAATATAATTTTGTTTGACATGCGAGTCATTTTGGGTCAATAATGAAATTAATTATTGAAAATATGCATTGGCATCCATTGAAGAACTATAAGATTCTTTCGTGTATAATAAATTGTCAAAGACTCTTGTTCTCAAGAGGTTAATTATCAAACTCTCAATTGGAAAAATTGAAATTGAAACTCTCATGCTTTTGGAAGAGATTCATGGTTTATTAATTCTTGTTGGCGCATTTTGTTGATGGTAAAAGATATATTACTATTTCGTTTTGAGAATGCTAGTGATTTTATATCCCAAACATTTGATATTTGATTGAGATAAGTGAATGAACATCTTGTAGCTTATGTTTGAATAGCAAAGCTTCTAAATATGTATGAGATCGTGTTTAAGATGATAGAACAATTAAACTCCGGATGGATGATATATTTACTATGCAATTTGCTAGTTCTGATTAATGAGACAATTTTTTCAACATTAAGGGGAGAAATTAAGAAAATGTTGAAAAAATAAATTGAATGAAAAGCATAAGTATTGTCTCATTTTGATCATCATCAAATTACTTTGAACTAGAATTTCAAAAGATAACTCATTTGTAAAATGTTACAAATCAAATGCAGACACACTTATAGAACATTTACAATTGTAAGAAAGTGATCGAGTTATAGTGGTTACAAAGATACCATCTAAGAATGATATCTCAGTGCAACAAGTTGTCAATACTACACTCTTGAAGCGTGATAGACAAATGCGAGTTACAAAGAGAAAGATCCTCGAAGAAGTAGTCAATTAATGTCTCAGTTTAAAATATGGATATTGTAGAAGAAATCCTAAATATGAGTACTCATAAGAATCTTAAAGTAAATAAGGATAGTAAAGAGATCTCAATAAAATTATATGTCATGACAAGAAAAAGATAAACCATGCTTAAATAAATTGACAACATTTTTGCATACAATATTGCTCACGATATTATTTATGAAAATAAGTAATATTTCAGAAGCAATATGTACTTAAACATATTGAACAATGTCGCGACGCACAAGAAGGATTGACTTATGTGAAAAGAAACAATTCGATCAAAACAAACTTATGTTTCAAATTGTGAAAACTAGTACTTTAAACATTTAGGAGAATGTCGAACATGCAGGATACAAGTATTTGTAAGAAAAAAAATAAAAAGCGGGACAAGTTCCATAATAGTTATTGCAAAGCTGGTATTGATTATATATGAGAGATACATATTCTCCTATGGTGGATATAATACCATGAGAAATTTAACATACACCTTATGGATGTAGTCATTATACATTTACATGAATCTATTAATAATTTTATCTTTGAAGGATTAAAGGTTCTAAAATCATATGATTAACAATAAGAGACTTATAAAATATTTCAGACAAATATCATCATCTTATTACATTTTTGTTGATAATGAGGGTATAAAACTAACCTCTTTTTGTCCATATGCTTTTAAAATAAATCGATCACAATTTGAGATTTATTATATATTATTGATGATTTAAGCAGAAACTCTATAAGAGATTTCAAAGGCAATGAATTTTCTCTATAAAGAAATTACGATTATATGTTTTGCCTTATCTTGCAAATAAAACATAAGCACAGGAAATTACATCAATTTATGCATAGACTGACTAGTTATATCATTGAACTTTCCTAGGGTGGTTCATTCACTTGGCCACGTGAAAAAAAAAATTATATCATCTGGTATTAAAAAAATACCGAAGAACTTGAAATCTTGAAACCATAATTTTGAGAAATAAGTGCACTTATATCTTTACTAGTTTATATGCTACTTGTTATAATATCTTTAGTAATTTTGTTACACAAAAAATAATATTTCTCCAAAACTATTGACTTAGAATTAAACTATGTTATGTTTAATTAAATTGAGAATTATTATCTCATGTGAATTTATTTTATTCTAATAATTCTAATTGCGATCTACTTGGTTATGAAGATGCAGGTTACTTAGTATACATATAGAAGATTTTTTATATTATGTCAACTTATGAAGAGCAAACCAGAACAACTACACTTTAAATCATGCTGAAATATTGGTGATGTACAAAACTAGCCAATAGTGTTCTTATATGAAGACAAAGCATCAAATGATGACATCAATAATCAACAAAATTCTTCAAAAGACAACTTGACAGATTTATTTACAAAGGCATTACCCACACCAATATTTGAAAAGTTGAAGCACACATTGAAATGCGACAACTCAGATAACTCAAGTGATGTACTCATGAGGGGGAGTAAAAATGCTGCACTCTTTTTCCCTTGATATAGTTTTTTCCATTGGATTTTCTTAGCAAGATTTTTAATGAGGTAGTTACTAAAATATATAAAATGATGTACTCTTTTTCCTTCACTATGATTTTTTTCCATCGGTTTTTTTCATAGTAAGGTTCTAACAAGGCATTTATTGGACATCTAAAGGGGAGTAGATGAATATTCTAAATTAAAGTTGAATATTATTAGATGTCCATAACCTCGTTAGATTACAAATTCATCCATTAACCTCCCCATCAATCTTCATAACCTTCTTATCCCCTCTTTATGTTTGGTTTTGTAACCATTATTCTCACAACCCTATAAATAGAGGTTGTAGAAATAATTTGTAAATGCACCACAATTGAGTTTAACTTTTTTCTCTACTTCCTCTGTTCTTTGTTCTTCTCTTTGTGTTGTTTCTTTGTTCTTTATCTCATAACAAATATCATATTTTTTAAAAGTTAAAACTTATGGTCCTTTGATTAACATTTTTGTTTCTTATTTTTAAAAAATAAACATGTTTGATAATCGTTGTTTCTAAATTATAAGAAATGTTTCTAAAAATTGAGCTAAAATGGAGAAATTATGGAAAAAATTTCTTTCTATTTTTGTTTTTATTTTATATTATGTGTTTCAAATGAAAATGGAAAGGCTACCTTTAGCTGAGATGATTTAGTTGTGAACATTCCTCCAAGCAAAATCCCAAATTTGCTTCTTGTACATATACTGCAAGGTTTTGTATTACTTTAAAAGAGCATTTTTTAAAATAATAAAATAATTTAAAATATTAACAAGCTAAATTTTGAATTCTATTAATGATATAAATTCATAGACTTTTATCATTGTTTATCAATGTCACTGATACAACCATATTAGTGTCTATCAATGTCTATTATTGATAGAATCAGAAGATTTTGCTATATGTTATAAATATTTTGTCAAATTTGTTATTTTTTATCATTACCCTACTTTAAATTTTATATTTTCTGATATTTAAATTTGGAAATAGTTATAGATTTAAAAAAAAAAAAGCACTATTTACTACTTATTTGGTGGAGTGGAATCCATGTTTGGCCAAGGATTGGGGATTAAGGTTAGAAAGATTTAGCAAAGAGCCTAAATTCACTAGGAATTTTCACAAATATCCTAAATTTTAAATTATTTTCTAAAATAGGATTTCGTATAAAACTTGGACAATAATAACCTTCTAATAATTATAAATTATATATTATATTCGTAATAAATTTTAAATTATTTTCTTATTAAAGATCATTTCAAATTATTATCATATTAATTAATTCATTATATAAATGTGTGTTATTATTATGGAAATTATTTGATTATATTTTGTAATGAAGTATAATACAAAATATAATCCAATATGGAATATTATTGGAATTAATTAATCATAACCGTGGGGAAATTATTTCTTCTTCATCAACAAACTCCATTCAATTTCCAATTGCCGCCGTCGACCTTGTATTTCCATAACCTCAACCTTTCAATTTTCCATTGATATCGTCGCCGGCAACCGTTCATCTTCATTACGTTAACCTTTTATGAATAAACAAACATCTAATTTTCTTCACTTTTTTCTTTATCCTTCAACATCCTTCACATTAACCTTTCTATTTTCCGTAGATTTCGTTTCCTTCCGGTTAGTATTTGGTCGGACTTTTCTGTATGCCTTTTGTTCTTACTAAACTTTCGGGTTAGTAGGAATTTTCAATTATTTTCATTATTCTCCATTTCATATATTTCAAGAACACATATATACACATATATAAAATAAACATATTTTACAGTATGTTTTCCGTCACTTCTCTATCTAGATTTTCATTATCATACTGTATACTACATAATTACATCAGTAATTAACTATATACCCGTAACGTATAATAGTTTTTTGACATGATTTATTAAATATATATCACATATTATTTACAATTATACTAATTTTTTAATATTCCCGCAAAACAGAATAGGTTATATATTTCATTTATTATATATATACCACATTTTACAATAGTTTTTTAATTTACCAGTATGATATTTTATTAGATATATACTACATCTTATTGACAATTATATTATTTATTAACTTATACCTGTAATATTTTTTAAACAGGATGGCCAGTATTGCAGTCTACTTCGATGGTTTTTTCAACGAAACTTACAATTACGTTAGTTTTAGTGTGTGTGAAATTGTAGTTGATGAACATATGTCATATACTGAATTGTCTAATATCCTTAAATCCAAGTCAGGTAGTTTTTTTGATATCAACAACTTTGATATATACATTTGCTTAGGTCCTATAGAATGTCTAAAGAAAGATAAGGCAATAAAGAATGACAACGATGTGAAATGGGTTTACCATATAATAACATCTAACGTTGAACAACATATTGCTCTTATTGTTCCTTGTATTGGCCTTTTAGCTATTTCTTTGAGTTCATCGTCCTTAAGTTCATTTTAAACATAAATCCATTTAGATGGAGGTCGTTTTTTTGAAACCATAGATATGTCTAAGATAGATTCCAACTTTGTACTAAAAATCCAGGATATGTTTTCAACCAAATCTTTATTGAAAAAGTCCGTTCAAGCCATTGCTATTAGAGATAATTTTCAATACGTTACAATGAAATCAAACAAGGAAGTGTTGAATTTTCAGTGCGTAATTGAAGATTGCAAATGGTCATTGCGTGCTTCTAGTTGTTTTCATGGTGATAAAACCATATGGGTTCTTACTAGGTTCGATTCTGAACACACATGTTCAGTAGATGTTCCACTTACAAATCATAGACAAGCTACCTTTTCTGTTATTAAGAACTTGATAAAGAACAAAATTATTTTAGCTGTTTCAGAATTGTCCACTCCCAAAGATATAGTTCATTTCGTTCGTGTTGAACATGGTTTAAGCATATCTTACCAAAAAGCATGGCGTGCACGTGAGGCCGCGTTGGATGAGATTAGAGGTTCTCCGGAAGAATCCTACAAGATGGTAGCCAAATTTGCCTACATGTTACATTTTAACAATCCAGGTATATTAAATATATACATCCCCGCATATGTAATATACTTATCATTTTTTTTGTTAATATTTTTTATGTTCGTAGGTTCTATTGTTGAATACCAAGTTGATGTCGATGGTAGATTTCTATATTTCTTTATGGCATTATCTGCTTCTATTGCTGGTTGGCAACACTGTCGTCCAGTCATATCTATTGATGGAACAAGCATGAAGAATAAGTACGGAGGTACTCTTTTATCTGCTTCAAGTCCTGATGCAATGATCAAATATTACCACTAACTTTTTGTGTGGTAGATTCTGAAAATGATGTCTGTTGGACGTGGTTTTGCAATCAACTTAAGCCAATCATTGGTGGTAGGAATGACATTGTCATAGTATCTGACCGACACAAGAGTATATGCAAAGCGATAGAGGTAGTATTTCCTAATGTTCTACATTGCATGTGTATGATTCATTTACTTAGGAACTTGAAGTTAAAGTATAGATCAATAGTCGATACCGTGTTCCATGCATGTGGCAAGGCTTACAATGTTGTTGATTTTGAACAACAAATGTGTTTGTTGGAATCAAATGCACCTGGTATACGTGAGGAGTTACAATCGATTGGATTTGCTAGGTGGTTTCGTGTCTACTCACCCCTTAGTAGATATAATGTAATGGCTACTAACATATCTGAGAGTCTGAATAATGCAATCATCAAGGCTAGGGAGTTGCCAATATGATCAATGCTTGAGGTATTGAGAATGATGTTGCAGAGATGGTTTTTTTAGCGTAGAAATGAAGCAGACTATCAAGTTACAGATTTTACAAAAACAGTTGAAGGTATTATAAGGGAACAAATTGAAAGTAGTCGATCTATGAAGGTATATTTAATTTTTAAACCAAATAAAATGTTTATATATACATCGTCTTATTATTTATATACCTACTTATTTTTTATACTTAATTACATATATAGGTCAATCCAGTCAACAACATGAAATACCAGGTCATCCATGGCACATCTCAATATGTTGTGTACTTGCCTTCTAAGATTTGTACTTGTAGGATGTGGGATATATTGCAAATACCTTGTGTCCATTCCTGTGTTGTTCTTACTATGAAGCATTTGTCAATAAAGCCATATGTTTCACATTATTATTTGAACAACACATTGAGTTCAATTTATAGAATATTAATAAACCCTTTAGGTGATCATCGACATTAGCAAGTACCTGATGATGTTTCATCTATTGTCATCCTCCCACCTAATGTAAAACGTCCCGTTGATAGTGTAACGCCCTTAAAAAAAAAAAGAAAAAAAAAAGGTAATAATAAAAATAATAAGATTTTATTATTAATTATTAAATATTATTATTTTTATTATTATTATTATATTATTATTATTATTATTATTATTATTATTAATAAAACAAAAAAAAACCCCCCCTATCCCCCCCCCGCGCCCCCCCCCCCCCCCCCCCCCTCCATTTTCTTTTTCTTCTTCTTCTTCTCCTTCTTCTTACCCTAGCCGCCGGCCGCCCCACCTAACCCCTCCTCTTTTCCATCCGTCCGGCAAAGCCCAGGTAGCCACAGCCTCACCGTCGTGCGTCCGCAACCGTAGCCGTTCGTCCCAGCCGCATCCGTCCGCCCAGATCCCCTCGGTTCCGACGTCCGACAAACCCAGCCGCGTCTCCCCTTCTCCGTTCACCTGAAGACGAAGCCAGCCGCGAAGCTTCGCCCGCCAGCCGAAATCGGATGAAAACCCCCCTCCTCAGATCCGTTCTTCCCGCACAGGGTTCGTGAACTCTAACCGCCGCGCGTCCCCTCCTCAATTCCGACCGTCCGACAAAACCCAGCCGCACGCCTCTGTCTCCTTCTAGCCGCGGATTCAAAAACCATTTTACTCCGGTTTGCTTGCACAATCTTGTTCGTTTAGGTTCGATTGCCGCTGCCTCTATTTTTTATTAGAACGATCGAAGTTTGTTGGTAAAGATTTAAGTTATGGGTTTTAGTTATTTCAAAACAAAATTCAAGTTATTGGTGGAATTAATTGTTGACTATTGTTCGATCTTAGGTTGAAGGTAACACTTAATATCCTTGGGTCCACAACAAATATTGGATTTAGTTGGAGCTCGTTGCGCAAATAGTTGGGTAAGTGTGAGAAATCACATTGAATTGATGTTAAGTGGGTGGTGTGTTGGATAAAATACTGAGTACTTATCTTGATGGTTAGGTTTGTTGTTCGTGGACCTTGGTGCGGATAAGGAGCTTACCCAACGCTAAGGTAAGAGACTTTCTACTGGACTCAATAACAAGAATTAAGGCGTATTGATTATATGAACTGAAATGTTATGTCTGGACTGAGTCGGGATGACGGTTATGCTGTGTGTTTGGGTGTGGATTGAAAGTTTAATGTATATTGTGCTTGACTGAATGAAATTTATATATGTATGTATGGATTGGCGTGGACTTGTTGTCTAGCGTATGTTGTGACTGCTGGGCTATTTATGTGGCTGACTGATGTAGTGATATGTTTCGACTGTCTTTGGGTGAAATTTGGTTAATATGGTTGTTTGAGGTTAAAGGGGGAGCTTATGTGATAAAGAAATTTGACTGTATTGAGAATGATTTTTAAGATGTTTAGAATGGACTGAGGGGATAAATTATTAGTTTTCTAGTGGATAGTTACCCTGCGGGTGTTCTTCGGGATCATCCCCTTTATGTGCATCCTTCGGGAGCATTAGACTAATACGTGCATCCTTCGGGAGCACTAGACTGATACGTGCATCCTTCGGGAGCACTAGACTGATACGTGCATCCTTCGGGAGCACTAGACTAATACGTGCATCCTTCAGGAGCACTAGACTGATATGTGCATCCTTCGGGAACACTAGAATAATATGTGTATCCTACGGGATCACAAGACTGTGACTGTGCAGGGTACCCCATAGGAAATTAATAATTTATTTTCCCCTAACGGGACCAGTAGTGGGTCTCTTACTGAGTATATTAATACTCACCCTTTATATGTTTAACTTTTCAGGGAAAGGTAACACGAGGGGCAGACCGACGAGGGACAAGAAGGACTCGTGAATTGCCATAGGGGACTGTCTTTAAACTGCTTCCGCTGGCGGTTTGAAAATATTTTGATTTAACTAAGTTTACAAATAGTTAAATTTTTTGTAAACAACATTTGAAATTTTGTATTTTGGAAATAGGGCCCGATTAAATTTTCCTTCGTTTTCTTACGGTTTCAACTGAATCTTGCTATGTCTTTTGTTAACAAACGGTTTTGAGTAAACGTAACGACTTAGACAAGGTCGAAAAGTCTGGGTCGTCACAGGTAGACCCAAGAAAATTAGAATTCCTTCTAAAAAGAAGTTCAAGAGAAATATAAAATGTGGCCGTTGTGGACGTTATGGTTATAACAGAAAGTGATGCAAGTTTTCCTTATCTAGCTAGTTTATCATTGTTTTTTATATTTGAAATATCTAATGTTGTTTTGAACTTTAATTACGTTTATTCTTAAGTTAGTTATGAAACTAATTAATTCCTGAATACAATATTAGTCTTGAATCACAATATGGTTTATGATCATTATTTTTTGTGTGTTAATGCTTATGTAATAAGTTTACATAATTATATATTTCACATCATGACAAATATACTCATGTTTCTGTACAAATCAATGTTTGTGTTTCATTTGTTTTTCTGTGTTAAGGGTACATATTTATTATGCTCTTTCTAATCATACACTCTCCGATACAAATAACATCACTATAACAAAATCAAAATTTTATAACATTGCTATAACATTCCATTAAATATAAAAAACAGACCATCAATTAAAAGAATTACAACTTATTGCAAATGTACTTTTAAGATTTATATTGAACATTCAAACCATATCTAAAGAAATTCTATGAACACAGAACACCATATAAGAACATAAATAATATACGTATTTAATGTTTCTGTTTTTCCATAATACCATAAACATAAAAACTAATCATACCCAAAAGTACATGTAAATGAATACATAAATTTAAGTTTACTTCAGCACATAACCTTAAACATTAAATCTATACTAAATAA
The DNA here is from genome assembly GCA_025688845.1 of Cucumis hystrix. Taxonomy (NCBI): domain Eukaryota; kingdom Viridiplantae; phylum Streptophyta; class Magnoliopsida; order Cucurbitales; family Cucurbitaceae; genus Cucumis; species Cucumis hystrix. Next base: position 13,890,810 of record CM046889.1, read on the forward strand.
GTTAGAATTACTAAAGTTCTTGTAATAATAATTTGAAACTTGGACCGTTGAACCCTTGACTACTGTTCTCTACTTTTTCCTTTTTTGGCTTCGCAGATCCAAATTTGGTTGTGAATGGAGATCTCATTATCCTAGAAGATATATTTTCTCTCCTCATGCTCCTCCTGACAGCTTGCTTATAAGCAAATATATCTCTTCCTCGAGCCTATTATCACAAACATTTCTCAGTACCATATATTTTATATATTATGTTATATATATTCAGATCATTAAACATATACTTACAATCATTGTAGCACTCTTCACAACTACAGTTTGATGCTTCGATGCTTTTTCCATTTTTTTCTTCTATGTAAATCAGATTAAAAAGAAAAATTAATATTTTCAAACATCATATTAAATAAAAATTAACATCTATATTTACAAATATACTTACCTTCATTTTGATTGCTTCCTTTCCAATTTCATCTACTTCTTTGAGTATAGTTGTGCAATATACAACATCATCCACACAATCATTTTGGCCATCCTGATTATCATGATATTCAGTAATTAATACATACATCAACAAAGAATTAGAGTACATAATAAATTATTGACACATATACTTATATTTCAAATATACGTGCTGTTTTCTGTTTTCATTTCCACTTTGTCCATCCTGCTGATCATTATAATTATTATGTATTATATACATCAAACATTCTGTAATAAAATAATAAAGTTCAACATATGTTGATATATTAAACAAATACCTCTTGTCCTTCTTTCTCACTATCTTTATTTTCTGTTTCATTTTCTTCACCATCATTTTTCTCGTTGTACCCTCCATTATTCCCATCATTGTCATCCCTCTCTCTGTTGTCATTTTCTTCCACTGTTGGACCGTTTTTATCTTTGAACAATTTTTTTAGTTCTTCAACCTCAACAAGCAGTATGTCTATCTTATTGTTCAATGTTTCATTGCTTGCCATAATTATGCTCAGCAAGTCTTCCACAATTTGATGCTCTTCCTGCTTGAGCATTCTCCTTTTTCAAAAAAAAATTCTGTTTCCTCTGTTGTTTTATTTTCTTCAAACGTGGTTTGTTCCACAAAATCTTCTTCAGGAAACATAAGTTTGAATTCAAACTATTGGATGTATGATATATTGAAAACAATAAAAACTATATATTTATAACATTCACTGTAAATATAAAATATGATGTTTAAAGAACATACCTGCTCATTGTCGAAGATCTTCTCTGCAAGTTCCTTCCATTTTGGATGGTTGTCAACAATCCAGTTAAGCATGCAGATATCCCTTTCATCCACTCTTTTCGCACAGAATATTGAAGGTCCAGGCAACAGTGGTATATATTCATACATCCATACCAGAAGAGAGTAAGCAAATTCAGATATTCCAACAGCTAGGGCAGAAGGGTTTTTGATTGACTTTTTTATAGACTCTAATAGGACATTATATCCTATTCTGCCCCATGGATAAGCATCAAATTGGTTTTCATCATCTACCAATTTGATGTGATCCAAATCTACCCTTGTTGTTAACTGTTTACCAAGTAAAAAATTCTCAAGAAAGTATATTTTAGCCATCTTTACTTTGTCTTCCTCCTTCAACTTTCTGGAATCATTAAACAGAGAAGAGACCCTTGACCTAGGAATAAGGTCTTCATTCTTGAAGTATTTTGTCAAAAAATTTCCCTTCACCTTAGAAATATCTAACGTAGATAGTGGGCCACAATTTAATCCTGTTATTGCTTCGAATTCCCTAATACTAAATTTGGCTAAAGTTCCTTTAAAGTTGAACCACAATTCATCATCTTTAGTCAATGTACATTGACATCTTATAATGTGGTACAACAACTGACTTTGAAATTTTGACATTTTTAGGTCTAGAAAACTACCAAATGTTGATTTTCCAAATGTTTCTATTTGTTCATTATTGAGTTTCCTTCTAATATTCGTAATAACATCTATTCTTGCATAGATGCTAAGTTTTTTAACACGAGACCATTTTACCTTTATCAGTATGAATGGTTCACCCTGCAAAGATAAGCTATATGAAAATATCATGCAATGTATACTTTATATATACAATGATATTTATATATCTAATAGTTTACATAATTTTAATATTTGGTACCTTTTCAATATCCTCCATGGGACGACTTTTCTGCCCACTCTTTTCCCGAACTTTAGATTTCTGAAACAATAACAATATACAAAATGTTATTAATAACAGCAATTTAAAGCTTTAAAACATTATATATATCTTATATACCTTTGTTCTTTCAGACATTCCTTGTTTCAGCACAGTTTTCTTTTCGCTTTTTTTTTTTTTTAATATTTTCCTTGTTATCTGCTTTTCTTTTCACCTTTCCAACTCTTTTTCTCTTATTTGATACCTACATTTCATATTATAAATTTCACATTATATTACTGTATAATTTCTTTTTAGAAAAATACATAAACACACATACCATTTCAGATTCTTTTTCCTTTTCTTTACTCGACTTATCTTTCAATAAACTCCTTTTTGCAATGTGTATATTATCCTACACAATAAGATATACCTATAACCTTAGAATTTTTTTCAAGTATATTAAATAAATTTTTTCAATACAAAACATAAGTATACCTCATCAGACTCTGACATATAGTTGGGATATACGTCAGAAGTTCCATCTCCCTCATTCATTTTTAGAACAATGTAATATAACCATTAACTCACATCTTATTATATATATACTACATTATATATCTAATATACTCACATTTGAATTGTCTTGTCGTTCATGCATATGCATTTTGTTTTCAGGCGTTTCAAATACTACATCAGGTTTCACATTTTTTCGTTCTTCGTAAAGTACAATTTGTATTCCTGTTGGCCCTCTCAAATCGTATTCATCCTCTCCAGAATATACTGTTTGAAGTGGTTCAAAATCCATTTGGTTTTGTTCATATATCTCTTCATCCTACGACATATATACATATTATCTATTGTTAAACGACTGTTACCAAATATATAATATACCCTTATAAAATTACAGCACAAAACTCCACAACATACCTCACTATCGTCTATCCTTATTGGTTCATCCTTGTTAGATTTCATATGTTTCCTCCTTTAGCCCTTACTTCTTTCACTCCTTCGCACCATTTTCTATTAACTGCATATATAGATATTTATACAATATATACTACAAATTACAATAAATAACAATTTTCATTCCGAACATACCTAATGAACCTTATTGCAAAAAAACATAATTTCATTTGCAGAGTATTCGTTTTTATAACATAGATTCTCAATGAACACTAGAATATGTCACAAACAGAAGTACATTTTTTATTTTGTTCCACGAATCGAACATCTAAAATATACCCAATAAACAAAATGAACTTAATGTTTATACACAGATTCTGTACAAAGATATCAAATAAACATGGCCATCAAAAGTCATTTTATTGAGGCTCGAAATATCAAAAACCCTAGAATCTACCGCTTTCAATCCTTCAGTTTCGTTTGTGTTCATATTTAATCGAATATCTTTAATATACCTAATATACACAATGTACTAACCTCGAAATTTCTTCACAATTTCTGTCGAAAAATTAAACAAGTCTCCGGCCGTCCAGTCTTTTCTTCTTCAATGTCGAAAGCTTTGCAATTTCTCCATTTCGTATTTGTCTTCGACCCGCATAATGAAGGTAGTTTTTTAATATAGAAAGTAATAAGACTTTTCCTCTACTATCCAAAACCGTATTACCCACGTTTGACTCTTTTTTTTTTTTATAATTATAAACTAATTAAATAATATACAATAAAGGAAATGGAATGTGGGCTCTACATTTATGAAATATATTAGCTCATTTAGAATTTTTGTGAAAATTTTTAGCAATTTGAGTCTTTCATGTAATATCTTATACCAATTTAGGTTCATAAAGATAACATAACCGTTTCACTGCCCTCCAAACTCTACGGCCCACTGTTTCACTCCCCTCCCAACTCCAAGACGTACGGTGAATCTCCATTTTCTCTCACTCGTCGCACCCTCTCGCACTCCTCCCTTCTCTGAAAGAAAATCCTTCCCTCTTCCTTCGTATTCCCTTCTCCGAAACCCTACGTCGCCGTCTCCTACTACCTTCTTCCTTCACGTTTAGTCTTAGAATGGAATCCGACGAAGGATGGAGATAAAAATCTCGTGTTAGGAACAATAAAGGAGAAAAAGAAACTTAACTTAAAATGAGGAAAGAAATGGGCGAACAGAGGGAGAGAGAAGGAGATGGCTATAAATTTGTTGAAAACTTTTCCCAGTGTTCAGACCTTCATTACTTCTAAACCTCCAACCTCCCTTTTTTCACCACCAGAAGCTTCTTCCCCTCATACCCTCCAGTTGCGTTAGCTGTCTGTTCAATGTCTTATGAGAAGGAGCTCGCCGCTGCCAAGAAAGCCGCCTCCCTCGCCGCTCGTCTCTGCCAGGCAATTCTCTTTTCTTTTTTTTTTTCTATTTCCTTTCTTATTTTCTATGAATTGTGAGCGAAAATGGCAATTCAGAGCGGTGGAGTTTCCCCAAGGAGTTATTATATCTCTATGATTAGGATAATAACTATTATTTCTCCTTGTTACTATTCTTTACTCTACCCTTTTACTATTCTCCATTCTCCATTCACATTTCACTGTTCCTTTCATTATCCCTTTTCACTGTTATCCACCCCTTTATGTAACTATTACACAGTTCCCAAACATAAATAGATATCTTCTGTCTAAACAGAAACTATAATAATACACCTACTATAATAATCCAATTATTGTTATAACTCCGACTATAATAACCACAAATTTAATAACTCCTGTGATATTTTGATTCAAACCCTGACCCTTTTTTACCTAAGCCCAAGTTCTCAATTTGTTGTACATTTCCATATCCTTCTTTATCGGGTCTTGTTATTTGCAAATTCCTACGTTTTGAGAATTTTCTTTTACAATCTTGCGCTCTTGGGGATTTCTGTATATAATTATACATTGCTTTTTTAAGCTGATTATATCTGGTGTTTCTGATGCAGAAAGTGCAGAAAGCATTGCCGCAATCTGATGTTCAATCCAAATCAGATAGACCCAGTGACTAGCTGATGACGGTTCGTAAAGTTTCTATCACTTCACTCAGTTTGCGTATTTTGTTATTACCCTGTCCAAGCCAACTAGTCAACTAGCCTGGTCGTTAGATCATAGTAGAACTTATGATAAACAATATCCGAATATATCTTGACTTATTTTATTTTATTATATTAGTAAAAAACATATGATCGTGGTTGTCCAGGGAAATCTATATATCATGATTCTTGAATAATACCACAGAGAAGAGAATAAACCCCAAAGTTATTGAAGTAATGAAATTTACTTAAGAGTTTGAATGTCTATAGGATGTTACATAATATTATTATGAGTTTATATTCTGCCTCTTCACTACTTACGGCTGGTAAATCCCTTCCTAATGAACTACAATCAAGAATAAAATTTATAATTATTCAGCGAGCCTCATTGCATGCTTAAAGAGTTACTTTAATAGGACAATGGTTGACTAGATTTCTACTGCTCTTATGTTTCCATTCCAGGTTCACAGGCGCTGGTTAGTTTTGTACTGGAAAGGGAACTCCCTTCGGAACCTTTTTCATTGATAGCTGAGGTCAGCATCTAGTTTGTATGGAGATTATATTTCTTTGACATATTTCAGCAAAAGATTTGGGACCATGCAGCTGGATGCATTGTTGTTACAGGTGATTCAAAAATTTGGAGTTGTTAAATCACTATTAGACTTTAGTTATTGAATCTTTACTACTAACATGAAACTGCGGGAAAACAATAATGAATTAATTTGTCTCTGGATCCTTTGTATGCCATTATATGCAGATGGTGCTTTGCTTTGTTATGACATTTTTCTTTGGCTGAAAATTCTTACAGAAGCTGGTGGAGTCGTTACGGATGCAGCCGGGAGTGCACTGGATTTCTCAAAACGAAGATATTGGGATCTGTACAAGGGTATCATTGTTACGAACCAGAGATTAATGCCATCACTCCTCAAGGCAGTTCCAGAAGCTCTTCAACCTTGTGATTTTTCTTCCCCTGGAGTGGATTCTGTTCACATTGTTTTGAGCTCTGAATCCTTTTCTTCCACCCGCTCAACTCTTCCCTAAGTTGAAATATCAGTTTTTTTGATATTTGTCCACTTTGAACTGCAACTGAACAAAATCTAGCAATAAAGCTCCTGTATTTGGGTTTTGCTGTCTTTTTAGTATCATACCAGTAGACTCAAGTGTAACATCCCCAGAGAATGAGGCTATGGATTCAAATTTCATGGTAGAGATGTTAATTTATAAGTTTTCTAACAACTAGCTAGTTACTGTAGGCAAGGTGTAAGTTGATTGGGGGACATTCATGGCTGAAAAATAAAAACAAAGTACGTACCTCCTCACTGCTAAGTAGATATCTCCCATGTTTATAAGGGCTAGGAGAGAGAAATGATCATAGAAAAAAGTACTGTTTACCTTAAAAAAATTGTTGAAGTTTATGTAAAAGAAAAATACCATTAAATTGTAGGGGATGCATGGTGACGACTGACGAGTACATTTACAAATTGTCTCGTTGCAAAATTTTCTTATAAAAAATATATATAATTTGATTTTTTTCCCTTTGTGATTGAAGATGATGAATAGAGATAGCAACGCTGCACTGGCTAAAATAACATTGGATAAAATATATTTTTCATCCCTCATTTCTTTTTTTAGATTTCTACTATTTTAGTTCTTACGACAATTTTTTTAAATGAGTACTTTTCCACTAAAAAGTTTATGCCTTCTCCAACTTCTGAAAAAAAATATCTACATTGTTTCTTTTCTTTCATCAAAGTTATTACTATTTAACCCATTCAGATGAAAATTGCCTTTAAATAACTCATTTTAAGATTTAATCAAAATAAATTAACTAAATTTGACCTCAAATATAGTAGATACCCAGAAAAAAAAAAAAACTGAAAGTTTCTTTAGATTGACTGTGGCATATGCTATAGATTAACAAGATTTAATAAAATCAATTTAACAAAGTATATATATGTATGGCAAAAAAGAAGTGAAAAAAATAGGGAGGGTATAACCTATTGAGCGTCTAGTAAGCGAAACAACTTCCTTTACTAGTCTCAACATATATAGAGCTTCAACCTTGAACTCAAGAGACTTTCTCAACACAAAGCAGCAGAAAATAACTTAAACAATCAACTTAATTCTCTTAAGCTTAGCTTTATCGCATAGTCTTCAATACTTAGATCAACTTAAACTCTTTAACTACTAAGCGATAAGCACAATACAATGCAGCGAAAATACAAAAACACAACATCTTTTATTACTTGGACCAATGCTTTAAAATTACATTCTTTTTTCTTTCCTAGTACAACGGTAAATCTTGGACTTGAATGTCTTGCCTAGCTCTCATAAAATTGGGATACAGCCATCTACGTTCAAAGTGTTTAGGAGTATAATTACTCCCTTACTACAAGGAAATACAATATAAAAGAGCACAGCTTGCTTGCTCAGCTTCCACGCGTAGTAACTCATCTTACCCTTCTTTATTTGGCTTCAACTCCTCAACACCTAGGGAAGGGGAAACTCAACACATAAGTCAAACACTTAGTGAGTGAATCTTTTAGAAAACCTGGAGAATACAATACAAAAACATAAGTTCATTTTCATTTCATAAACACAGGCTCACAAAGCTTCATTTAACAAATTATATAAATCACACATTAGCTTCTTATTCCTTTCCACCGAGAACATGAATCGTTCCCTGCGCCAAGACTATTGGGATTCACTCTCGCCAGTACACTGTGTTTAGACTACTGTGATGTTCACTCCATCCACAGTATTCGAGAATTTTCCCTATTCATTTCTCATTGCACAGACCGTTCACACAGTGCCTTTACACATTATGTGCACACCACATAACAACTGCTCACTTGATAGGAATATGATTAATGGTTTATTTGCATACAAGCATCACAATCATCACATAGAAATCAATAGTTTTATCTTTTCAAATAACAACATCAACAACAATACAACAATACATTGATATATAGAATATATTATGCATAACTACAGACTCAGAAAGAAATACTTTCAAAACACATTTTTCTTTATGAAAGTCACTCACGAAATACTTCTTTTCCTTCTTTCCAGGGCACCTAGCTCACTTCCTCATCTCGCCTAGCTTCTTTGATAACAACTCAACTCATAGCTCTTTCTCGACAACTTCTCCGAATAACCACACTTCCTTTGATCCCTTTGGTCCTATTTATACTAGTCCTTTGGTTTGGTTAATCACCATTGAAACTCTTTTTACTTATCAGTTCCTACTTATAACTTTACACGTGTCAACTTACTACTTGATGGTCCATGCAACCAATTTAAGCTCAACATGTGGCCAGTTGTCCACTCAAGATTAGACATTCTCTTGGGATGCTAACCTTATCTTCTCAGGAAGTTATACCCTTCTTCACGTTCCTCTTCTCACAAAAAACTACAAATTTCAACTCTTGTTTCCTTACTTCACTTCACGTTACACAATAGAACGCCTAACTTCTCTTGCAACAGAACCCCACTTCACTGCCACAATCATCTAAATGCAAGCTTTCACCCTGCATTTCCTTCCTTTAAAACACAACCTTCTTCGCAAAATGCCTCCTTTCCTCACTTAGCCAAAATAATCCTTTTATCAAGCTCTTTTTCAACAAGATTCTCTTTTTGGATCTGGACATCATACTATTATAATCCACAAGCTATTATAACCACATATTATAATAACTCACTCCGTGCCCCAAACACCCCCTTACAAAATATAGCAACAAATTTTAAATTGACTAAGGAAAGTTTAATGAGTTTTACGAAATTTGTAAATAGTTTCAATATTTTGCTATTTTTGAAAATATCTTTTATTTCAATTTTCATTGGTATACTTGAATATACTTTTTTTTTAATTGTTTAAAAAATATGTGTTTTTTGCATTTTGAAATTCAAATTTTTCCATAACTATATTTATATATCATTTTTAATTTTTTTAATTTATTTCTAGGACATATGCAACCAGTTAAAATTTTATAATATAAACTTTTTTCACCAAACACATTCTTTAAACTTTATTTAAATTTCGCTGGGTAGAAGTCTAAAATTTGCTATATTTATATTTTCATTTTCATTTTCAATTTTAAAATTTTTCAGTATTTAAATGGGAAATTTTTAAAAATAGTAGATTTTACAAAATATTTACAACCTATAACAAATTCTATCACTTATAGTCATTGATATGCTATAGTGATAGAAGACTATCAGTGATAGAAGACTATCAGTGATAGAATCCAAAATTTTGCTATAGTTGTAAATATTTTAATTTATTTTGCTATTTTAATATCAGTAAGAAATCGTTCGATCGAAATTCATGAAGCCATGAAAGCTGTGAAGGACAAACTGTCATGCTAAACGAGATAACAGTGGCCATTACCAAAATGATGCAATTGAGGAGGCACAATATGCGATCAAGTTTGCAAGTTCAACGTCAGATGTCCTTTGCTCCTTGGGGGGGAGGGGGGAGGGAAATTAAACAAAATACTTGAAGGGTTAGACGAAAATGCCTAGTGAGTGGGATCTTTTAGCAGACATGTTCAATAAATTAATTTTATCTTAACATCACATAGTCATTCATCAGAAATGGCATCATTACAAGGTAATTTAGGTATTCCACAGTTTATAGCTCGTATGTTTTTCGCATACTAGGTATTATCTTTACATTTTTGTGTACCTTCTCCTTGGCTCAAGCGTTTACCACACTCTTTTGCCAAGTTATAACCATGCGGAGAAGTCTCAACTCAATGCGTAGTACCATCAATTCTTTTACGCATATTGTATCTTCCCTTGCCATATCAAACAAAAAGAAAAAAGGGCATCTCATACCAGATCACAGAGCAAGTATGAGGCATTCTATCCAAGATCACACATCATAAATAGAGCATTCTATTCCAGATCACACAGTAAGAATAGAGCATTTTATTCTAGCTACTACAAAATCTGCTTTACTTGACACTAGCTACTTTTACATACTTGACGTTTTTATTAAAAAAATATCAAGTATTGACAATTTTAAAGGAAAAACGTAGTATAGTTTAAGAAGATTTTTCACATAATTTTTTGAACTATTTTACGTTAGCTTTTACTTGACGTTTTTTTCGCATCAAGTATAGTGCAAATTTTACTTGATGTTTGTTTCACGACAAGTATAGATAATATTTACTTGACGTGAAAACAACGCCAAGTATAATTGATATTTTTATTTTGTTAAGTATAAAAATTTAAAAATACTTTTTATTTCCCTCTTTTCATTAAATAAACTTATTCAAATAAATTTCCTAAAATAAACTTATCAAAATAAATTTATTAAAATAAACTTATCAAAATAAATTTATTAAAATAAACTTATTGAAAATATCCCTCCCTTCCCTTTGTCTCTTCCTTTCATCTCCCCCTTTCTCTCCATCAAAACCCTCCACATCGTTCTCTCCATCGCTCTTCATCTCCACTGATAGTCGACCCACTGCCCACGGCTCTCCACCTCCATCGACTACCGACCCACAGCCCACGACTTTCCATCTCCATCTGTCGCTGACCCATAGCCCATGACTCTCCATTTGCATGTCATTCTCTCCATTTTTGGACGACTAACCACACAGACTCCGACCCACGACATTTTATCGATGACCTACGACATTTTGACAGTGACCCACGACACTTCGACTCCAACCCACAACTTAACTATCAATTTTGATTGTTAAACTACAACCCATTCTTTTTTATGGTAGGCCTCAACCTTTCCTCCCTCATAGAACGAGCAAAACTAACCCAAGCTGCTACTTCCCCTTCCTCCTTTAGATTATGCACAGACTGATCACCATCAATCTTGACGATTGTAAGATTGTTCATTGTTCGGGGTCAAAGTTCAGAAGAGTGATGGAACCTAATCTCCTTCTCCTCTATGGGTTTAGAGCTAACAAAATTTGGCAATGGAACAAGTTTGTATCTTCAATGGAACAGCGTCAAGTATACGTTTACTTGACACTGATTAACGTCAAGTAAACCAATTTTTGTAGTAGTATACAGAGATCTACTTATTTCAACTTTAACTAGTATTGTACATTTTTTGGAAATCACCATTTCAAGATACAACGTCAACATCAATTCCAACGTATTAACATAATGCAACACAAAACTTAGAGAGAGAATACTTCCACATCATTTCTATTTTGTTTATAAGTCACATGTCTCTTAAAGGTGGAAACCATAGTGGAAAATCGTATGGTTCATGGTTTCAAATAATATATTAGAGATTCAAACACATTTTAGAAACTCATTTTTGTTGAAAACATTTGACTAAGAAGAATCACTCACAGTCACAGTCGATCGACTCTTATCCCAGCTTTCCAGGCCAAGTGTAAGACCCGTTTTCTTTTTATTATTTGAGTATTGAAAGTAAAATTCAATTAAGTATTAAAGAAGTTGGCGTTTGAATAAATCCGCAGAAAGGATTAAGCGATAAAATCTTTTATGGTTAAGTATAAATTTTACGATTAAGAAGTTAATTCGCGAGAAAGTTTTGAGAAAAGAAGGGTTTGCAGTAGAATCTATAAGTCTAAACGCTCTCAAAAGAAATAAGTTGTGAAGTTTTGACTAAAACAACTAGACGTTTGGGTAGTCTTTGCGATAAGAACCAAGGGTTTCGCGATGAAGATGTCTGCGAGGAAGCCTTGAAGTTTAAGTTTTCGATAAGTGTTCTAAGCAAGTAAAAGTTGGTTAGTTCGCGAGGAAGGTTTCTTGTAGTAAAAATATAACCAAGCAAGAAGTGTTAAGTGGTTAAAGTTATTTGCGGTATGGGGTTAGGCGAGAAGTAAGGTTTGGTGAAGAAAATGTCAAATCTGATTTGACAGGGATTAACGGTAAGATTAAGAAGTTAAAGCATGGCTAGGTTGAGTATTAAATTTACACGTAAATTTTTAAGTAGGAGCTGACAAACTGAGAAGAGTTTAAGCATGACTAAGATAGTTTAAGGGCTTTATAAATAGTGGACTTGGTCATTAAGTAAGCACAACAAAGATTTTATTAAAAAAAACAACAGCTAAAATGCTACTGTTTTGCTTTGGTGAGAAGAAGAAAAATAAAATGTTAAGTACCGTGATTTGTTCAGTGAGAAGGCTCCACGAGAAGAGAAGAAAAATGAGGATTTTTGTTAAAGTGTGGTGAGTGGTTTTCTTTAAAAGTTTTGTGATCCTGCTTTACTATTTTAAAAGATGATTTCAAATGAGAAAGTGTTTTAAAAGGAGATTTCTATTAAAAGTTTATATGTGTTCAAGCATGATTTATAATGTTAAAGCTTGATTTTATGATTACAATTTCAATGCTATGAAATGGTTTTCAAACCATTAGTTGATTCCTTGAAATGATGTTAACTTTTATGTGCACATAAAGAGTCAAGACCACCATGGGATGTATGGACTACATGGTGATAAGAAGTTGGCTTATACGTTGAAAGGAACATATAAAGCTTATCAGCCTAAGCAACAAGAACGAATTTGTATGTTCTCGGATGTTGTTGATGCAGTAGTCAAACGTGAGGTAATGAGACCAAGTGTAAAGAACGATTCAGGATCCTTGGCGAAACGAATAACTATTAACTAATGTGTGTTTATGTAAAATTGTTATGTTTGAAATGTTTGTTAAGCATAAAAAAAGGTTTATGCGAGATGAAATGATTTGATGTTATTTATGCGAAATGATGTTTATGAAAAGGTATTGCGAAAAGGATTTCATAAAACCTCAATAAGTCTTTTAAACTTACGTTTTAAAAATCTCATCTTCTAAGATCAAACGTTTATTATACTTTTGGTAGGTATTTATTATACTTGGCATTTAGGTTGATCACCATTGCGTTTTGAGTTTTGTTGATAGTATTAAAAGAGATGAGAATAAGATTTTGGGATAAGAAAATTTCAAGGTTGTAACAAACTCGTATCATATTCCTACTACTTCGGCATTATTATCGCAATACGGTTTGAGGTGTGACATCAAAGTCTCCCTTACTCGTTTCGAAATCCTTGTTGAAAATGAACTTGTTCTGCTTCTTGAATCCTTGATACTCCTAGTTCTTTCGTAACAATAATCAATGTAAAAGCAACCTCAAATGCCCTCTCTATTTATAGACTCCTCCAATGAGTGTTTCCATGTAGAAATGATTTCTCTAACCGGCGGCGAGAAGTGGCTCAATCTCATAATGTCACATGCCTCTATTAACCCTTATCCTAAACTGGAATTTGGGTGGCTGGGTCAATGAATCGATGACTTACTGATGTCTAGGTCACATTACTGTTTTCAGGTGAAGTGGCCTAGTTTGCTTGTTTGTTCGCTGCGTAACCCTATCCGCGTAGAGGTACTTTCATCGTGTTAGTGGTATGCGGTTTGGGACACACAAATTAACCTTGAAGATGAATGATAGAATCTCCAACTTCGAAAAGAAAACAATGGAAGTCTTCAAGGAAAGGATGTATTGGGGCTTCAGTGCAAAGTTTAAAAGCTAGGATTTTTTTTCAAATTCTCTCTTTTCTTTTCTTTTAAAATTTAAAAAATGGTTTAATAAATATTATTTTTTAAAATCTATGATATACAAACCTACCCTCTAAAAAATATTTTGTAATGTTATATACAAAAAAAACATGAGAGAGAAAGTTGTTACTACAAAAATAAGATAAATTAAACACAAGAGAGAAAAAAGTGAAAATTGTGTTATGTAAGCCATATTGGTGACAAATGTCACTCAATGGATGGAAGACATTTGGAAGAGTGAGTCTCATCACTTTGTTGAGATTTGAAAAATATATATCAAAATACCTTATTTGAAAATATATTTCAAATCTCAACAACTTTATTCGAAAAATTCTTACTTAAAAAAATTAGATATTATTGAAATTGCAGCAAATTACATTTCTTGTATTTTGAATTACACAGTATTCAATACATGATACGTGAATTACTCTGTATCCGTCAACATGATACATGAATTATATGCTTTAGTTATCTTGATATTTTAAAGAAAACAAACAAACCAAATCTTTACTAATTTTTTTTAAAGTTGATTAATTAGATATTTTGATATTTAAAAAATTAAACAAAAAAAAATGGGATCTTTATATGTTTTTTATTAAATATAATATACCTAATATTTTGGGACTTTCTTAAAAGTGTGGAAAACCAAATCTTTTTTTCTTTTTCGTAAAAGCTTGTTAATGAGATATCTTTATATTTTTTTAGAAAAAAATGCTCAAGTTGGTTAATGAAATATGTTCAGTTAAATTAAATGAAATTATTTTCTATTAACAAACCAAAATATTTGGAAATTACAAAAAAAATTAACAAACCAATTTTTTATATATTAAAGAAATCAAACTAAATAAAATTTATTGTGTTAAATAAAATAAAAACTAATGGAAATTACAAATTCAAAATTCAAATTCGTTGCTAATCATGTGACACATTTCTCTCAAGTCGGTTGAACTGCAAAAACATAGCCAACATTTAATGTAAGACTATAATCTATTGGAAATTCATTCATTATCACGTTTTCGACGATTCCATTTACACTGTATGGGAATAAAATACAAAGTATTCGGAGAATCATATATCCAACTATGTGAAGGTCAAATATGGCATATTGAAAATATCAGCCATGTGTACTGCATGCATTACAACAAAAACCATCTACTACGACAGTTGATTATATCACAAAATGGAGGGAAAAAACTGTCACAAAAGGAGAAAAAACGCGTTTTTGGCCGAAAAAGGCGAAATTTTTCGAATAATATTTTTCGCGACAGTTATTTGATGCCATAGAAGATACATAAAATAATTTATTTAATATATACAAAAAATTAAATTTTTATTTAGGATTAAAGTGAAAGGGGTCTCGAGAAAGGCTGTCTCCAAATCAAAAACCCTCATTCCATTTGTGCCCGTCTCTTCACTCCAGCACCCGATTCCATCACCCATCTCCAAACTCGAAGAAGGTCATCTCCGAAAGACGCCCAGTTTTGTCACCGCCACCGCCCCCTCGTGCCCGTTTCTTCACTCCAGCATCGTCTGAACCTCCTCTACTTGACGACAAAACGTTCTCTGTCCTAATCTGTTCAATTCGTGCCCGTAATCTCCAATTTGCCGCAATCTCTTCAACATTCAAACCGCAATCGTCACCTCCTCTACTGGTAAGTCGTCTGTTCCTTTTCTCTTTCTCTCTCTCTCTGTGAAGTTGTTCTCTGTCACTCTTTCCCTAAACTTCATGGGTCATCGGCTTCGATGTGGAATTTTTAATTTCGTCTGAATTCCCTCTTTTAGGCAAACACCCGTACATGATGTATATGAAATAAATGTTAGATTTATCCTTAACTTAAATTAGACCAAAAAATGTTTAAGACTTGAAGCTGAAAGAGAGCAAGAGAAAAAGCATGAAGGTCCTGAAAATTTTGGTTTAGGATATATTCTTCCATTAATTTATATAAGACTGTTTTGGTGTTGTCTTTTGTTTCTTTTTATGCTGTGCATTTTTTCTAGAGTAGGTTTTTGCCTTAGTGTTATGTTTGAAGAGTTTCATTTTGAGGTGGTTGGATGTGTACTGCTAAAGTATGAGTTTCATTTTGAGTTCATAATCCACAATCATTAAAATTGTATTTGTGATTGTTGTTGAAGTATGAGAGAGAGCTTAACCAAAACTTCTCAATGCCAAATCAAAAGTACATTTGGACCCAACACACCAAACTAGATTGATTCTTTTTAACAATTTCGAAGTTAATTTAAAAAACTTTTGATCCTTAAAGTTTTATGGAAGTAGTAATTTAATCCATTACTTAATCATAATTGATAAGGTTTAGAGTCTAATTTTAACATTTGTTATAAGTTTAGAAGCTGAATTCATATTTAAAGTTTTTGCTCACAATGGAAAAGGGAGAGATTAATTGGGAAGAAGAGAGGTTTTGAGTTTTATGTTTCCTGTGGTCTATAAAACAATACTACTTATGAAATCCCAGTAGTTCATAGCTACACACTGATGATGCTATTCCAAAAGTACTGATTGAGACTTCAGAATATTGAAGGACCCACTGTCCTTCAAATCTACTTGTTTTTATGCCTTTCAACACGTTTTCAGCCTTCGTTAGTCAAAATCTTAAACAACAGTTCTGTTTAATAACCATTTCGTTTGTTTTTCATTTTTTATCTCATATACGTACGTCTTCTTTTACGTTTTTCAAAATACTCATTTCATAAGTTGAATTCTTTAAAATAAAAAACTAAATATCATCAAACCTGCCTTCAAAATGTTTGATTTGAATCTATTATCACTTCAAAATGTGTCTATTATCAATTTTCGACAGTTATTTGATGTCATAGAAGATACATAGTATGTGTTTGATTTTATTTTGATATTCCATCAACAGCCTTCAAAATATATATGTTTGAAATATTTAATCAATGTTATTAGACTAAAACACCTTACAAATAGCTCTCATCACAAAAGTGTAATTCTCATTTGAATTGTATTTATAATTTTCAAATACAACTTTATAAGTTGTTGCAAATGAAGTGTTTGAATTGTCAAAGTAGTTTTTTTTATCTATATTCAAAAGCTATATTAAAATCTTAAAGCACTTGTTCCATGCTAAATAGACCATAATAACTTACGACAAAGTTAGAAAAACAGAAGTGTAAAATACATCAAGTTCATTTTTTAAGCATATGGATGCACCATTTGGATTTGAATTTCTTTTTTCCATGTTTTTTGAAACGTTACTGAAGCAAAGGGTTAAGAAATTCCCAAGTTGGTAGTGTTTGTATATGAAATCTGTGTACTGTAGGATGTAATTATTCATTGATTTCCTTAAGTTGTTGTCCAATATCTCTTTTCTAATCAGGTTTTTTTAGAGGCTAATTCAGAAGATTGAATTTTTATACATCTGCACAATGGACAAGTCATGGATAACGAAAAACAGGATGTCTAGAGAATATGATTTAGGAGTCGAAAGGTTCATTTAATTTGGTTTGAGTCATGCCAAAGGTTCTAATTCAATTAGATGTCCATGATTAAATTGCGGGAATCGTTTACTTAAAGATGTCTCAACAATTCGCTATCATTTGTATGCCAATGGAATTGATAAAAGTTACAAGGTATGGTTCTGGCATGGTGAAGATTTGAACTCAGATAACATTACCAGCATAATGGAAAACACAGTGGATGAAAATGATGAAAACGATGATTTATTTAATACAATTAATATGGTTCAATCCGTTTAAGAACAATCTTGTAATGCATCCAATACCTTTGATACTATGTTCGATGACGCAAAGAAACCCTTATACCTAGGATGTAAGAAATTCACCAAGTTGTCAGACCTCGTGAGATTGTATAACTTGAAGGTTAGGTATGGTTGGAGTAACACTAGCTTCTCTGAATTATTGTCCATAATAAGTGATCTATTACCTGAAAACAACGAAATTTCATGTTCCTTATACGAAGCGTAGAAAACACTAGGTGCCTTAAGACTGAGTTACCAAAAAATTGATGTATGTCCTAATGATTGTTGTTTGTACAGAAAAGAATATGAAAACATGACCAAGTGCTCTAAGTGTGTTTTGTCAAGGTGGAAGATCGTTAAGAACTCAATAAATGAAAAAAGTGGGGTGGCTGCCAAGCAAATGTGGTACTTCCCAATAGTTCCAAGATTTATAAGAATGTTCAAGAGATTTGAAAATGCTAAGAACTTGCGTTGGCATGCGATCGATAGAAAAGTTGATGGTATTTTGAGACACCCGGCTGACACTCTTCAGATTCAAAACCTTTGAGTCAAAACCAAGAAATCTTTGTTTGGGTTTATCCACTGATGGAATTAACCCATTTGGAGATCTATCGATGACCTATAGTTGTTGGCCTATTATTACTACAATATACAACCTTCCGCCATTGCTTTGTATGCGAAGAAAATATTTTATGTTGACAATGATAATATCAGGTACAAAGCAATCGGGATATATACGATATCAATATGTACTTACCACCATTAATTGATGACCTACAAATGTTGTAGGAAGATGGAGTTCGTTGTTTCGATGCATTTAAAGAAGAATATTTCACATTGCTGGCTGTCTTATTGTGGACCATCAACGATTTTCCAGCATACGGTAATCTATGCGATTTTAGTGTCAAAGGATATAAGGCTTGTCCAATATGTGGAGAGGAGACCTACTTCAATAAGACTGCAACATGGAAAAAAAATCATGCATGGGACACGAGAAGTATTTGCCAAGACATCATCCATACAAAATACAAAAAAAAAATTCTTGTCGCGGGAGGCCATTTTCTTCAAGCTGAGAGACATGATATTTTCATGTGGGAAGAACTGTGGGAAGACATTGCATAATGAAGTGGCAATAACTATTGGAAAAGAAGACCATAATTTTTTAAACTACCATATTGGAAACACTTACATGTACCACACTGTCTAAACGTAATGCATATTGAAAAAAATGTATGCATGAACATAGTGGACACCTTGCTTGATATACCAGGAAAAAGTAAAGATGGGATGAATATTAGAATTGATTTAGTTGAAATGAAAATTAGACCAGAATTGGCACCAACGTTTACAGGTAATAGAACTTACATACCCGTGGTATGTTATACATTGTCAAGAGAAGAGAAGTATCAGTTTTGTTAGACTTTGTCTAAAATTAAAGTTCCAAAAGGTTGTTCATCAAATATTAGAAGTCGTGTCTCTTTGGATGACTTAAAACTGACCGGCCTTAAGTCGTATGACTGTCATATTTTAATGCAACAACTGCTTCCAATTGCAATACGCTCAGTCCTATCGAAGAATGTGAGGTACACTATCAGTAGACTGTGCTTTTTCTTCAATGCGATTTGCGCTAAAAGTTTTTTCGTCTCAGATCTTAATGCATTGCAAGAAGATATAGTTATGACTTTATGCAATCTTGAGAAGTATTTTCCACCTTCGTTTTTTACAATTATGGTGCATCTTGTCATTCATCTCGTGAGAGAAGTAAAGCTTTGTGGACCTGTATATTTGCGGTGGATGTACCCATTTGAATGATGCATGAAGGTGTTTAAAAGTTATGTTCATAATAGAACTCGATCGAAAGGATGCATTGCCGAAGCACAAATATGTGAGGAGGCTGTTGAATTCTGTTCAGATTTTCTTTCTAGATTAGATCCTATTGGACTTGGGTCACTCAATTCTAGGAAAGACAGACAAAGCTATAGACCACTGTCAGCAGGAACATACGTTTACCTAATGTGCAACAACTGAAGCAATCACATCTTCACGTTTTACAGAACACTGAAGAAGTACACCCATACATAAAATAAGCATTCGTATGATTATATACTGCCATTAATTTACCCTTAAGGAACTATTTTAATGTATCAAACATTTTATAGACGACATTTGAACCAGTTAAAGATGGAAAATCGAAGAAGAGCCAAAAATGAGCAATGGCTACAAATTGAACATAATCGATCATTCGGTGCATGGTTATGGGATCAAGTAATTAAACAATCAAATTGCATTTTCATTTCTTCTAATTGTTTAATAGTTAGAACAACTGATTGTTCTCTTCAATAGGTGATGAGTGAATTACAGAAAGGAAAGGTTGTCTCGAATACCATACGTTGGCTTGCACATGGACCCCACCCTGGTTTAATGACGTATGAGGGGTACACTATTAATGGATCTTCTTACCACACAAAGTCTCGTGATGACCACCGAACTACTCAAAACAGTGGGATTATGTTAGTCGCAACAACAATGCAAATGTCTAGTGCGAAGGACAAAAAACTGGTCGTTTGTGACATGTCTTTCTGTGGGACGATTCAAGAGATTTGGGAAGTCAACTATAATACGTTTAAGGTTGTTCTTTCAAATGCAATTGGGTTGAAAATAATATTGGTGTTCGAATGGAAGATCTTAATTACAAACTGGTGGATCTTAGCCGAATTGGACACTCTTCAGATTCGTTCACTATTGCCACACATGGGAGACAAGTATTCTATGTCACAAATCCTGTTGATGCAAGATGGTCCGTTGTTGTGATGCCACCAGAGAAGGACTTTCCTTACAAATGTGTTGATGATGACATAGGAGACATGTTACCGCACTATCCCCCACCTTCGAAATGGACAACAACATGTGATATTGACGAAGGCGGGAAACATACGCTAGACCTGATTGTGAAGGTACATGGGTTACCAATTGACTTTGAGAAGTATGTATAATAAGATGCGTACATTTGGTTATTTGGTTGTGTTCAATGTTCATTACATAGAGTTAATGATTGTCATTTTTTTTTCTTCTTTGTAGGACAATGACATTTTCAGATATGACTGCTTCAGAATCTATCATTATCAAGTTTTCATTTCATGTTCAATAGTTTATTTGTTTTTCAATTTCGAAGAATATTATGTATTAGATATTCTACATTGAAAGTGTTATGTGTTCTACCATAGTTATTATAAACTTTGCGTAAGTAAGTATGCAAGAATCGTTTCTTCATTTATTTGAGAACCAACAGTTGAATCACATTTCACTATGAAAGTCTCGTTTCGGTTCTAATAGTAACATTTTTTTTCTTGCATATAATTACATAAGTATTGTTACTAATAGTCTCTTGAGTTATGTTTGAAATCACATTTATGTTTGCAGTAATTGTTCATTCAGATGACGATCAACTTGCTACACCCCATGAAATAGGGGAAAGCAGTAGCCAGAAAAGAAAAGGTGATCCTATGGGAATGAAGGAGATAACACATATTAGTAGTGAGGGGCGAAGAAGGGTGGTTGAGTACAATGAATTGGGTCAACCAATTGGTCATAATGCAACGAAGCTCAAAAGTTTTATAGGAATGACGGTAAGGTTTCACGTTCCGATCACGTACTCTAGTTGGCCTGCGGTACCCAAAGAGATGAAAGATAAGATCTTTGAATTGATTGAGGGAAAAATCCTTCTAAGTCATTTTAAGTATAATAAACCCTCCACTGGAAAAAATTTAATATTTTTGATGTTTTTCACATTGTAGGTCGGCTTCATTCTTGACCCAAAGTCGAAGAAAAGTATTCTTCAAAATACGGGAGTATGCTTTCGCTGATTTAAGTCCAGATTGACAACTACATGCGTACTGCATTTTAAGGACGGTGTAGAGAAGTTAAAACATCCACCAGCTAAGTACTCATTCATCGATCAAGACCATTGGGTTGAATTTGTGGCTTCACGCTTAAAGGAATATTTTGAAGTAAGTATGAAGATTCAAACCATTTCTTATACTTTATGTATACTTTGTTACCTAAATATGTTAATTGAATTGAGTTGATACAATTTTTTCTAAAGAAAAAAGTAAAGAAGGGAAACAAAAAAGGAAGCTAAACAAATACAACCATAGAACATCTCGCAAGGGGTATGCAAATCTTGTCGAATAGTTGGAAAGTCACGATCTTTGTCATATTTGATTATTAAAGTAGTAAACATCTATTTCCTTCCCTATTTTTGTTATATTATATAACATCTATTCATTATATAGCGTGTGTCTTCTTCGTCCAATCAAATTGATCGATCGATCGTATGGAAACATGCGTGGTTGGATCGTAAGGGAGAATTCCTAGATAAAGAGACAAAGGACGTTGCCAATGTTATAGTAAGCTAATACATTGACAATTTTTTTGCATGGTTTCGCAACTTATAATTTCTATTTTTTTTCATCTATGTTATGACGATCTATTAGGCAACTAGAAGGCACGTAATTTATCAGGCGGTGATGATGTACTAACCCAAGCATTGGGTGGGAAAGATAGTTTGGTAATAGTTCGAGGCGTGGGGAAGCACGTCACAAAGAAAAAGTATTTCCATACCCCATGGAATCAAAATTGAAACAAAGTAACGAGAAGAAGACAGTGCATGAAGAACGGGATGAAATGACGAAAAGAATTAAGGTGTTAGAAACGGAGCTAGAAAAAAAGAAAAAAGATAAGGGTGGCATAGGATACGAAGAAGAACAACGGAGTATGTGTTCAAAAGGAACACCATCAATGAAAGGGGATTCAGATGATGAGGTTGAATATGTAGCCTCTGATTCATAACCGGAGAAGTGAAGAATAATTAAGCTACCAAAGTATCTAATATTTGAGTCTATATTTCAATTGAGTCCAAAAACAAAAATCTTGAATCCCAATTCAGTAATTAAAACTCAAGTCGACGTTGCCTCATGAAAACTTTATAAAAACTTTAAAAGAAATCACAAATCATCCAAAAACTTTAGAAGATAGAAGGATAAATTCTTTTAAAGATATTACATTCCATTTTCTAAACAGATTAGTGATTCATTCAAAGTTCTAAACAAATGAGTGATTCATTCATAGGAAAGAGAAGAGAAGAGTAGAATTAAATTTGTTAGAGGGAACAAAGAATTGTTGAATGAAAAGTATGAGTAGGTGTGTGGTAGCTTTTGTGGGGTTTAGAAGGCTAGAGTGTGTTTGAGTATAGTAGAAATCATGGATTCAAAGTTGTTGAACTTAAGATCTTGGTGTCCTAACTGTTCTTATCTTACAACCACATTAAACATAATTTGGAAGGATGATGAAGAAAGAAAGAGAAACATATTTAATTATATAAAAAAACGTTTGAAATAGAATGAACTAAAAAAAAATAGTGTGGAAGTTGATTTGATTTATACCTAACAAAAATTGAAAAGGAAAAAAGAGAACAGCTTCTAATGGGTGTTTCTAAGAGAATCACAAACTATGAGCATACAAAGCCAACTCATGAGTGAAGAATAAAGAGAATGTGGAAGATATGAGATCAAATGAAATGAAGGTTAGTTTCACAAATACTTTACTAAGTGGACACTTTCTTTACGAAGTGTACATACACATATTTAACAAATACTTCTACGTAGGTTGGAACCCCGTGTATGCTGGCATTTGAAACACAAGATAATATCATTGCCCACGGGATAATATTTGATGCAGAAGGTGACGGTGACAACATAAAGGTGTCGGTAGATGTTGTCCTAAATGGTGAATGTGCAATTCCCATCCCGACGAAGGAAGGACTCATCAAAATGACGCAGGAAGTGGGTTCACACTTACTGTGGCCACGACATCTTGTTCTTACTGGGAATGACAAGGTGATTGAGTGTATTCTTGCGTTGCTATTTCATGCATCAATTTATACTAACACTAGTTGTAATCTTTGTGATACAAGGAGACTGTGGGTTTGAGTAAAGATCCATCAACATTCTCTAGCGCAACATATCAACGTGTTCCGGTGGCCCTTCGGTGTTTGGTAAGACTAGTTGAGCATATAGGGTCATTGATTCAACTAACCACGCCAGTTGAGGTATTTGGTGTGAGAAGAAAATGTTGCATTATGATTGAGTCACTGAGAGATTTCTCCTCAATGCAGCCAACATGTACGGAATGTCTCGATATGTACATGATGTAAGATTTCTTTTTACTATGCTTATTGTTAAGTAAAAGAAGCATATATATGCGTACATAATGTGCGATCTCCTTGTAATGTAATTCCATTGTATTTGTGTAGGTACCTTTACACAATTATGGAAGAAGGCAGAAGTTTAGGGTTGTACAAGTTCTTGGATGCCGGATCTGTCAGTTTTTCGAGTTACAAAGAATCCCATGCACAATTGTTGAATGCTCGATTGCTCGGAGCTGAGTATGACCAACTAGTATTGTTCCCTTACAACTCCAGGTAAGTGCATGATCATGATATTTTCACTGTCATTCATGTTTTGAATGCACTAGTCCAATATGAAGTCATATTGTTTCAAACGTGTTCTTAGCAATCACTTAAGTTCGGTCGTTATAAATCCTTCAAAGGGTTCTGCATTCTGGAGTGACCCTTTGAAGAACCGGATTGACAGAGATATGTCTGAAGTACTTCAAATGTATGTCATACTTATATCGTTAATTTCTTTATTATGTATGCAACTATTTTAAGTACGTAAGAATCTTATATTATTTGGTAGGTCATTCAATATATCATGTCATTTCTTTTTAATCAAACTCATTTTTAACCACTTTATTGTCCACATATGAAAAGCTTACCTTATATGTACTCGCAAGGTGACATCGATGAAGTTAGATCGAAATGGGCGGAGTTCCTTTCTAAGCACGTACATTGTGCTTAGCGTCAGATTCTTTATAAACTTTTTTGATGTATTTTGTGGATCTTTTTTTGTTGAACACAAACGACACATATGTAAATGTTTAAGACCATAGTTTTTAACAAACTAAAGCATCACAAAGGTAAGTTCATGGTTCTTGTCTCAATTTATATATATGTGCTTGTCTTAGAATTAACGGATATAAATGAGTGTGCATTTATTTTTTTTCTTAGAAAGAGACCGATATTTTTGAAGTAAAAGTTCATGTTCATGGAAACCTTTTGTTTGGGGGCCTACAACTCATAGGAATTGCTGCAATGCGACCCTCCTATCAATCACCCATAAGCTTATCGATCTCCAATGCATAATTGCTTGGGATTCTACCTTGGTACGTTACTTGTAATTTTATTTTTCATTTTATTTTATTTATATCAATTATCCCCTTCTATTTGAAAAGATAAAAAAAATAAAAGAAAAGCATTGTACGTATAAAAAGATGATCGGTGTGTAGTCACATAATAGACTTCTAATGTAATGATGTTCTTTTTTCTTTTAAAAAAACAATTATATGATATTTCATTGAAATTTTTGCTAATTAGTGGCATTGATTCATATATTACAAAGTAATCAGAACTATGTAAATCATTTAGGCAAGGTTCGGGAAGTGCATGTCGTAGTTTGTACGGTGGATTTGTGAAGTGTTGCATGGGAAAAGTAAGTTTATCTGCTCATACATTTAAATTTATGAACTTCAGCAATTTGGCTGGTTCTTTTACGCATATAATTCTGCTTTCTAATATACATCAACGAGAATAGCTTATGCTTTCTTTTTTGTCTTGTATCCTTCTAAAGGAAAAGGATGGAAGTGATAGTCTTGCAGTTCAACTTGCGGATGAGAGGCACTTGGATGATCTTGTAATTATCATTGCTATGGTATGTAGCTTTTCTCACTTTTTTTATGACATAATAAACATAATCAATCATCATGTTTTTTTCTTATAAGCGGGGACAGAACAAATTGTTCACCAATTGGACACAATGGAGTGATTTTTATTTTTATAGTTTCCATTAGAGTTCTGGTTTCGCAGTCCACAGTTTAAGTTGCCTTGGGGCCTGTATAATCGATGATGATGTTTTTGATTGTAGTATTGCCCATACTTTAGAAGTCACAAAGATAAAAGTCACGATTACAACTTAAAACATGGGTAGGTTGTGAAATGAACTATAATAAATAATATCATCCAATAAGTGTCATATATTTTTCTTCTTTTCCATTTTTCATTTGACTATACGCTAAGTATGGTTCTTCAGGAATATTATCTCATTTTCTATCTTATCTTTCAAGGTAAGTTTGCGCCAAAAGGAAACAAGTAGTACATCAAGAATGCGGGAAATTGTAGAAACAAGTTTGCTTTTACAACATAGAGCTAAGGTATTCTCAATCGTCTTGATGGACTGCTAATTGATTTTTAGTTCGAACATGGTTTTCAATGCAATAGTGAATCGTGTATTTTGTTTACCGACTTCTTGTTCCTGGTCAACGAAACCCGTTGATGCATATGATATAATTGCTTCAGGTTCAAGTAGTGCTCAATGTTGAAATATTCCTTAATATCTAATGATTGTGAAAGAAATAGTGATAGGTAATGCTTTCTGGTTTTGTAACCTTGTCATGCATGTAGTTTTATTGATGGAAATAGCTGAAGATGTGAACATAATGGTCAAATGTAAATATTCTAGGGGAAGGGTCTAGTCCTTGTTTTGTGGTTATTCTGTCCTCCCCTTGTTTAAAGTTTGAAATGGGATTATGTTTTCATAGAGGATTTCTTTCACTAGATTATAATATTTAAAAATTTATCTATGTATCCTATTTTAATTAGATGCTACGAGCCTGTGCTTTAGAGTTTCCAGGTAGTTGGGACTCTCACTTGCATTTGATGGAGTTTGTTTATAATAACAGTTTTCAGGCTACCATCGGCATGGCACCGTTTGAAGCTTTGTATGGTAAATGCTGTAGAACTCCTGTTTGCTGGAATGAGGTCGGTAAACAGAGGTTGATGGGTCCTGAGTTGGTTCAGTCTACTAATGAGGCTAGTCATAAGATTAGAGCACGTATGCGAACAGCGCAGAGTAGACAGAAAAGCTAGGCTGATGTGAGACGGAAAGACCTTGAGTTTGATGTGGGAGATAAGGTGTTCTTGAAGGTAGCATCTATGAAGGGTGTTATGCGTTTTGAAAAGAAGGGGAAGTTGAGTCATCGTTTTGTGGGACCGTTTGAAATTTTAGAGAGAATTGGTATTGTGGCATATCGCTTGGCATTACCACCATCTCTCTCTGCAGTTCATAATGTTTTCCATGTTTCAATGTTGAGGAAGTACGTGGCAGATCCATCTCATGTGGTGGACTATGGACCACTAGAGATTGACGAGAATTTGAGCTATGTGGAGCAACCAGTTGAGATTCTGGCTAGAGATGTGAAGATGCTTCGAAATAGAGGAATTTCATTAATAAAGGTGTTGTGGCGTAATCACCGAGTTGAAGAGGCAACATGGGAGCGAGAAGATGATATAACAGCTCGTTACCCAGAGTTATTCCAGAATTAGAACTTTCGTAGACGAAAGTTTCTTAAGGAGGGAAGAATGTAACACCCCAGAATTTAAGGTATTTTATTTTAATCGAATTACCTTATTTTTTAAAGATTTTAAAATATTTGGGTGTTGTATACCATAAATTTAAGGAAAAGAAAAGAAATAGGAATTTAATAAATAAGTAATAGTAATAATAGTTATTATTATATATTTTATTATTATTATTATTATTATTATTAATATTACTATTATTATTATTTATAAAAATCAAAAAAAAAAAAAAATTTCTTTCCCTTTTTTCCCTCACGCCCGCGCACAAACCCCCCCCCTCCATTTTCTTTTCTTTTCTTCTTCTTCTTCTTCTTCCTTCTCCAGCACTAGCCGCACCGCCGCCCAGCCCAAGCCGCACAGCCCCGCCGGCGTAGGACACGTCACACTGCCTCCCCGCTCACACCGTCGGCGTCGCGCGCGTCAGTCAACAGCCGACGAGCCGGCCTTTGTTCACGAAGCCTCATCACACCGTCCGCCGGAATCTCCGCGACGCCAGTCGAAACCAGCCGAAACCCCCCATCCTCAAATTTGTCCCTTGCGCCTCTGTCCGCCGCCGCCTGGTACCGTCCGCAAAGCCGCCGGCGTGCACATCTCCCGAAGTCGGACGCGGATCCGAGCCGATCTGCCTCCATTCTGCAAGAGGCCAGCCGCCGCATCTCCATCCGTGAAGCACAGCTCCGTCGTCGAAACCCCGCCGCGCGGTTCTCCATTTTTCCAGCCTCGGATTGGAAGCCGACCCATGCCCAAATCGATTTCACAAGGTCGTTGCCCAAATCTTCTGTGCCGCTGCCGCTACGTCGTTGAAATTTTGTTTGGGTAAGGATGAATTGTGGGTTTTATATTGTTTTGTAATGTCGATCGGTTTGTTAAATTGACATTCTTGAAGGTAGCATTGGAGCGAGTACACCTTTGAAATTCCAATAAATTGGGATTAAATGCGGAAATTTTTATTTGATTCTTGAAGGTGTTGAAGGTAGCGTTTGAGTTCCTTGGGTTCACAACGAACATTAGTTTTAATCGGAGCTTGTTTTGTGAAATTGGGTAAGTTGTGAAACATCACATTGGGTTGATTTTAAATTAATGATGCGTTGGAGAAAGATATTGAGTATTTATCTTAATGTTTAGGTTCGTCTTCACAGACCTTTGCGCGGTTAAGGAGCTTACCTAACGCCAAGGTAAGAGACTTTCTACTGGACTCAATAACAAGAATTAAGATGTATTTACTATATGGATTGAAATGTTATATCTGGACTGAGTAGGGATGACGGTTATGATGTGTGTTTGGGTGTGAACTGAAAGTTTAACGTATATTGTGTTTGACTGAATGAAATTTATATATGTATGTATGGATTGACGTGGACTTGTTGTCTAGCGTATGTTGTGACTGCTGGGCTATTTATGTTGCTGACTGATGTAGTGATATGTTTTGACTGTCCTTGGGTGAAATTAGTATAATATGGTTGTGTTGAGGTTAAATGGGGAGCTTATGTGATAAGGGAATTTGACTGTATTGAGAATGATTGTTAAGATGTTTAGAATGGACTGAGGGAATAAATTATTAGTTTCCTAGTGGGTAGTTAACTTGCGGGTGCCCTACGGGATTATCACCATTTGTGCATCCTTCGGGAGCACTAGACTGATACGTGCATCCTTCGGGAGCACTAGATTGATACGTGCATCCTTCGGGAGCACTAGACTGATAGGTGCATCCTTCGGGAGCACTAGTCTGATATGTGCATTCTTCGAGAGCACTAGATTGATATGTGCATCCTACGGGAGCACTAGACTGATACGTGCATCCTTCGGGAGCACTAGACTGATACGTGCATCCTTCGGGAGCACTAGACTGATATGTACATCCTTCGGGAGCACTAGACTGATATGTGCATCCTTCGGGAGCACTAGACTGATATGTGCATCCTTCGGGAGCACTAGACTGATATGTGCATCCTACGGGATCACGTGACTGTGACTGTGCAGGGTACCCCATAGGAAGCTAATAATTTATTTTCCCCTAACGGGACCAGTAGTGGGTCTCTTACTGGGTATATTAATACTCACTCTTTTTATGTTTAACTTTTCTGGCAAAGGTAACACGAGGGGCAGACCGACGAGGGACAAGAGGGAATCGTGATTTGCCATAGAGGACTGTCCTTTAAACTGCTTCCGCTGACGGTTTCAAAATATTTTTGATTGAACGAGGTTTACAGACGGTTATTTTTTGGTAAACAGCATTTTGAAATTTCATATTTGAAATAGGGCCCGATTAAAATTTTCTTCGTTTTCTTACAGTTTCAACTGAATTTTGCTATGTCTTTTGTTAACAAACGGTTTTGAGTAAAAGTAACGACTTAGATTTGATGAGAAAAATTTGTGTCGTTACATAGGCGTTAGAGCCAAATCTTAAGGCTCAAAGTCTTAAGTCGAGCTTTTTGGCGTTTAAACATGTCAGAAATGCTCAAAGTCATGTCGTATAATGCAAGGTTTTAAGATGCTTGCAGGATGGGGTGCGACAAGACCCTTCCCATCCAAGCATGACAAATTCATATGAACTCATCATTTTGCAAAGACACACCAAGTACATTCGTAGTAACATCACCCTTTTTAGACCTATACCTAGGACGATCACTCACACTTTACATTCACCTTGATGTGTGTACTATCTAATGAACTTAGACAATTATGTCAAACTGTAAAAAGCTTTTTATTCGTCATTTCATACAAGCACATATCCATTGTAAAGTAGTGGATGGGTTGATTATATACATGAAATCGTTGCCACTTCTCGTGCGAACATGAATGGGTCATTAGATCAAGTTGCTTAAGAAGGATCTCATGGAGTCTAAGAATTGCGTTAAGAATAATGTTGAAGTGTCTTGACACTGTCTCACTAGACCTTGCAAAATATCGTCAAGCTGCCTTATTCTTAACATCGTGTGCTACAATATGCAAGAAAACCGCAACCATCTATTTGAAGTCCACATATTGAGAGGCTCCCAAGCCCCTTTTTGTTCTTAACATAGTACATAAGATAGAAAAACATCTTTGATCCATCTGTGTACTCTCTACACAAGCTAGATCGATTTCATGAATTAGACGAAAAAAGTTAAGTCGCCTAATTTGGTGTCTTAGGTGTGGTGATTGATTTTCTATTCTTCTATCTTCCAAGTCTCATTATCATATTGAACATTAGCATCAATTGTTGTTGTGTTGTGCAAATGATAGTAAATATTGCAATCAACTCGTGTGGTTCTATGTCCATGCTATCTTAGTACTTTAATTAACGATAGGTTCTTGACAAAACAAAAACGATTCGGTTCCTAGTACATGGGGCTCCTGAAGTCCTAATATTGTCTATTTCCTAACAATGGGTTCCCTAACACAACAACAATCTACTTTGATGGTTCAAGTTGTTTTGCTAGTGTGACATAACTAAGGCTGGTGTAATGTCCCCCTAAATGAATGACCAAAAAACGAAATCAGTCTTGATACCCATAATACTAGTGTAAATCTAATAACTGTTTTTTATGTTTTAGTAAAAGATTGTCTTACATTTTTTAATTCAGTAACTCTTTCTTCCATATAACTTAGTTATGAAGTTTGAAAATTTTCTTAATTTACTTTTGGTTTTAGAAACACAATAGTGTCTTTAAAAAAAAAACTTGTGAGATTTACTTGATTTTAATTTAATACTGCGTTTAAGAAAAAGTACAAGATTATCTTATTTTATAAACTTTTTCGTGATAACAAAAGTTTTAACATGGTGCTTTGTAACAAATTTACCAATGTTTCAAGAAGCTAGTAATAATTTAGTAATTTAGCTTTCGTTATAAAAGCCAAAATAACAAAAGTCCTTGTAACAAATTTGTTTTTCTTCTTTAATTTTTTTTGTCATTTTCTTCAACATATTTGTTTTTTGGTTTTGAAAATTAAATTTTATAACTTAATTTCTCTTTTTAAAAGTAAATTAAAACCAACCATTTTTAAAAGGTTAATTTTCATAAATATAACAAACCAGTAAAATATTTACGGCATGTGCAACAAAATGAAAAAGTCAATGAAACTGATCATTTTTTTTTAAATATTCTAAGTTTCCCATTTCTCTTCATCGTCTTTCTTCTCTACCTCTTCTGCAATTTTTTTGTCTTTCTTCTCTTCCTCTTCTGCCATTTTTTTAAATTATTTCTATTTGCATTTCCTTTCCATCTTCTTTCTTCTGTAATTTTTCTTTTCCATCGTCTTTTTTTCTTCTTCTGCAATTTCTCTTTTATTTATTTTTAAACTATTATTTGGTTGTTTAAGATCATGTGCCAAATATAAAAGATCGTGAAAAAAATCATTAAGAAATTGGATTGTCAAATCTAAACGATAGTGTACCAATAATAGTCTAATCTAAACGATTGTGTAGCATAGAATCTTTAAAAAATCGTTTAAATTTGGGTAGACAAATTTAAATGATCAAATATAAACGATCGTGTACCAAAAAATCTTTAAAAAAATCGCTTAGATTTGGTTACCCAAATTTAAACAATCAAATATAAATGATCGTGTACCAAATATACATGATCGTGTACCAAAAAATTTTGAAAAAAAAAATGGCTTAGATTTGGTAACCCAAATTTAAATGATCATGTACCAAAAAAACTTTTAAAAAATCATTTAGATTTGGCTACCCAAATTTAAAACGATTAGATCTAAATGATCGTGTACCTAAGAATAACCAAATCCAAACGATCGTATATCAAAGAATCTTGAAAAAAAATCGCTCAAATCCAAACGATTGTGTAGGAAATAATAGTCAAATCTAAATGATCGTTTTCCAAATATATTACGTGCACTATATGTCAATTAATCATGGAGAATTTTTTGTATTTTTCATTGTGGGCCTGTGAGCTTTTTTCGTTTTCGAAATTATTCTATATCGTGTAAATATTTTGCAGTTTTGTTATATTTTTTAAAATACCCCTTTTTAAAATTCAATTTTGAACAAATTTTATGTAATTAGTAAACATTATTTTTAGTATAACCAGTCAATATCGCATCAATTACCATAGATATTTTTTAGGCAAATTCTTTTTAAGAAAAAAAGTTAGAAACAGACTCATCCCATGTACCGACCCAGATATTCGAAAAGTTGAAATCAATACTTTAATGCAAGACTCATACTTTAAACATAAGACTGGACAATTCAAATAAAATTTCAATAATATCAAGGAGTATTTATTCGGGCCCTATTTCAAATGAGTTTAAA
Organism: Cucumis hystrix; assembly: GCA_025688845.1. Lineage (NCBI taxonomy): Eukaryota > Viridiplantae > Streptophyta > Magnoliopsida > Cucurbitales > Cucurbitaceae > Cucumis > Cucumis hystrix. The sequence continues at coordinate 13,923,014 of CM046889.1, forward strand.
AAAATTTAAAACTATCGTTTTTATAAAAAAAAAATGAAAACAATTAACAGTTGTCAAAGTAAATAGAAGGAAACTCAGTTCAGTTTCAAATACTAAGAAAAACAAAACATTAAAGCGGAAGCAGTTTGAAAGACTTTTCCCCTATGACATTCACGGCACCTTCTTGTCCCTCGTCGGTCTGCCCCTCGAGTTACCTTTTCCTAAAAAAGTTACATTAAAGGGTGAGTATAAACATACCCAGTAAGAAACCCACTACTGGTCCCGTTAGAAGGAAAATTAACTCTTAACTTCCTAATGGGGTACCCAGCACAGTCAGAGTCTTGTGATCCTAAAGGACACATTATCAGTCTAACGCCCCGAAGGACACACGTATCTGTCTAGTGTTCTGCATAAACACTTATCAGTCTAATGCTCCTGAAGGATGCACAATAAGTGGCGATCCCGTAGGACACCTGCAAGCCACGTATCCCAATACAAAACTAACAAATTTTCCCCTCAGTCCATTCTAAACATCTTATCAATCAATCATAATACAATCCAACTACCTCAACATATAGTCCTTTCACTTAATACTCTAACAGTCAACCTATTCCATTTTAGCCCAACGTCAGTCAGTAATATATCAACACATCAATCAAACAAGCTATATAATCACAACAATTCTCAGTTCACCGGTACATTGCCATACTTTAATTTCACCTACACTCAATCTTAACGACAATCCACCAGTTCACATCCGCACTTTATACAAGCAAAAACTACTATTGTCGTCCTATCTACATCCATATATATATATATATTTCCAGTCAATCACAATATGCATTCAACATCAAGTTTACATCAATCAATGTATATATATATATATTTTCAATCAATCACAG
>CM046889.1:13923904-14125952 GCA_025688845.1 Cucumis hystrix
AACAATAGACACAGGCACTCCATGCAGTCTTACAATCTCAGTTAAATATAACTGTGCTCACTTACTAGCAGTATAAGTGGACTTTCCAGGAACAAAATGTGCCGACTTCGTAAGTCTGTCTACACCAACCCAAATCACTGTGTAACCCTTCAGGGTTCTAGGCAGTCCTGTAATAAAGTCCATCGACACGTTCTCCCACTTCCACTCTGGCACACTCAAGGGCTACAACAAACCTGTTGGTTTCTGCCTAGGTGCCTTAACCTGCTGACACACTAAACACTTACTAACAAACTCAGCCACTTCTCTCTTCATATTACGCCACCAATACACTCGCTTCAAGTCCTGATACATTTTCGTACTACCAGGATGCATGGAAAATGGAGAACTATGGGCCTCATTCAACAAATCGGTCTTGACTGCAGTGTTTACTGGCACACACAAACGTCTCTCAAACAACAGTCCACCATCAGAGGATATGGAGAACTCATCAGTCTGTCCTGTCCCTACGAGGCGAAGCCTCTCCTCCAAATAAGGATCACTACTCTGAGCATCAATAATCTTCTGCCTCAGAGTTGGTTGCACTATTAATTGAGCTAACTGTGAGGCAATTGCCCCTACAGATACTACAATCTCAGCTCTCTCAAGGTCTCGATGTATCGGTATCTGACTAGTAATAAGCGCTGCTGAATGTGATACTTTCCTACTAAGAGCGTCAGCTACCACATTCGCTTTACCTGGATGATATAATATCTCACAGTCGTAATCTTTTACTAACTCGAGCCACCTTCGTTGTCTCATATTTAACTCCTTCTGGGTGAAGAAGTATTTCAGGCTCTTATGGTCAGTAAAGATTTGTATCTTTTCACCCTACAAATAATGTCTCCAGATTTTCAATGCAAACACTACTGCTGCCAACTGTAAATCATGTGTAGGGTAGTTCTGCTCATGACTTTTCAACTAACGAGAGGCATATGCAACCACCTTACCTTGCTGCATCAAAACACATCCCAATCCTTTCTTAGAAGCATCACTGTAAATCACAAAATTCCCAGATCCATCTGGTACTGTAACGACGGGTGCAGTAACTAACCTCTGCTTAAGGTTCTGAAAACTATCCTCACAAGCTGGGCTCCAAACAAAAGGAGTCCCCTTCCTGGTCAACTGAGTCAAGGGAGTAGCTATACGAGAAAAATTTGCCACGAACCTCCGGTAATAACAAGCCCAGAAAACTACGAATCTCCCTGACAGTAGAGGGTCAAGACCAACTGGTAACAGCCTCAATCTTTGCAGGATCCACAGAAACTCCCTCACTAGAAACCACATGACCAAGGAAAGCCACCTGCTTCAACCAGAATTCACACTTTGAGAACTTAGCATAAAGTTTATTCGCTCGAAGAGTCTCTAAAACTCTATGCAAATGTTCCTCATGTTCAGCCTCGATCTTGGAATAAACTAAAATGTCATCAGTCTAACGCCCGAGGGACGCATAAATCAGTCTAGTGTTTTGCAGAAACACATATCAGTCTAGTGCTCTCGAAGTATGCACATATCAGTCTTGTGATCCCGAAGGATACACATGAAGGGTGGTGTTCCCGTAGGACACCTGCAAGGTAACTACACATTAGAAAACTAATAATTTTTCCCCTCAGTCCATTCTATCCATCTTAACAGTCATTTACAATCCAGTTAAATGTCCTCAACACATAAACTCTTCATTTAACCTCAAACAACCATCTTATTCTAATTTAACCCAAGGTCAGTAAAAACATATCAGTACATCAGTCAACAAACTAAAAATCATAACATCCTCCTCAGTCTACAAGGGCACAACCATTACGTCTTCTTCGTTCACAAGCACACAACCATAACAGTCTATCATCCATTCAGTCTACACAACAAACTATCGGTTAAAATCCATACTTTATATACGCAACATCTTCGAGATTCAGTCATTTCCACATCCTTATGTTTGTACATATACATAGACAAACGATCACAATATACACTTAACCACAAATCTACATCAATCCATACATAAATATATAAATTTCTCCCAGTCAAACACAATATACATTAAACATTCAATCCACACCCAAACGTACATCATAACTGTCATCCCTACTCAGTCCAGACATAACAATACGGTCCATATAGTCAATACATCTTGATTTTGTTATTGAGTCCAGTAGAAAGTCCCTTACCTTAACGTTACCTAAGCTTCTTGATCGAACTGAATTCCACGAAACAAACCTAAACACCACAATAAGAACTCAACATTTTCTCCAACAATAACGTCCACTTAAATTCAACCTAACGTAAAATTCACAACTTACTTAAGTCAATGATGCTTGTTGTAAATCTCAAGAATTCAAGCAAAATTTCTCCCAAAAATCACCTTAAAATCAAACAACACCCAATCAATTAATCCCACCTTAAGCTTACAGTAGCCAAGAGACAACATTACAAAACCCACAATTTCTCATTACCAACAAACTTACAACAAGACAGCGGCAGCGGCGAACAAATGAAATCGATGCGTGCAAAACCGATCTGCAAAACAATAATGATGGACGTCAGACCCGCTACTGGAAAACGGAGAGTTGCGCGACAGATGAGGACTTCACGATGGGCAGCTGTTGGACGCCACACGGCTCGTATATGAACGACAAGCGTCGGCGGAGCTACACACGAACGAAACGCGGCTCGGTTGGGCTTAGCTTCAACGGAGACAGAGACGATTGGGACGGGGCTACTGGTGGGGACACGTAAAAGAACCAACGGTGGCTCTTGAGGACGATAAATGAAGGTGCGGCGGCGAGCAAAGCTTTGCGGATGAAGGTAGATCTGAACCAAAAACACTCCACAATGCACTGTAGATGGACGACAAGAAGAACTGGGTGCTGACTTAGGTTAATCGGAAAAGAAGAGAGGAAGAAAAGAGAATGAAGAAAAGAGATGGTTGTGGTCGTAGGTTGAAGAAAGAGAGAAAGGAAGAAGATGAATAGGAAAAGAGAAAATGAAATAAAATATTATAAGTATTTTTTTTCTTTCTTTCTTTGACCGTTGATTCACGTTTTCTTTTTCCTTTCTTTTATTATTATTTTTTTTCTTTTCCTTAAAATAAAATTAATTATAATAATACTAATATAATAATAATATGTTATTATTACTTTTCTATTTCCTTTACTTTTCCTCTTCCCAATTGTTATGTCTCAAATTTAACTCCTTCTGGGTGAAGAAGTATTTCAGGCTCTTATGATCAGTAAATATCTGTATCTTTTCGCCGTACAAGTAGTGTCGTCAAATCTTCAATGCAAAAACTACTGCTGCCAACTCTAAATCATGTGTAGGGTAGTTCTGCTCATGACTCTTCAACTGGCGAGAGGCATATGCAACCACCCTACCCTGCTGCATCAAAACACAACCCAATCCTTTCTTAGAGCATCACTGTAAATCACAAAACTCTCAGATCCATCTGGTACTGTGAGGACCGGTGCAGTAACTAACCTCTGCTTAAGGTTTTGAAAACTATCCTCACAAGCTGGGCTCCAAACAAAAGAAGTCCCCTTCCTGGTCAACTGGGTCAAGGGAGTAGCTATACGAGAAAAATCTGCCACAAACCTCTGGTAATAACCTGCTAAGCTGAGAAAACTACGAACCTCACTGACAGTAGATGGTCGAGACCAATTCGTAATAGCCTCGATTTTTGCAGGATCCACAGAAACTCCCTCACTAGAAACCATATGACCAAGGAAAGCCACCTGCTTCAACCAGAATTCACACTTTGAGAACTTAGCATAAAGTTTATTTGCTCGAAGAGTCTCTAAAATCTTATGCAAATGTTCCTCATGTTCAGCCTCGGTCTTGGAATAAACTAAAATGTCATCAATGAAGACTATCACAAAAGTGTCTAAGAAATCCTTAAACACTATGTTCATCAGATTCATTAATACAGCAGATGCATTCATCAATCCAAAAGACATTACAATGAATTCATAATGTCCATATCTCGAACGAAAAGCAGTCTTAGGAATATCACTGTCTTTAATCCTCAACTGATGGTAACCCGAGCGTAAATCAATCTTAGAGAATACAGTGGCTCCTTGCAACTGATCAAACAAATCATCGATTCTGGGCAGTGGATATCTATTCTTGACTGTCACCTTATTAAGTTCTCTGTAATCTATACAAAGACGCATCGATCCATCCTTCTTCTTCACAAACAGTACTGGTGCACCCCAAGGCGACACCCTAGGTCGAATAAAACCTTTGTCAAGCAATTCCTGTAATTGTACCTTCAATTCTTTCAATTCAGCAGGAGCCATCCTGTAAGGAGCTCTAGAGATGGGAGCGGTGCCTGGCTCCAACTCAATAGCAAAATCAATCTCCCTGTGAGGCGGAAGTCCCGGAAGCTCTTCTGGAAATACATTAGGATATTCTCTTACCACAGGTTCTGAGGTCAAAGAAGTCTCAACTTCCTTAGTATCCACCACACTGGCCAAAATACTCCAGGTACCCTGGTTGAGTAACTTACTGGCCCTCATAGCCGAAATTACTTTAGGTGTGACCATGGTCCCTACCCCTTTAAACTTAAAACTGTGCTCGGTAGGAGGACTAAACACTACCTCCTTACGAGAACAATCAATACTAGCGTGATTGGCAGCCAACCAATCCATGCCTAAAATGACATCGAAATCACACATATCCAATACTAACAAGGTTACATCCAACACACGACCAGCTAACTCGATTTGGCATGCTTTAATCTTTTCCTTTGACAACATAATTTCCCCAGATGGTGTAGACACTGATAAAACATAATCTAGGGGCTCCACTTTTAAACATGCATGAGTTACAAATATCGACGATATAAAAGAGTGAGAGGAACCAGAGTCAAACAAAGTTAAGGCAAAATGCCCCAACACTGGTAGCGTACCTGTAACAACTGTGCCAGCCCTTTCAGCCTCATACCTGTTAGTAGCAAAAACTTTGCCCTGCTGTGGTGTTCTCGCTCCCTGACTGCCCTGCCCAAACTTAGTAGGCCTCAAAGCACAACGATCAGCCGTATGCCCCTCTTGCCTACACTTGAAGCAAATCCTTGTCCCAATTAAACAGCGACCTAGATGGCGCTTTCCACAGGTGTTGCACAACAGTTTCTCTCTGGCAGTTTCACCTGCCTCAAAGGAACTCTGCTAGAAACAGCAAAAATTACCACCTGACCTCATGTTCCTCTGAGGAACTTCGACGAACTTTTGCTCCGCCTTTCTCTTCTGACTAAATGAGGTTCCCTTGTCAACACCATTTGGCGGAACCTCGTCATTTCCAATACTCACATCCACTGCCAGACGCAGTGCTTCAGCCTGAGTGGAAGGCTTTAATGCTCGCACAAAGCCTCTGATCTCATCCCTTAATCCTCTAACAAACCCCTCAGCTCTGGCCTGCTCTTACCAACAAGCTCAGGGGCGAAGCGTGACAATATGTCGAACTCCTGATCGTACTCCTCAACTATCAGGTGTCCTTGCTTCAATTCCAAGAATTCCTGGTTTTTAACATCTCTAAGGTTAGCCGAGAAAAACTTGGTATAGAAGCAATCTCTAAATTGGTCCCAAGTGACCTGGTCCAACTTTCCACCCAACATACGCAGTGTAGACCTCCACCAGATAATTCCTCTATCTCTAAGAAGAAAGACAGCACACTGAACCTTGTGCTCTTCTGGGCATCTCATATAACTAAAAATGGTTTCCACAGAAGACAACCACAACTCCGCCTTGGTAGGATCCTTCAGTGATCCATCAAAAATCTGAGCGTCATATTTCCTAAACTCCCTCAAGTGTTTCGCCTCTGCAGAACGCTGATTTGGTAGCATATGTGGCTGCTGTACGACTTGTCCCTGTGCAGGAGGGTCTACAGACGCAGGTAGAGCTGTTGGTGCAGGGGGAACCACTGGTGCAGGCTTGTTCTGAGCCATAGCAGCAGCAATAAGCTCTGTAAATCTCTGCTCCAGGTGAGCAGACAAGGCTGCAAAATTCGTTTGGATGACAGGTGCAGCAGGGACATGCTGGTCAGCTTGGCCCACAGCAGGCTGATTACTCCCTGCTCCTCTACCTCGGCCTCTAAAACCACCCCTACGTGCACCTCTCCTTGGCGGCATGGTTTCCTAATACCACCAAAAATATCCTTTTAGTCTTAACAACAAGGCACCTCAGACAGTCTAGTATAACTTAGGCAAAGTCATGTTAATAATACCATACTTATTAAACATAAAAGCATACCTGACGAGTGACGAAGGATTGTGTTAGCCATAGGGACACAAAAACACAAACTTACTTCATAAGTCAGTCTACAGAACCTAAAACTTAGGCTCTGATACCAACTGTAACGACCCAAACTTTTCAGACCTTGTCTAAATCGTTACTTTAACACAAAACAGTTTGTTGACAAAAGACATAGTAAACTTTAGCTGAAACCATAAGAATTCGAGGAAAACTTTATTCGGGCTCTATTTCAAAATATAAAATTTTAAAGTACTGTTTTACAAAAAAATTAACTATTTGTAAACTTAGTTCAAACAAAATATTTAAAACCATCAGCGGAAGCAGTTTAAAAGACAGTCCTCCATGGCAATCACGACTCCTTCTTGTCCCTCGTCGGTCTGTCCCTCGAGTTACCTTTGCCTGAAAAGTTAAACATAGAAGGGTGAGTATTAACATACCCAGTAAGAGACCCACTACTGGTCCCTTTAGGGGAAAAATAAATTATTAACTTCTTATGGAGTACCCTGCACAGTCACAGTCTTGTGATCCCGTAGGATACACATAATCAGTCTAACGCCCGAGGGACGCATAAATCAGTCTAGTGTTCTGCAGAAACACATATCAGTCTAGTGCTCTCGAAGTATGCACATATCAGTCTTGTGATCCCGAAGGATACACATGAAGGGTGGTGTTCCCGTAGGACACCTGCAAGGTAACTACACATTAGGAAACTAATAATTTTTCCCCTCAGTCCATTCTATACATCTTAACAGTCATTTACAATCCAGTTAAATGTCCTCAACACATAAACTCTTCATTTAACCTCAAACAACCATCTTATTCTAATTTAACCCAAGGTCAGTAAAAACATATCAGTACATCAGTCAACATTATGTCTTCTTCGTTCACAAGCACACAACCATAACAGTCTATCATCCATTCAGTCTACACAACAAACTATCGGTTAAAATCCACACTTTATATACGCAACATCTACGAGATTCAGTCATTTCCACATCCTTATGTTTGTACATATACATAGACAAACGGTCACAATATACACTCAACCACAAATCTACATCAATCCATACATAAATATATAAATTTCTCCCAGTCAAACACAATATACATTAAACATTCAATCCACACCCAAACGTACATCATAATTGTCATCCCTACTCAGTCCAGACATAACATTACGGTCCATATAAGCAATACATCTTGATTTTGTTATTGAGTCCAGTAGAAAGTCCCCTACCTTAACGTTACCTAAGCTTCTTGATCGAACTGAATTCAACGAAACAAACCTAAACACCACAATAAGAACTCAACATTTTCTCCAACAATAACGTCCACTTAAATTCAACCCAACGTAAAATTCACAACTTACTTAAGTCAATGAAGCTTGTTGTAAATCTCAAGAATTCAAGCAAAATTTCTCCCAAAAATCACCTTAAAATCAAACAACACCCAATCAATTAATCCCACCTTAATGCTTACAGTAGCCAAGAGACAACATTACAAAACCCACAATTTCTCATTACCAACAAACTTACAACAAGACAGCGGCAGCGGCGAACAAATGAAATCGATGCGTGCAAAACAGATCTGCAAAACAATAAAGATGGACGTCAGACCCGCGACTGGAAAACGGAGAGTTGCGCGGCAGATGAGGACTTCACAATGGGCAGCTGTTGGACGCCACACGGCTCGTATATGAACGACAAGCGTCGGCGGAGCTACATACGAACGAAACGCGGCTCGGCTCGGCTGGATTTGGCTTCAACGGAGACAGAGACGATTGGGACGGGGCTACCGGTGGGGACACGTGAAAGAACCGACGGTGGACGGAGGCGCGGCGGCGAGCAAAGCTTTGCGGATGGAGGTAGATCTGAACCAAAAACACTCCACAACGCACTGTAGATAGACGACAAGAAGAACTGGGTGCTGACTTGGGTTAATCGGAGAAGAAGAGAGGAAGAAAAGAGATGGTTGTGGTCGTAGGTTGAAGAAGGAGAGAAAGGAAGAAGATGAATAGGAAAAGAGAAAATGAAATAAAATATTATAAGTATTTTTTCTTTCTTTCTTTCTTTGACCGTTGATTCACGTTTTCTTTTTCCTTTCTTTTATTATTATTTTTTTTTCTTTTCCTTTAAATAAAATTAATTATAATAATAATAATATAATAATAATATGTTATTATTACTTTTTTATTTCATTTACTTTTCCTCTTCCCAAAACAAACATTCTCTCTTCAATAAATACTATCAATTCCAACATTTTATCCTTTTTTTTTTTAAATAACAAAATTTTAGATTATTCAAACTAATTATATTATTTCCAATAATATAATTTTCTCATCCTTCCATAACTTCACACACACACACACACATATACTCAAAATCCTTAAGTCTCACAAAAAAAATTACCAAGATCATTCTCTCTTATCCATCCATAACAATATAAAAAAAAAATTCCAATTTCCATAATTAATTAGATATTCTTCCATAAATATTCAATTAATTCTAATCTTCACAAAAACAAACAAATCTCTTCATTTATCTAAAATAACACCCAAATAATTCCAACTTAAATTAAATTCAATTAAGATAATTAAATTTAAAATTATCTTAAATTTTGTGATGTTACAAAAACCGTAACATCATATAAAACAATAAATGCCAAAATCTTTGAACTACATGGTTTTCACAAATTAAACTTAGTTAGAGAATCACATACAATGATCCATGAATGGTCTTCTAAGGGATTGTGTTTCTCTCACTTAGACCTCTCTTAACTTAATTAAGTTTGTTGATGGAGAAGAGGGATGAGGGAGAGGGAACAACTTGAATCAGACAGTAAGAGGATTAGTTTTATAGATACCACCCATTATATTTAATTAGAGCATTATTTTTTTGGTCTTTAATTAATATGGCCTAAAATTGTAAACCATATTACAAGATTGACCTAAAATTCTCAAATTTTTCAGAAATGTCTTAAATTGACTAATATTTTATATAAATATATGGTCCAAATGACCAATTTACCCATCTTTATTATTAATAATATATTAAAAAATAGAAAAAGGAAAAAGGAAAGTGGACCATGTTTAAGATTTGCATTTATTAGATATCCTATGTAAGTGATTAAATTCTATTATAGTAATATTAATAATAAAAATTGTCCATTAATTAGTTTTCTTTTTATGATTTTTTTAAAAAATTCTCTCATTCGGATTTCTCTCTCACTTTCCAATCTCTCTCTGTCCATTCTTTCTTTCATTTGGCATTATTTTTCATATATTTTACGTAATTATAGTATATATTGAATAATATTGTGTATATTTTATTAATGAAAGGTTCTTATATCAATTTGTTTATGTATTTTATTTAAATATTCATATCTTACGTAGTAAATAATACGATATGATTGAAATAATACTGATTATGTATAAAAGTTGTTTATGTTTACAGGAACATGAATGAAAAAAAATTATGATGAGTATATGCAATATATGCCATTAAAATATTGGTTGTTCTCTAGTATATGTAATGTTGAGAAAAATTGAATATGTTTGCAATCTAGGGACTTTGATAAAAGAATTGAAGATCCAAGGAATTGTATGAAAAAAAATTGTTGAATGTTAAATTGGTTTATGAATAGTATATATGAAACAATACATTGTATATTTTATGAATGAAATGTTATGCTATCAATTTGTTAAACTGATTTATGTATTTTATTTCAAATTTTCATTTTATATGTAATAAATAATAAGTTATGTTTGAAACAATAGTGATTACGAGTATATTATAATATATATTGTTCATTTAGGGTTAGTAAGAATTTATATTTTGTATTCGAAATACATTATGGTATATTGAGTATATCGAAGATAACATCATTTATGTATTATTGAATATATGAAGTAGTATGTATATGTGACAAATCACATAAGATATATGTATTATGCAGTAGTATATATGTAAGAATTAAAAAAAATATTGATCGGATACATAATCCATGTTAAATGTACTAAGAAAAAAGCACAGAACATAAAAAAAATATGTGTATATATTATTGAATATATCCAGTGGTATATATGTAACAAATCACAAAACGTAAATGAATTATTCAGTAACATATATGTAAGAAATATAAAAAAAAATATAAAAAAACATATAAAAAAAAAATATTAAATGAATATATAATCTGTGTATATATTGGTATATATACGCCATAAGAAAAATTACAGAACATGAAAAAGAATATGTGTATGTATTGTTGAATATATACAGTAGTATATATGTTACAAATCACATAACATAAATTTATTATTTAGTGGTATACCATAGTATATACGAACGATGAGACATTTAATAATTATATGTCGGATGACAGGAAGAAGAACTGAACAATACAAAATTAAATAAAATAGGAAGGACATGACCAGAATATATGCTACGAAACTGAAAAAGAAAGAACAAATTTTTGAAGAAAAAAAATATATGTTACGAAATGAAAGAAAAAAGAAGAAAGAATACATATGTCATTTTGTATATATGAAGTGGTATATATGTGTAAGCAAAATCTTGGTAAGTACGAAATTTGAAGAAAAGGAAAACGAAAGTAATTGATTGAAATTGGAAGAAAAAAAAGTAATTGAGGAAGACAACTAACTGAAAGTTGTATACAAAACGAAATTTTGAAATAAATTAAAGAACCAAATTGAAGAACGATATTGATAACAATGAAATTGATGAAAGAAATTATCAAAATTGAATTATGAAGAAGACGAAATCTTCGCCGGCGCTATAATTTTTATCTCATAATGTTCAAAGATGATGCAAATAATGATATATCGTTATTTTTAATCATTAAATAATTCTATATTAAAAAAGATTTCATTTTATATTGAATTAATAAAATATTTCTAATTAATTTTCATAATAAATTTATACCTTAATTAATAGGTCAAATAAGGAAGTTGTCATTTATATAATTAATTTAGTATAATATAAATAAGAAAATCATTTGAATTTAATTTCAAAAATTATATATAATTAATAATTATTATAAGGTTATAAATGTCCTAAAAATTTACGAAAACCTAATTAAGAAAATAAATTATAATTTAGGACATTTGTGAAATTTCATAGTAGATTTAGGTGTTTTGTCTAAATCTTTCATTAAATTATTATAACCGTGAAAATTATTTCATCTTCATCACCAAACTCCACCCACTTTTCAATCGTCGCCGGCAATCCTTAAACTCCATAAAGTTAACCTTCCTTTTTTCCATAGATTTCGTCGCCGACAACCCTTCATCTCCATACCGTTAACCTTCTAACTTTTCATTCATAAATTTCTAGTTTTCTTCGTCCTTCAACATCCTTCACATTAACCTTATTTTTTTTCGTAGAATTCGTTGCCTTCAATATCGTTGTTCATCTTTTCATATTTGGTCAGAGTTTTATTTTTTTCCTTTTGTTCTCACTAAACTTCCGGTTAGTATTCTTTATCAATTATTCTCATTATTCTTCATTCCATTAATTACAAGAACACATATATAATACATATTTTACAGTATGTCATCTGATACACATATTTTACAATTATACTAATTTTTTAATATTCCCGCAAAATATAATAGGTTGTATATTTGATTTATTATATATATACCACATATTATTTACAATTATATTATTTAATAACATATAGTTGTAATATTTTTGGTATATGGAAAGTAATAAAACCTTTCAACTGCTTTCCAAAATCGTAAAACCCACTATTGACTCTTTTTTTATATATAAATTATAAATTAATTAAATAATATAAAATGGGCAACATTTAATTTGGGCCCTACATTTGTGAAATATATTGGTCCATTTAAGACTTTTGTGAAAATTATTAGTAATTTGGGTCTTTCATGTAATATCATATATCAATTTAGGCTACATGAGTTAAAGACTCTAAATTATTTTCCATAATCATCCATATTATATTATATTTGGTATTATACTTCATTTAAAAAATATTCTCAAAATATTACCATAATAATAACACACATTTATATAAGGAACTAATGAATATCATAATAAGTTGAATGTATTTTTAATAAGGAAATGATTTAAAAATTATTACAAATATAATATATAATTAATATGGGTTATAAGGTTAGTATTGTCCAAAAATTATACGAATTCCTAATTAAGAAAATAATTTATACTTTAGGACATTTGTGAAAATTCTTAGTCAATTTAAGTTTTTTGTCTAAATCTTTTTTAATAATAATATTATATTTAAAATAAATCTAATAAAAGATGTCTAAGGGAGGAGAGGAAAAGATTAGGGTTCAATAGAAAAGTAGAGAAAGTGATGAAAGAGATGTGAAATAATTGATGGAAACTTGTTAGTGCACAACCCAAGAGAGAAAGAGTTTCATGTGTAAAAAGAGAAGGGAAAAACGTGTGATTGAAAACCATCAATTTACACCATGGCTTAGGGTTTTTGAAGTCAATGGTCTTGTACCATGGGCTAAACAGTCCCTAGATGACTTCAAGGGACCTTCGACTAATGAATTGAAATCTTCAAAACCTTGATTTGAAAAAAAAATTCTTAACATGTCGCCTTTGTGAACAAGAGATTTTCTAAAGAAGGTTCGTTGTTGCAGAAGATTTGAAGAAGAACGAAAGAATATCTAAATTAGGTGTGATATTTCCTTTCTTCAACGCAGTGGCGGATCCATAAATTTTATATAGAGGGGACACGGGGCACTATATAATAAACACACTAAAAAATATTTTAAGAAATATTACGACGTTTCACTGAAGCTCCGATAACATTCACTACATTTGTAACAATAAAGAAATAGCGACAATTTCTACGTGATTTTTTGTAATGCAAATATGTGAATTTAAAATTATCATAAAAAAAAAAAAGAAAAAAAAAGATTAATACCTTCTGCATGAATGTTGTTGAGAGAGTGGAAGTTTGGATCACCGACTTTGTTCATTTTTTTAAATTTTTTTTGTTAGATAACAAATGAGGGTTAGGAAATAAGTTAGGGTTTTATCTTATATGAGTTTTTTTCCTCTTTTTAAAAAATTATCTTCCTTTTAGGAAATCACTGAAATTTAGGAAGAAATTTGATATTTGGAAAAAGAAAATTATTGATATTTAAGAAATTTGAGGAAAGAAAATTATTAATGTTTGGAATAAAAACTATTTCGTGACTATTTATGAAGAAATTTGATATTTGAGGAAAGAAAATTATTGATATTTAGAATAAAAACTATTTCGTAAAAATAATTGTAGCAGACGAGATTTGAACTCACAACCAAAGGATTGTGCAGAAGGGGCACAACAGCTACAGCAAAAACAAAAATTAGACAAATTGAAGCTAAATTTAGTACATATTGTAATCTAACACTTCAAAATTAATATTAAAATACAAAAACCGATAATGTAAAGGGGGCACGTGCCCCCGTGGCCCCTTAATGGATCCGCCCTTACTTCAACGTGATTTTTAATCTGAGGGTATTTTGGAATAAAATAAAACAAAGTATGTAAAACAAATCTAAACTGATGTAATTTTACTTATTTCCAAGATTTTGCTATAACTACAATATTTAAAAATTGAATGACATGGATGTTAACACATGAAATATATTTGCTATCCAATGTAATTCCCCTTTCGGTTCTCTGCATTCACAAAAAAACAAACTACCCCTTGATTAAAATAAAGAATATTGGGATCTATTTGTAATTGATCAATTATATAGTTTATCACGTTTAAATTAATAACTTTGACAATTTGTGAATAACCTAGGTAATTTATGTAAAGATTGAAGTTAGCCAAAATTTTCAATCAATCAAATACATCTACAATATTGATATATAATCCTACTAAAATTAGATAGTGATAGTAGTAAGATTGAATTGATTTGCGAGGAAACACGAAAGTAGTTTGTGAACAACTTAGGTAATTTATCGTTGAAAGATCGAAGTTGGTTAAGATTTTCAATCAATCAAATAGATCTACAATATTGATATATAACCCTACTAAAATCGACAGTGATAGTAGTAAGATTGGATTGATTTGCGTGGAAACATGAAAGTAGTTTCACCTTAGCTAATTTTCTAATAAAAGCAATGGTGTGTGAAAAGAGAAAAGAAAGTGCATGAAAGTAAAGGATAGATGTACAATCTAACATAAGATTCTAGCTTAGAGGAACAGAATCCATAATGCAAATTCCAATAACATGATTTCTATTTCAAACAATTGCAAGCACACTGTCTACTTAACATGAAAATGTTGAATTAACTGTCCTAATTCATTAATCAAAATTTGCATTCTAATTAAACTAAGTTCCAATTAATATGAGAATGCAATTCATTTTAAATTTAATTAAATGCCAACATTAAGGTCCAAGGAAGTACTATGATGTTTAACTATCAAACAACTCCTAATTAATTATCTTTTGTAGTCCTAAACTGATAAAATCAACTACGTGCTCTGATAAATGTTGTGTAAGCCACACACTCTGTGGTACGATTTATTGCCTTTTGTAGCCAATCACACAATAGTTATCGATTATGCGTTTCTCTTTAGTGATTAAACATGCAATCACAACTGGATTGTCAATTCAATAAATATACACTAAAGAATTTAAACATGAACTAAGATACTCAAGAGATTTAGGTTGTCAATCTCTATACGAAATATGAGTGCATTATCTATCAATTGCTAGTACATACTTAGGAGGAGTTATGCTTTTTTGATATTTAAAAAAGAAGAAAGAAAGTTAGAAGGAGAAATTTATTGAAATGAAGAGTTTAATATGTGTGTGTATGTATTAAAAGATTTAAACCACAAATGTCAGTCATAATTAGTTTAATATGTATTTTAAAACAAAGGGAAAAAGGTGAAAATGGTAAACAGAAAAGGTGGGGGGTGGGAGATGAATGGTATTTCCATTTATAATTGGGAAAAATGAAAATGAAAAGTGATAAGATATGTATATGTATATAATAAATGGGAGGGCATATAAAGAAAAGAAGAGAAGGAAAATGCATGATGCATGGTGATTGTTGAATGAATGCATTGGATGGGATGGGGGGTAATGGTGATGGGTATTTTAGGAATAATGAAAAAGTTTGGTTTGGATGACTCAGTTTGGTGTCCCTGAAATATGTTGAGAGCTAGGAAAGATTCATTTCATCGGTCATTTCTATTTTGTTCTGGGAACGCCAAAGCCAAAGCCAAAGCCAAAGCCGATCCGACGATCTCAACGGCGGCCTAACCAACGTAACACACTTCTAATCCCTCTATCTACTACCCTTATTACCAATCCATCATCGCCCTTCATATTTATTATTTTTTTTTTTTTTTGATAATAGAAGAAAGTAAGACTTTGCCCTCTCTCTCTCTCTCTCTAACTTTTGTTAATTCTCACAGAGGGTTTCTCGTTTTCATTTCGATCCTCCTCTTCAATTTCATTTCTGCTCTTTTACTTCCTCCACTCCACGATCTCCTACTGGGTTTCCTTGTTTACCAATGGAAATGTATTGATATAGATAACCCCCGCCCGCGCGCCCCTCAGGTAAACACCCAACCACTTCTTTCTTTTTCTTTCTTCTTTCTTCTTTCTCTTGATCATACGATTCTTTTTCTTTTTCAGTATAAGATTGCTAAAACAATCATCTTGTTGCATAAAACCTCTCTCTCATCATGGCGGTTGCTGAGAATGTTGGACCCAAAATCGGCTCTCCAAGTCAAACTTTGGATAACACCTTGGTTTCCTCCGATTCTAATGACCCCAACCATGTTGAAAATCAGAAGCCTATGAACGATTCTACGCTTCCGATTAATGCTGATTCCGACTTTCATCCCAACCCCAATGATCAGAATTTACAGAAGAAGGTACATCTTCAGGATAGAGCTGCTGCCGCAACTTCTTTCTCACTTCCTTCCCCCAATTTCAAGCCCCAAATGGGTGGTCAGATGCAGAACGGCTTTGAAACTAATCCCCAGTCGTTGATGGGGAACTCTGCTTCTGCTTATGGGATGAATCAGAGGCCTAACGGTGTCATTAATGGAGCCGATGGAGGGGACACCTTTAAGAGAGATATGAGGGATCTGGAGGAGTTACTATCCAAATTGAATCCCATGGCTGAGGAATTTGTCCCTCCTTCACTAGCCAAAAACTTTTCTGGTTACTTCACCGGTGCTGGCCTTGGGTATACTAACGACTTTCTATTGCAACCTAATTCTGTCAACAACGAAGGGAATAATAGTCGAAGGGTATGTGGGGATGTTTGTTTTGTTGAAAGATGTTGAAACCTTATTTCCACTTATTATTAAGTTTTTAATGCCGTGCAGTCGTGCACTTTGTTTGATTTCTTGACAACCAAACCCCTCAGACTTACCATTCCCGATGGTTTTGTAGGGTGAAAGTGTTTGAATTTGTATGCTTTCAGGTGTTCTTTTTCAAGTGCCGTGAACCTGCTATAAGAATACTATTTGATTGCACATTTTAGCACTAGTGGACATTATAGAAATCTGCTCTATTTCTTTTGTTCATGTTGTATAAATCTCATATTGATTTGTACATATATATTTTTTCTCTTTATTCATTTTGCTTAGAAGAAGAATGGTTTTAGTCAAGGGAGACGGAGGATGAATAATAAGATGAATGCAGTGAAGCGAGATGAGATGACCAGAAGAACAGTGTATGTATCAGATATCGATCAGCAGGTAAGAGGCCTCCACCCTCAAACTCTCCTGCTTATGCGCCTCACCTTGCCCTTTTCTACCTATTCATTTTTGGGTCATGGAAATGGACTGTAGGTGACTGAAGAGCTACTTGCTACTGTCTTTGCTAGCTGTGGAGAGGTGACTGGATATTCTCTTTTTTCCTTTTTTTCCCCATTTGATATGACTTTTGGCATCTTACTGCTAGCTATTTTGTCTTCATTAGGTTGTTGACTGTCGTATCTGTGGTGATCCCAACTCCATTCTTCATTTTGCCTTCATTGAGTTCACTGATGAAGGTACAATCCCATCTTCAGTATATTCGCAGATGCATTTCCTACTTGCTATCATATTAATTTACTTCATGCTAGCAGAGGGTGCAAGGGCTTCCTTGAATCTTTCGGGGACAGTGCTTGGTTTCTATCCAGTCAGAGTGCTCCCCTCGAAAACTGCAATAGCACCGGTCAATCCTGACTTCTTACCCAGGGTAATTGACTGCGCTCAATGGCATTCATGTGTTTTTACTACATCCTGTTGTTAGCGATGCTATCAACTCAGTTTAATTTATTGTCTACAACTCTTGAAATTGGCTTTCTCGTGTCTTATTGTTTCTAGTCGGATGACGAACGTGAGATGTGCTCAAGAACTATCTATTGTACAAATATTGACAAGAAGGTAGGTTTGGAAGTGCGAAACCTCTGAATGTTATTGGGGACTTATTTTTTTCTGGAAGAGGAGGAGATGAAAGAACTTCAATGTTGTCGATTGCCATACTGATTGTTTTTATGTCATGCAGGTTACTCAAGCAGAGGTCAAGTTGTTCTTTGAATCACTATGTGGAGAGGTTTGCACTTTCTCGTATTATAGATGTTGTATCTCTTCAGACTCTTTATTAGACTCTCTTTACACTTTACAATGCTTTCATTCACATTCTCTGGC
The DNA here is from genome assembly GCA_025688845.1 of Cucumis hystrix. NCBI lineage: Eukaryota > Viridiplantae > Streptophyta > Magnoliopsida > Cucurbitales > Cucurbitaceae > Cucumis > Cucumis hystrix. The sequence continues at coordinate 13,941,854 of CM046889.1, forward strand.
TGATTCAATCCATGTTATCTGTTAACCATGTGTAGGTTCAGCGCCTTAGGCTACTTGGAGATTATCATCATTCCACTCGTATAGCATTTGTTGAGTTTACAATGGTATTCCTATTCTCTTATGTTGATGTTGTTATTTTTTTATTTGGGGGGGTTAAGGGTGGATGTGTCCAACTAATTTATTGTGGTTCTACTCTTACCATTCTCCCTCACCAGTACATCTTTGCGTAGGTGGGGTATAGAATGCATCTATACCTGCCGTGCTTATCATATGATTCATATCTATCAGAGGACCTAATAATGGATGTGCTTTTCCTTATCAAACATTCTGTTGTAGTTCTTCTATTTACCACTCGCCAATATATCTTTGTTTTTGTGGTGTAAAGAAGGCATTTAGAGTACCTGCTTCACTTATTTTTATCTATCAGTAAACATAATGATGGACAACACTTGATTGATGTCTTTAAAGGTTCATTTCCCTGCTGTCCAGCAATGCCAAATATCGTTGCAATGCATGTTTCATCTTTTAATATCATCTAATACATGAGCCTTTTCATTTGAGAAACTTCAGTGTTTCATGTTTGGCATAACAAATCATTAGCTATGCCCTGAAAGTCTTTGTGGAAAACAGTGGTGTTTTACCCATGTAATTGCATGATACCCATGCAGTCACATGAATGTTATTCATGGCTGTAACCACCTCTCCGTAGCCTGCAAGAAAGTGTGTTCATTTGTTTATTATTTGCAGGCTGAGAGTGCAATTGCTGCGCTTAATTGTAGTGGAGTGGTGTTGGGTTCCCTGCCAATAAGGTTATTATAACTATTTTCGTTTCCTTTTCCGGAATTGGGTATTTTGATAAACCTGTTGTGTTTTTTTTTTCTTTTCTGAAAGGTATAACAATTCTGATTCTTATGGGTTCATTTGCAGGGTGAGCCCATCAAAAACCCCAGTTCGTCCTCGCTCTCCTCGTGCCCAGCTGAACTGAATGCTTCCTGCATCCGTCCCATATTGGTCTGGTGCTCGATAGATATATTTATATATATTGCATATATATATATTATGGTTATAGAGATATGTTCAGAAGGGGTTGTGGGCTTTGGTGGTGCATGGATCCTCTGCAGTGGAGTTGGTACCTTTTTGTACCTTGAACTAGGTGTTGTTGGTGAATGAGATATTTGTTTAGTTTTTTATAGAGTGGATGGCATTTTGAGGCTCTTAGTCGTTTATCTCTGATGATGTTATGGTGGATGCACCGGTGGATTCTGTAGGGTTGGTCTCTGGGAACACTTGGATCTTTCTTTCAATGTTTCTAACTGGAAACTCTTAATCAACTCTCCGCTCTTTAGTCTCTTTCTCGAGTCTTTGACCATCTGTGGATGCTATCTGCTTATTTTGGGTCATTCTTCTGCTGCTGCATATATAGTATATAGAATGACAGTACTCGAACCAGAATTTTGTGTAACTGTCTTTGAGTTCCAAATAGATAGAGGTAAATAACACATGCAAACGAACTTGATAGTTAGCCTGCCTGTGTTGAAAGTCTCCATTGTTATTTTCCCTTTCCAACGGCTGAAATGGTTTAAAATATGTGGAGATGGATGTTGATATCAAAAACTTGATCTTTGTGTTTTTGTTGAATGCTTGGTCAAAGGAATGAATGTATACCGTTGGTATTTTCATTGAAGTTAAGAAAATGAAGAGTTTGGTCAAGTTCGGCAGGCGAGGCATTGCCAGGTCTCTTTGGTTCTACGGAACTTTTAATCTGCTGAGGCTCTTTGGTTGGTTTCTTTACTAATTATGCCTTAAATACATCTCTTGTTTGTGAGATTACAGTTGTAATTATCAATGTTTTTGTTTTATTATGAACTCGACCAAAACAATCCTTTTTAATAAGTTTGGAAAACACAAGAATATAAGAAACTGAACTCTGATTCTCGAAGATGCTTGGATGACGATAACGGGGTCAAAATTTGAGTTTGGTGGAAGGTTTCTCCGGGGAGAAAAACAGGAAGAATGAGTCATTAAGAATAAAGAATAAAGAAGGAATAAAGAGAAGCAAACAGAGAGGGGGAGAAGACAAAAGCAAAAAAGACAAAAAGGGATGTGGGGGCAAATTTGGAAGCTCACTTGATGAGGAGAAAAAAGCTTGGGTTATATCATTAGGATTAGGAGAGTCCTTATTTTCTGTTGTCGGAGAGCGATTTGGCAATTTTCTCAAATTCCTTGCTTTATTCACTTTTGTAAGGTCTTTGTTAGAAAAGAAACGCCACATTTTTCAATTCTCACTCTTTTCAGATAAGAATGACACAATCTTCTTCTTTTTATCTTTATTTACAGTTTTGGATCGTTGCACATTTTCTTTTAATTCTAAATGTCACACTCAGCTACCTCTTATGAGAACTTCCTTTGGAAGGGAATGGTAGAGGAAGGCAAAATAACCCATATTGTGAGGTGGAAGTCCAGTTATTCAATCACAGTTTGATGCTGGTTTACGTATTTTGGAAAAGGAAAATTGACATTATTCATTGATAAATGAAGAGAATAATGCTAAAGGATACAAGGTGATAGAAAAACAGTGATAAATCAATACATTAAAAGAAAAACAAATACAACTAGAAAGCCAAAATTTGAAACTAGAAATGTACGAAAGCATGGCAACCATTGTAGATATCCTACCTTCAATTCTATAGGAAAGATAATACCAAGAAGTAGCCAAATCAAAATGAGCATAAGGAGTTTGTATTGTGTGAGCTAATTGACAGGTAAATGAAAGAGCTTTCTAGAAAAAAAAAATTAAAATAAAAAGGCAGCTGCCAAAAAACTGCCATGTGGCAGTTTGTTTTTATTTTAAAAAATAAATAAAAATATTATTTTTTGTGTGCACAACAAAACAATTTGCCAATATGAGATTAGGTGGTGGCTACACTCAAAGTGATATGTTAAATTTTTAAATGATGCGGCATATAGCTGAAGAGAAAAATGAAGACATGGCACATGAGCTGGAGAAATAGTAAAAATGAGTCCATCCGACAAATGACCAGCTCATTACTCAAGAATCTCCCTCCTCTCACGAGAAACAAAATGTCAAAAACTCTAGACCTTAAATGAATAATAATTATAAAATTAATTTGGAAGAAATTAAGTTAATAATTATTATAGAACAAGTAATTAGAAGAGCTCTCCAATAACAAGGTGAGAAACATAATTTAACCTTATAATAAGGAGGAGTGCAGTGTTTAGTTTTCTTTAACCATCCAACTCAGTCCTTTTAGTTCAAGCTTAACTCTGGTTTGTCTTCTGATTCTGGTAGGGTAAAATCTAGGAATGTATGTATGATCGAATAAGTAGTTGTTGAACATCTCTCTACTACGTGTGGATACTGCTGAAACTGAAGGACCGATTCTTCCAAATGTTGAGAATCATCTCTCTATCGCAACCTCGTGTCAGCCCTCTCGCCCATTACGTAAACACTGTATGTTCCGCCTCAACAAGCTGTCTACTGCCATCTAATTCTCCTTCCTCCAAGCTGTTGCATTCTTGGATTTTGATTCTCTCTTCTCCGTTCTCCCACTCATCCAAACACAAGAAGGAAGATAGCGACGACCTTTCTCTTTTCAATAGAGACCTAACAGCTCCGCCGAAACTCTTCGTTGTTCAACCTCGTCTTCGTCCTTATACATTTCTGCAAGCGAAGCTAAACGAGGCTTTGTGCCTTGCAAATTCTCTAGAAGAACAACGAGATGGCTATTTTCATATTGATTTTTTCGACAAGGATGTACCCCCTTACGTCGTAGTTCAGAATCCTTCTGTAAGAGGGGCTCGCGCTGGTTAGTCCAAAAAATTTGAATTCTGTTCACTTCTTTTGCTTATAAATTGCACTGTTTATTTAATTGCCAGTGAAATATCATACTTCAGATATTGTAATTGGCTTCTTGGACCAACAACATTTGGGTGTCAAGGATACTAGTAGGAACTTGACCTTTTTATTTTTAGATGTCGAGTTAATTGGCTAGCATATGATCCAGATGGTTAAGCATTGCATCATGTCATTTCTTTTTCTTTTTCTTCTCATGGTGTTTTATATTTGCCAGATACATATTTTGGACCAGGGACTGTGGACACCATCAAATGCCATTTGAATGCGGCAGAGTCGAAGGTAGTGGTAATTTGGTTTCTTTGTGTGCGAATAGCTGTACGATGTGGTCATTGAACTAAATATTATCAGTTTAAAATCTTATCAGAGTGAAGTCGATGCTATTTTTGTAAATGCAACTCTCTCTGGTAGTCAGCAAAGGAATTTGGAGGTATGCTTGTATATATTCATTTTCTTGCAGCCGGTTAGTTCGACCTTGAACAAATACACACTCATGGTCTTGGAGAAAAAAGTTTGTGTATATGTTGTGTTTTCACTCAGATTATATATGTGTGTGCTTGCAATAATCTTTGTTCTTGATTGTATGATCCTTTATTTTTGGCAGCGGGCGTGGAATAAACCTGTATTGGATCGCGTGGGTCTCATAATAGAGATATTCAATGCTCATGCCTACACGAAGGAGGCAAAGTTACAGGTTTTTTTTTTCATGGTCCCAATTAAACGCATCATTGCCTTGTTATTGCTAGACTATACTTATAGTCATTGAGTAAAGGGATAGGATTCATTTTTTATTTTGTTGTTACTGTTTCTATTTGGTTCGTGAATTATTGTTTTGTTGCAACCATATGCAACTACACTAGAAAGCTTTTCATTGATGAAATAAAAAGAGACTTAACACTCAAGTAGACTCTAAGGGAAGCATATAGTTAGACTCTTCACTCACGCTCTCCCCTTGAAGTAGGCTAACGGGAAAAAAAGGACGATCTTCAATAAAGGTGACATCCATCGTAACAAAGTACTTACGTGAAGATGGGTGGAAGCATTTATAGCCTCCTTGATGCAGAGGATACCCAACAACCACGCAAGCCTGATGTCACGTGGTTATATTTTCAAGCTAACCAGTCGTGTGGCACTTGACTTGTTTATGATGCCCGTGTAGCCAAGTAAGCCTTTGAGAGGTTTAGTGCACTAAGCACTATGGGTAAACAAAGGTAAGTATGGCAGCAGAAGTTGATTAGTGCAACAAAGGCACTTAGGATATGTGAAAACGTTGCCAAGAGATTGAGTGAGAGCTTGAGAGAGCTTTTGGGACTGTATATGCCTTGATTATGGACCTTGATACTTCACAAGGTCTTAAATTTACAAGGGTTGCCTTGATACTTCACAAGGTCTTACAAGATTTGGCTAAGTGATTACAAATGAGAGCCCTTCCAAGTATTTATAGGCCTTCCCAACCGACCTAGGACCTTAGAAGGTCGGTGAAGGCACATTCTAGAGATTACAAGATAGTTTAGCTCTTTACAATGGAGCCTAGAACATTCTAGATAAGATTGGACCTTTCATGACATTTCCTGATCGTCATGGTAGCCTTCCAGCATGTTCCAGCACGTTCCAAGGCCTTTTCGGGTGTTTTCGGACCATTCTAGCACGTTATGGCACTGTCTAGGGTCTTCTAGAGCCTTTTGAAGCTGTCTAGGCCTTGCATGAGTGGTGCAGCATGCACATGGGCGTGTCTGGGGCCTTCTGGAAACATCTGGGGCTGTCTGGACATGAGGTGCGCACCTGTCACGTGCACAGGGGGCCGCCCGCGCCATGCCTGGGTTGTCATGAGCTATCTGGGTGGCGCTGCGTGTCACAATCGTAGCATTTCAACCTTGAGACGGACGATTGTGCGGCACTTGTTCTAACTCGACGAACAAGTCAGCCGATCAAAATCCGAAAGTTGTGGGTAACGTCGACGTATGTCGTAACCTTCCTTAGCGTTCTTGAGAAATTTGTTTATAAAACGCGGGAAAGAAAGAAATACATTGAAATAGACGTTTACAATAAGCATTAAAGACGGTCAATTGCAAGGAAAAAGGGTTGCTTGCAAAGAGTACAACTAATGCTTGGGCGGGGATTCAACTGGTATGCCTCCCCTATAGTACATTTTGGACATTTTCAGCTCTGGCAGGCTTGCATATGAAAATGCCGAAACGTCACACCCAAGCTTTATGACTTAAAATGAAATGCAACTACCTAAATAAGATATGGAACTTAAAGATAAGATAAACTGGGGGTATTCGGAGCATATAACCATAAGTAAACACAACTTGGAAAAATATGTCCGTGACACACTCCCCCACTTAAAGAGTTAACGTCCCCGTCGACTGGCAAAGCTGGAATCCTTCGATCTTCTGCTTCCACGCTTCACGGTCATTGGTACGTCTTCCGCATGCTTCTTCCACGAGGAGGCTCTTCCAGTTCGCCATGAACTTGTGTATCCTCTCCGTGGGTCTTCTTCTTTTTCCTCACTTCCTTCGCAAGGACTTCTTCGACTTCTGTTAGTTCCTCGTGACCTCTCACGAGGTGGTGATCTTTGCATCTTCGTAATCGAGTCTGTTCATGTCGCAACTTCACGATGACCTGACCTTCCACACGAAGGTCCAAAGGTTGATGCTTCCCATCTGCCCATCTTTTCGGTCGCTTCCAGACTCTCTCTAGACCGACTTGAACAATGTCTGGTTCTTGCTTCCATCTCTTGGTAATCTCGCGAGTCTGAGGACTCTTATCGACACTAAAGGGGTCAATAAGGCGCGACAGTACAGGTTGTCTGCCACCCACAATCTCGACCCGTCTTCCACCTTTTGATGAACTCAACACGCCACTGACACAACATTTGGTCTCTTTCCACAACTGGATCCCCTTCTTTTGTCTTGTACACTGACCCTCGCCAAACTCACACCATCCGGAGCAACAGAGTAATTTTGGAAGGATTCCTTCAACGCGTCCCGCATTCGGCCGTCCACTTGACACGCCTGTATACGGGCCAACATACACGAAATCGCATGGTCATTACTCCGACTAGGGGCATCAGTTGCCCGATTTCTCACTCCTTTCCTACGTTCTGACCCAAAATCAAGATCAAATAGGCCTCCTTGCCACTTTGCTTGACTTGAAGTCAGCTCCAACTGAGTACCGAGGTGATTGGTCACTGTGTGGTTCATCTCTCTGACACGAGTAGATCCTTGTGAATACAGTTTCACATCCTTCTGACTGCGTACCATGGCAAGCGTTCCTTTCCCAAACATTGTATAAGTACTTTCTGCCGCACTCTGCTTCAGACTCTCAGATGCGACAGGGTGTCCACTCTGCACTAGGACAACACCCAACGCATGATTAGACGCCTTAACATAAGCTTCAACAGGTTGAGTCCCACTCACAGACCCAAAAGTTGGCCCTCTCCTCGAGGCTTGCTTCAGGACACGGTTGTCGGCACACAACTGTCCATTCTCTTCTTTCCGTAAGATGGCTTGATCTTCATACGGAGCTTTTGTAGGTCTAGTGAATTCTGCACTCGACAATCTCTGTGACTGTCTTCGGAGTCCAGTTGACTCTGACTGCGCCATACGACAATTATTCTTCGTAGGCAATTCTGACATGGGCAAACTATCACGTTTCCCATCACAACATTTCTCCACGACACACCTTGTGTCTTCCTGAACACGACCCTCCCTCAGTTGCATGGCCGAGATCATTCTCAGTCCTTTGGGTTGCCGAAGGTCTGCCTGCACAACGGTGGGGGTAGACCCCGTGATCACCAGACATCTAGCTGCAGGCATCATGATCACTTGATGTCCGAGAAGGAATTCCATTCCGAGAACTATATCAAAGTCATCCATGCCTACAACTACGAAATCAACGAAACCGCTCCATCCTCCCAACTGTATCACCGCTCGTTTCACTACTCCAACGACAGGTAGAGCTGTAGAGTTCACGACCTTCATTTTTCCCGTATCCTTCTTCCAATGAAGGTTTAATCGTCTGGCCTCGGCCACCGTTATGAAATTATGAGTTGCACCGGAGTCGACCATAGTGCTCCTTGCATGCTTTCGGTTGATCCAGGGGTCAACATATATTAGGCCCCCTTTCGTGCTTCCTCTTGTCTCCCCCGCTTTCTTCTGGAGGGACGACAAGAGTCGTATGGCTCCCACTCTGACATTTTGAACTTCCTCCACTTGCCCATCTTCCTTCTCTAGTTGACTCAACTTGTCATCTGAGTCTGCAGCCAAAGAGGCCTGAAAGGCATAGAAGGCCGCTTTATCTGGACATTCTCTTGCCCGATGTGGCCCGTTACATATGTAGCAACTGATAGGACGATTCGACGTGTTTGGACTATCACGTCTTTTTCAGGTGTCTCCCGTGTTGGATTGGGAAGGCTTGCGGTCTCTACCGGGACTTCTGTTTTCACTGGCAGCCTTGGGGGAATTCGGTCGGCTGTTCCTGTCTCTTCCAGGTGAAGAGCTTTGATGACGTCTCGTCTCTTGAGTGTCACTAGACAGATCGAACAAACGTTCAGCTATTGCATAGGCTGATGTGATATCTTGAACTTTCTGCTCATACAGCTTAGTTCTTGCCCACGGCTTCAGCCCTTCGACAAAACTGAAGATTTTGTCCTTCTCGGTCATATCTGATATATCCAGCATCAGCCCAGCGAATTGCTTCACATACTCCCGAATGGTTTCAGTGTGTTTTAATTCCCGCAATTTTCGTCGAGCCAGAATCTCGACATTCTCAGGGAAAAACTGCGAGCGGAGTTCTCTCTTCAAACTGTCCCAAGTACCTATTGTGCAACGCCCTTCCTGAATGTCAACATATCGGGACCTCCACCATAACTTTGCATCTTCAGATAGATGCATGGTCGCCAATGTCACTTTGGCTTCTTCCGTATTAGTATTCGTGGCTTGGAAATATTGCTCAATGTCGAAGATAAAGTTTTCCAGTGCCTTTGCATCTCTTGCCCCACAGAAGGGCTTAGGTTCTGGGATCTTTATCTTGTCACATGTAATTGCTCCTCCAGCTGGAGCTTGATTTTCCAACGCTCGCATTGTAAGGTTTACCTTCGTGTTCACCTCTGCGATTTCATTTCTAACGACATCCAGGATGGCTCGAAAATCCTCTGTCATGCCGTTTATCATTTCCATTATATCTTTCTGAGAGTTATCTAGCTCAATAACTCGTTCTTCCATATGGGCAGCAGCGCCCGACGAACTGTCCCCACGCTCGTAGGTGACCTTTTCAGTTCTCCTGATTTGTGACTCTAACGTGTCAACTCTAGCCAACAAATCTTGTATGAGTAATCCGTCCAGGCGACCAGACACCGCATCAACAGCATCGGCTCTCTTGAAAACTTCCTCAAGCTGCTTCTCAAGAAATCGGATGGAATCAGGAACTTCTATCAGATGGAGCATCTGCTCTTCGATCTCCACCAATCGTTCATCATGGGTCTTACCCGTACGTTTCGCAGCAGACATCTTGTGTCTCAACTGTCGCTCAGCCAACTTGTGCTCTGATATCACTTGTCACAATCGTAGCGTTTCAACCTTGAGACGGACGATTGTGCGGCACTTGTTCTAACTCGACGAACAAGTCAGCCGATCAAAATCCGAAAGTTGTGGGTAACGTCGACGTATGTCGTAACCTTCCTTAGCGTTCTTGGGAAATTTGTTTATAAAACGCGGGAAAGAAAGAAATACATTAAAATAGACGTTACAATAAGCATTAAAGACTATCAATTGCAAGGAAAAATGGTTGCTTGCAAAGAGTACAACTAATGCTTGGGCGGAGATTCAACTGGTATGCCTCCCCTATAGTACATTTTGGACATTTTCAGCTCTGGCAGACTTGCATATGAAAATGCCGAAACGTCACACCCAAGCTTTATGACTTAAAATGAAATGCAACTACCTAAATAAGATATGGAACTTAAAGATAAGATAAACTGGGGGTATTCGGAGCATATAACCATAAGTAAACACAACTTGGAAATATATGTCCGTGACACTGCGCCTGATGCCTGTCTAATGGTGCCTATGGGGTGTGCGTCCGTACAAGCACATGGGATTGTCATGGGCACGTGTCGCGACATGCATGTGGTGCTCGTGGACTGCCTTCCGTGGGCACATGCCAGTGCTATGGGCATGTGTCGTGGGCATATGTGGGCTGTCACATGGTCGTGTTGGGCTGTCAAATGGGCATGGTTGGCTCCTTCTTGGCTTTGCTTTGGGAGCCTTGTGGCACGTTTTGGTGTAAAAATTGGGGTCATTTTGCGGGACGTGACATTGAGCCGTAAGGGTAAATTTAGTTTGATTAGGACCATGGCTATGGACATAGGCAGTGCATTCGAACACTCAAAGGTGAACATCATGGATAAGACGAGTGGAGGGATAGGATTCTTTGAGGCAAGCTAACGATGTCGAGAAGTGAAGGACATGGGAAGACATGTGGTTGATGAGATGAGCGGCAATGAGAATGACATCACCCCAAAGAAAGGAAGGAAGAGAAGTGGACAACATAAGGGAATGAGCAACTTTCAAACGGTGACGGTTTTTTTCGTTCGGCAAGCCCATTTGTTGGGGGGTGTAAGCACGGGAACTTTGTAGAAGATAAGATCCCATTAAGAGAGTGATTTTGAAACTCACAACCATTATCACTTCGTGGGATTGCAATCTTTGTATTGAATTGCTTTTCTATGGTGTTATAGAAGTCTCGGAATGTGGAGGTAACTTCGGATTTGTCGGAGATCAGGAAAACCCAAGTGAGACAAGTATGGTCATCAGTAAAGGTCACAAACCATCATTTCCCAGAGGAGGTAGCGACCTTGGATGGTCCCCAAACATCACTATAGACAAGAGTAAAAGGTCGGGTTGGCTTATAAGGTTGCGAGGGATACAAGACTCGGTGTTGTTTAGCATGTATGCACACATCACAAGATAAGGAAGAAACATCAACTTTAGAAAAGAGATGAGGAAATTTTCCGGCGTTGTCTGAAGGCAGCATGACCATTCGTCCATGGCAGCATTGATCCGAGCATCAACAGCGGCGGGGATGGCGGCATTAAAACTAGTGGCTGTCTCCTCTGTTTGATTTCCATCACTAGTTGTGTTGTTTAGGGTTTGTTCAATGTCCCGCTCTGATACCATATTGAAAGTAGAGACAGAACACACAAATTTATGTGGAAACCCGAGTACTGGAAGAAAAACCATGATATTTTTCTTATTATTTTTTGATAAATTTTACCATAGGTACAATGATGGAGAATAAATAGAATACACAAGGGAATAAAAAAGGAAAAGATTTAGGAATTAGGATAAATATTTCCATGATCTTTCCATAAATACCCTAGGGCCAAGCCCACCAATTCCAACATATCCCCCTAATTTTTTTATTAAAAAATTTGGCCCATTCAAAAGTGAGAATCCCATGTAAATAATGTTAGTTGCTTTTTTCCTTGATTCCCTCTTTCTTGCCCTCACCCCTTACAGTTCACGTGGAAAACAACTTTTCTTTCCCCCTCTTCACACGATTTACCATTTCCCCAAGCCACCTTGTTCGGCCACCGTAGTTCAAAGTCTTCTTCCGATAAGATCAATGGCTCCGACCACCATGGCTCATTGTCATGTGCCCTATACAGTGTTTCCATCCTCCTTGTCCTCCCGATATTTTCTTTCTACGTGACCAGAAACGATTCCACCCAAGGGACTCCTTGCCATCTTTGTATTTTTTAAAAGGAGACCGTCTCTTTATTATATCGAAACAAACTCAAAGTACTAGAGATATACTAAGAGAACAAATCAAAGAGACCTAGAGATCAGGGGACGCACCCAAACATCACAACTAGGTTCACACCCTCTTAGCCTCTTCATCCTCTTTGTTGGCAATCCACTGCATTTCTGAGCAACTTTTTCTTCACTAGAGCCTTCCTCTTCTGCCACACAAGCAATCTTTGCTGTCCTTTATTTTCAAGGTTGGAATTCTCCAAATTTTCCATCATGTTATCACCAAACTTGTAATGACGCCTCCCCTGCAACTCCATCTCGTATGATGTTGTCATTTGTCGTTTCTTCTTCTGCACACGTCCTCGGTTTTTTGACCACTTACACAATGGATCTCTTTTTCTCACGTCTCTTCTTTTGCACACTTCTTCCCCTCTCCAAACACAGATTTGTTGAGAGGTGCTTCTTCCTTTGTTTCTTCTTCAGACCACTATCTTGATTTTTCCCCCTTTTTACCATCAGTTGTTCTTCTTGCACGCTAGTATTCTCCTTCTCCTTCTCCTTCTCTTTCTCGTCTCACTAACTTTTGCTATTTTTAGATTTTGAACGTTCTTACCTTTTCCTTCTTATGCAGTTTTTTATTCTGTCTTTGCCGAAGCATCCTCTTTTCTCCTTTCCTTCTTTCCTTCTTGCTTGGCTGCTTGATTCTCCTTAGCTTTTTAGGAAGCAATCTCAAGTAAGATTGACGTCGTGAAGCGACCTGTCGAACTTGACTAGTTAGTTTTTGAACAAGGTTTTCCTTCTTCGCTTGGATGGTTGCTAGGGTTCTTTCTTCTCTTTCCTTCACTCTGTGAGCACAACCTTGTTTGTAATCTTTCAATGTTTTCTGCGTCAATTCCAAGATTTCTAACTCTTAAATCAGCAATTCAACTCAAAAGCTTAAGCTTGCAGGTAAAGTTAAATTTAATATAATATATAACACTCCTTCTCACTTGTGGGCTTGAAATATGAATAAGGTCTAACAAGTGAAAATCAATATTAAATGGGGAGTAAATAACCTTGTAGGGGCTTGAACGCAGGACCTACCTGGACTACCTACTCTGATACCATCTTAAATCACCAATTCAACCCAAAAGCTTAAGAAGGTGAAGGTAAATTTATTATAATATCTTACACTAACATCTTCTTTAGCTTATCTTATCTTGCTTCTGAATCCATCACGATATTTCTATAACAAACGTGCTCGGATACCAATTTGTTAGGATCTCACTGAACTAAGAGACTCAAGAACACTTAAAGAACACTAAAAGATAGATTTATATTGCAATATCAATGAAGAAACTACAATATAACATAGCTTTTCGAGTGGGCTACTCTCTCCCGATATTTCCCAAAGGAAATTTCTTACAAAATACTCTCTCCTTTTTGTACACTCTCCCACTAATTTATAACTCATCAAACTTAATGGGTAATTACTAGAATACCCCTTATCCATTACCGTAATACCCTTACTACTAATCATACTAATTATCCCAATATATTTTTACCTAAACTAGAGAACCACTTACTATTCATACCATACTAATATACTTATCTAGGTACCTTACAGAAAATTTTGAAGATTAATTTGGAGAAAATCTTGTAGAGACTCGTGTCATTGATGGAGGTGATTGGGGAAAAACTCACTCGAATGAAGTAGAAGATCAAAAAGAAGAAATTGAAAATGTTGATTTGGTAGTAGTCTCAAATGAAAAGGAAAAACCCAACGAAGAAAATGGAAAAGAGGTATTGAACATCAAAACTCTAAATGTCGAGGCGGAAATCAAATAATCGTCCAAAAACGACACACCAAATGTGGCTTCTAATGAGCTGGTTAGACTGTTTTGAGATAGCCAATCAGAACGCTGCAACTTGGTGTTTATGCAAAACTTTCGAAGCTTTTTCATATAAGAGATCAACCTTACAATGAGCTGTATCAAGTTTCTTTTAATTATTCCACATTCGATTTGGTACTTTTGTATTTGTATTTTGGGTTGTAATTCTTGTTGGACATGATGAGAGTGCTAAGGGGGTGTCAACCTAGTTGAGATGTCTAGGTGCAGCCACCGATTCTTTGGTCTCTTTATTTTCGCTCTTTGTATAAACCTTTTGTACTTTGATCTTTAATATTATCAATAAAGATGTCAGCTTCCTTAAAAAAAAAAGAGATCGATTACCACAACCTCAAAAAAACTCAAAGCAAATGATGAAGAAAATGTGATTCTTGAAGGCTTCTTTTTGGAATCTAATTCTTTTGTGATTGATCCTTTGAATATGGTTTTGAATGAGCTTGAAGGAAGCATCTTTTTTGAGTTTATGGTCAATGGAGAGGTTCATCTTTTGGTGGCAATATTGAATTTTTTGTCTCGAATTTTTGTTCATCTTTGATCATAGTATTTTTGTTAAAATGTAGGAGGTTGGTTTCGTCATTCATTGTTGGCTTCCAAATTATTTTTCTTTCTAAAACTCGAGGACACGTTTTCTTTTTGAAGGGGTAGAATGGTGTAAGAAGAATATGGGTTATTTGGGTAGTTAGTTAGGGGGCGTTTGGGGGAAGGGTTGAGTTATGAAAGGGTTAGGGTTATGATAAAACTAGTGTTATGATAAGTTGTGTTTGGGGGAAGGGTTTATAAAGGTAGTATTATGATAAGATGTGTTTGGGGGAAGAGTATGTGAGTAGTCTTATGATAGTTTTATGATAATATGTGTTTGAGAAAAGGATTAATATGTAGGTAGTATTATGATATATATTTTTTTAAAAATTCATATTCAATCCAATATTTTAGTTTATTTTCAAAATTTAGCTTAGAAGTTTAAAGAACATCAAATTATGAAAAAAAAAAAAAGAATTTCCAAGAATGAACGTTTAATTAAGAAGTGATTTTAATAAATACATTCACAACCAATCTTATTAAACAATCAACTCTCATATCAATTAAAATTTTTAGTTTATTTCAAACACAACTTTAATGGCGAATTCTCAAAACTTATTTATGTATTTAATTTTTGTAGGCAAGGCTCATTTGACTAAATTGACAAAATAATTTTATATCCTTAATTAAAAGTGTTCATAGAACTGTAAATTGCTGCTCAACTTCTCTTCATATTTTTTTTGGAATTGTCCCTTCATCCCATTTGCTTAAACTCCGACAAAGAAGGGATTTTTCCCTCTCACAAATAATCCTTATTTCTCCCATTCTTACAAATCAAACATTAATTATAAGTTTAAACAAAGGTTTCCTCCTCCTATATACCCATAGAGAAATTTAGTTATACATTTGTCCATTATACTAAACAGACTAAAAATAATTTAAAATAGATAGACACCCAACCCAAACGTGAACTTACACAAAACATAAATATAATTGTGCTAAAAAATTCTTAGGAAAGCAAATTCTTTTGATACCCATTTCTCACCATCCACAAAACTCCACATTATGAATATTCAAAACCCAATAATCTCAATAAAATTCCATCAAACAGAGCTCCAAACACAGCATCTCTCTCACTCTTTGCTTTTCAAAAAAATGGCTTCTAATTCACAAACAAAATTGCCAAGAAAATTCTATTTAACCCCGTCCAAATCTCACTAGGTCAATCCCAATACGAACCACTTTCCGAGTTGCCCTCACTATTTTAATCGCTACCGCCGTTTATTTGGCACAAAATAGAGTAGTTTCAAATAATAGCTATGAAACTTGAACATAAACTAAAAAAAGAGGAAGGAGAGAAAAACGAATCATGACAGAGTAGGAAATGGAGAGGGGAAGGGGAAAGAGGAAAACGGAGAGGGGAAAGGGAAAGAAGAAAACATAGAGGGGAAAGGGAAAGAAGAAAGGGAAAGAAGAAAACGCAAAGGGGAAGGGGAAAGAGGAAACGAAGAGAGGAAGGAGAAAGAGGAAGAAGACGACAAGGATTGAGGAAAAATCGGGAGACTAATACGCGGGTTATGGCAGAGTGAAGGGAAGGGTTATGGCAAAGAGGGGATAAGTGTGAAAGGGATTTAGGGGTATTATGGAAACTCTAAAACTAGGGTTTCCATAAATTGGGCCCAAACAAAGGTTAGGGTTATTTAACCCTAACCCAATAGTGATAAACTGGGGCCCAAACGCCCCCTTAATATTCTAATTTAATTTCCTTTTTACCCCACCTGTAATAAAACTCTGTAAATAGGGGTATTCCCCTCTTGTATGAAACATTCAATACATTGTTCATTCTAATGAAAGATTCACAATCTTGGTTCTTGGAGGATTTCTCCGGGAGACTACTTAGGCTACATCATGGCCACTTGCCTAGGAATTAATTTCCTACGACTTTCTTTGAATCCCAAACGTTGTAGGCTCAGACAGTTTGTCCCTTGAGATTATTCGAGGTGCATGTAAGTTGGCCCGGACACTTACGTGTATATAAAAAAAAATTATTTTTGCAAGTTAGGCGTGTTTGGTGGGTATACTTGCTTTGTGCCCATTGGGTTGGCATAAACTCTATCTTCTGTTGCACAGCTTTGGTAGGAAATTGTTAGGTACTGGATATTTAGTTTATGTCAGTTAAGGGTATAAGGGTAATTAGATAGATAGGGAGTTACTCGTACTTATTGCATAAGGGTGGTTAGTAGGGTGGTTACTACATGTTATAAATAAAGGGACGGTAAGTGAGTGAGGAGGTTATTCTATAGAGTGATCTAGGACTTGGGTGAGAGTACCTAAGAGAGGTTCCAAGTGCCTTTTACCTGGGTTTATCTTGTATTTGTTTTATAGCTATATTTCATCATATTCAAATCTTATTCTTGTTAGGAAGTATTCTAACAGAAACATCATTCCTGGCCTCAATCGTTCTACTTTGATCTCTAGTTTCAACCTTTGGAGTTATGGTGCTTGAAATTTTAAATTTAGTTTTCCAGAGATCAAGAAATTCTTAGAATTTTTCTTTAAATTCCCCAAGATTGCTAACATTTTCACTTTTTCTTTTGCTTCACAAGGCAGAAAAAAAGTCCCCCAATATCTTCTATTTAATTTACATTTATAAATCATCTCCCCTATTTAATTGCTGTGTGTTTCTTTTTATTATTTATAGGCTGAACTGGCTGCTTTAATGTATAAAAAATCGAGACTCGTTCGTGTACGTGGCCTTGATGGACGTTATGCATTTGGTGCTATGGGAGAAGCCGAAGTTGTTAGTGCCAGAGGGTAGAGTATACTGCATTTACCAGCTTTGCAATAAGAAAAACTTTAACAATCAAAGTTGTCATTTCTTTGTGGTTTTTCATTAATCGATGCAGCGAGTATTTTATTTGTGAAGTTATCTAATTGCAGGAGAGGGAGTGGGGGGCGTGGCTTTATAAGTGGTGCAGGAGAGACTGAACTTCAACTCCAGCGGCGAAGGTTGAATAAGATGCTAAATACTCAAATTTTATTTGGAATTCCTTTCTTGCAAACAATTTAATAAAAAACGGAATAATAATTAGAGGATTAAGATTGGTGAAGTCCAAGAAAGGCAAAACAATGGGACAACTAGGAACTCCAACTTCATTGTCAAAACAAACATGAAAAAATATAAAACTAACCTGGAGACTTGAGCTTGTTTGGTACTTTGGAAGCTTAGTCGCGAAAGAATAAAAACCTATTGCAAGTGTTTTAGTTTATTTAATTTTTTTTTAGAAAATTAAAAGAGACTCCCAATACGTGCTTTATCCCTTAGGATGTCGTTCCCTTCAGGAAGAAGAATATGCGAGTGGCCACGTGTCCTTATATTGCCTCTTGCTGGACTCTTGGAATTATAATCTCTCCATTTTCAGTTGGTATGTGGCCCTCCACATGCACACAGACATCCCTATATTAGATAATGATGGAACACCTTTTCAAGAGAGAGGTGTTCTGGCTTCAGTTCACCACGGCCTTTCTTTGGGAGCATGTGGCTTGAATTGAACGGAACCATAGAATCTTCCATAAGGAGAATTCTTTTGATGGCTTGTCATGTTATATCAATTTCCACCATAAACTTTCAATTCCATCAAATTGTACCCTAGACATAGTTAGGTTGCAATTTTTATTCAATTTTTGCTAATTCAGCCACTTATTTTATAAGATAAAAATTTATGTTAAGTTACCCATTTCAATGATATAAAGTTTTGCATATATTTAAGTTTGAATAATCCACAAATTGGAGAGTTTTTATTTTCCCAGATTAATCTACTTGTTTTGAGTTTAATCTCTTTTTGCACCTTTTAATTTAGGTCTTCTGTATGTTACATTGTTGAATCCATTGTAAGGCTAGTGATTTATAGTCTTTTTGTTTTTTTTGTAATGACTGAAATATATAAGTCTCAGTCGTAGTTTTTGATGTTATGTTTGAAGGATATGATGAGGGCACTAAAGGGGTGTCACCTAGTTGAGATGTCTGGATGTGCCTGCTGATCTTGTTTATACTTTATTTTTTATGCTTGTATAACCCTAATGTACTTAGAGCATTAGTTTCTTTATTTAATTTAAGAGACTCGTTTCCTTTTTAAAAAAGAAAATCCACAAATTAACCATGGTATAACTTTGCCAAAACTCACCAAGTTTAGTTTATCTTCAATTTTTCCCATATATATGTTTTATAATTGAGAGAACTTGTTTTTAACAAATTTTCAAATGGAAACTTATTCCATAGTAAAAATTGCAATATACTTTCAAGTATAAAGTTAAGATTGCAACACTTTTCTAAGTTTGGGGTGCAATTTGATGAAATTGAAAGGTTAGTGTAAAAATTGTTACAACTTCACAAATTTGATGGTAGAATTGAATTTTTCCCTTCAAATGCCTTTGGCCAATTGAAGAAGTATTTTTTTCGTAATCTCTTTTTGACATGGGGCTTTGCTTTCCTCCCCAATTTTGAAATTGCATATCATGTATGAAATTCTTTCTTTTGTTAATGGATAAGTCCTATTGTACCCCTTGATTTCTCCTTTTCTGATGTAAAGAAGAATAGGTTAATTTTATTTTTACCCTCCCGTATAATATTTAAAAAAACAGCCACAATTGTAATAAAACTCTATAAAAAGGAGTCTTCCCTTCTTGTATGAAACACGTTATCGTTCTAATAAAAGATTTAGAATCTTGATTCTGGGAGGATTTCTTCTCGAGGCTTCTTAGGCTACATTTTTTGTATTTGATTTTCACTTATCTATTGTAGTTTAAGTTCTATAACTATTCTTCCAGAATTTTGGAACGAAGAAATCATCTTTATTCCCAAATTGAAGAGGTCCGCCGTACACGTTCTTTGCAGCGTGCTTCTCGAAAGAGGCATGGAGGTTCAAATGGCCAACATTTAGCTACAGTTGCTGTTGTTGGGTACACTAATGCTGTAGGTGCTCAGTTTCAATTATCTATGATTGTTTCCTCTGTTTCATGAGGGGGGTGGAAGTCTAAACAGCTTTTGTACTATCCATTTAACAGGGGAAGTCAACACTAGTCAGTGCACTCTCAGACAATGATCTCTATAGTGATTCTAGGTATCTGTGCTTTCCAGTTGTTACCGAGCAATGGTTTGCACTTTGCATACCGTTTGGTCAATATTTTCCATCTGATTTCGGAATCTGAATTTATGCAGATTGTTTGCAACTGTCGATCCCAGATTAAGAAGTGTTTTTCTTCCTTCTGGGTAATAGGATGTCCAATGAATTGGAAGTGATACTCTTTGTTGGTTTCTATCGTTAATTTTCAGAGGTTTTTTCTATGACCTTTTGATATCTATATAATTTTCAGGAGAAAAGTAGTCCTAAGTGATACGGTGGGATTTATTTCAGATTTGCCTGTGCAGGTATTGAAAGCATGAGCTGTCACTTTTCTCTTTTACAATTTATTCTTTAAAATCTTTCTAGCTAAGACAATGAACTTTTTTGTAGTTGGTCGAAGCATTTCATGCAACTTTAGAAGAAGTTGTTGAAGCAGACTTGTTAGTGGTATGATCAGCTTGCTCTGACTCTTTTTTATGCGCAAAGAGTTCATATATCTTTGTACTTTCTATCTTCAGTACCATTGAATTGTGATCTCAAGTGAATGATTGATTCCAGGCCAAATTTAAATTTCACTTTTGTTAGGTTTCAAAAAGAGTTTTAAATAGACTTTGGGCAACCATCGTGGGTTGGGCAATGGTAAACAAGTAGACAAGGTCTCAATAACCAACTAAGAGATCATGGGTATGGTAGCCACGTACCTAGCAATTAATTTCCTATGAGTTTCCTTGACATCCAAATGTTGTAGGGTTAGGGATTGTCCTATAAGATTAGTCGAGGTGCGCATAAGCTTGTCTAGACACTCACGGAGGAGAAAAAAAAGAACTTTGGACTTAGTTAAGCAGACGATAATATATCACTTGTGCTGTATTTGCATGGCATTTTTAAGTGAGTTTGACATAAAGATCTTATATTATGTTTTTCTCTTTTCATACACGATCTTCAATCAAACATAGACCTTTCTTCTTGTCTTCTTTTCTCTCTTTCTTCTTCATTTGATAAAACCCTGTCGTTACTATTCTTTCACTAGTGATGTAGTAGGATTTGTAAATAGGGATAAATTTATATTAATCTTGGCTAAATCTTAGAATAATCCTTTTTGGTTTCTGTTTGGACTTTACTTTATCACTGTGTGTGTATAGTCCCTAGTTTCTTTCCTATCTTGTCGTTAAGTGTCTAAAGAGAATTGTCCTCGTGTATTCAATAAATTTTTATTTGATTCTCTCGAATTCTCTCCTTTAATCCTTTAGGCTACACCAATTTAGTTTCAGGGTTGTCGCTTGAGCCAAGTTTAGTTGTTGCCCAGGGAAGACTAAGAAACTCTTGCTAACCTAGAACAGATTATTGCATGGGGAAGCTTTTGTGTGTTGTTGTTATTGCCCAACAAAAAACATCTAATTACAATGAGAAACCCCTTAGAGTATTCTCTTATCAAGAACCTATAAGAAACTTTCAAGAAATTTGTAAGGAGAAAGGAGTACTACAACAAAAGAAAGGTGGTTATGGGATGGCATGACAATTGTTATGATATATATTTATAACATCTGTCCTTGTCCTTTATTGTAATTGTACATAGTGTCTAGGGTTTATTTGTTCTCTATATTAATATAACTTTACTCTGACTCAATATGAATAAGAAATACACTTTCTCTGAATTCTGGATTACATGGTATCAGAGCCGTTAGGGTTTCGAATGGCCATTAGCTTCCTTCTCCATTAGGCTTAAGTTTAGGTCACCTTTTCCATTGAGCTTCACGCGTCGCCCAAATATCTCTGCACAACATCCACGTGCCAGCATGTGAGGACTCTGATTTGATCTCCATCTTCTGGGCTTTTCTCGAACCTCTGTTTCCGATCAGTCTGTGCAATTAGGTCGATCGAAGAGTATTCGGGTTTGACGAAAACTGAAGGCTACGCAATTGTTCTAGGGTTTTGCTTCAATTTTGCAGCTATTTGGATTGATTTTTTTTTTGTTTGTGTGGACTACAATCAGTGTGCAACTCTAATATGTCCGACATAAAAAATTTGGTAGTGTCCAACGTTATACCCTTAGCCTCTAAGATCACAGAACATAAGTTAAATGGATCTAATTATTATGATTGGCTTCGGACAATTATGTTCTATTTGAGAAGTACTGATATGGATGATCATATGACCGAAGATCCCCGAGAAGATGCAAAGTAGAAGTATTGGCTTCGTGATGATGCCCGTTTATATCTTCAGATCAAAAACTCCATCGAGAGTGAGATAATTGGATTGGTTGGTCACTGTGAATTTGTTAAAGAACTTCTGGAATTTTTAGATTTTCTATATTCAGGTAAATAGCAAGTACCTAGAATGTTTGAGGTTTGTATGCAATTTTTTCGTGCTGAACAAAAAGCCAAGTCTATCACCAACTACTTTATGCACCTTAAGAAGATAACTGTCGAGTTTGGCTTGTTGTTACCTTTTAGTCTTGATGTTAAAGTTCAACAAGCTCAATGAGAGAAGATGGTTGTTATAATCTTTTTGAATGGACTCTTACCTGAATTTGGAATGGTGAAGACAAAAATTCTCTCTGACTCTTAAGATTCCATCAATTGACGATGCTTTCACTCGTGTCCTTTGCATTGAAAGCTCTTCGACGGGTGTGTCTATTAGTCAACCCAGTAGTGCTCTTATTAGCAAAAACAATAACCCTCTGGCACCTCGAGCGATGGATAGCAATGTTCAGAGGAATAGTTATGATCATCGAAAACTAGATTCTACAGAGATTGTAACTATTGTCGTAAGCCAGGCCATATGAAACGTGATTGTCGGAAATTGTTATATAAGAATAGTCAACGATCTCAACATGCTCAAATAGCTTTCACATGTGATATACCAGAGACGCCAGTTACTATATTTACAGATGGGTTTGCTAAGTTTCAAAACTACTAAGGTTCATTACAAACGTCATCTTCCTCTACTCCTATTCATCCACTGTTGCCCCAGGTACTACAAAGTGTCTTCTTACATCATCTACCAAATGGGTCATAGACTCTGGTGCCACAGCTCATATGATAGGTAATTCTCGCTTATTTTTTAGACCGTTGTGTCCTGACCCTTTTCCATCTGTTTCATTGGCAGATGACTTCACATCTTCTGTTCTTGGCTCGGCACTATTCACCTTACCCCCCATCATTTTCTCTGTCTTTTGTGTTACATTTGCCTAACTTATCCTTTAATTTAATTTATACTAATCAACTTAATCATGACCTAAATTGTGTTGTCTTGTTCTTTCCTGGTTATTGCTTGTTTTAGGATCGTGTGATGAAAAAGATTATTGGTAGAGGATATGAGTCGGGAGGCCTTTAGCTCTTTAATCATCAAGTACCGCAAGCTGTGGCATGTCCTATCGTTCCTTCTCCCTTTGAAGTCCATTGTCGTTTAGGTCATCAATCTTTGTTCATGTTGAAGAAACTTTATCTCGAATTTAGATCTTTGTCTTCTTCAAATTGTGATTCGTGCAATTTGCTAAATTTTATTGTCTTAGTTCGAGTCCTCGAGTCAATAAACGAGCAAGTGCTCCATTTGAGTTAGTTCATTCTGATATTTGGGGTCCATGTCTAGTTGTATCTCAAACAGACTTTTGTTATTTTGTTACTTTTGTTGACGATCATTCTCCTATAACTTGGTTATATTTAACGAAAAAACGTTATGAGTTATTATCCCACTTTTGTGTCTTTCATATTGAAATAAAAAATCAGTTTAATGTCTCTCAAAACTTTGTGCACTAATAATGCGGGTGAATATTTTTCTCATAATCTTGGCTCTTGTGTGAACATGGCATTATTCATCAGTCTTCATGTGCCAACACTCCATCTCAAAATGGTGTTGCAGAACGAAAAAATAGGTATTTACTTGAAATTACCTATGCTTTATCGTTTCAAATGCATGTTCCGAAAACTTTTTGGCCGATGCTGTTTCCACAACTTGTTTTTTGATTAATAGAATGTCTTCCTCTGTTCTTAATGGTGAGATTCCCTACCGTGTTCTTTTTCCTACCAAGAATTTGTTTCCTCTTGCTCATAAGATATTTGGTTGTTTCTGTTTTGTTCATGACGTTCGTCCTCATCATACTAAGTTAGATCCCAAATCCTTGAAATGTATCTTCTTGGGTTATTCGCATGTTCAAAAGGGTATCGTTGTTATTGCCCTACCCTTAAAAGGTATCTTATTTGACCTGATGTTGCATTTGTTGAGGATACACCCTTTACTTCATCACCATCGAGTTCGTGTCAGCGGGAGGATGACAATCTTTTTATATATGAGGTTACCTCTCCCACACCATCCTCTTTCATTGATGCGCCTCCTTCCGCCCGTTGATTTCTCGAGTCTACTCCCTATGACCTCCATCACAACCTTCAAAGTCATGTCCTCCATCAATGCCTCCTTCATCATGCGATCCGGGGCCAATTGATGATCTTCCCATTGCTCTTCACAGAGGTAAACGCAAGTGTACTTACCCTGTTTCTTCCTTTGTTTCCTATCACCAGTTATCTCCCCCCACATTTGCTTTTATTACGTCTCTTGACTCCACATCTATTCTTAACTATATTCATGAAGCTTTATCTCATTCTGGTTGGCGAAATGCAATGATTGAGAAGATGACTGCTTTAGATGATAATGGTACTTGGGATTTGGTATCTCGTCCTGCAGGAAAGGCCATTGGTTGTAAATGGGTGTTTGTTGTCAAGATGAATCTTGATGGAACAGTGGCTCGATTGAAAGCTCGTCTTGTTGGCAAAAGTTATGCTTAAATCTATGGAATTGATTATTCAGATACATTTTCTCCAGTTGCCAAATTAACTTCCATCCGCCTATTTCTTTCCATGGCTGCTACCCATAAATGGCATTTGCATCAACTTGACATTAAGAATGCTTTTCTGCATGGTGATCTTCAAGAGGAAGTTTATATGGAGCAACCACATGGGTTTGTTGCTCAGGGGGAGAGTGGTAAAGTATGTCGCCTTCAAAAATCTTTGTATGGTTTGAAACAGAGTCCTCATGCGTGGTTTGGTAAGTTTATCAAGCTCTTGTATGCTTTGGTATGCAGAAGAGTACATTTGATCATTCTGTTTTCTATCATCGATCTGATAGTGGTATAGTTTTACTAGTTGTATATGTTGATGATGTTGTTATTACTGGAAATGATGCATCGGGTATTTCGTCTTTCAAAACTTTCCTTCAGGGTCAGTTTTATACGAAAGATTTGAGCCAATTGAAATATTTTTTGGGCATTGAAGTGATAAGCAAGAAATGTATTTATTTGTCTCAACGAAAATATGTACTTGATTTGTTGTCTGAGACAGAAAAATTAGAAGTCAAACCAAGTGGCACTCCGATGATGCCAAATCAACTTGTTAAAGAAGGAGAATTATGTAAAGATTCTTAGAAATATAGGAGATAAGATGGGAAGTTGAACTACTTAACAGTGACTCGACTAGACGTTGCTTATTCTGTAAGTGTTGTAAGTCAGTTCATGTCTTCCCCTATAGTGGATCATTGGGCTGCCGTAGAGAAGATTTTGTATTATCTGAAAGCTGCTCCTAGACGTGAGATCTTATACAAAGATCATGTACATACGAGAGTTGAATGTTTTTCTAATGCTGATTGGGCGGGATATCAAGAGGATAGGAGATCGATTTCTGGATATTGTGTCTTTATAGGCAAAAACTTAGTATCATGGAAAGTTAAGAAACAAAATGTTGTTTCTCGTTCGAGTACTGAGTCAGAATATAGAGCTATGACACAATCTGTGTGCGAAATAGTATGGATTCACCAACTATTATCTGAGATAGGCTTCAGTATTACAGTGCCAGCTAAATTATGGTGTGATAATCAAGCTGCACTTCACATTGCATCTAATCCAGTATTTCATGAACGAACTGAACATATTGAGGTGGATTGCCACTTCATTTGTGAGAAAATCCAAGATGGGTTGGTGTCCACAGGATATGTGAAGACTGGAGAACATTTGGGAGATATTCTGACTAAAACTTTAAATGGAGCAAGAATAAGCTATCTGTGCAACAAGCTGGACATGATCGACATATTTGCTTCAGCTGGAGGGGGAGTGTTATGATATATATTTATAACATATGTCCTTTATTGTAATTGTACATAGTGTCATGGGTTTATTTCTTCTCTATATAAATATGTAACTGTACTCTGACTCAATATGAATAAAAAATACACTTTCTCTGAATTCTGGATTACACTGGAAAACCGTTGGGTTGACCCAAATGATGAAACTAACACAAAAGCAGGAAAATCCAGAAATCACGTTAAGGGGAACAACTCTAAAGAAGAAGATCGGAGGTAAAACTCTTAACTCATTCTTATTTTCAACAATCTAATAATCACTCGAATATGAATGAAAATAAATTCCAATAAATCGGGAAACAATCTGTCAACGACATCGATAAACCTAAGAGAAGTGCCAACGGAAGAAATTCGGCGAGAAGGCTCAGAGAAGAGACTCTTGGTACCCAAACTTCAAGCTAGGAGGGATAAGAGAGTATGTTTCCGTTCTGACAAACGATGTCACGTAGGTTATCAGTGCAAAGCTAAGGAACAACTATGGTTGAAAACGCTTGCGGCTCGGGGGAAGGTTGAAGAAGAAGGCTTGGAGATGAATAGAGAGATAAATTCATTAGAAATAAACGAAGATTAAAGTTCAATTGTAGAATTCTATATAAATTTGGTAGCTGGATGGTCGAATATCGGAACTATGAAGGTAAAGGAAAAAATTAAAAGAGAGGAAGTAATAGTGCTCATCGATTGTGGGGTTAACAACAATTTTATATTCGAGAAGGTTGTTTCGACTCTGCAAATACCAACGAAAGAGACCGTTAACTATGGAATTAATTTGAAAAGCAGGCTGAAGTTCAGATCGGATTCGGATCAAGGATACTTAATTGGATGCAGGGTTTTAGATGGAAAAATTATAATTGCAAAATTCTGTGGAGTAGATGAGGTGTCTACAGCGAGGGAACTACCAGCTAAGGTAGCCATTCAAACAGTGTTCCATATTTCTCAACTTAAGTGAATGTTAGGGGATCCTACTGAGGTACATCTGGTAATCTCTTATAGTTCAGAAAACCATGATTGGCAGGAAGATCCGGAAGAAGTATGGATCAGTATTTGGCTATAGAAAGGATGCGGCAGGGCAGTGGGAAGCGCTGATAGGTTGGAAGGACTGGCCATGAAGATACATGGGAAGTCTGTGCTGATTTCCAACATCAATTTCTAACCCTTCAACTTGAGGACAAGGTGAAATTGGAGGAGGGATGTAATGATAGACACCCTGTTATTTTAGAATATAGTAGAATGGGTAGGAAAGAGGAAGCACGTTTGTTGTTAGAGTGAAGTATGTTGTAACTAACAGTGGGGAGTTAGTTAGAAATATGTTGTATAAGAGGAAATATGTTGTATAAGAGGGCAAATGGATAGAAAGGAAGGGCAGATGATTAGGGTTCCTTCTAATTGTTCTTGAGTTTTCTTTTACTTGTTTATTCTTTATTTCATTGTAATTCTGTTGAAGATATCAATAAACATAGACATTATATTAGTGTTCTATCAGATACCTTTTGGAGCTGAGTTTGCTATTTATTTCTTTCACCAGAAAAAAAGGAGTCCAGCAAGGCAGAGGCTAACAAAGTTCCCCTCCATCTGGTTCCGTTCATTAAAGCATGGGATGTTAAATTGATTTGAGATGTCAGAGAAGTAGAAAACAAGGAGCTTGGTTTCAGTCTATTGAAGCCTGTGTTCTAATTTGATTAGTTCGATTTGTCAGGGAATTAGTGAAGCAAGAAAACCAAACAAGTGGAGGTCGACATTGACCTTTTCAAAGCACTATTGAGCTCGAAAGGAATTGGCTGGACTTCCCTTGAACCTCATGGAAAATCAGGTGGAATGTTGACCATGTAGGATGAAAGTGAACTTTCTGCTATCAGTCAAATGCAAATCACTGTGCATTATGTTGTGTTGGGTAACCAATTTTTATAGTCCAACCGATTACAGAGAGAGGAAAGTAATTTGGCTGGTGCTTATTTCCCTCATTGGTTTTAGTGCAGAAGCTTGGTGTTTGGGAGGAGTCTTTAATATGACCAAATTAGAAGGAGAGTGCTTCCCCGAAGGTAGAATGTTGCATGGCATGAGGAAATTCAATAATTTCATTGAAGAACCAAAACTCATTTAAGTTCCTTTACTGAATGGAAAGTTTACATGAGGTTCTTCACAAGGTTCTTCAGCACATTTTGTTTGAACGAGTTTAAGCTGCCAAATGTCGAAATAAACTCTTTCGCACTTCAACAGTGCATTGCTGTCAAGGCTCTTATGGGGAACTATGGTTTGAGAGAAATCATTGGGCCTTTTACAATAAAGTCTCCTTTTGGTCTGATCGATACAAGATCGCTTGGCTGAATGCCTCTTTGTGGTGCTCTCTTAAGTAAACGGTCTAAAGACTTCTCTTTGCAAGATATCCTAATAATTGGCTGGCCTTCATTTTTCCTCCTTGATTATTGATTCAGTTTCGGCCACATCCTCTTATGCTTCTTACATTTACAACTTCTTCCTTGTTTGACCGTATCTTTATTCCGTGAGACCTCCAATTATCCACACATATGTTAGGAAGGGTAAAAAAGGGAATTCATTGGCTAATAATGAGAAAGAATGATTGAGGGAAAGAGATCGTGCAGAGTGGGCCCCACTGGGGAGAATACTACTGAGACAATGAGTTATTTTATTGTTAAAAGAAGCTTCATCAAAGTAGTAGAGACTATCAATCATCCTAGCATTCCCAATCATCCTCCTCGAATCTTGATCTTGGAAAATGCAATGAGATTAAAAAAATGTAACATGACAATTAGAATCTTTGGAAAGTTTAGAAACAAATAAAAGATTACTGGCTAATTTTGGAACATGTAGGACAGACTGGAGGGAAATTTTTTCCCGTCAATTTAATAGTTCCTTTTCTTGCAATAGAAGAGAATATCAACGAATCTTGAATTTTGTTTGTCGTTAGGAGGACGTTTCTTACCTCCTGGGGATGACCATGTAATTTCCAACACGGTTCTTTGGTATGCCACTGTTTCTTGCAATGCTTAGTGCTCATAGATAGGGATTGGTTTTCTGTTGGGCTTCTCACTGTCATGAGCAGAAGACCTCGCACTGATGGCAGAGAAATCAATGGCAGAGGTAGTCAGAATATTCATAGCGCTAGTGCAATTCTCCTCAAGGCGAACTTCGGAGCAAACTTCCATCAAGAGGGAACAGGTCTCTTGCCAGAATATGCCCACGGACTCCATCAAACTTGGAGTTGAGACCAGCAAGGGAGTCATAAATTTTGTTAGTCTCTTCAATTTTGAAGTACTGAATGCTATCACTAGGATAGTTCCAGACAATTTCTTTGCATAGGTCCATTTCTTGCCAAATAAGGAGTTTGTTAAAAAGGTTGTTATATCCATTGGTCCTTGCTTGCGTTCATGAACTTGTTTGCACAGTGTGTAGAGTTGAGAGGCATTTTGACGCTTCAAATATAGTTTATGAGCTGTGTCCCAAATGTCTTTAACAGTTGCAGCATACAGTAAGAGTTTTCCAATCTGTGGCTCCTTACTGTTATTGAGAGAGGCCCGAATGAGGGAATCCTTCTCTTTCAGTAACGTTCCTATGGATCACTTGGTGGAGGGCGAGGTGTCTTCCCTGTAAAAAAGCCAAATTTGTGGTGCTCTTCTAGGATCATTTTAACTGATTGCGACCACGAAAAGTAATTCTAGACATTCAGCTTTTCTTCTGTCAATACTCCTGTAGTGTGTGCCACTGAACTAGACACGTAAGTAAGGGAACGAAGTTACTGGATTCTCGGAATACATTGGCAGGTTGGTCGGAATGCCAGGAATCGATGTATGTGTGAGGGCTCCAAATGATGGCTCGAGAGCTTCAATTTGCTGCCAAACCATAGCAAACTGTTGGTGTGTGGTGTCTTGCACTTTTGGTTTGGATTGGGCCGAGGACTCGCCAACTTTGAATCCCAAATGGGTATAGAGATCACCAACACCTCGATAGTTATCTGGTATAGGGTGGTGGGAAGATGGTTTGGTTTCGGATATGACGAAGTTTGGGGCAACCGCGGCACATGGGCAACAGGCAGACTGCGCATGGACAGTAAGGTGTTGCGGCTAAAGGAAAACTTCACTTGTCAGCATGTGCAGCTGCAGGGGAAGGGTCACCAGAGTGTTTTGAGTGCTATTTGGCGGTGCATAGACTTTGGAAGGCTGCGGCCGGAGGATTTCGTGCGATTGCTTGTTCAGTTGAAGGTGGGGGTTTGTTGGAGTTGTCTGAAGCTGACGAAAGAGGTCATTCATGGCAGCGGCTATCCTTGCATAAACAGCAGCTTGAATCTCGGCTGTGGTTCTATTGACAATGGCTTCCTCTGTACAGGCTCCATTAAGAGTTGTGTTGTCTAGGGTTTCGTCGTTATTCCTCTAATACCATCTACCCTTGGACTTCAGCCCACTAATTCTAACAATTTCTTCTGTCTGTTAGTCTTTAATTTAGTCTTGCTGGATGTCTTTTTTGTGCATATTGTATTAATTGTGGTCTCTTTGATTAGCGAAGTCTTTTTTAGCTTAGATGGACGAATCTTTCAGTTCTATCAATGTATTTGTTCAGCTTTGTTCTTATTTTTTCTGTTGTTGAGCTTTTTTTTTCTTGTATCTTATGTTTTTTTTTATTTTGACCCTTAGACTCGTTTCATTATTTCAATGAAAAAGCCTTGTTTCCATTTCAAACAAACAAAAAAGAAAATCATCTTGCTATGTTCTTGGAGTTTCATATTCTGTTTAGTCTTTTGTTATACTTGCTATCTTCTATTTTTTTTAGTATTAGGCTCATTTCATTAGTTCAATGAAATATCTTGTTTCTGTTTCGAAAGAAAAAAATTCGGGCTTCTTCTTGTGGACGGGTGTTTTTGTATGCTTTGTATTCTTTCTTTTTTTTTTCTCTGTGTAATTGTTGTGCACATGCATCTCATGTTTTACCATATATCTAACATTTTTTTTTCTTTTTTCCTATTTTTCAAAATCAGACTATTATTTTGAATATTTAGAAGGATTTTCAATTTTTTTTTTCTAGTCGTGCACATCCTGTTTGAAATTGAAAATAAAAATGTAAATCGAGGGACAGAAATTTGCATGCCAAACACGTGTCAGGAGTGTGTGATGTAGTACCTCTCTTACTGAGAGAGTCTTTCATGTTCTTGCTTAGTTTTTGGCTGTCAGATTGTTTTTGCTTGTCAAATTGGTTTTCTCAGCCCCTTTGTCTATTTGAAGGGGCTACCTTTAATAAAATCATCATGAATTTCTAGGGAACTTTCTGTCTCTCTCGGCCGCATCAAGTGTGTATGACACAGAATTATGCTTCACAGCAGTGAGATAAATAAGCAAGTCAATTTGAACACGGTTCTACTAGTTAAATAAGTATATCCTTAACCAAAAGTAAGATGCTCAAGTCTTCACTCCATGTGGTGGAACTCAAAATGAGATAAAACATTCAAAGACTTTAGGATGAATATGGAGGCTATCAAGAAACGAATTGCTATGGGTTATCTTACCTCTACCTCCTTCAGAGAATTCAGAGAATTTATGATGTAATTAATTTGAGGATTAAATCCCTTTTCAGTTAAATATCCTCTCGGGTAAAGGGTTAAGTAGTTGATGTTTTGTTTTTCTATTAGTTACTCTGTTTTCTACAGCAAGTTACTTTTTCAGTTTTTAGTTACTTAAATTGATTTAGTTAGTTGGTTGCTTGGTTTCAATCTTTCAAATGCTGGTTTGTAGTCTTTAAATAAGGTTCTGGTTCCCTAGGTTGTTGGACACATTAATTATAGTAGTAAAAGAGTTCTTCAAGATTGTGTTAAAAAAATTAACTTTATGCTAATTTAATTTAATGGTGTATGCCTTACTAATATTGTACCGAAACTCTTATTTAGTGTAAAATTCAATTCCGAAGTAGACGTCTAGGATCTTCAATGAGACATGAATGTTTTTATCCTGATTGTTGCAGCATGTGGTGGATTGCACTGCTCCCAACCTTGATGAGCACCGATCAACTGTTTTTCAAGTACTTCAGCAAATAGGAGTCTCTAAAATGAAGCTTCAAGATATGATTGAGGTTTGGAACAAGGTAATTCTATTTACTTATTTCTTCTCCACAAGTAGGAAAATATTTGCAATTTTCTCCATAATGTATGATGCGTGAAATAATTTGGACAGATTGATTATCACCAAGAAGGCGAAAGTATAGATGAGTCTTGTGATGATGATAATGGTGAGGCTTCTAATTCATCGGGAGAAGATAGTATAGAAGGAAAGCTATCATCTGCTGGAACTAACAATATTGTTGAAATGGAAAAGGGTGATATTACAATAAGGCAAGCAACTGAAGAACGTCTTGGAAATAGGATGGAGGGACAAGAGAGTGATTGTTGTGATGACTGGTTGCAAGATGATGATGAGGATCAAAACCCTTGGGCTGAAAAAGGCCAGGGAATGGGAGAAGATGTACAGGCTTCATTAGATCAATCTGATCCACATGTCAGAATATCAGCTAGGTTAGGGGTTGGTTTGGGAGAGTTACTACAACTCATAGATAACAAACTGAAGGTTCAGGATGAGAAGCTGCAAGCTCAAAACGTTTTAGAGAGGAATGTTTTTGATCGTAAATGGAGGCCATCTCAGATGGAGTCTGATTAATTTTGAGAAGATTATGGTTCCTTGCATCTGCAATGGCTGCAGGCAAGTGTGTGGCTATCATATCTATGAAGCACTGAATATTATTTAGTATTTAAGCATGCCTTGCCTCCGTTGCTTACATTTTCAGCATACGTTAATTTTTTTTTCTTTTTAGGGAAATGTTGTACTGATTATCAAGTGTGCAATTTCTGGTCCTGTAGATAAATGAAGCCTTTTGGCTTCTTTTAGTTTTCACAAATGTTGATGGCGATATAACTTACCACTTCTTTTCCAAATGTTCTTTCTAATTATGCCGATAAATTGAGCAAAATGTTCAACTGTTTTTGCTTTCAAATCATAATTTTTCATAGTCTAAACTTAAATAATTCTTTTTGTGTTTATGTTTTGGCACCGTAAGAACCACAAATGAGAGAAGCAAAAGAGGTACAAGTTAAGGATAAAAGTGGTATTTCACATGTAAAAATGGTAGAAGACAAACATGTTTTCAAGAAGAGGTCAATCATAGAGAAGTTTTTGGTTGTAAACCGATATTGACAATGGTAGTGCTCTAGATAAGCATGTGAATTATTATGTGTTTGGAGTCAGCAAATGAAAAATAGATGCTTATTGAGATTTGATAGAAAAGTTACATTTTTTTGCGTTAGTACTATTTGAAAAGACTAATTCGCATCTGTGCGTGCGATTAACAAATTTTCGTGATATTCGATACACTGTTGGATACTAGATTAATAAAAATGAGATATTTGGTGTATTGATAATTTCACTAAAGGATAACATAACAAAAAACCAAAATTACTTAACTTTTAGGGCTAAATTTCAAATTTTACTTTGTATAAATAGCAAAAACTCATTTTAATTGTTAATATGACAATATCAAAAGTAATGAAAAAAATACAGCTTTGAAAATGTCCACGAGTAAAAAAAATCCACCTTCCAAATACAATCATTCTCAAAATACCCAAAATTGGATCATTCTTCTCCAAACAAATCAACTCAACTCTTTTTTTTTTTAATTTTTTCCCATCAAAACACTCAACCCCTACCTAAAATCCCTTATTTCCTTCCCAAACTTCTTCATCCCTTGAAGCCCATCTCGAACCTTCCCCACCTTGAAGTCTGTTGCCCACAACGTGGTTCACAAAGTAGCCACCAGCCCAATAGTACCTTATCTCAACCGACTGAACTTCATTTCACTTGAAAAGGGTCATCCACTTGTCGTTTCCACAAAATCAGGGTTTGTCATCCTTCTTTCTTCAATGGTTATAAACTCATGTTTTGTCTTTCCTGTAATGCAAACTAGTTTATTTCGAAAAATAAGGCAACCAATTAGCTTGAAAACATCTCTAATCCTTGCTGGTTGTGACGTGCCCAGGTGATAAGGATTTTAGGCTTTCTGTTAAAAATCCAACAAAACTCTTATTCACAATGTCATGGAGTTTTTTAGTCTACGTCGTTTTTAAACTTTTCTAATAAAAACTTATTGATGTAAACGAATGCTATGATATTATATATAGAGAACACCCTTTTGAATTGATGATTAATTTATATTAAATGAACAATCTTCCCCTACTTTTTAGGAAATACAAATCGTAACAGAAAAATCTTAAATACTTATAAACTTTTATTTATTTAATAAATTTAAATAAATATTAAGGCTATGAAAAAGGAGAAGAGTGAAGGAAGAACAAGGGTAAGATTAAGGACTATCCGAATAACTAGTTCGAAAAAACCATCAAACAAATAACCAATAACTCTGACAAGTGAGGACAAAGTATGCATCTAATTTTTTTCTTCAATGTGACAAAATCGCTAAAGTTGCAATTGTTTGTTGATCTTCCTTTAAAAGTAACAAACATAAATAGTTAGAACAAAATAGATAAACAATTCAACATATTAGAAGACAACACTAAAAGTGCAAATGAATACTAAAATATGCCTAACATACAAAAAAAAAATTGTCATCACAAAAGTCATATAAAGAGACCTAAAACCTTTCAAGCAACAACCAAACAACTTCCCTATAAAAGTGCTTTGTTAATATGCATATCACCATTTGTACAATAAAAAATAGAAGATTCAATGATTGGAGGATCTGCAGGCAAGCGTGGTAGTCCAAAAAAAAAAAAGAATAGAATGAAGCTACAAAAAGAAGAAAATATGGTGTAGGAAAAACAAGAATCAAAAGCAAGGTAATATGTTTTTGTTGGTTGGATCATTTAAGTAATAAATCTAATTGTAAACCAATTGAACATATGTAGGGTATCAAAAGGACATCGGTGAAACAAAGCAGGAATTATAAGATGTACAAAAAGAGCAAAAGGAGGAAACCCAACGAGATGAGAATGTATAATATTTACAATCTAGTACTGAAATTAATAAAGTATATTGTATTGTTGATATATTAAGAATACAAAAATTAACCACACTATAAATGGAGAGAATAATGAATGTGAATACGAGAATAGAGAACAAGGAGACTCAAATGAAGATGCAGAAGACAAAATAGAGGACAATTAATGACATACTTCAAAAACCCAAGAAGGCACAATGGCCGCGATTGAAGAATCTTCCAATGACGAGACAAGAACAAACGATACATACAAGGGGACGAAGATAATCATCCATAACTTGTAATAGCTAGAAAGGTTTCTTATAACATTTAATTATAGTAATTAACAAATTATAGGTAAAAATTGCCCAGAATAAGGAAAACGGCAAAGAATTGAAAAGACGTAAGGAAAAAGCCCTTATGACACAAGGATAAAACTAAGGTATGGGTGGTCAATTACATTGTATTTCAATCTGTTAATGCACATTTTTTTAGTTTTAGCTTGTAGATAATAACACGTAACTTAACCGTTTACTCAACTTGAAAAAAACTATTTAAAGTAAAATGATTTGTACTGTTTGCGTGAATATCACTTAATTTTCACATACATGGCGTTGATCAATTTAGTGCATTAATCTGTTGGGGGTATTATAGGATGAACGCAATAATATATATTTGAAGTATAATGTATCGGTACTATTACTCTGCATATAACTTAATTTTAACTTATAACTGTCATGGATCAATTTTGGGGCATTGATTTGTGCTTGTTGGATTCAGACTTAGTATTGGGTGTTTGTACTATTCATAATCTTAATGTATAGGTTTGCACTATTAGGATATGTGTTGAATGAAAAAAAATTTATGCGAGAAAACCAAGTTATGCGATATAGCTATGATTTAAACATTAATTCTTTATGTGATACGAGAAGACTAAGCTATGCGATATAGCTATGTTTTCAACGCTATGCAAATGAAAACTTGAGTCTTTTGTGTTTTAGTTTTCAACTATGCAATATTGATCACGACTATGCGATAACATGAGCTATGAAGATAGCTACGCGAAAGGTTAGAACATTTCATCGTATATGTTGACATCCTAGGTGAGATGGTCAAACATGATAAGACATATTAAAGTTATGATCTTTATCACATGATTAAAAATAATCACACGTTTTATTACCGTTTAGTATTTAATAAATCAACATAACCCCTCCATAAATAAAAAGGTTACAAATTAATTTCTCAAAATTAATTTCCAACGGACTATTGATTTTCTCACACTATAAATATACTATCTTCATTCTTTCAATATACACATGAGAAATTTTCATAAGAAAGAAAAACTCTCTCCAAAAATTCTTCTTTGAGTTTACCGAGCATTAGTGAGTGTTTATCTGAGTGTTGAGATTCCAATTGATTTCTGTGCAAAATCAATTGAAGAACAAAAGGTTGTTTTATCGTGGAGACAACGGTGCTATAATTATGTTTGCACAAAGGAGTAGAGCCGCAAAACGTCTTAAAGAGAGCCTGATCCGCGACTCAGCCATCTTCTAACTAATTTTCGTTTAGAAACTTTGTGTTTTAACCACTAGGTATTTTGTCAACTTGGCAAGATAATCAATACATTGACCATGTGAGGAACGGTACATTAAGCAAGCTAAAGGACGAAGTGCAACACAATTTTAAGACGAATCGATCTGCTGCGATGACCAGATTATTCCAAGACGATTTGAGTTCATTTGACCTCAACCATCCTTTTCACTTTGAAGGAGCAAACTTCAAGAGGTGGAAACAAAAGATGCTATTTTTCCTTACTTTGAAGAAGGTGGCTACTGCATGTACCTCTGAAGAGCCAAAAATCTCAGCGTCCAATCCAACTAAGGAGCAAATCACAACTCATACCGCGTGGACAGAGACTAATTTCATATGTAAGAATTTAATACTTAATGGTCTTACTGGTGAGTTGTATGATATTACAGCACAATGTCTACCACGAAAGAAGCTTGGGATGCATTACAATAGAAGTATGACACTGAGGAAGCTGGATCTAAGAAGTATGCGGTAAGTCGATACTTACGTTATTAAATGACTAATGGCGGATCAGTGGAGGCCCAATTGCATGAGATTCAGAAGATAACACATGAGATCATAAGCAAAGGTATGCCGCTTGACAATCAATTTCAAGTTGTGGTTATTATTGATAAATTACCTCCTCTGTGGAAGGATTTCAAAAATACTCTAAGGAAAAAAATCAAGGAGTACTCGATGGAAAGTCTCATCACGCAATTAAGGATTGAGAAAGAGGCAAGCAGACATGACCAAAAGAAATAGGTGAACGAAATTCCCAAAAAGAAGTTAAACACAGTGCTGAAACTGGATCTGAAGCCAAAAGGAAATAAATGAAATGCGGATCCAACAAGCAAAGCAACTCGCAAAGACCCCAATTGTGCATGCATATAAAAGAAGGGGCAAAATGGTAAATGTGCAAGCACCTAATGATGAGGGAATGATGGAAAAAGATCGTGCAGGCGGGGCCCATGGACAGGAATGAGAGAAAGAGGTATAAACAGGTCTTTTTGGGATTGGGTAGCTAGGTATTTGATTATCTTTTTGTTAAGAATGGTTGTTGTGGCCTGGGGAGATATTCAGCTAGCTTAAGAGAGGCTGGGTATGTTCTTTAAGTTTTTCCTTTGTTATTTTGCATATTGTGACTACTGTAATCATCCTTTTGGCCTATATATAAATAAAGTGTACAAGATTGTTGCCTCTGTTTTGCCATTGTGTGGGTATTTTAGTGTTTATTTAGTAGAATCTCTACAACTGGTATCAGAGCCTCAACACTAGGGGTGGTAACGCGTCTAATGGCTCAAAGCAAATAGAAGAAAGAGTGGATGGAACCGAAAAATAAACCATGGGCTTAAAGGAAATGATCCTGGAGATGATCCTGGAGATGAAGTAATTCATGGATAGGATGACTGACGAAATGCGAGAAAATCATAGTTACAAAAGAAGAGAGGAGTCTGGAATGTCAGATAGATCGATTATGAAACTCAAAGGGAAATTAAAAGACACAGAGACGACAATGGAACCCAATATGAGTAATGTAGACCAAAGTAAGTACAAAAAACTTGAGATGCCGATGTTTACCATAGTGAATCCCGAGTCTTGGCCATTACAAGCAAAACATTTTTTTAAAATTAATAACTTACCAGAAGCGGAGAAAGTAAAAGTGGTCGTGGTTAGTTTCGAGCAAGAAGAGGTAGATTGGTATTGGTAGAGCCACCACCGAAAGAAGACGGGTCCTATAGTGACTATGTCAAGAAATCTGTTACCTATTCAGCGCCATGACCTAGTATGGCGGAAAGCGTGCTCCAGGACACGTTTTTTATGGGTCTTGAACCCACACTCCAAGCATAAGTGATCAGTAGACACCCTCAAACCTTATAGGAGTGTATAAAGGAGGCACAACTTGTGAATGAAAGGAACTTGGCTTTGAAGTTAGCCAAAGCAGAGTGAGGAAGAGTAGAGCATAAGGGAGGAGAGAGCGTAAGCAAGAATCAAGGCAATAATGAAAAAAATGAATCAAGGAAGACTGAGTTTGTGATGAAGCAGATAACTATCCCTATTAAAGGAAGTTATCAGAAAAATGAACCACTAGTTAAGAGGTTGTCAAATACGAAATTCATGGCAAGGTTAGACAAAGGGTTGTGTTTTAAGTGTAATGAGAAATACTCACCCGAACATAGATGTAAAGTGAGAGAAAAAAGGGAGCTAATGCTTTTTTATACTTAATGAGGAAGATAGTAATGGAGAGGATGCTTCTTTAGAAGGAGTGGCAAAGGAAGTAATAAAATTAATTCAGTTGGATTTAGCTGAAACGACAGAGATTGAGCTAAGAACCATCACAGATTTTACATCCAAGGGAACAATGAAGTTGAAAGGCAAGGTGAAAGGGAAAGAGGTAGTGGTCCTTATTGATAGTGGCGTGACTAATAACTTCATCAATGTGGGGATAGTTGAAGAGCTATGGTTAGACATTAAACCAGAACCCAATTATAGTGACTATTGGGGATGACACATGTTGCAAGGGAAGAGGAATATGTAGGAGATTGGAATTGAGATTAAAGAGTTGACTATTATCGCTGACTTTTTAGTTGTGGAGTTGGGAAATGTTGACCTTGTGTTGGAAATGCAATGGCTAGATACCAATGGAACCATGAAGGTGCACTAGCCCTCACTGACTATGACATTCTAGGCAAAGGATAAAAAAATATTGCTTAAGGGAGAACTCACGCTCATTAAAGCAGAATGTTCATTGAAGACCCTAGAAAAAACATGGGAGCCCAAGACCAAGGATTCCTCTTGGAACTACAAAATTATGAGATCAAATGAGAGGATAATTATGAGGATGAAACGGAGCAAAAAAGATATGAAGAAGAATTGCCCATGGTTCAAACATTACTCTAACGGTATGTTGACTTATTCGAATCACCAAAGGGATTTCCTCCAAAGAAAGCTATTGACCATCGCATAATAACCATGCCAGATTAAAGACCAATCATTGTTAGACCTTATAAATATGGCCATGTGCAAAAATAAGAGATTGAAAAGTTGGTGATGGAAATTCTACACACGGGGGTGATTAGACAGAGCCACAACCCTTACTCCAGCCCGGTGTTGTTGGTGAAAAAGAATGATGGAGGATGGAGATTTTGTGTTGATTATCGAAAGTTAAACCAAGTGACCATATCTGACAAATTCTCTATACCAGTGATTGAAGAATTACTAGATGAATTACATGGGGCAACAGTGTTCTCCAAATTAGACTTGAAATTGGGGTACCATCAAATAAGGATGAAGGAGGAGGATGTGGAGAAGACAACATTTCGCACACATGAAGGACACTATGAGTTCTTAGTCATGTCGTTTGGTCTCACCAACACCCCGACTACCTTTCAATCTTTAATGAATCAGATATTCAAACTTTTCCTTAGGCGATGTGTTCTTGTATTTTTTTATGATATTCTAGTCTATAGTGCTGATATAGATGAGCATGTGAAACATTTGAGAATGGTTTTTGCAGTTTTGAGGGATAATCAATTGTTTGCCAATAAGAAAAAGTGTGTAATAGCACACTCTCAAGTCCAATATTTGGGGCACTTAATATCCAAGAGAGGAGTAAAAGCCGATGAGGAAAAGATCAAAAGTATGATCAATTGGCCACGACCAAAAGACATCATTGGACTAAGGGGATTTTTAGGTTTAACTGGCTACTATAGAAGGTTTGTTAAAAGCTATGGGAAGATCGCGACACCATTAACTAAGCTACTACAGAAGAACACATTTAAATGGGATGAGGAAGCAACAACAACTTTTGAACAGTTGAAATTAGCAATGACGACAATACTGGTGTTGGCCCCAGATTGGTGCCTACCTTTTACTATTGAGACTGATGTTTCGGGTGTGGGATTAGGAGTTGTGATATCTCAAGAAGGGCATTCTATCACTTTTTTTAGTCAAAAACTTTGTCTAAGAGCTTAATCCAAGTCTATTTATGAACGGGAATTGATGGTTGTGGTTCTTTTAGTGCAGAAATGGAGACACTACCTTCTTGAGGGGAAATTCACCATAATTTCATACCAGAAAGCTCTCAAGTTTTTATTGGAACAGAGGGAGGTTCAACCTTAATTTCAGAAATGGTTAACGAAACTCCTCAGGTATGATTTAGAGATACTATATCAGCCAGGATTGCAGAATAAGGTTGTAGATGTTCTTTCAAGAATGGAAGGAAGTTGAAAATGATGAAGAACTTCATAAGGTTATAGCTTATCTGAAGAAGGATTCTGAAAAAAAAAAAAAAGGAAAATGTCAATAGATTAATGAAAGGTTGTTGTACAAAGGGAGAGTGGTATTGTCCAAGAGTTCTTCTCTCATACCAAGGATATTGCATACATTCCATGATTCTATCCTAGGAGGCCATTCCGACTTCTTAAGAACTTCCAAAAGGATCAGCAAGGAATTATATTGGAAAGGAATGAAGGCTGATGTAAAGAGATACATGGAGGAATGCGACATCTGTCAATGGAACAAATTTGAATCTACCAAACTCGTTGGGGTACTACAACCCATTTCAATTTCTGATAGAATGGAAGAAGGTTTTTTGAAGGGGAACTCCCAATGCACCACGACACGAGTCGGGAGATCCCCAAAAATCCTGATGCATTTAGTCAAACATCGGGATTGGTCACACATATCCTGACCTCCACATGCATGACGTCGAGATAAACAAAATAAATTTTTAACTATTTCCTTTATGCCGACGCCACATCGAGAATGTGTTGAGCATTTCAGACGTTTAACATGTAACGTCAGGAATGACCGACACATTCTTGATGTTTAAAGTGCATCATCGGGTAATGGTAAAGATCCTAACGTATGTCCTACAGCGTCGGTAGAAGCCATGTCTTCCGACATGCCAAAGACCCATCAGGAAACACTTATTTTCTTGTAATGTTGAAATTATTTTCTTTTCAATAAAATAGTTATTGAGGACTTATTAGTGAAAATAGAATATTATAATCTTGAATCCAATAAACTAAGGTCCCAAAGCTATCAAATGTAGACTTGACACTTGAACTTTATGTAGAGACATAAACGTGGATCAAGATCGAGTATGTTGGGCATCTTATTCTGAGAACACTATAAATGTGGCTTGCTTTGTATTAATACAAACCATGTGATTCTGAATTGTTCATGTAGAGACATGTGATTCTAAATTGTTCATGCATCTCGTCGGCTATCTTGTGTGCCCAACGCATCTCGCATGGTCTTCGGGCGCGCGCAAAATTTGTCCCTTGCTTGCTTGGTTGCACGTCCATGTGCGTGGCTTGCCTTGTGTCCAGGTTGTGCATCCAATCCATACTCAACTGCCCTCACTAGCCTCTTTCAACCACAAATCATGCCCATCTCACCCAACAACCCATGACATTCAGTCAACCACCTATACTACCCAGAAACTACTTTTTCAACCAGAACCTTACCTCTACTTTAAAACTAAATAACATAAAATCCACAACTCAAATGAAGATACTTTATTCTACAAATTTTCTATAAATTATCTTAACATTCTTATCTCCAAATTTTAGCCAAAAACGCCACGTAATTAGTTCTTTAGAACTCCTTGAAGCGAAGACTACTTAGATTTCTCCCAAGAATGACCTCTCTCTCTTATTTCAACTTAAACTCAATCTTCCTCTCACCAAATTAAATTAGCAGCCCAATTTAGAAAATAGACTCCATTTTTTAATGTTTGAGACTAATTTCAGCAGAAAAGCACGAGTGGTTTGGGAGAAATATTCATCTGAAGTGACTTATTTATACTGAGTCGTGCATGAAACTTTCTTGACACCTCCTGCTTGTCAAAATTTGACTTATGCATGCACATGACACCTAGAATCCACTTAATCGACTCTCTATATCACCTAACTTTCTTCAAAATGCCAATCCAAAATGCCTAAGTGTCATTCTCAAGCCAAAACGCCTTGCCAAAACGCCTTGCCAAATGCCAACTAACCTCACTTGGCCTAGCGGTAAGCCTCCAAATGCATGCCTATGCCAAACTAACCTCTAAGGAGCCTTATCACCAAGCCAATATGGCTAACAAACCTCTAATGACCTTCTTCTCGCCTAGTCCACAACGAAAACGCCAATACCCTTTGAGGTTCTCTTCATCCTTCTCAGCCACACATCACAACACCAATCTTGCCACATACTCTTGTCTAAATGCCTAGATAACCTCTACTCCTCCTTTGGCAGCCTACCAAGCCCAAAATGCCAAAATCATGGACTTAGCCAATTTTTTTCCCTCTTTTCAAAACTAACCTCCTTAACTTGTAAACCACAACGACTTAGCCTTCCTGCTTTCCACCTACATGACATACTTACAATGTCACTTCTCAAGTACACTCCCATCTTTACTTCATTGAAATTTTCCTTTCAAATTCTTTGGGAAAATCCAAGTTTTTTTGGGTTCGGGGTTTACATCTTTGGAAGACTAAGGGAATCCCTCCCAAGTAACACTGAAACGCCAAACCAAACGAGAGGATCCGAAAAAGAAAAATGTCAGGCAATGACACTTAGAAGTGGAAAGAATT
Organism: Cucumis hystrix; assembly: GCA_025688845.1. Taxonomy (NCBI): domain Eukaryota; kingdom Viridiplantae; phylum Streptophyta; class Magnoliopsida; order Cucurbitales; family Cucurbitaceae; genus Cucumis; species Cucumis hystrix. Next base: position 13,984,277 of record CM046889.1, read on the forward strand.
TGATCATCCACGATCCTGAATTGAAACGTAGAAAACTCACTTCTATCTCTACTGCTAAGAGTGGCAACCCAAGTGATAACTCTAATCTCTTTAACGTCTCTTTAACTGACAATGTTTCTTCCTTGCAGAATAATGACGTACAGAACAAAGGAGTGGAAAGCACGAGTCAAGATGAACATGGCGGCGAAGCGTCTAACAAGGTGACAATTTTGAATCCTTTACCGCCTCCTCCATTTCCTAGTCACCTTAAGAAGAAAGGTGACGAACAACAGTTTTATAAGTTTTTGGAAGTCTTGAAGCAGCTTCACATCAACATCTCATTTGTTGATGCGTCAGAACAAATGTCTTCATATGTTAGATGTTTTAAAGACATTTTGGCAAAGAAAAGAAGGATAAACGAATTTGAGACAGTAGCTCTGACCCAAACGACAAACGACACCTTGAAGAAATAGGTACTAGAGAAGATGACCAATCCTGAAAGCTTCATGGTACCTTGTTCAATAGGCGGGGTGGATCTTGAACGTGCACTGTGTGACCTAGAAGCAAGCATCAATTTGATGCCTCTATCTATCTTCAAGAAATTAGAGATATGGGAGGTTCAACCTACACATATGAGACTCCAATTCACTGATAGATCCATCGTTAAACCCAGAGGAAAAAATCGAGGATGTTTTGGTTAAGGTGGACAAATTTGTATTTCTAGTAGACTTCGTTATTTTAAATTACAAAGTTGATCGAGACGTGTCTATCACTTTGGGATGCTCGTTTCTGTCAACAGGTCGAGCTCTCACAGATGTCCACCAGGGAGAGTTGACAATGTGAGTTTTAATCCTGTCGATTCAACGAAATTCCCCTCAGATTTCGAGAACTGCAGCGCAATAGAATCCCTTGGATGGGATATTGCGAAGAAGAAGTGTTCGTTGAATTGTTCTGCCCTAAGAATTCTTTAAAGATGGGGAACCAGACCACATACTAGAAGAAACCAATGTCGTATTTGGCACAAGGAAGTTTGAACTCTTGGATCTGCAAACTAAGGGCAACGAGAAAACAAAGCCATCAATCGAAGAACCACAAAAATTAGAGCTCAAGTCTCTACCCAACCACCTGAAATATGAACATTCAGGGGAGAATGACACTTTGCCCATCATCATCTCTACCCAATTGAATGTTATAAAAGAGAAGACATTATTGAAAATCTTGAAACACCATAAGAACACTATAGGATGGATCCTAGCAGACATTCAAGGAATCGACCCATTCTATTGCATGCATAAAATCAGGTTGAAAAAAGATCATGAGGGCATCATTCAGTTTCAAAGGCGATTGAATCTTGTGATCAAAGAAGTTGTAAAGAAGGAAATTATTAAGTGGCTTGACAATTGAGTCATATACTCAATCGTAGACATTGAATGAGTTAGCCCATTTGAATGCATTCCAAAGAAAGGGTGGGATAAGTGTTGTGAAGAATGAGAACAATGACCTTATGCCAATGCGAATAGTCAGAGGGTGGAGGATCTGTATAGATTACCGCAAGCTGAATGCGGCAATAAAGAAAGACCACTTCCCTCTACCTCTAATTGACCAGATGTTGGACATGCTTGCTGAAAAGAAATTTTCTTGCTTTCTAGATCGTTATTCGGGATATAACCATATTATTACTGCACCAGAAGATCAGGATCAAACCACATTTACATGTCTGTATGGCATGTTTGCATTTTGTCTCATGCCTTTTGGTTTATGTAACACACCAAGGACATTTCAAAGGTGCATGATGGCTATCTTCTCTGAATTCTTGGAGAGATTAATTGAGATTTTTATGGATGATTTCTCAATTTTTGGAGACTCCTTCAAAGAGTGTCTTGAGAAATTTAGAAGAAGTATTAAAAAAATGTAAAGAGACACGTTTCGTACTTAACTAGGAGAAGTCTCACTTCATGGACACTAAAGGAATCGTGCTTGGGTACAAGCTATCCAATGTGAGATTAGAAGTGGACCTCACAAAGATTGATGTGGTCAGTAAGTTGCCACCGCCTTTAAATGTTAAACAATTTAGGAACTTTTTGGGACATGTGGGTTTTATATAAGATTTATCAAAGGCTTTTCCCAAATCACTAAGCCTCTACATAACCTTTTATGCACTGATCAACCCTTCAACTTTGATGAGACTTGCAACTAAGCGTTTCAAAATTTAAAAGATGCATTGACCTCGACACCCATACTTATCACGTTTGACTGGTCACAACCCTTTGAACTTTATGTGTGACGCAAGTGATGTGGCAGTAAGGGCTATACTAGGTCAAAAGAAAAACAATGCGATTTATCCCATATACTACGCGAGCAAAACTCTCAAACTATACCACTACAGAGAAGGAGTTGATTGTAGTAGTCTTCGCGATAGAAAAGTTCAGAAGTTACATTGTTGGCTCTAAAGTTAAGTGACATTCTGTTCATTCTGCAAACAGATATCTCATGGCGAAGAAGGATGTCAAGTCGCGATTAATAAGACGGGTATTATTGCTTCAAGAATTTGATCTAGAGATTGTAGACCGTAAAGGTACCAAGAACCAAGTGGCAGATCACTTATTGCATCTCATGAAATGAACCATGCCAACGCGAGAAGAAAGAAATTGAAGATGGATTTTCTAATGAACAACTCTTTCGCGTTGAAGTAAAAGAGCCCTAGTATGTAGACATAATTATTTCGTAAGTAAAACATGGCCGCAAAACTTCAATAGCCAACAAAGAAAGAAGTTGTTTCATGAATGCCACTTTTATAGATGGGATGGGCCCTTCCTCTACAAATTAAGGCTAGACCAGAGATTGAGACAGTGTGTCCCTAAGTATGAGACAATTGAAATACTCGCCAAGTGCCATGAAGCACCCTATGGAGGGCATTTTGGCGGACAAAAGATGGTTGCAAAAGTCTTGCAAAGTGAGTACTTTTTGCCTACGCTATTTCAAGATGCGAGAAGCTTTGTGGTCAAGTGTGACTGGTGCCAGAGGACAGGGAATATGTCTCATCGCAATGAAATACCCTAACAACCTATCTTAGAGATTGAACTCTTTGATGTATGGGGGATTGACTCCATGGGACTATTTTCTCAATCTGGTGGCCAAATATACATTTTATTGGTTGTGGACTATGTTTCAAAGTAGGTTAAGGTCATATCCTACGTGAAGAATGATGCGATTACTGTTAACAGATTCTTGAAGAGGAACATCTTCACGCGATTTGGAACACCTATACCCCTTATCGGTGATGAAAGATTTCATTTCATTATCACATCATAGCCAAACTGCTCTCGAAGTACAATATTAACCATAAAGTCGCTACTGCCTACTACCCTCAAACAAATGGGTAGGTGGAAGTGTCCAACATAGAAATCAAGAAAATATTAGAAAAAGTGGTAAATTCATCTCACAAGGATTGGACTGATCACCTAGACTCAGCCTTATGGGCTTATCGTACAACGTATAAGACGCCTATTGGAATGTCTCCTTACACGCTAGTCTTTGAGAAATCTTGCCACTTACCATTAGAGTTGGAACACAAGGCTCTATGGGCGTGAAAAAAGTTAAACTTCGACAATCACGACGCAAGGAAAGCAAGGTTGCTACAGTTACATGAGCTTCATGAATGGCGTTCTTAAGCCTATGGGAATGCCAAAATATACAAGGAAAAGACAAAGGCTTGGCATGACAGCTGCATCCATAAATGTGAATTTCATATTGGACAGAAGGTATTGCTTTTTAATTTGCGTTTACGACTGTTTTCGGGTAAACTTCGTTTGTGATGGTCTGGGCCATTCGTGGTCAAAAGAAATCTTCCTACATGGTGTTGTAGAAATAGCCTCGTTGGACAAGAAAAATGTATTTAAGGTAAACGGACAAAGACACAAGGCATACCGTGAACATTAAGAACGCGTCAAATTCTTTGTAAGCTTATTGTAAGATTTGCCTTCACGAATATCACCCTATATGTACTAATGTGTTTGTACTTATTGCATGAATATGCATTATATAAATGTATTAATTTTCGGCATCAATTTTATCGCTTTATTTTTCATTCTTTCTTTTCATTTTGTTCTTTCTTTTATTTCTTTTCCTCGCTAATTTATCACTTTTTCTTATCGCTTTCTTTTATTGCTTTCTTTATCGCTATCTTTATAGTTTTTTTTAGTTAGCTTAGGTAGAGTTTTGTGCCTGAACCCTAAGCATCCATCGGAAACTTCATCCCCTCTGGCCTGCCAGAAAATTCATCTGGGCTTTGCCCATCTATCAATACTATGACCGGTAAGTAAGAGAAAAACTTTGTCCCCCCATCAGTTCCAAATTCCTACAAAAGAAGAAGGAATCCACCAAACCAACAACTACCAAAGAGTCAATTTCTAGTAGACCCCATGAATCCTCTTCACAGAAACCCAGACCTGAGGGCTTTGCAAAGAAAACCGTCATCAAACCCAAAACTCAAGAACAATCTTTTCACAGCCGCTCTGTTAAACCTGATTAAAAGCAAGAGCAAGGATCAAAAGCTAGAGCCACAAACTTCATTCTTGAAGCAGATGAATAGATGAGGCAAGACAATCTACAAAGGTTTGACGGATCTGGAACCTGGCTTAAGCACTATAAATCAAACTGAAGATACCCAACCAAGGTTTGAGAGTGTACAACATGGCACGGGAAAGGTGATTATAGGGTCGAGTGAGTTACCTGAAATTGTTGTAGAAGGAGCTGATTTAGTAAGGGTAATGAAGTTCCTTGAAGAACTTAAACACGAAAAGGAGGAGAAGAAGAGAAAGGAAGAAAGAATAAGAGGGTTCAAGAAGACTTAGAACGAAAAAGAGGGAACTCGCATCAAAGGCGCGAATGATGGAAAGAAGAAGAAGAGAAAAGGTAGAGGCTCAAAGGAAAACAAAAGAAAGGGAGAAAGATAAGCGTCTCCACCAAACGTTTAAGGAAAAAAGAGAAATGTGGAATCCCTGGTGGTTACGAAAACAAAACTGGTGGAAATTAAAACTGCCAAAAAGAAAAAGAAAGAGGACATTGCTAAAATAAGCAAAAAAATATAGAAGGTGGCGGCAAAAAACAAGGTTGTCGAAGGACAAGAAGTAGACCACCTTGAGATTGAGGCAATAGAGTTTGAAAGAGAAATCCAAAATATGAGTCCATTGGAACCTAGACTATCGCCTGGCGAGCCTAGACTGAGAGAGCCTACCCAACCCAAGAAAATCAAAAGTAAAGTTGGGACATCTAGACCTGAGGGTTTCCAGAAAGGTGAAGCAACGAGTCTCCAAGAGCTAGATAAGTTAAAAAAAATTGGGAGGGGATTATTCCCATTCAAGGGCTCATTGCCAGAATTTCTTTGTGGTCCCATTTAGGAGTTTCAATGCGAGAAGTTCTTTGAAGGGGAGATCAATGTTCACCTTGATGCGTTAACATGTTCTTTGCTGTGAAATTCCACCCTAGGGACCTATATCTGACGGTGGAAAAGGAAAAGGTCTCTTTTAGCGTAAAGACCATTAATGAAATATATGGACTCCTGCACAAAGAGGTGGAACAATGCTCAGGCCACCAGTTGATCAATTCACCCACTTAGGGTTTTGCAAGGAGAATATTATAGTCGATCGTGTGGCAAAGCATAGATTAGGCGACAACGCCTATAGGGAAATTACAGTTATACATGCATCAACTCACAATGGGGGCCAACGTCTGGCTGTTCTTTGTGAAAAAGAAGATTCTCCTAACGTCTGGCGATACTTCTGTATTGTATTCTCATAAAGCATGAGTTCAATCTGGGCCACCTTATGCAAGCAACTCTTCTCTTGTAGATGGAGCACCCCAAAGGTGCCAAGCCCTTTCCCACATATGTGGAGAAGTTAGCTTCAGATGCATCCCCTCCCTCGCACAATTACCACAAACGAATATGGTCGGAGGGCGATGTAGCTTAGTCGGGCTTAACAAAGTTATAACCCTCCAAAGCAAAGAGGAAGAGTGTTGCATCAAAACTATAGAGGAGAAGAAAATCAAAGAAGAAGAATAGTGAGAACACTTCCCCACCACCCCCACTACTAAAATGAAAAGCTAGTAAGCCTCAAGCACACCTGCAGTGAGTGCCAAAGGTAACGCAACCATTGACGAAGCAGCTATACATGACCCTACGCAAAAGAAAAGAATATGGCTCACAAACAAGAGGGTCACTAAGCCTACATCACCTTCACAATCCAAAGATCTTCAAGACTACCCTTCCCCGCCTAGAAATGCGGAGCTTGACCTTCATCCAAGTGGAGAACTGCCTCCTCTCTACGACAACATCATCATCACTCCTCTCTCTTCCATCTAAAACATTAGAATCACCCCGCCTCCACCGTCAACCTTATCACCTCAATTCCCTATTCCATCTAGTTAGTGAACCCTCATATGACTGTGATCCCTAAAATCACCTTTCCCCACCCTTCCGTCAATCTCTCCTCATCACATTCTCCTTTGTCATCCTGTTCCATCCCAAACAACCCTCAAAGCCCAAAACTTCAACCCCATTGCTCTTCATCGTGACAAAATTTTGTGTCGCCTAACCATCCACAGCCGCAACGACACATTGACTTTGATAGTGTGTGGCTCAACCTCAACGTCCCAATAATTGTATTGTATGAAAGGGAAGAGGTGATGACAAATGCGACTAAGGTTGATAGCCCGCGTAACTTAGCGAAGTACCTCATTGTTTATGACCCACGTGTCAAGGGAAAAAACTTGTCCTTGATGACATTGGTGAGACAATTTTAGCGTAGAAGACCTCAGCTAAAGCTAAAGTCACTGTCGAAACTGAAGGTAATCTCCGCGGTTACATCAAAGCCATGATCATGGAACCCAGGCACGAGAATTTTTAGAACATATTCAAGTGGCAGTACTTCATCGCAAAAGATAATCATGACTTGCTTCTTTAAGGTCCTCAGGCTTTTCACAAAAAACATAGTGATGCAAGAACAAATCTCTCAACTAAATGCCACGATTCCCAACTCTCCTCCACAGTTACCTAATTGGCTTCAATAGTTTCCAATCTCACCAATTTGGTAGTCACGCGCTCTGAACAGTCTTAGCAAATGGTAGAAAGGCATGATCGGCAATTTTAAGCTCAAATGGAATACACCCACGTAGTTTTCATGCAGCGTGTCCCTCAACCTGTCATCCCACTTGACTTCGTAGGGCCTTTCCCGCCCATTCATCCAGCTCCTTGCGCACCTGAACCCTACCAGAACGATTAAATTTGAGGGTGCTATCTCATATTTTTGTAATTTGTTTTGCATTTTAATTGTTCTTTTATCCTAAGCGTAATCCTTTTATGATGAGAATTTTGCTAACTCTAATTTAACTTACATATAGCAATGACACTTTCCATAGTGAAATATACTTCGTAAATATTTCTGGTAATCTTTAGGCGAGAAGGCTTTACCTCAAACATCTTTTGTGAAATTTTCTAAGTTCATTTTATCATTCACTTTTTCACAATAAGGACCTTGCTGAATTTGGGGGTGTGCAAGGTCTAAGTTAAAGTGTCCGAAAAATCAAAGAACTTTTCATTTTCCTTCCTTGCTTCCAAAAAAAAAAAAAACCTAACTTAATCTAGATTCATCTTAAATAAGAACTCTTATGTCGCCGACTCTCATAAAAAATAAGAAGCAAAGCTTCAACTAAACCTTAGAGTAAGAAAATAAGTGGCGGTAAGAGTTATAGTTGAGGAGAGAAACGGACTCATAGAGTGCTTATGATTTCCTACTCAATGACTAACACAAATTTTTTTAGTAATAAAGGTGGAGAGAAAAAGAAAAGAACCAAGAATTTTTGGAACAACAACCATTTCATAAAAGGTGGAAATAAGATTTTCTGAAAATGGTCCAAGGAAACTTTGAGACTTAAGCTTACTGCGTTTAGAATCTAAAAATATTTTCAAGTCTAGAGTAGGTAAGGAAAGGATGAAATGCTAGAAAGTGAGAGAAATTAGAAAAGCATTCTGATGAGCTTAGCAAAGTGTGCAAAAGAACCCATGCTTAAAATCTTGAAATGATGCTTGAAGACAAACATTATTTTAAATTTAGGGGTGTAATAACTTGTATAAAAATACAAGTTATTGTAGCCTTTTATGTAAAATAATGAAGTCTCTTCGCATACAACAGAAGAAAACAAAGGAAAAGTATATAATTTGATTAACTTGTATATCGCGTCTTACAAAATAACTACATTGGGTTTTATCACATTTTTAATGTTTTATCGCAGGTAATAAGCAAAAAGTAGAGCTCGACGATGAGAATGTCATGCGAGAAGACACGTACAACCACTACGACAACAAACAATTGAGCTAGGCGATCTGATGCCATAATAGACAAATTATTATAGTGTGCACGATAACTAAAAGAGGACTAGATGACATTTGTGTAGAGTTGGTACATCCTTACAAGCAAACATTAATGAAGCATGGGTTGTCTTGTCACATCAGTCCCCGCATATAAATAGAGGTCTCTACTCCATAACAAGTGTGCAATTTTTGGCAAAAGGGCAAGTGCATATCATCCATTATTTCTTCTTTTTTAAAGTTTCAGGTAAGAACTTGGAACAAGAAGAGAGAGAGAGAAAGCCCTTCATCCTTCCATTTTCCCCTCAAGAACAGGCAAATATCAGAGACCAGGAGTACAAGATATCACACTCTAAGGCTTAAGGCATTTCTTTGTATCCCACTTTCTGGTTATATATATTGTATTGCTGCATAAAATGTATTTTACGTTCTAGAGGCCTAAAATGCTATTTATAGTAGTGATACATTTTTGCTTCCATTCCCTCATTTCTCCTCTAATATACATGACTATAATGTTTGGTTAGCCATGAAGTCATAGTTTGTGTTTTTAATATTAGAGAATCAGGGTGTATGTTGTATAAGTGTTTCCTAATTAAACACGGATAGCATAACATTGTGCATTCGAAAGAAAAAGCAACGATAATGCTAGCTTTCACCTGGCAACTGAAAATACGTATTAACTAAACAAGCAGCAAGGAGAGGGTAGCAATACAATCTCATTGTTGAACTCATCCTTTGCATTCGTTACAGAGATGATACATATGTGGCAAAAGTGTCGAGAGGTTGCTAGTCTTAATTAAGGAGGATTCACTTATACTGCAGATAAGCTGATTAAATGTAAATCATAGCTTAACTTCAAGTATTTGAATTCCAAATAGTGAGCAAGTATGGCGAAGGCACCGAGAGGTTGCTCGTCTTAATTTTGAAGTCAAATACATGTTTTGCATTGCCTAAACGTATTAAAGCACTACTCATTTCAATGAGTTAACCAAACTTTACTTCATTCCAAGCATGTACTTGAGTTCATTCCCAGTGCACCATATTATCATGTTCACCTTGCACTGCCAAAAGCACCATAGCGTACATACTTAGGATTACTTAATTGTGCATATTCTCTTACTGTATGGAATACAAAACATGAGTTAGCCATTTGCTAAGTTCATTAGGAGTATCAATTCTTTGTGTTCGACCTTGGCTCATCCAGGAAACCTATCGTTTCGCTTACACTTGGGCAAGCGATAGAAAAACTTGTACTACACAAATAGCATTAGAAATTTTGCAACACATGTATAGGAGTGCACCTTTTACCGCATAGTTCTATCAAGTCGCCATGTGTCACTCAATTAGGGCTTTAACCTGCAAATAAAGCAGTTGCACATAGCCCAATACTTAAAATCAAGTCAAACTCCACCTCTCTTTTTTCCCATCATTCTCTCTCCATTTCCTTCACTTAACGGGTCTCACAACCCAATTCTAAGTTCGTAGAATAGTGGATAAACTCTAGTGGTGGTCCTCGATTTGAGTTCGTGAGGATATTTTAAGGAATGAGAAGCTACGAAGGTAAGTAGTTTCTTTAACCCTAATTTAGTTTAATTAGGATTATTCATGCATGTTAATTTCTAAATAGATTAGATGCAATTAGAGTAGAATTGATCCGTTTTTCCGCTACACATGTCTCTTTTTCCATCAGTTTCCATTTTTGGTTGGTTGGGTTTGTATATAAAAGGGTTGGGTTTTTAGGATATTTATGAGTTTGAGTGGAATGAGAGGCATTCTCTTTAAAAAGTTTATAGCAAAATGGTATTATATGTTCATGCTTTCCACAGTAATGGCAAACTCAATTCTTGAACTTTTTGTTTCTGATTAGATTGGCTTCTGAGTACTTGGTTTGAACAAGAATAGTCTTTTTGGTCATTTTAGCTAAGTTCTTAGCTGGAACAAAAACAATCTTTCTATTCTTCTTATCGTCTTCCTTTTGACAATTATACTCAATTCCTTCTCTATTCGAGCTGCTCTTACTTGTTTTAAGAATTTGATTAAGATTATCAGTACTATAATTTAACATTTTGACAGATTTGGAAATGTTGTCATATTCCGTATTTGTGTTTGTAGTTCATGTTTCAAGGAAGAAATAATAGATAACCACTACAAGAAAAATGGTTTACGATGACAGTTACTTTCTATCGCGAACAAAATCTGTGACAGTTATTTACAGTCATAGTATCACCTGTTGTGGAAAGTCCTTCCATGATAGTTTTAAAAAACTGTCACAATAAGTTTTTTCATGATAGAAAATAAATGTCATTAATTACTATTTTATGACAATAAATAACTGTCATCATTTGCATATTAACGACAGTTACAAAAATATCACGAATTCACTTATTATGACATTTTTTATCTATCAGGGATATGCCAATCGTGACAGTTTTTTATAAAAATAGATGTCATTTTTTCAATATTGACGATAGTACGAATTCATATATTATGACATTTTTTCTCTATCAAGGATATATCAATCGTGACAGCTTTTTATAAAAGCAAATGCCATTGTTTCGCTATTGACAATAGTTACAAAATGTCACGAATTCATATATTATGACGTTTTTTTTCCTGTCAAAGATAGACCAATCGTGACAGTTTTTTATGAAATTAAATTGTCATTGTTTCAATATTGACAACAGTTACAAAATGTCACAAATTTGTATATTATGACATTTTTTTTCTATCGTATATTTCTCAATTACTACATTTTTCCCTATTCTTCTTACCGCTCTGCCATTACACTAACCATTTCAATGACAATAATGTTCTAATACATCACACCCATATGGAAACAAAGAGTCGACACTTTAATATATATACGCTATAATACACTTTGTAATATTCGTACATCCATTGACTAATAACCATTTTTTGTTAAAAGGTAGTTTACATACAAAAAGAATAAACATTAACATCTTTAGGTACCAACAAGCCTAAAATCAGTACATTGGAACCAAGATTTTTCTACCAACCATACAAAAAGTCCTATTTCAATTCATTGCTCCAAGTTGGCTTCACTACTCTAATGGATTCTTCCAAACCTAGTAAGAAACAAAATCTCATTTTAGAGTATGACTAAAGAACATTAAAGAAGGTTTTATTTCAAGCTAATTAAGGCGCAATGAATTATGCACAATGAAAATGGCATACAACAAAAGAGAACAGCAACCATAACTTTAATTATAACATTTCCAATCAAGTTTGAAACAATTTACAAGTACATCAAAAACAGAAAGCATGGAATTCCAGCCCTTAATAAAAAATAGTGAAAATGGCACACACAAAATATATGGCTTGACCCAAGGGCTAGTGGACAAAGGAGCAAGTTAGTAAATTGTGACATTATTGTTAAACCTGAGTTAGTAAAAATAGAAAGTATGTCCTTAGCCAATAGGTCACAAGTTAATACTCCCATTGAAGAAAAACAATAGTAAGATTATAGGAGAATAACTAGGGTGCCAAAACTTGTAAATATATAAGCGATAAGTTACAAATTCTGAAAAGCTAAATATATACAATCAATAGGGCACACTTCTTATTATAAAATAGAATGCCCTTAATCACCCATCCCCCTTAAATGATTAATCAATTCAAATTGAGGGTTGGGAATTGACCCCATGTAAACTGTCTAATTCTAGCCCCCCTTTAAGCCCTTATTTGTCCTAACATAACATACTATATTATCAGCAACCATAGCTTTAATTAGAACATTTCCAGCCCCCAACCCTCATTTACCCCTGCCCTTATGCACTCTTAGATATGAAGCAACAAAGTATATTCATATTCTAAAATTATAAATAATGCTCTCCTGATAATTAAACGCATACTCTAAATGAAACATAACTTAATTTGCAAACTCAACATGAAACATGAGCTTATTCAAATTTACCGAAAATGAAAAATGAAAAGCTTGTAAGATACACAATTCTTCATGAAAAACATGAACTTACAGAAAATGAAAAATGAAAAACGAAGTAGATTCAAATTATAAAATTACAAATAACGTACCAAGGTAGAATCCCAAACAATTATGCATTACGAGATCGATAAGCTTATGGGTGATTGAGAGAGGGTCGAATTGCAGCAATTCCTGCAAGTTGTACACTCCAAACAAAAGGGTTCCATGAACACGAGCTTATACTTCAAAAATACCAGTCTTCCTAAGAAAAAAAAAATAAATGCACACACATTCATATCCGTTTAATTCTCAGCCAGGAACATATATATAAATGTGAGACGAGAACTATGAACTTACCTTTGTGCTCCTTTAGTTGGTTAAAAACTATGGTCTTAAACATTTACATATGTGTCCTTCGCGTTCAACAAAATTATATCCACCAAAAAAGATCCACAAAATATTTTTAAAAAGTTTAGATAGAAACTCTGCCCATTCAGATCGAAACTCCGCCCATTCAGATCTAACTTCATCGATGTCACTTCGAGAGTACGTACGAGGTAAATTTTTCATCCGTGGACAATAAAGTGGTTCTAAATGAGTTTGATTCAAAATAAATGACATGATGATAGTTTTAAAATTGGTATACTTATGACATCTACAATAGAAGTACTCTTTGACAAAATTATGCCACGCATGAACCGCATGACATAATAGCCGCATTCTACTACCACTGATTGCTTGAGATACTGTGGATGCACATACAACAATATACATGTATGTTAAAAGCAATAACTTATTTACAACTATCCCAACGAACAAATTCACATGCCTTCACTACCTTCTAGTTTGGTTTTTTTTATTCGATATAACCTACAAAATAATATTGGATTGTTACGTACTTAAAGTATATAGAAAAACGAAATTAACGATATAAGTATGACATACATTTCAAGTACTTCAGACATGTCTTTGTCAATTTGGTTCTTCAAAGGGTCAATCCAGAACGCAACACCATTGATGTGATTTATAGCGACCAAACTCTAGTGATTGCTAAAAATACGTTTGAAACAATATGACTTCATATTGGACTAGTGCATTCAAAACATGAATGATAGTGAAAATATCATGATCATGCACTTAACCGAAGTTGTAAGGGAACAATACTAGTTGGTCATACTCTGCTCCAAGCAATCGAGCATTCAACAACTGTGCGTGCGATTTTTTGTAGCTCAAAAAACTGATAGATCCGACATCTAAGAACTTGTATAAATTCAAACTTCTGGCTTCATCCATAATTATGTAAAGGTACCTACAAGTGCAATGACAAGCAAAGGAAATGCAAGAAAATGGAATTACAATAAAAGAAAATGCAAAAAATATATATGCTTCTTTATTGAACAATAAGCGTAGTAATAACAAATCTTACATCATGTACGCATCGAGACATGTCGTACATCTTGGCTGCATTGAGGAGAAATCTCTCAGCGACTCAATACACAACATTTTCTTCTCACACCAAAGACCTCAATGGGCGTAGTTATTTGAATCGATGACCTCATATGCTTAACTAGTCTTACCAAACATCAAAGGGCCACTGGAGCACGTTGATCTGCTGCGCTCGAGAATTTAGACCGATCCTTACTCAAACTCGCAGTCTCCTTGTACCACAAAGATTACAATTAGTGTTAGCATGAATTGATGCATGAAATATCAATGCAAAAAGATACATTACCTTCTCATTCCTAGTAATGACAAGATGATGTGGTCACAGTAAGTGTGAACTCACTTCCTGTGATATTTTGATGATTCCTTTCTTCGTCGAGATGGGAATTGCACATTTACCATCCAAGACAACATCTACTGACACCTTTGTGTTGTCACCGTCACCTTCTGAATCAAATATTGTCCCATGGGCAATGATATTATCTTGCATTTCAAACACCAACTTACACGGGATTCCAGCCTACGTAGAAGTATTTGTTAAATATGTGTACGTACGCGTAGATATATTAAACAATCACATAACACTTTGGATTCATGAACTATGATCAAAACTAACCTTCATTTGATTTGATCTCACATTCACTACATTGTATTCTTTCCCTCCTATGTTAACCTTTAGGAAAGAAAGCGCCTTGTCAAGACAGTAACTTTAAGGATTAAGGGTTTGTAAAAAACAAACCTCCACTTCTTCCTTCACTTTGCCCACGTCATATGTGACTTTCGTTGGTTTTGAATTAGTGGCTACATCTTCAATCCCACTATCTGAATCTCCTTTCATTGATGGTGTTCCTTTTGAACACATACTCCATTCTTCTTCTTTGTCTCCTATGCCACCTTCACATTTTTTCATTTTTAATAGCTCTGCTTCTAACTCCTTAATTCTTTTTTCCATTTCATCTCGTTCTTCATACACTATCTTCTCCTCATTATTTTGTTTCGATTTTGATTCTGCCGGGGTATAGAAATACTTTTTCTTGACGACATACGTCCCCACTCCTCAAATTATTCTCGGTCGATCTTTACCACCCAATGCTTGAGTTAGTATATTGTCACCACTTGATAAATTACGTGCCTTCTGGGTGGCTAATAGTTCGTCCTAACAAAGTAGGGAAAATGGAAATGGTCGACCGTGTTCGACATTCGAAGATGTTTGATGATCCACACGAGCGTTTTCGAAGAGGATGAGATGTTCGGAGATGTTTGAGAAAGTCATGAGAGGGTTTTGAGATTTTGAGAAAGGGTTTTTTTTTATTAAAATTTATTTTAATAAATTTTATAAAAAAAATATAATTATTTAATGTTTTACCTTTTATGACAACAAATAACTGTCATTAAAATGAAAAATTTGAAAACAGCGTTTTTTTCCGTCAAAAACGCGAATTTTCACTTTTTACTACCGTTTTTTCTTCCCTTCTTTTAATTTGGTTCCAAATAATTGTCATAGAAGATAGTTTTTCTTGTAGTGAACAATCGATGATTATCTTCAATTAATTCTTGAATTCTTTCTTTTTGAATCATAAGCATTGACAAGTCTTCCTGCCATTGTCGGTGTAACTGATCGTAAGACAAAGTATTTCCTTGATTGATAATAGATGAATCTTCAATATTTGATTCCGAGCGATTTTTGGTGAGATAACTGATAAAGGCTTGATTATTTTCACCTTCACTGCTGCAATTTTTAGATTCATCATCTGATAAGGTTGCACTAAAACTTCTTTTTTTGTCTTTTTAAACAATTTGGACATTCAACTTGAAAATTACCATAGCCTTTACATTCTTTACATTCGAAGGCCATGTCTAATTTGACAATAGGTTTATCAAAATTCTTTCTTATAAAGTTGCTATGATCTTTGCTGTTAGAGCCATAATTATTTGATTTTTTTAACAATTTTGAAAAATTGCTATGTAAGCATTATGGAATCATTAATATTATCAATAGAGGACTTATCTTTATCAAGAGGTTCTTCATCATGAATAGATTGAAAAAAAATACCTTTACCTTTTTTTATCTTCTTGTTTGATATCAAAATTTCAAAGGTATGCAAAGAGCCAAAAATATTCATCTAACTTCAAGGATTCAATAGCATGAGCTTACTCTATTGTAGTTACTTTTATATCAAATCTTCTGGGTAAAGATCTCAAGACTTTCCTTACCAGTTTGGATTCATAAATTCTTTCACCTAGAGCAAATGACTCATTTGCAATGTCTATAACTCTGACATTAAATTCAGCAATTGATTCATCTTTCATCATCCTTAAGGATTCAAACTTCGAACTCAACAATTGTAAACGTGATGTTTTCACTTTTGATGTAACTTCACATGCAACTTCAAGAATTTTCCAGACTTCTTTTGCTGAAGAATAGGTATTTATTAATTTAAATACATTTTGATCAAGTCCATTATAAATAGCATTGAGAATATGAGAGTTGCCAAGAGAAGCTTGATCTTTAGCTTTTTGTCCAATATGATTCTAGTTTAGGTGTAAATTTGCCTTCTATAGTGATTGTAGGTGGTTCCCAATCGAAGATAACAACTTTTCAGGTTTTACTGTCAATTGATTTAAGAAAAGCAGTCATTCGTGCCTTCCAATAAGCATAATTTGTTCCACCAAGAACTGATGGACAAGTAGTAGAACCTCCTTCTTTAATCATATTCATATGTACAAAACCCACTCTAATACCAATTGAAAAACGAAATAATATTCCTGTAGCTGTTACTTTAGTTAACAGTAGAGGAATAACTTAATAAGAAAAAAGATAAATGATGCAGAGAACACAAAAAACTTTGTTAAACCAGTTCGGTGAACCCACCTACGTCTGAAGAGCTTTTATAGCTTAGATAAGCAGATTTTATTAAGATTAAAACGCGTATAACACTTCAACAATCTATAAGACACTCCTTTAGATCTAGTACTCTTTTAGTTATAAACAAAAACTAAAAATAATCAAGCTCCTCCTAAATTGTATTTGAATCGAATGAAGATGGCCAGACTCCCCTGTAGAAGTAATTGATCCTATATCAAATTACTAAATATTCTTTAAATCTCTTATTTCAAATACATCTTGAGTTTGGAAAACATCTTCAATGAAATTGTGAATGACAAATATAATCTCCTTTTATAATGGAGATAAAGATAAAAAAAGGATGAGGCCCTAAAAACTGGTTGAGCCTATAAAGAGATGATCGATAGATTTGAATTTTCTTATTGAGGATGCACATAACAAATCTTTTTCAAAGATAAAAGATACATAGAAAAGATTCTAAGATAAGGATTTTTTTTTTTTTAATCTTTCTTTAAATATATCTCTTCTTAGATAAAAAAAATTAATTCCATATTTGTTAAAAAAAGGTAAGACAATAATATTAAAAAAAGTATAAGTGGGTAAAAATCTTATTTATGCGATACGCTAAACCCAAAAGTTTAGACCAAACAAAAAGAGAGTGGAAAATGAAAATGACAAAAAAAAGAGTAAAGAAATGGAGAAAAAGAGCGTGGTATTGCGAGCTCTTCTTATAGCCAACATGTTAATGGCGTCCCGAATTACACTCGCCGCCTCCATCCATCCACTTCTTGTTAGAAGAACACACTCGCTCTCCATTTCCATCTCTTCTCCTCATCAATTACCAAAATCACTTCCTTGTCCCCTCTGGTCATCTTCCTTCTCTTTCTGCCTTCACAGCCGTCGCAAATCTGTTACCTCTTCTTCCATCCACTATTTTTCTTCCTGTTCTTCGCATTCTGCTCCGTCAATGGCTGCTTTTGGCGGCATCGATCAAACTCCCCAATCGAATCCTCTGCTCCAAGATTTTTATTTTCCGCCTTTCGATGCTGTGGAAGCTAACCACGTCCGCCCTGGCATTCTTGCGCTTTTGACGAAGCTTGTATGTCCTTTCCTTTCTCTCTTCTTACTTCCCCTCCTACCCTCTTTTATTGTTTTATTATTTCATCATTTTTGTTTTCTTTCTAGGATTTATTTGCTTACGTTTTGGTCTTTAATCTTCTGAACTTTACTTTCCTTTTCCATTTCCTTCGGTCGGTTGGACTTTCAGGAGGGTGATTTGGAGGAATTGGAGCGTACAGTCGAGCCATCTTGGCCAAAATTGGTTGAGCCATTAGAGAAGATTGTAGACCGTTTGAATGTGGTTTGGGGTATCGTCAACCATCTCAAGTCTGTTAAGGATTCTGCTGATCTTCGGATTGCAATCGAAGAAGTTCAGGTATATTCACCAAATTTGGAGGAGCAATTCCGTAGTTTATATTGCACGCATCATACTTAGTATGGTTGTTCTTACCTTAGCCAATAGCCAGAGATCGAAGAGAGAAACCTATATAATGTACCCACACTAGAAAACCAGTATACCAAAATCGGTTGAGTGAGGAGACAATAAATCCGCGTAACATAATCTCAAGTTCTTTTAGTTTAAAATTCTCATTCGTGCTACAATTTGAGAATGATAATATAAATTCTTCAGTCCTCCCTACTGCTTATTGCCTGTAAAATTAGGATACACTTGAAGCAAACCTTAAAAAATTATTCATCATTCAGAAGAGCAAGAAAGAAATTAATAAGTCAGCGTTACAAATTTTTGTGATTTGACAACCTTACTTGAACCGGATATGTTCTATAGGCTGTACAACTGTGTCCTTGAGTTCTGAGAAATTATTCTGATTTGTGACAAAATGCCCTTTATGGCTTGTTGGGACCTCCAACTTTTAATCTACAAATCTACTTCTGGTCACGAGACTTGAGTTATCTTACCCATTTGGTCTACGATACTAACATTATTTCTTGTGGCTGCAGCCGGAGAAAGTAAAATTTCAGCTTAGGTTGGGGCAAAGCAAACCTATTTACAATGCTTTTAAAGCTATTCGCGAATCTCCCGAGTGGAACACACTCAATGATGCTCGAAAACGCATAGTGGAATGTGAGTATTTCATTTTTTTTTTATTTTGTCAATTTATAATGATTATTGCGTTCATAGTTTTTGTTTATTATTATTATTATTTTTTTTGTTAACACTACACATTGCTACGTCATAAGAGTTTGCGTGCCATCATAGTCTCCTCAAATAATGAGGGAAAGGGATTTATCTTTTTTTGAAACTAAAAGAATACTTATCTTGAATTAGTGAAATCTGGAAGATTACAACCTAACGAACGATGACATTGCTAAGTACAGAGCATCATAATGACATAAATACATAGATAGATAAAGAAGAAGTAAAAGCATTCCATCTGCAAATGTTTTGGATAGAGAACACGAAGAGGTTGCTTTGACTCGAATAATACGAGCTAACCTTGGAAACAAGAAGCTCGATGAAGATGAATGCAACCGTGTGTCATTTGGTGTGCAAATTTTCATAGCCTCGGTGTATTGGCATACTAGTTTCGAAGCAGCCAGTTGTCTTCTTGATGTTCTCTCTCTCCTTACATCTTGAAGCATTTGGTGTGCAAATTTTAAGATTAAAGTGGGATTTGTTCGTGAGAGCAATTAAGTTTTACATTGTATCTAGCTCTTTGATGTTTCAAATTTCTGTTGCTTTGAATAGCTTGTTGTTTCTTCTTTTGTGATCATTGGAGGTTGTTTTCATATTTGCGTTGCTCGGGTATATCCATTGTTTCAGTTGTAGGCCGTATTTTTTTGAAACGGATACAAACTTCTTTATTAATAATAAGAACTCAATGTACAAGAGAAATATACAATGAGCTAAATAAAGAAGTCCAAACAAGCGAAAGAAGAAGAATAATAGGGATCAGAAGGTGCACCCGGACATCTCAACTAGGTTGACACCCCCTTAGCACCAAAACATCAAATCCCATTAAAACTAGCCTATTGCAACAATGAGAACAATATCCAACCTATTACAATGAGAGTAGAATCCAGCCAATACAGCAAAACTAAAAAATCATTAAAACCAGCCCATTCATGGTGAGTGAAGTTGGATACTGTTTCTGCAATTAAAAGGTTGCACTCATTGGACAACAGCCAGCTGTTGCAAAACCGAAAGGGAGAGGAACCCCAGATGATGGCACCAGCTTCTAATAAAATGGGGAATGGTCTGAGAAGTTGCGGTTTTGTGAGAGACCCGGGAGTTTTCAAGAAGGTCATCCTAATCTTTGTTTATAAAGAACCTATCAAGTAATGATCTGGAAGGGGAACTACCATCCCTTGACCAAGTGAACCTCCCATTTTGTAGAGGTAATTCCGTGAGATTAACTGCTGCAATGAATTTATTAAAATGATGCATGCTTCTTGTGTTTATGCCGAAAGGGGATCTTTCATGAGCCCATCTTGTAATGTTAAAATCTCCACCTAAACACCATGCCTCAACTGAGCATGATGTAAGGGCTAACAATTCTGGCCAAATCAGTTTTCTTTCACTATACCCGCAGGGTCCATAAACATCAGAAGATCTGATTACTTAGGGAGAGACATTTTATTGACAAGGAAAATCTCCCTTTAATCACCTGTATAACAAAAATTATACTGCTGTCCCACATTGTTAAAATTTCTCCGGAGGCACCTAATGAAACCACAAATTCCCAGCCTATATCTCTAGAGCTCCATATTGACAGAATTGATGACTTCCATTTTTGATTCTTGTATTAAGACAACTTCCGGATTTTTTGTGAATTTCTTCAATGCTGCTCTTTTTGTGATGTCATTTAAACCCCTAGTGTTCCAAGAGATTATCTTCATTAGGCTGAATGAGAGGGGAGACGGCTTATCAAACTTTCATTAAACCTAAATGATGCCACAATCATTGACTAAGGGCAGCAAATCCATTGGCAATTATGAGGGAGCTTTAATTGGAACAACACTTGCTTCATCAAATAGGGAAGATAGGTCAGCCCCTTCAATTTCTTCATTACTCTTGACATCGAAACCATTTGGAAACCCCAAGGACTCCTCACTACTGACACTAAATGGAGACTCCAAGGTTTTGGAGGTCGGCTTGTCAATGGCGGCACGACAAGAGGAGCCTCGCAACAAATTAACTTTAGAGTTAATATTGGGGAGTTTTGAGTATTTGAAATACTTGTTAGGAGAGCATGAGTTTACTGACCTGGAAAGACAATTAGAAGTCTGAATTTTGGAGCTGCAAACCTCCAAAAGGTCAGGATTGTTTGCTGAAATAGAATGCTTTAAGTTGTGCTTCCGAGGGGGAGCTGAAGATGGAATTTTACAACCTCCATTCAATTCAGACTTCAATAAGGCAGTCCATAAATTATTGAAAAAAGTATGCTTCCGAGAATAGTGCTTCAGAATTTTCGGACCTTGAACTTGGAGAGATTTGTCACCTTGGGAAGAATTAGTCTTGTTGCAGAAACCATAAACTGAAGGAGAAGGAACAGAGGAGGCCAGATTAGAAAACTGCCGTTGGTTGGAGGGAAAGTTGTTTTCTTTAATTACCTTCGAGGAAAATTCATAATTCTGCATGATATTAATTAAAGTGGATTTACCCTTTTTTCTCTCTCTACTTAGATTTACAGCTGCCAAATTAATTGGAATTTGATTACTATGCGTGGCCCCCAGTTTCTTTCTGATACAGCTGTGTTCGTTAGGAGTTTCATTAATTAAAAGTGGAAACTGTTCAGGTTCCCCCCAATGGAGTTGGCTGCCAACTGTGAATCGGAACCTTTCATCTTCTCCGGCGCCGGAGAGGTGGCTGGAAAATGTTGCAGAGATTGGAAAGGGTTTCTGCATTTTGGTAAGGTAGCAAAAACTGATCTTGGCACATTTAATACTGGAGGGAAGGAGGATAGGTCACACCCTTCATCAAGCAAAGCTTCTCTTACCCTTAGCCTATCAACGGAATTTCTAAAAACATCTTGCACACTGGGGGATTTTCTGGAAAAATGAGGGCTTAGAAACTCAAAGTCTCCAAAATGTAGAAATATTTTTCCCCTCTTTTGATCTGAAATTTCAATGGTTGAGGGAACAAAACCACATTGATTCTTCTTGACCTCAATGTGAGCTTCACTACAATTGGTAAAATTAAGGGTTTCAATTGCTATTTCTATGAGTCCTCCAAAATGGTCTCCAATTACTTCGAAAATACTTCTACACCAGAAGTCAAGAGGAAGATTCTTCCCTTTAATCCAACCTCCATAGCCTTTCAACATCAGTGGCCTACTATGTTTCAAGCTGTCCCATCTTTCGAATTTAAGGTGAAATTTGCCCCATGCCTGCCATTTACCTACTGCACCAATTAATTCACTAAGGGAGCCTTGATCAAGGCTGATAAGTGCATTGTCATCATAAAGGGGGTTTATAACAATGTTGGTTTGGATTTTGATTCCAGAAATTTGCGAATCCATCTCCAATCATCAGAAGCAAAAAGTTTGAGATAATTCAAAGGTTATCAAAGTTTAGCTTAGCCACCTCATGGTTTTTAATTAACCATTGTTTTTTGATAGAAGGGGAATGGCGAATTGAGCCATGAGAAGGATCTTGATGGATGGAATCCGAGCATGGTTCCATTTTTCCAGATTTAGGTACTGAATGGTTGGAGCTTTTGGATTTAACGGTAGCAGCATAACTTTGTTTTTCCATTGAAGGTTGGAAGGGAGCTTTAGTAGAAATGGTTGAGAACCAATGGGAGTAATCTACTATGTTTACATACTTATCCAGCATTCTATAGAAGGAGGACCAACCTTGCCTATTGATTCTGGAGCATATTCTAAGGGTAGAATGACCTCCTGAGTAAGGCCAAATGTCACAGCTGAGGATCCACCCCGAGTTGGCTTGGAACTTGAAGATTTTCATTCGCCCTCGGTCAATTTCATCATCTTTCTTGAAGAAGCGGTCTACTGGATTATTGAGGAGAGTTGAAATAGTGTGCAAAGTCCATCGGAGTTGAGCTTCGGAGATTGAAATAGATTTTTTAGCTTCCACATCTTCAATAATAAAGTCTTCTTTCTCCTTCCAAATACAGTAATGAGATTGATTAACTTTGCAGCTAGCAACTTCCATGTTGAGGGGCTGGTCGGAGAGGCTTGGCTGAATCGGGGAGAATGGTGTGAGAGGTGAGAGGAGAGAGGAGAGAGGAGAGAGAAGAGAGGAGAGAGGGGAGAGGATTTTTTCTACCAATCTAATACCTTTTGTAGGCCGTATTTTCCTTAGTTCTTTTACTCTAAGTATGATTCTCTTGTACTTTGAGCGTTAGTCTCATTTATTATTATTAATAAAGAGGTTACTCTCCGTTTCAGAAAAAAGAAAGATAATGCTATTCCAATGAGTAATGAGAGATGTACGATCGTAATCACAAAAGAAGGGGGTGAATTTATTCTAAGTTAGAGATGTATACAAAAGATGGTCAAAGAATTGTGAGAAATTTTGTCTTGTTGTCAAAGGTGTGATGGTTACGTTCATTCCATATGAACTTAAAGAAAGCTTTGATGATGAAGGTCCAAATTGTTGCTTTTTCATTCTTGAATGGCTGACAGATGTGAGTCATACTTAAAGAGCGTGTTTGGGTCATTTGGAAACGCCAAGTGATAACTGAAGCATGTAAGGATCTTTCCCCAAAAAGTGCTAAGTCACAAAACACCAACAAATGCATAATGGATTAACTGTGCCACAACTCAGTTTGTAGGCATTAAAACTTTCAACTTGCATCTAAGCTCGAGAAACATTAATCCAAGGACTTCTATGACTTCTACCACATTTACTGGATGTGTGCTAATTATAAGAGTTATTATCATGAATGCTCTTCACAAGCTTGCACCAAAGTGCTTCCTCCGTGAGACAAATTAAATCGCAATTCGCAACCATCTATCCAACTTCTTTTGAATTTATTGGTAGCAAAAATAAATCTTTCTTGGATAACCATCCAAGAAGGATACCAATATATAAAAAAGTAAAGAATCCACCTTTCAATTCAATTGAGAAGTTGTAGCCATATTCACTCTGCACAGTGCAAACTTTTCCAATTGATCTTTTGGCCTGAACACCACTCAAATTGCTCAATGATTCTTCTTAATCCATCCAACATACTAATATCATCTTTTCAAAACAGGAAAGTGTCATCAACGTATTGGAGAATGGGGATATGACTATCTTTTTCGACTATGAGCCCTTCAAATGCTCCTATCTTGTAAATAAGGCTGACTAGAGAGCTCTATTTTTCTTTTTTGTAAAGGAAACAAGTTTTTTTTTATTAATAATAGAAAATGTGACTAATGCTCAAGGTACAAGAGAATTATACAAAAAGTACAATCTAAGAGGCCTATGGATCATGAGACGCATTCGGACATCTCAACTAGGTTGACACCCCCTAGCACTTTTATCATTTTGGAGATGCAAACTAACTCCAAAAAATGGATCTTAGATATATCTAAAAGAGACTATAATAAGTAAGCAATCTAAACAAACAAACACAACAACCAACAAAAAGGACAAAACCCTTTACAAAGTCTTGGACAAACTAAATTACTAAAAACTCGATTAATATCTGAGAAGAAATAGAATCAAGTGGTTTCTTCTATCGGTCTAGTAAGATAAAAGCCACCAACTCAAGCAAAACTTCTGGATGGAATTATCTTCAAATTTCTTTCTTAAAGTGCACCAGGCAGCAACATTGTGGCTCGTTGCTTCGATCAAACCAGCCTGATTCTTTCTTGTGGAAAATCCTTTGATTCTGTTCAAACCACAAATCTACAAGGAAAGCCTCAACCATGTTTTCTCATATTATTCTCGACCCCTTCTTTAATTAAGGACCCAAATGATCTTCTGAATATTTAAGTTAAGAATCTCCAAATGCCTAAGCAATGTTAAAAAATGAGAAAAACTTTCACCAACAATTGGTTGAGTAAGAACGTGCGAAAAACAAGTGCTGCAAATCTTCCTCTTCCTTCTTGCATAGAGAACAATATTGTTTGGAAGTTTTCTTTTGATACCCAAAGGACAATTTAAAAGCCGAATATCTTAAACCATGTGAGAAGCATCATGGGTTGGCCTAGTGGTAAAAAGGGAGACAGTCTCAATAACTAACTAAGAGGTCATGGGTTCAATTCATGGTAACCACCTACTCAGTAATTAATTTCTTACAAGTTTTCTTGACACTTAAATGTTATCGGGTTAGGCAGTTTTTTCGTGAGATTAGTTGAGGTGTGCGTAAGCTGACCCGGACACTTTTTTAAATCTATAACCCCTATGAGTATATTAACTCTCCTTAGTCTTTTTATCTTCCATAAGGCTTTATAAACTTCTATCCAATAGTGATTTCCGCCTTAGCCCATCGCCTCTGAACTTAGAACTTCAATCCAACTAATCCCATTATTCAATTATGCCACCCAAGCACGATCCTTCTTAGGTCGTCGAGGTTTTCGTCTAAGTCACCGGAGGTGTTTCGGAGCTGCCACTTCTCTTGCTCCCAAAACCGGTCCTCTAGGTCTCTCCCGAAAGAAGATTGGAGAAGACATTGCCAAGGAGATTGCCAAGGAATGGAAGGGTCTCAGGGTTACTGTCAAGCTTACTATGCGAAACTGTCTAGCTAAGGTCTCGGTGGTTCCCTCTGCTGCTACTTTGGTCATCAAGGCTCTCAAAGTGTCTGAAAGTGAACGCGACCACAAGAAGACCAAGAACATCAAGTACAATGGTAATATCTCGCTGGACGATGTTATTGAGATTACTAGGGTTATGCGCCCCAGATCTATGGCTAAGGATCTCAGTGGATCCGTTAAGGAGATTCTCTGTACTTGAGTTTTTGTTGGGTGTATGGTCGATGATAAGGGCCTGAAGGATTTGCAGCAGAAAATTATTGATGGGGATGTTGAAATTCCCCGGGATTAAGAGTGATTTTTTTCCCACATTTGAACTCTTACTTTGTAGTTTCAGTTTTGGAGTTTTAAAGATGTTTTTTTTTATTGTCTTCAAATGACTATATCTCCGGATACAAGGATTTATTTAATGTGGAAAAGCTTGCTTCATTTCGGAGATGGAAGCATTGTGATTTTGTTTTGAACTCAAGTTTTAGATTTTTTGTTTCAATTTAAAAACTTCTATCCAATAGTGATGAAAGAGATAGATGAGCTGTGCGAGATTTGACTGAAAATTTGCCTGATGAATCTAAGGACCAAGGTCTTCTATCAAAATCTTCCGACACCCTCTGATTTGAGAGTGTTTCAAGCAAATCTTGAAAATTAGTAATTTCTTTTTCTCTGAGCAGTCAACAAAATTTTATGGACCAAGAAGAAATTGAGTGATCCCAATGTGCTGCAATGGATTCATTTGGTAATCAAGCAATTTTGAATAGCCTTGGGTAACGGACGCTAATGGGGAGAACGTCAACACACATGTTAGTCCAAAATTGCTATTCTGGAACCATTGCCAAGATTGCCAAGTTTGAGAAAAAGGCAATGCTTCCACCTTTCTCCAAGTTCTTGATATAATCCATGGGCTTCTCAAACTATTTTCGTATTTTCTAGCCGTGTGCCAATTGTATTGTTTTTCTCCATGGATACTCCTCATGGCTTGTCTCCATAAAGAATCTCCGTCGTCTTACGATGCGGCATCTTCTTCGGCTTCCCTAGGATGACCGCTTTGATACCAATGTAAGGACTCCTCTATAGGGGGGTCTTACTACGATTGATATTATTATTCTTCAAATAAAGAGGTAGAACAGTATCACCATTTGAGAGGGCGAGAGCTCTCCCAAGTACACAATCCACAAAATACAAGCATAAGCACAAACTACAATAATATAATTATAAATTGTCTAGGCACCCCTAATCTACATTGGGTGAATTGCCATTCCTGCCTTTTCTAACATAATTGTGCAATATTTGGGGTCTTCATAGACCCTATATTTGATTGTTTTGTTTTGTATGCCTCAAACATATTTTTTCACGTATGTAAATCTAGATCTCTTGGAAGTTTCCAGCTCTCTAGTCCAAGCTACTGGTTGTAATACCAGGTTAGTCAATCCTCAATCTAAGCTTCATCCTTTCTTCTTCTCGGAATTCAGACCAGCCGCCTCAAATGTGTCCTTTATGCGAGGTACATTGAACTCTCAACAAGAGTGTGGGCTAAGCCAAAGGAAGCTGTTGATGCTCAAGAAACTCAAGACTCAGACGTTGAATCAATCCTAAGGGTAAGTAGTGAGGAATTAAAAGAGATTAAAGCAGGGGAAGAGGCTGTAGATTCTGAGATCTTGGAGAACATAATCAGCGATCTCCTCGAGTTGTTTGTGGAGGAAGGTATAGAAGAAGAACAATCTTCTCTCCATAAATTCAAAGAAGAAATTCCACAGCACTTGCATGACATCATCTAAGCCTGTGGTATATCTTTCCTTTGAGTTTTATAAACTTTATATCCAGCATTGAAAGTAGCCTTGGATGTGGTAGTGCATTGAAAGTCCTTTCGGGAATACAAGGGAGCTATGAGTTAATGAAAAAAATTGGTAGTTAGGAAGCAGATAAAGAAGATAACGCTGGTTTTGGTTTTGCTACAAGTAACAAAAAGTTAAGTTTTGATCCAGATTTTTCAAATCCTTGTGGATGCATGACATCATCGAAGCTTGTGGTATATCTTTCCTTTGAGTTCTATAAACTTTATATCGAGCGTTGAAAGTAGTCTTGTATGTGGTAGTGCATTGAAAGTTCTTTTGGGAATACAAGGGAGCTAGGAGTTAAAGAAAAAGATTGGTAGTTAGGAAGCAGATAAAGAAGATAACCCCGGTTTTGGTTTTGCTACAAGTGATAAAAAGTAAAGTTTTGAGCCAGATTTTTCAAATCCTTGTAGAGTTCTCTTGTACTTTTGATGCTTTTGAACTGTTTGTAAAAAGATTTCTGGATCATAAATGAATTTGGACTGTATGATCATAGAGAGATTGTTGTGTATTTGGTTGGAACTTATTTCTTTAGCAGAGTTCATTTTGGAGCCTTGATCTTTTGGAGGTAATTTAGTATGACAAGTTGAATTCCAGCAGGCAGTTTGACATGAGGAAGAAGAAGATGTTTAGTTGTATAGCAGAAAGTAGATTGCTGGGAACTATTGTTTCAAGAGAACTTGAAGGTTGAAGAAGTGAGTGATTTTCAGATTTTTATGGGGCTTTAGTCACACAGGAAAGTACTGGTTATATTCGACCAAAGATAGTGGCCGTTGGCTCCTGTTGGAAATTTTTTGAGTTAATTCATTCCTCAATAAAAAGCTGGAAAAATCACTATGGGAATACAAAAGTCCACGTCGAACTGATAATCTAATTTGGAAAATGGCTTTTGGTGTTTAGGGTTGTTAAAAAGGAAGATGTTTAATCACTGTTTGTCTCCTTCAATCTGCACTTTATGCTCTGTCGCTAGTGTCTCTTCACAGTATTTGTTTTGATTGGTCATTCTCAACTTGTTTGCATAGTTGTCAGAATTGTTTCTGGGAAGATTCTAGAGTTTTTTTTCAAAGCAAGCTTCTCAGCATAAGACCTCGATGGAGTCATCAAAATTATAGCCTTCTCGTGGTGTTCCTTCTCCAAGGATCTCGAGATTGACTCAGTGCGAGATATAAGCCTAATTGGTCGCCTCCCCTTTAGATGGATGTTTAGTCTGTTTTAGTCTTTGTATATGTATTTCTTTGTATTTCTTTTGGTTTTGTTTTGCTTTTTGGACATTACTCCTTTGTTTTGGTTTTTAGCTTGGTTGGATATGATGAGGGTGCTATGGGGGTGTCAACCTAGTTGAGATGTCCATGTTCACCTCCTGATCCATGGTTTACATGCTCATTATATAATTCTCTTGTACTATGAACTTTTGTCTCATTATTAATACATTAATAAAGACGCCGTCTCCTTTAAAAAAACAGATTTTTTCACGTTTCTCTATAGAGGTTTGGTTTCTTGTAACAAAGTTATGACACTTCCACACGAGTCAGAAAATTGATGAATTTTATTATTACTTTTTAACACTTTCTCATACTTGAACTTGAGCAGCTCAAATAAAAGAGGCTCTTCTTCAGGGTGTTACTCTTGAAGGTGATAAAAGGGATCATTTCAACAAAATTCAGCAGGTGAGCATTCACTCCAAGTTGTTTTATTTATTTTTTATTATTTTTTGAAACCGGAAACAAGACTTCCATTAAAATAATGGGATGACACTCCAAGTTGTTAAGAGTAATGATGCAAAAGTTGGGAACCATTTTTTCTCACACCTTGAAGTCAAACAGCTGTTTACTAATTCACCACATATATCACAATTTGTGTCCCCTATCCAATGGAGTAGTGAAAGCTGCCAAATTAGTTATCTCCATATGTACTTTGAAGTCAAACAGCTGTCTACTAATTCAACCTCATGTATGGCATATTGTGCCCCCTGTCCAAATGAATGCTGGAAGCTGCCATAATAATTCTTTGTATTTTGAATGTGGTTGAAATAGCAATCGTAACTTTGTTTTGGCTTTTACTAGATTCATTATTTGTTTGAAATATACAGGAGCTGGAAAGGTTATCTCATAAATTTGATGAAAATGTTTTGGACGCAACAAAGAAGTTTGAGAAGTTGATTGTGGATAAGCATGAAGTTGATGGACTGCCTTCTACTGCTTTGGGAATGGCAGCTCAAACAGCAGTTTCCAAGGTATTTCACTGCCAGTGATGTGCTTTGATTCAGTTTTCTTTATAATGGTTAATCCATTGAGTTTTATAGCATCTTTGATTTTTTGAATCTTGCCAAGTAAATATTTGACGTCTTCTTAATTCTCATCAGGGTCACGAAAATGCTACTGCAGAAAATGGTCCATGGATAATTACTTTGGATGCTCCGTGTTATCTTTCTGTCATGCAACATGCTAAAAATCAATCCTTGCGGAAGGAAGTTTACTATGCTTATATAACTCGAGCCTCTAGTGGAGAAATGGACAATACACCAATAATTGACCAAATTTTGAAGCTTAGGCTGGAAAAGGCTAAGATTCTTAATTTTAATAACTATGCCGAGGTATGTTATATATGCATATATTGGTTTTTCCCAACTTATTTGTCCTTAGATGAGTTGTACTTTCTTAGGTTAGCATGGAGACCAAAATGGCTACTGTCGAGAAAGCAGAAGAGCTTCTAGAAAAGCTTCGTAGTGCTTCCTGGAATGCTGCAGTTCAAGGTGTGTCATTTCTTTTTTGTTTTTATACTCCTGCTTGTGTTTTTGTTATGAATTTTATTTTTTATGTAGTAGGATTAGAGTAAATGAAGGTATAATTGGTCAAATCCTTATTATCTTTGGCTGCAACTGCAAGGTGGGCAGGTTTTTTTTTCTTGCAATTCTCAGAAAATTAAAGAAGCTTAGGAGTTTCGGTTTTCTGAGTTCGAAATAATGAGTAACGTTTCCTTGCTGTACATGTTTTCTCCTGTAGTTCAGATTCAAGAAGCTGGTTTATGAAGGTCTTAGATTTTAGTGTGGCTTTGCCCCCAAGTTTTTTTTTTTGAAAAGGATACGAGTCTCCCTATTATTAATATAAATAAAAAGACAAGTTTTGCCCCAAGTTGTTTTAAGTGGAGTATGGATTTTTCTACTTTTGTTTGTCCCCTCTCCAAATTCTTGGTGGTCTCTATATATTTGGATTCGTCTAGTTCTAAAGCATCGTGGTTCTCCAATTAATCTTAGTCAATTTGTTCCTTTCTTCGGCTCTGGTTTTGTGGACTGTTGGATGTTATCAACTTCGTCAAAATTGAAGCTGGCTTTCTCCTAGAGCTTGTCCCCGTCACATAGGTGTACTTGTTCTCAGAGTTTTAGTTTTAGTGGTGTTTGAAGTTTTCATTTAAAGAGTCCATTTGATTTCATTCGCTTTATTTTTTTAGGCAAGTCAAGCTGGGCTATATTTGGTTGTATTTTCTTTATCTTGCTTTCGACGTCTCATTGTATTTTTAGCTTTATCCTCCTTTCAATTCATCAATGAAAAGTTTTGTTTTTGTTTAAAAAAAATTAGGATTAGGATTATGATTAGTTTTCTTGGTTAATTAGGATTTCGATCAGCTTCCTTGATTAACTAGGATTCGGATGTTACAAAAAGATAATTTCTTTGTTTACAGAGAATTGGAAAATAAACTAATCGTATTTTTTTTTGGAAGGAAACAATCCCTTATCAATTAAGAGACCAATGCTAAAAATACAAGAAGCCAAAAGTGATCCAAATCATAATAGAAAGTAATTATTTAATTCTAATTAATCAAGTAAACTATTCTCAATCATAATCCTAATCCTAAGTAACCATGGAGACTAATCATAATCGTAATTCGAATCAACACAAACTAAACAAAATCAAACTATGTTGGGAGAACAAAAGCACTCCAATTTAAACATAAATCTTGAAAAGAAATCAGCAAAAAGTTTTTATTGTTCATTAATGTTGACCACGTGGAAGAAGTACAACTTCAAGGGGAATAAGACAACGGAATCCTCTATGTTCTTTCTCATTTTTGTTAGTGAGGGTAGTTTTTAGTGCTTTGACAAAAACGCTTTCTCCAAAGGTGTCAGTGAAGGATTCTTGGTGGGCAAGAATAATGTTCATGTGCTAATTTTTCAGTTTGCTCATGATACTTTGCTTGTTTGCGAGTATGATGACAATATGTTTGGTTCTTTTTAGAATTGTTGAGTTCTTGGAGTGGTGGCTTGGTTAGAAGATGATTAGGGAAAATCTGTCCTACGTGGAGCTAATGTGGTGGTCCTTGTTTGGGTTATTTTGCCCATTTTCTTTGGACTAGTCAAGAAACATTTGCACATTGATGTAAAATCTTGTAGTTTTAATTATTTTTTTAAAAATGCAGTAATTTTTTAGCATGTAATAAATAAGACATTATATATTTTTGTGTTGATTACCATAAACTTTTAAAAGTTAGAAAATGTAACCATTTTTATTTTCATATTATCATATTTTCCATGAACAGATTCTTTTACATAGTACGATACAAAGTAAATTTTTTTGTTAGTAAATTTTTAGTGACAAAATAGAGTTCTTTTTATTTTTTATTTTTGAAAGGGAAACAAGTCTCTTTTATTAAAAATAAATGAGACAAAAGCTTATAGTAAAAGAGGATTATACAATGAGCGAAAGAAAAATTAGGATCAACAGACGCATCCGGACATCTCAACTAGGTAGAGACCCCTTAGCGTCCTCATCATATCCCAATGAAGCTAAGAAAAGATTTGGCGATTAAGGCTATCGTACTGCCTTTACAGCATATGATAGTGATACATGTAGGGCCAAAATACAAAAATACGATTCTTTAGGTAATAATACTAGAACCAAGAAGAATCCATCCGTGATAAAGTACAATAGGACTCCAAAACCGAAAAGGGGACAGAAAAACGTAAAATCTGCGGCTATTCTTGGGGGAGGATGAATGCCTGCCAATTCAGATTAAACTCCTGAATTGAGTAGTCTTCAAAATCCTTTGATATTGTGCACCATAAAGAAGCATTTAATTGAGCAAACTCCAAACAATCTGTACAATGGGATGATTTATTGTGGAAAACTCGCTGGTTCCTTTCAAACCATAATTCAGACAATAAGGCTTTGTTGTTCCAAATCAAAGAAGGCCTTTTCTTTAGGGCTGGATCAACCAAAATTTGATGAACGTTGCTCCTGCATCCAGAGTCAAAAGCCCAAGATGGGTTAAAAATTTGAAACAATCTTAACCAGCATTTCCTTGGATAGTCACGATCAAATAGGAGATGTTGTAAATCTTCAAGTTTCTTTAAACATAGGGGACATATGTGAGGTGATAGGCTGTGAGAGGGTCGTTTTCTCTGCATAACAGCTGACAATTCAAATTCCCATAAAGAAAAATCAAGAGAGTAATATTCACTCTTCGTGGGCTTGACAAAATAGAGTTCCTTTTAAAAAATTAATAAAAGATAGAAAGACGAAGATTCTCCTCCATACCCCATTATAAAATTTTGTAGTTTAGTCCAAGGTAAATAAAAAGGTGTTGTTTAAATTTTGGGCTGACATTGTAGAGATTTCTTAAAAAAATGCAGCAGCTTGGTGTTCTTCAAATGCAGAATTCAAAGATTTCTCCATTCAAGACATCTGCCTCAATTGGACCGCCTTCATCGGATGAGTTACAATGTAGTTTCCCCCAATTGCCAGTTCAGAATTAGTGCTTTTGTAGTTTGGACGGGTTTTATATGTATTTCTCCCATTTTGTTTTTCCTTTCAGCCTTGCTTTTGTCTACCGTAGGTAGCTTTTGTAGTTATTTTGGTTGTTACTTTGGTCTTTTCATGACCTTAGTATTGTTCTTGTACTTTGGTCTTTTCTTTGTATTTTGGATATGATGGGGGTGCTGTGGGGGTGTCAACCTAGTTGAGATGTCCGGGTGCACCTACTGATCGTATCTCTCTATCTCTCCCTCATTTCTTGGCTTCCCTATTATTCTTATTGTATAGCTCTCTTGTACATTGAGATTATTAATAATAAAGAAGCTTGTCTCCTTTTCAAAAAAAAAAAATACTGTAGTTTTTCTGTTTGCAGAATTTCCAAGTCTTATGCTCAATCAGTCTTTATTTCTCCAGTTAATTATCTTGTAACATCCTACTTATTGCTCTAAGTGTAATTGGCACGCTCTTGTTTTGTATCATTTCCATTTTTATTGATAACCTCTTTTCATTTATTCAATGAGAAGACTTGTTTCCATTTAAAAAAAAATGAATACACTGGTTTCTGGGCTTTTTTCCAAAGAGCCAATTTGTGCCTTGTTGGGTTGTATTTGATTGTATTTGTTTTACTTTATGGACTAGTCTATCGTTGGGTTATACCTGGTTGTATTTACTTTATCTTGCTTATTCTGTCTCATTGTACTTCAAGTATTAGTTTCTTTTTTATTTCATCGATGAGAAGCCTTATTTTGGTTTTAAAAAAATGTTCAGTTTTTTATCATAACAGAATGTTATTTGTAATTTGTTTTAATCTCCATAAAATTTGTGAGAAATTTTTAATACAGTATAAATTAAAAATTTTAAAAATTAAAATTTACTTAATTTTATAAAACCATTTAAATCTTTTAAAACCAATACAATAAATTTAAAAACTATTCCTTTCCTTTGAGTTAACCATCATGCACTGGCCTAGTGGTAAATAGGAGGCATGACCTTGATTAAGGGTTAAGAGGTCATGAATTTAATTCATGTTGGCCAGTGGCTATCTACTTAGGATTTAATATCCTACGAGTTTCCTTGATACCTAAACGTTGTAGGGTTAGATGGGTTGTCCTTTAAACACACACACAAAATAAAAAAAAAAAAAGGAAAAATCCTTTCTTCTGAGTTCATTAATCTAAATTTTCTTGGATGAAGACTTTATAAGGGGCTTGATCTAGTGAATTTTAGGTTAATGAACTCAAAAGAATTAACATTCATCTACACAGTTTTAGATTAATGAACTCGAAAAATCATTTCTTTTGAGTTCATTATTCTAAATAGTCATTGTGTTAATCCTTATTATTGGTGTAGAAGAAGCACAAGAATCTAAGGTTCTTTTTTTTGTTTGTCATGTCTATAGATGTGGAAGATCTTCAGGATTTTGCCAAAAAGCAAGGTGCTCCGGAAGCTAATGATTTGAACCATTGGGACATGAGCTTTTGGAGTGAGAGGCTTCGGGAGTCAAAGTTTGATATCAATGAGGTTGGATCTTGTTTGTCTCTCTTCCTATATAACCTGCGGCAATATTCTATCATTAAAAATTTAAAATTTTAAACCATCTGAAATTGATGTTATTATTTTTCAAAGTCATTTGCTTGCATGCAAATATTGTTGCCACTGTGTCTCAGGAAACAAATTTATTGATAAGATCAAGAAAGATACAATTAGAGATGGTACAAATTTTTCTAGAAAGTGAAGGAGTTCATGGAAAGGCATCCTTGTTGGCTGGAATTAATAACTACTATAATTTCAAAAAGGATATTGATAGAGTTTCCTAGTTGGCTTCTTTTAGTAGAGCTAGTTTCCAATTATTCTTTTTGTTTGGAGCCCAAAACAGAACTTTTCATTGAATAAATAAATAAATAAATAAACTCGTGCTCAAAATTATGAACCCCACAAGGTTGTGAGAGAGAATTATATGGAACATAATATGTATTTTTGTTTTTGTTTTAAAAGGAAACGAGTCTCTTTATTCAAGAAGATATAAATTAAAAGACTAACGCTCTAAGTACATGAGGCTTATACAAAGAGCATAATAGGATCAGCAAGTGCACCCGAACATCTCCACTAGGTTGACAACCCCCTTAGCAACCTCATAATATCCTTCAAACAAACATAAAAATTCTTGACCAAAGCTTTTATATTCAGCCATTACAAAGAGGACAAAAAGACTAAAACACTAGCCTTACAAAGGTTTTTGGAACATAATTTGTGTGAGATATTATATTAAATCTACCCTTACCCACTAGCTTAAGCTTTTGGGTCGGATTAGTGATTTAATATGATATTAGAGAGGTAACATTCTAGTGGTCCTTAGAAACCCTAGCTGTCTCTATTGTTGGAACTCTAGCTACCAAGTGAAACGACACACTTCTAGTCCAACAATCCTAAGATAACTTCACTAGGGTTTTGTCATTGTAGCCCTTGGGTACTGCTGCCGTCCATTGTGGAATTGGAAGAACCACCGTTGTCGATCGCTTTTGTCACCTCCCTGCTAAGCTGCCGCTCCTACAACCATCCATCCCAGATCCAGTCAATCTTCGTGCACTACCGTCCAAATCAATAACACGCCCAGCTGATAAAAGCTCAGATCCGATCAGCCTTCTCCACCGCTGCATACATAGGCCCACCCACCACTTGCTGCCCAGTGCTGCCATCACTTGTTCCAACTGTCGACGACTCAGATCCGTGCCGCCAACCAATCGCGGAGCTGCTGGTGTTGTTCGTGCTCATGTTACTTAAGGAGTCTACCATTGAAGACTCACGATTGACTGCTGGGAGTTTCTTGGTTTTGTTTTGGACTGGTTCACTAATTTTTGGTCCAGTTCACTCCAAGGTTGGCTGGTCCAGTTCATTAATTTTGTCTTGCTCAACTCATATTTTTGGCTCAGCATCTGGTTTGGTTTACTGATTTTATTTAAGATCTGGTTTGGTTTACTGGTTTTATTTAAGATCTTGTTCGGTTTACTGATTTTATTTAAGAACTGGTTCATTTGGTTTATCTCATTGGTTCATTACTACTTCTCAATACTTGCCTTTTTTATCCTAATGTTTTTCTTTTCTTTTTGAAATGGAGACAAGCTTCTTTATTAATGTAAAACTCAAAGTACAAGAGAATTACACAATGAGAGTAATAAAGAAGCCTAAAAAAGGGAACTTGGGGGTATTAGGAGGCACACCCGGACATCTCAACTAGGTTGACACCCCCTTAGCGCCAATCATCATATCCCAAACAAACGAAACAAAACATACTAAAATTATTCGACGTCCAGCTTAATACAATAGGGCTGAGACAAAAGAATCTATCAAAAAAGAAAACAATACAAACCAGAGAATAAAGCGAACGCCTGTGAAGGATAAAAATGAAAACATGAAGATTTCTACGATTAAAATAAGATAAAATGAAGCAATACACCAAAACTTCAAAGCTCAGAAAGAAGCCTGCTGAAAGAATATTTCAATCTGAATATTCTGCAGACAAAGTCACCAACTATAATGTTGGTTGAGAGAGAAACATCCCAGTTGAGGCAAATGTCTTGAATGGAGTAATTCTCAAACTCCTTATTTAAAGAGCACCAAGCTGCAGCATTACGTTCTGCAGAGCAAACAATTTCTGGCCTTGGTCTTTCCTTATCATGAAAAATCTGTTGGTTACGCTCGAACCATATTTCTGTAAGGAGAGCTTTAGACATGTTTTCCCGTATTAAACGTGGTTTCTTAGATAGATATGTACCTGCCAAAAGCTGAAGCACATTTGAACTTGGGGACCATAAAAAACCCAATCAATTTTGAAGAGGGAGAATATACTACCCCGAGCAGAGGATGAAAAGGGACAGGTCATAAAGAGATGAAGTAGATCCTCATTAGCTTTCATACAGAGAGGGCAGTCCAAAAGAAGAAGGCACTTATTAGGGGATTTCCTTTGCAATATTTCTGAACAGGTAAGGAACCCAAAAACCATGTTCCATATCAGAATATTAAATCTCCAGGGGCTGCTTGATTTCCAAATAGCTTTAAATAAGCGTTTATCCATCGGGGAGGTTGTTTGTAGGTGAACCGAAGGGACTTAACAGTGTAACGGCCTTGTTGGTCAATGGACCAATATCTATAATCTTCAGAACCTTTCACTTTTTCAGACGAGAGGAGATATAATAAGGATTGACATTCTGCAATTTCATCTTCTTTCAAACTTCTTCTAATAGATAAGGACCAAGATAAAGGTTCAATGTCCCAATGTGGTTAGGGACGAAAGAAAGGAAGGGAAGAGAGAGGAGAGAGCAGAGGAGATAAAGTTTTAATGAAGAAAGAGAAAAATACAGCTGTCTTCTTTTACAGCTGGAAAGTCCCTTCAACCAGCCAGCAGCACTCTTTTTGGTATTCTTTCCTCCAATCCGATGAACAAAAAGCTAAAAGCTGAAATTATTGCAGCTGCTATTTTCCGAAAGAAACCAATGGCTGCTGCCCCTCTTTTCAACCCTTAATCTTCAGCTCCCATCTCTTCTCTTTTTCCTCATCAAAAGGCTACCGAGGAAATTTGAAAAGGAAGAATTTTTCCAAGATCTTCCCACATTACCTCAAGCCATTTCCGAAGTATTTTATTTGGAAGAAGAAATCAAAGAAGATTATGGCAAAACGATACTTAAAAGCCCAGATTTTAGATGATCCAGTACCCGTTTTGCTTGAGAAAAATACTGCCTATTCTCTTTTATCAGCTTTTTCTAGCAGCTCCAAGCTGTTTGTAGAGGCTAATCCTAATTTATTGGAAGTCAGTTGCACCCAAATTCAAGCCCCAGCCCGTTCTTCTAAGTCATTTTCTCATCATCCTAACTCCACCCAGTTTAAGTACTTTGAGTTTTCTTTGCCTAACTCCAAGGTAGAATTTGTGAAGGGCTCTCCAAGCAAAACCCCTCTCAATCAATCCAACAAGAAGGGTGAGCCTTTTTTCGACTCTCCTTTCAGCGTTAGTAGTGAGGAATTGGTGCATTTGGATAGGTCAACCGAACTTGAAAGTCAGAAACGTTTTGAACCTTTAGAAACCAATCTCAATGCTTTGTTTCAATGTGAGGAAGAGCCAAGATCCGCAAAGTCGCCATCTGCTACTCGTTTTTGTCCCCAGTCTTGCGAAATACCAGATCATTTAAAATCAATAGTTGCTGATTGTGGAATTATTCTAATTTGATTATTCAGCAGTAGTGTGTTAAAAGGCACACTAAGGCGCACACCTAGACTCAAGTCGCGCAGATGGGAAGAAGCGAGGCGTTTTCACTAAAGCCCGACTTAGGCGGGCGCCTTCCTTTAGGCGCTCCTAGGCTCAAGTCGCATTAAGTGTGGGCTTTTTTATAACTAATGGGCTAGGCTTTAATTAAAAAAAATTATTATATAGGTTTTTTTAAACCTATTACATGAAAGTTAAGAAACGACTCTTCTTCTCCTGCACGGCTTTTCTTCAACGCACGTCTGCATCTACCTCTTCCATTCCCTTTCTGCTTCTGCTTCTAAGAATATTTTATACATTTCAAAGAGTAGTTTTCTGTTGTGTTTTGTTTTTTGGGTAGAAAACTAATTTTAGAATATTTATACATTAGAGTTAAGTCTCAATTCCACCTTGGTTATATACTTATATTTTATACATTGTTGCTCTTCTCCTTTCAATTTTGTAGATACAAATGTGTGTGTATATGTATATATATATTTTCTTTTTATATATAGTGCGCCTTATGAAAAAAAGCCCACGCCTTTTTGTGCGCTTGCGCCTAGGCTCCAGAGCACCATTGCGCCTTAGTGTGCCTTGAGCCTTTAAAAACACTGTTCAGCAGTTAATATTTCCTCAATGTAAGACCAACATTAGTCATTCTTGGATTTCCCTTCATATGGGTGGCAAGTAAATCCTTCACGCTGATGCTGAATAGTGGAAGACTTCTGCGAGCTTCCTCTAGATTATGGATTAATTTTGTTAGGCAGTTTCGAGGCAGCCGTTGCATATTCTTGAAAATTTTTAGTTTAAATTTAGTTCTTTATGAGAGGATTTTACATTATGCTTTGTAATTAGATTGCTTCGGATATGGTTTTGTTGAGCTTGATCCTATTTGGAATTTGTTTTGTAGCTTTTGTTGTAGAGGTAGATTGAATTTTCTCTTTTCTCTTGCTCTTAGTATAATAGTCTTGTACTTTGAACTTAAGGCTCTTTTATTAATAATAATTTAAGAGGCTTGTCTCTGTTTAAAAAAAAACAAAAGGAACTCTTCTTGAATCTGAATTTTTTGACGTTTTGGACTCCATGATCAACTCTACATTTTTTCTGAGAAGTGAGACCGATTGTTCAACTGCAAGAGTTTTTTCTTCTTCTTGCGAGTTGGCATTTTACCATTCAAAGCTAAAAGAGAATAGCAAACCCTGAAAAAATACGTTGATTTGGAAGAACATGTATTGCATTCAGTTTGTTTTATTTCTTATCTTACATTGAATTCTTTCAGTAAATGGTTGAATTTGCTACTTAATGTACTGTTAATCCCTTAAGCTTATTAGATTGTATTACTTTTCTGGTCGCTTTCCTTAATTAGTTATTTAAATAGTTTGGATTGTCTCAGCGTAATTGTGTCACATGCACAGCCACTTCACCACCCACCTGCCTTTTTGGTGTTCCATTTTGTTTAGTGGTTAACACCTCAATTCTTTTGAACTTCTTTTACAGGAAGAACTACGACCGTTTTTTTCCTTGCCAAAGGTTATGGAGGGCCTTTTTATTCTTGCAAAGACGCTTTTTGATATTCATATTCAACCAGCTGACGGTCTTGCTTCGGTATTTATTCCATTTACTTTGTCTTATTAACTCTAGTTTGGTATCCACTTACATGGCCTCTTCTTTGTAGGTTTGGGATAAAGATGTAAGATTTTACAGTGTGAACAATTCTTCTGGAAATCCCATTGCATACTTTTATTTTGATCCATATACACGTCCATCGGAGAAAAGGGGAGGTGCATGGATGGATGAAGTTGTTTCACGAAGCTGTGTGTTAGCACAAGATGGCACCCCAGCAAGGTTGCCTATTGCTCATATGGTGTGCAATCAAACACCGCCAGTTGGAGGAAAACCTAGTTTGATGACATTTCGTGAGGTAAAGCTGTTAATTTACTTAAAATTACATGTCACTTAAAATTACTTGTCTTTACAGATTGAATCTAAAATAGATTGTCTCTTTCTAAGTAATCAACAACCTGCTAAAAATATTTTTATTATGCTCTCTCTCTCCCCCCCTATCCACCTTCCCTTAACCCCACATGATCACATCTAGCTTGTCTATCTGCTTCTAACTCCAGTATTGGCGTTATGCATCTGTAATCTGTATGTCGAACATTGTAGCATCCCTAGAGTGGTTAAATGTACAGTGGGACACAAGGTTTTTGTTCTTGATTGCCATAGAGGAAGTAATGGGAAGAAACATAGGTTTTTAGAAAGCGTGAGAAACTCACACAACATAACCATTGATTTTTGGAAAGAGACAGAAGGTTTTTGTTCCTGTTATTGAAGGGGCCTTGGATTGACCGACTTGACAAACAGAAACAAAAGGTTATTGGTTAAATGGATTTGGAGTTACAAGTTTGAAGATGATGCTCTTTGACGATACCTTATTGATGCAAAATATGCATCTACTCTCCATCCCCAAAATAGAACTTTCGACCTTTATAAGGGCCTATGGACATATGTTGCTAAGGTAGCCAACTTGATTTTTGATAGCATTGCATATATTATTGGTAATGGTGAGAATACATCTTTCTGGAGTGATTGTTGGGTTGGATCCACCCCTCTCAAAACCTACCTTATCAAGGAAAAAAGAGGTGACTGTCACACATTGTTGGAACTCGACCTATCAGGCATGGTATCTTGATTTGAGGCGACACCCTAATGAGGTTGAAATCGCCAAATGGGCGGTGATGTTCTTCATATTACTTGCCCTTGGAAATCCATCAGAAAATGATACATAGAAATGGAAATTGGAGAGCTCTAGTACATTTACTTTGAAATCGATGATCCGACACGCTTGGTGTGGTGATGATGGCAATGTTGCCCTTTACAAGCATATTTGGAGAGACCCTATTCCAGAAAAGTGCGCCTTGGATAATTTCTACTCCTATTTGGTGGTGTTAAAAGGAAATTAGGGTTCATGGATTATCGTCTGACTGCTTTGCTCTTCTTCGTTTGTGTTGCGTTGTCATCCTCCGATCTGGTTGTGCATTGCTGCTGCTTGGATGAAACACATATGTTGCATGATCTAGGGGCGTAGTGCTTCTCATAATTAAAAAAAGAAAACTTGGTTCAATTAATTGGTTGGGTTTGATTTAATTAGTTTGGTTCAAGTTGTTCTGATTTAGCCTATTTTCAATTATGGAAAATCGAAAAAAAAAAAAAAAAACAACAAAAAGTTTATAGGTCTTTCTTCCGTTCTCAAATCAGTCGTTCATGGGTTTTTATTTCCAGCCTAGAAGTTCTTTGTGCGTTTGGTTTTTTGTGAGTTTCTAATTCTATCTAGATCTGCTGTTTTGATTCAAAACTTTTCTTTACAAGCTCAAGTTCGTCATTCTACCACCTTGAGTTTGAGGGAGGGTGTTAAAAGGAAATTGAGGTTTATGGATTATTATTATTTTCCTTTTTGGTATTTTCCATTTATGTATTTTCCTTTAGTGGTTTCTTTGAGGTCTATTTATTCCCCTCTGTAAAAGGTCATTAGGTATTCTTGAGTTGTTTTGAATATTCAATATATTATATAAAATTATTAGGTGTATCTTATGCCGTTATAGGTTGTTTTGAAAAGGAAACAAATCTCATATATTAAATAATGAGTCAAAGCTCAAAGTACAATGGGTTATACAATGAGTAATTAAAGAACTGGGGATTAATAGATGCACCCAGACATTTCAACTAGGTTGACACCCCCTTAGCATCCTCATCATATCCAAAAACAAAATAAAGATAATGAAATGACATAGAGCTAATAAAAGTGGTCGAGAACATAAGACCTTTACATCAACATCCTTTCAGTGTCTTATGCCGTTATAGTGGGGAGACTATTATGGATCTTTTGGTTTATTGTGAATTTGCACTATCCTTTTTTGGATGATGATTCTCCCATATTTTAACTACCACATCATCTTCCCAAACGATCCTCTCACTCTTATGAATATGCTCTTTATTGATCATCCATTCAAAAACAAAAAAGAGACCTTCTGGTGCTTCATCATCAAAGCCTTCTTTTGGCTTATATGGAACGAGCGCAACCATCGTACTTTTGAAAATAAGGAATACGACTTCATTCACTTTTTCAATCATTTTTTGCATACAACTTTCACTTAGTTTTTTAAAATTCTTTTCTATTATTTTAATATAATTTATTATTATTAGAACATTTTCTCTTATTTTATTTTATTAGCTTTATCTAGTTAAATATAACTATATTTATTTCATATATATAAAATAAATATAGTTATTCAACTCAAATTGTTTTCCATTTGTTTTTTATTCATTATATAATTTTTTTGTTTTGTCTATTATAGGCATTTTTCATTATTCACATTCAAATTGACAGTGTATCAAATAAATATAATGCAATCGTGTATAAATGAAGCTAGTTATCTCCCTTTCATGACCTTTGCTTTTCACGCACATGATGGTCTCATTGTGTTTTTTGTGATACAAAAAATTACTTTTGTATAATATTGTATGATATAAGAAGTTTTTTTTTATTGGAATATTTTGATTACGTCATGTAATTTAATTTCTTTTCTTTTTTTGATTTTGGTGTAAATTCACCCCACATTTTATTGATTACAGTCTTACTTCTCTTATCTCACAATGCAATAGTATTTTGTAATCTCTCACGGTATTTTTGCCCTTTGTAATTTCATCACTTCAATGAAATTATTCATGTTTCTCATAAAAAAATTATAACCCTTGTTTTCGAGGACTAGTTTGTCTCTACTACAACTTTACAGATCCGTACCTACCCCTAATTCACACAAGTCCTATAGTAATTGACATTGAGAAGAGACAACCTTATGTGTTAAAAAATACCAACAGAAGAGGAATCTAACATATGTAATGGAACTCGAACAAGGATTTTTTTGAGTTCAAGTGGGAGCACTGTTTTAAGGTAGTTGACCAAACTATTCAAGTGCATGTCTGACATGGATGGAGATTCATGGAGGGATATACGCTTACGGAGAGATGCATTTGCTAGTTGTTTTGCCAGGAGAAATGGATTACATACTCAAAAAAACCATTGGGCCACAGGAGGTCCTTGGGT
Organism: Cucumis hystrix; assembly: GCA_025688845.1. Classification (NCBI taxonomy): domain Eukaryota; kingdom Viridiplantae; phylum Streptophyta; class Magnoliopsida; order Cucurbitales; family Cucurbitaceae; genus Cucumis; species Cucumis hystrix. Next base: position 14,027,488 of record CM046889.1, read on the forward strand.
TCTATATTCAAAGCTTGATGTACATGTTAGCCTTTACTTGTCTTATTCTATTTTTTTCACAGGCATCTGGACACCAATGTTACAGGAGTCAGGCTTCATTAGGCTCTTATTTGTATTCCAGCTAGTTTGTGATTTTATGGCCGTTGGTTTCTTTTTTACAGCCAACAAGCTGCTTTGACTTTTGGTTAATTGCTGTGATTTTAGTTAGTTGTTGAGTATCTCCAAATTGCTATGTCTGGTTCTATGGGTATAAAAGACTTGTATTGTATTTGTTGATTAAAGAAAACTTTTCTTTTTAATGAATTAACCATTTTTACAAAATTTCCCAAGATTCAGTTACACCAGATATTTTCTTCAATGAATCTAAATTATTTTAAAGTTTCACTTCTCATAAAAAAAAAATCTAAAATAATATTCAAGAAACCTTCTTATTCCTTCTAAAGTGCTTTGACATCCTTTACAGGTAGAGACAGTATTCCATGAATTTGGTCATGCACTCCAGCATATGTTGACAAAACAAGATGAAGGTTTAGTTGCTGGTATTCGTGAGATAGAATGGGATGCTGTTGAATTGCCATCTCAGTTCATGGAAAACTGGTGTTATCATAGGTAGTTTGGTTCCCAGTTTTGTTGTTTGTTTGTTCTATATATCATAATTATTGAATTGGCAAGCCTTCATTTTCTCTCCAAATTGATTGATGCTACTTCAGGATTGCAGTCCTACTCCCTGAGAAGTGTTTCCACCAATCAAGCGACAATGATTTATTACCCTGTTTCTTAGTTTGTAATGGTTTTGTTCCTTTTGGAGTTTTTATCTTATTATCTTTTTATGTTTTTGGTGTATTTGACTGGATTACCGGTCCTTATATGGCCTTGTATTTTCTTTGATTATTTCTTTTTGCCTTTTTGAATATGATGAGGGTGCTTTAACGTGTCAACCTAGTTGAGATGTTCAGTTGCACCTGTTGATCCTCTCTTTTCTCATGGCCTTTGTACTTTATCATTTATGCTTTGTACTTTGTACATTGAAACTTTGTCTCTTTTCATTATATCGATGGAAATTGCATTTCCTTTGGATAAAAAGTTCTTTTTTAAGGAAAAACATTATTGTTGCATATTTTTCATTTAGTTTTCAAAAGTGTCATTTTTTGACTTCGGAGTGGTGAAATCGAAATGGGAGAACGTTTATTCATTTTGGAAATGAAACAAGTCTCTTTGTTAGAAAAAGAGTACATGAGAGAGAAACTATAAACCCTTGACTTTTCTGTCTATCCTTAACTTTCTGCAATTCATTGTCGACTGTCACCCTGGGAATGAACTCCTTCAAGTCTTACCTTTCATCTAGCGGTTACGAGAAAATGGGACATCTTGAGACCAATAGGAAAGAAGTCGTTCGAGCTTAGCTCTTCTCAACTGATATATAGAAACTAGAACTTCTTCGCACCTTTGATTTATTACTCGTTCTCATTCACACTTACATAATCCGTGAATTCAGAAAGAAAAGAAAGAACTCAAGCAAGAGTCATGGGCGAAGACCGATCAGTTTCTGTTGAAAAAGCTTAGCTTTACGTTTTGTTCTTCAATCCGCGTCCTTGATATAGTTCCAGTACCCCTAAAGAAAGGTGTGCCTTTTTGAGAAGGAATTCCGCTTTCCCCCATATGGGTTTAGTTACATAGGTCACCGCTCGGGGTAAGCATATGCCAATCAGAACTTCTCCACCGAGAAATCAGTAGTAAAGACTTCCTAAAGCTTTAGCTAAATCAGCGACTGAGCATAGAAAATTTCTTCTTTTTACCACCCTTGGACCTCCCTTGTTTTAGCCCTAGGGGTGATTTCAGATTTGAGAGTGGGATTTTAGTCATGGAGGAGATTCATCCTTCAGGGATTTGACGCCACCCCATTCTCTTTCCCAAGCAAATGAGAACGACCAGTCAATATTCTTTCACTGCCCCTTCCCTGCTCTTCGCAACTCTCTAGCCATCCCTTCACCTAACGGGCTTGCTGCCATTAGAGGTGATCATCAGTCAGTTACTGACATTTCGTATCCAGTCGTTGGTTTCTTTCAGTCTTGGGATGATAGAGAACACCAATCGGCCAACCAAATGGTGAGTACTGATGAGTTGAAGCCAAGATTTCTAAGAACCTTCCTTCTTCAAAGTCATATCAATCCTTGGTTCCAGCTTAGACTTTTAAACAGTCAGTTCTTTCTCCTTGGTTCATACCTTTAGTTTATTAAAGGTGTTTCTAACCCCCTATCTCTTAATATAACTTTAGCCTCTAGTAATTCTAATGAGGAATCAAATTTCAGTTCAAGCAGTGTGGAAGACAAACTTTTATAGAGGAACCAGGGTAACAATAGGATTTTCTTGCAAAAGTTTATAATAATCTATTTCTAACAGAAGCCAACGGGTCATTTGTAATTGTAACAGTGTCTAATGCAGCAGCAACACTCGTGTCTTCTCCTTTGCTTCCAGCTAAAATCTCTTGTTGAGGTTTGTGAATTTCATATCAGGCAATTCCCACTCAATCTTCGGGTGTTATAGTTTAATGTTTATCGTCTTATTCTGGCTGGCAATAAATCTTAAAGTCCTAATCAATTTAGGGTCTTGCTTTTTGGTTCTTCAATCTACTTGGTGGCTTTCCCAAGGAGGATTTTGTGGTTTGTGTGTGTGCGGTTTATGTTCTCTGCTTTGCTGGCAGTTTTTGATGGATAGGGAGAGGAATCGTTGGGACAATATTCTTCCTTCCTTTATTTCCAAAGATTAAGAGCTTCTTTTTTACCCTTTTTATGCCATTGGTTTTGTAAGGTATCCCATTACAAACAAGTGTTGTTTAATGAAGAAAGAGCCCCAAGGCTACAGCTCCGCTCACTGTGAGAGTCTGATATTACTTCCTAGCTAAAAGAAAATGGAAATACACCCTCAGCTACTTATACTACCCTTTCCTTTTCTAGAGTACCTTTTTACCTCTCTCGTGGTGCACTCTCAAGTTTTACATAATATTTACGTTCCTCACCCATGCGTAACTAATGTTCACCCTCAATTACATTCTAGCCCCTTCTATACTGATGGATGTGGGTGGTCTTAACAGTTTTTTGGTTATTACATGGCGTAATTGTTGTCTCTCTCTTTCTATCCTAAAACATGATGTAAATGTTTTTGCTTTTCTTTTCTATCACTGTACCTTTTCTTCTCTTCTATTCAATTGGAGCTTTTTTTAAACTCCTTTTATATTGTGTTTTATCAACCTCTCTTTTGCAACTTCATGTCATGAATGAAATTCTAAGCACAGGTGCTCAATAGCCTAATTTAGTGTCATTTCCAATATAGTATAATCTTTTTCGGTTTTTATTACTCTTCTGATGACTCATGGATCCATCTTTATTAACCTTAAAACTTTTGCAGAGATACTTTGATGGGCATTGCAAAGCACTATGAAACAGGGGAAAGTCTCCCTGAAGAAGTGTACTTGAAACTTCTTGCAGCGAGGACATTTCGTGCAGGTTCCCTGAGTCTCCGTCAGGTTGGGATGTTTTAGGCATCATATCTTGAGTTTATGGCCCTTGCTTTCGTCTCACACATTTTAAGTTGAATCTATTTAAATTATGTCTTATAACGAGTAACATCATAGTCGCTTTAATTTTTTCCTCACATTTTAGGTTGTTTAGGACATCTAATGAGCATTCCTATGAAGAATTTTGTTTTCTTGTTAAGTTAATGAGTTCTAACTTAAGTATATACATACATATATATGTATGAATGTATATTATTATTATTTTAATTTTTAAATTTAAAAAAGAAGGTTGTCAGAGTGAGCATAATTAAGTGGAAATAACATGTAGTCATTCCTAAAATGCTCCCTTTTCTCAAATCTCTCTCTTTCCTCTCTTCCCTATCCTATCTCTTCTCTTCGACGTCAATGGCACAATCCCTTCTGCCACCCCTACCATCCATTACCATAGATAGGAAAATCACTACTGATTCATCACCATAAGGGGACGTCAACATAGTTGAGATGTCAAATCACCGATTCATTTGAATTGGTGTGCATTGTTTTTATATGATGCACTTTGAGCTATTGTGTCATTTTGTTATCTTAATAAAGATAAGAAAACCTTCACCATTGAGGTCCTACATGGCATAGTTTCTAGGGACAAATCTTTTACTCTCTTTACACAGGGAATCCTTCAATTATTATATTGACTTAAAAAATGAGAACTTTTTATTTGAAACACTTTTTTAGAGGGAGTTTATTGTTTTTTATTTGTGGTAATCCTGCCTTTTCTTTGTTGGGGAGGTACACTTTTTTTTATTATTGTTATTGTTGTTATTGTTAATCATACCGTATGCTTCTTATCAGTTAGGGAATACACAATTGGCAATTGCGTGCACTTATGGATGGGGCAGTAAAAAGAAAATTTTAATTCTCTTGCTGCCTATTGTGATGTGTAGCTTAGGTTCGCAAGTGTTGATTTGGAGCTTCACACTAAATATGTTCCTGGAGAGCCAGAGTTGATCTTTGCAGTTGACCAAAGAGTGTGCAAACAAACACAAGTGATACCTCCTTTAGCAGATGATAAATTCTTGTGTAGTTTCAGCCATATTTTTGCAGGTTCATCATCAAATGTTTATCAAATATTTGATATGAAAATTCCTCCATTCCATTTGTTCCGTATTACAAACTAGTCATAACTTTTGTTCTTTCCTTTAGGTGGATATGCTGCAGGATATTACAGTTATAAGGTATTCGTTTTTTATGAGCCATAGTAATTCTTTTTTTTTTTTTTTTACTTGATTGTGTTGCAAAACAATATTCTGGATTGGATATTTATTATGATGGAGTAACTTAATCATCATGGGTTGCCTAGTGGTAAAAAAGGAGACGGTCGTAATAACTAACTAAGAGGGAGGTCATGAGTTCAATCCATGGTGGCTGCCTACATGGAAATTAAGATGATTAGGTCCTTTTTTATGACTCATTACTACACCTCCTGGCATTCTGATGGGAATCGTATGTAGTATGAAGTAATCTTTATTAATATTCTCCAATCATTGACTACACATGTAAGGAATTCTACTTCTGTATCTTGTCTTTCAAAGATGCACAGAAATCTCTCTATTTTCTCACTATAATTTTTCTCCCCTCTTTCTTTCATAGTTTCTCTTTTTGTTACAGTTGTACTAACTAATTTCTTAACTACTAACTAGCTGTAACTTCCTGATTAACTGTTTGTGTTAACAGTCTTCTAACAGCCTTCTAACTAACCAGTCTTCTAACTAACTTTCTTCCTTCTGCTGTACTGGTATATGACTGGAGGTCTATCACATTCCACTCTCCAATCTGAATCTGGCCATTTAAGACCGAAAGCCCCCCATTTCCCAAAGAGAGGTTCAAGTTATGTAGACAAAGTGAAGTATTCAAAGAAAAATTTACACTCTGTTTTCACTCCAGGAAAGAGAGCATGGCTTTTACCCCCAAAAATTCAATCCACTCTCTTAAGAAAATTCATACACAGAGGAAAAATTTTGGGTGAGAAAAAGTGAAGATATTTTAGAGGAAGATTTCAATAACCTATGGGTTTTAAACAGACTTTTGTTTTTTGATGACTGGAAGTTTATTGTGTTATGTCTAGAATACCTTTTTCAAGTCAAAATCAGTATTAATCCTTTATTCGCAAACAAAGCCATCATCAAAGTTACCCAAGGAAAGTTTGAAGATATGATTTATGCACAAGATAAATGGTTCAATTATGAAAAATTATCTGCTATTCGAAAAATGGAATGAAGCCAAACACAGCAGACCAACTCTTATTGAAGGCTCCGGAGGATGGCTGTCAATTAAAAATCTTCCTCTCAACTTATGGCAAAGAAATATTTTTGAAGCAATTGGGGCCTACTTTGGAGGATTAGAAAGTATAGCTTTAGAAACACTTTATCTGATCAAGTGCTTTCAAGCAAGAATTAAAGTTCGAAAAAATCTATGTGGATTCTTACCAGCAACTATAGAATTAAAGAGTGAAGAGGAAATTTCTTCCTTAAGTTTTGGGACTTTGAACCCTTAGAATTTCTTGCAATAGTTCAACACGATTTATTTCATAGTGATTTTTCCAATCCTATTGATTTATGTAGACTGAATTCAGTAATCATTGTTGAAGAACTCCAAGGGGATGGCCTCCCAGAGTCCTGGAATTTTCTGAATGCTCCTTCCATCTCAAGGAACCCTTTGGAGGCCCTCAGGAAGCTGGGGGGTGAAGACAAAAATCTTGATCGGTCGGAAAGAGAACCAGTCCTTGAATCTTTGTTGGAAAAGACCTGTTTCAGATGGAAAAATTCAAATCAGGGTATAGCTGGCCTCTACACACGCTTAGAAGAGGAAAAGACTTCACCAGAAGAGAGAATTAGTCTCAAAAAAAGAAAAGACAGACAGCTGGCCATTTAAAGCTTCAAAAAAACGACTCACTTAGCCCTTCCCAGTCAGATTCTCTCCAACATAATGTATTAGTAGGCCTTTTAAAAGATGACATGTATGGTAGGCCCCAAGAAATTTATCATTCAGACAAACAATGACTTTTGGTATTCTGACGGAATTGAGGATTAAACAGAGTCCTTTCGTCCACCAAGGAATTTCAATTTTGGTCCATCCCCTATTTTATGTTCTCAATCAAAATTACCAGCTTCATCCAAGAATAAATATCCTCAGCAAAGAAAGTCATTCCAACTCATACCAGAAAATTATCTAAGCATCTCGAGACCTTTATTAAAGGGAGAACTTCTTTTCGCAATATTTGGATGGGCTTGGCTAATTCTGATTTATTAGAGGAAAGTTGTGTGAAGATACAAATTCCAAATTTTGTTTGTAACAGGTCAGTATTGCCTCCCTCTTGCAGTAATAATTTTTTCAGTCCTCCAAGCTTCTGGTTCATTCTCCAATTTTGTGCAAGGTACTTCTTGTCTCACAAAAGTGGAGAACCCGGAAGATGAAATTATGGAAGTTGAATCAGTCACCAGTGTAAGCGGTGCAAAAATCGAACTAGTTGAGGAAGAAGAGCTCCAAATAGAGACAGAGAAATTTAGTGGACTGATTCTCTTGGTCCGGATATTACTAAGCTCTTTTCCTCCCCAGAGAAAGAGAGCTCGTGCAAGTCAGCAAGTATTTTCCCCCCTCAAGAGTTGGTTCCATTCTTAGCAGCTTGTGATATTGAATTGATCTAAGGCAGAGATAGCTAGGATGAAGATTACATCGTGGAACACTAGAGGGATCAGGTCAATCGAAACAATTGGCTATTAGAAAACTTTTGAAGAAAGTTAATCTGATATAATAATGATTCAGGTGACCAAAAGAGGAGATTGATAGTCGTATTATAAAGGCACTATGGAGTTCAAAAGAAATTGGTTGGGACCTTGTCGAAGCTAATGGAAGATCAGGAGGATTGCTGATTATGTGGGATGAATTTAAGCTGTTGGTTATTGAAGTCCTGAAACGAGCCTATTCTCTTTCAATAAAGTGCAGCACAATCAATAGAAAAATATGTTGGATTTCAAACATCTATGGGCCCACACATTAGCAAGATAGAAACCAAATTTGGCTGGAATTCTCTTCTTTCAGACCTCTGTACAGGAGCTTGGGGTTTGGGAGGGGATTTCAACATCACTCGAAAGGTACAAGAGAGATTTCCCGTAGGAAGATTAACAAGGGGAATGAGAAAATTTAATAAATTTATTAGAGAGACAAAGTTGCTAGAAATCCCATTATCTAACAGTAAATTCACATGGTCAAGATAAGGCCGTTCTCTGCTGGACAGATTCTTAGTAATTGCTGATTGGGATGAATCCTTTGCTGATACCAGAGTTTCTCGAAAAGAAAGACTCTTCTGATCATTTCCCCATCTTATTAGAAGTTGGTGCTTTTGAATGGGGCCCTCTCAATTCCGCTTTTGCAACAGTTGGTTGCTTGATAAACAGTGATGCCAAATTATAACAAATTCCTTGACCTCAAGAAACCATCAAGGATGGGCTGACTTTGTCATTTATTCAAAACTCCGAAGTTTAATGAGCATCTTGAAATCTTGGCACGTGGATATTGAAAGAGCCAGAAAAAATCAGAAAGAAACTTTGCTTCAAGCTCTTGCAAATGAAGAAAATAAGGAAGAGTCTTTAAATGTGTCTTCCTTAGACAACCTTCTAAAATTGTCTATTAAATCGGACCTTCTAGCAATGTATAGGAGAGGAAAGAGATTCAATCCAGAAAAGTAAGCTGAATTGGTTAAAATTGAGAGATGAAAATACTAATTTCTTCCATCGCTTCCTTGCTGCCAAAAAAAAGATAGCTTGATTTCAGAATAGGTACTCCTACAGTTTCCTTTAATGGAATTGAAAGACTCGTTATTGAATTTTACAAGTCTCTTTACACAAAATCCCCTCATGCAGGCTCCCTTCCTAACCCTCTTGAATGATCAGCGGTTTCAACGGAACAAAATACAAGGCTTACTTCAAGATTCAGCCTACTCGAGATAAAATTTGCACTTCAATTATTGGGTAAAACTAAGGCCCCTGGTCCAGATGGATACATGGCTGAGTTTCTAATTAGATTTTGGGATCATTTCAAAGTTAATTGCCTTACTCTTTTCAATGAGTTTTATGAGAATGGGAAGTTAACTGCATGTGTAAAAGAGAACTTCATTTGTTTAATCAAGAAGAAAGAAGATGCTGTAAGGGTAAAAGAATTTAGGCCAATAAGTCTTACAACATTAATTTATAAGTTGATTGCAAAGTTACTCGCAGAAAGATTAAAGAAAGTAAAGCCAAGTATCATTGCTCCAACACAAAAAGGTACTCACAGAAAGATTAAAGAAAGTAATGCCAAGTATCATTACTCCAACATAGAGCGGTTTTCTGGAAGGGCACCAAATCTTGGATCCTATTCTAATTGCAAACAAAGTTGTGGAGGATTACAGAACCAGAAAAAGAAAGGTTGGATCATTAAATTAGATCTTGAAAAGGCCTTTGACGAAGTGGATTGTGAATTTTTAGAAAAAGTAATGAGAAAGAAGAACTTTGACACAAGATGGACCTTGTTGATAATGGGTGTATCAAGAATCCTAAATATTCAGTCTTCATCAATGGTAGACCAAGAGGAAGAATTTCAGCTTCAAGGGGTCTTAGACAAGAAGATCCTCTCTCCTTTCCTATTTCTTTTAGTTAGTGAAGTATTGAGCAGTCTCTTCTCCAACCTTTATGAGAAAGAAATGTTTGAAGGCTTTGTAGTTAGAAAAGACAAGATTCACATACCTATCCTTCAATTTGTGGATGATACTCTATTATTCTATAAATTTAATGAGGATATGATGGAAAACCATAGGATAACATTATTAGTCTTTGAATGGTGTTCCGGTCAAAAGATTAATTGGGAGAAATCATCCATTTGTGGTATCAATATTGAGGACAGCAAGGTTCTTTCAACAGCAAATAATTTAAACAGCAAGGTGGAAAGCCTCCCCTTCACTTATCTTGGCCTTCCTTTGGGAAGTTATCCAAAAAGTGCTCTGTTTTGGCAGCCTATTCTTGATAAAGTTCATGGAAAGCTGGATAAATGCAGAAGATACAACCTCTCTAGGGGTGGGAGGATTACATTGTGCAAATCAGTTCTATCCAGCCTCCCCACATATTACATGTCTGTTTTCCTCATGTCAAAATCTGCCCTAAGCTTTTTGGAGAGAATTATGAGGAAGTTCTTTTGGAAAGGAAACAAGGGAGGAAAGCTAAACCACTTGGTAAAATGGGATGCTGTCATTAAATCATATAAAAATGGAGGACTCAGTTTGGGTAAGTTGAAGCATAAGAATCTGCCCTTAGTGTCTAAGTGGGGTTGACGTTTCTTAGTTGAACAAAATTCCCTCTTGTGTCAAGTGATTGAAGCATTCATGGCAACAGCACCTTTAATTGGCATTCAAGTGGAAAAGAAACTGAGTCTAAGTCCTTGGACAATGGCGTAAAATTGATTCATTGGCTCTCTTCAAATTAGGTGATAGCAGATACTATTTTGGAAGCACCCTTGGTTGGACAGAATTACCCTCGAGTGTGAATTTCCAAGAATGGTTAGGATTGCATTCATTCCAAATGGGTCAATTTCTGATCATTGGGACTCTTCTATTAGCTCGTGGTCCATTTATTAAGAGAGGCAACATCCGTCATTTCCCTATTTTTCAAATTACAATGGAACTCGAAAGAGGACATAGAGTTATCGAACCTAACCAAAAGATCTGATATCATACACAGTGTTTTAAGGCGTACAAAAAGGCGTGGACTTTTTTTCAGAAGGCGCACTATATATAAAAAGAAAAATATAAATATATACACACACATATGTTGAGCAGAGCAATAATGTATAAAATATAAGTATATAACCAAGGTGGAATTGTTAACTCTAATGTATAAAATATTATAAAATTAGTTTTCTACCCAAAAAACAAAACACAACAGAAAACTACTCTTTGAAATGTATAAAATATTCTTTGAAGCAGAAGCAGAAAGGGAACGGAAGATGTAGATGAAGACGTGCGTTGAAGAAAAGCCGTGTAGTAGAAGAAGAGTCGTTTCTTGACTTTCACATAATAGGTTTAAAAAACCTATATAATAATTTTTTTTTACTAAAGCCTAGCCCATTAGTTATAAAGAAGCCCACGCTTAATACGACTTGAGCCTAGGCGCGCCTCAAGGAAGGTGTGTGCCTAAGTCGGGCTTTAGTGAAAACGCCTCACTTCTTCACAAATAAGCCCCATCTGTGCGACTTGAGCCTGGGCGCACGCCTTAGTGAGCTTTTTAAAACACTGATCATACAGTTTTTGGAAGTGGATTAATTCTAAACATGCGGAAATGAGGAACGAAGGGAAGACTTCCCCATGCACTGATCCTCCCAAAAATATGTATCTTTACGCTTCCCCACAAAGCAACAAGTAAATCGAGAAAAATTCAGAAGCTCGAAAGAGATATCTTTCCAAGGATTATGATGTGTGTCTTTAACCCCTTTCGTCGCCCACTGAAAAGGATGGGTACTATGCTTACTCTGAATAATCCTATTCCATAAAGAATCGGACTTAAGGAGAAAGTGCAAAGCCACCTCGCCAACAAAGCTCTGTTGCGGAACCTTAGATTACCTATCTCTAAACCCCCTTGACCCATAGGGCATCCTTCCGCTTTCCAATTGCCCAAATAGGGACCATGACCTTCCTCTTCCCCTTCCTACTGAAAATCTCTCATGTATTTTTCCAAGCTATTGCACACCGAACTAGGGCCCTAAAGAGAGACAAAAATACACTGAGATCGCACTTAGCATAGACCTAATCAGGGTTAATCTGCTAGTTTTTGAAAAGAACCCTTTTTTCCCGACCATCAGTCTCTTACGAATTTTCTCACAAACAGGATCCCAAAAGGTCAAAACTCACAAATTTCCACCCAGGGGAAGCTTGAGATATGATGAAGGGAAAGAGCCAACCTCACAATCAAACACCACCATCCACCTCTACAACTTAACTTGATCTGTGTTAATCCTAAAAGCGGTGCATTTGCTCCCATTGATTTTTAACCGATACATATCTTCAAACCTCTTTTCAAGAACAAAAAAAACATTGTATCATTCATGAATTGAAGATACGATAAGGTGACTTCATTCCTTCCAACCCTAAAAGCTTAAATAGTGTTTTCTTTCACCCTTTTATAAATGATCCGACTTAAAACATCCAGTACTAGTAAGAACATAAAAGGAGACGAAGGATCCCTATGTCTTAAATCTCTAGTGGCTTGAATCCCTATGTCTTAAATCTCTAGTGGCTTGAATCGACCCTCTAGGAGTTCCATTGATGAGAATAGAATTCTTCACATTTCTCTCGCACCCCCATATCCACATCCACATCCCCAATTTATAACCGAACCCTTTTTTTCATTAGAATTGTTGGTGATATATAATTAAATTTGCCTTCAACCACCAGCTTAAGCTTTTTGGTGAATTGACAGTTTAATATGGTATCAGAGCAGGTGGTCCAGGAAGGTCTTGTGTTCAAGCCCCTACATTGTTGTTTCCTCTTCAATTAAAATCAATTTCCACTTGTTGGGTCTTTCAAATATTTCAAACCCACAAGTGAGGTAAAATTGATTCCCACTTGTTGGACCTTTCAAATATTTCAAGCCCATGAGTGAGGAGGACTATTGGTGATATATAGTTAAATTTGCCTTCAACCACCAGCTTAAGCTTTTGGGTGAATTGGCAGTTTAATGAAAACTTTATCCAAAAAATCCCAATCCACGTGATTGTACACCTTTTCAAAATCCAGCTTAAGCAACACCTTTTTTCCTCATCTATACTTCTCAATGGCTTCTTTGGCTATAAAGGCTTGAATTTGATCCAAAATCTGCCTTCCCGCTGCAGAGGCACTTCGGGTTTCATCTGGAAAAGATCCATAACATTAGTTATGCCTTTACATATGGGCTTTCCTTGGAATGTACTAGAAAAAGGTACCATTAGTTGTCATCTTCCTACCTTAAGTTGTATGCCTTTAGATTAAAGCTTGCCACTTGCTTCTCAAAATCTCTTCGAGTGTTATGCAAGACATTTTCTGTGACCATGTTTTCCAAGATCATTTGGTTGGACATATGGGTGAGGGTTGCGACTTAGTCCCTTGTGATATGGACAATCTTAGTTCAGGAGTGGCTGACTTGTTTATGGGCAAGAGCAAGTGCCACGCAATTGGCATGAATCTGGTTAAATCTGGTTAAAGCAAGCCCACATTATAAGTTTTTATATACTTTGTTTTTATCACAAAAGAGAAATTTTATAATCTATTTTAATATTGCTGTAGTGTTTGAACGCTTGGGACTCTTTCTTTCAATCTGATATTTTCTCCCTCTAAATCTTATGTATTGCAGTGGGCGGAGGTTTTATCTGCTGATGCCTTTTCTGCATTTGAGGATGCTGGGTTGAATGATAATGAGGTATGTTGGAATGAGGTTGTCATTTTTATTGATCTTGTTATTGAATTTGGTGTTTACTTCTCGATTATCTTATCTACGTTTGGGCTTGTCTTCATTGAGATTGGTTAAATGCTTTACTTCAACATCTACTGTAGTCTTAGAGCTTGAGGTTGCCACGTGACGTTGTATGGACACTATTGTGTTGCACCCCTAATTAAACTAGCAAACGAGTCACACTCAATCGATGTGTGCCTACCCTCTTTTAGAAGGCATAAGCTAGTGCTTGTAACATCATTATTTTTTATTATGATTATTTGCACAGTTGTTTCTTTAATTGCTCTGTTCTTTCATCCCTAGGCTGTAAAGGAAACTGGGCGTAGATTCCGAGAAACCGTACTTGCTCTTGGAGGTGGAAAAGCTCCACTTGAGGTTAGACGGTTGAATTTCATTTTTGGTAAAAGCGTATCATTATTGAAGTTGCCATCTTTTCTGCACTCTTTCATTCTTGTAGTTTGTGTTGTTGACAAAGTAATGGAATGTCATAGAAACTTCGCAGAAGTTCTCGGGATTGATATTTATATGTTAGATATAAACTCATCTTAGTTTTGATCTAATAAGTTGTAACAAAACATTTTTATTAAAATCACAGTTGAAGAGGAAAGGTAAATTTGTAGACTAATTGAAGGGTTTTGTTTTTGTGTAGGTTTTTGTTGAATTTCGAGGGCGTGAACCTTCACCAGAACCACTGCTCCGGCACAATGGGCTTTTGGCTGGCTTAGCGACTGCATGATTTTTCACTTCATTCCATGTTTGATGTTATGTTACTGCTTTTCATTGAATACTTCTGTACTAATAATTGTTACTTTCATCCCCCTACCCCAATTCTAATTTTATTCTCAGATTAAGGAAACATCATCACTATTCCACAGGTTTTTTTTCCTTTTTACAGAGTACTTATTTCAAATGATCACTTCATTTCACATGCATTTGCTAATTCTTATAAAAACAAAATTATTGTGGATCTTTTCAAATATAACAAAAAGTTTGAAACTATTTAAAAAATATAGCAAACTTTATTGTAGTTGATTAGTTTTTTTTTATATTTTGTAAATAGTTTTAATTTTTTTCTATAAAAAGCTTACATTAGTTTGCCTTTGAGAAAGTTGGACTTCATCTTAAAAAAAATCTAGGGTCTTTAACTAAAATGATCTAAATACTAAAATGATCTAAATTGTTATATGATATTACATGAAAGACCCAAATTTTTAATAAATTTCACATATGTCCTAAATAGACCTATATATTACGTAAATATATAGTTTAAATTACTTTAATACTCATTTGTATTATTTAATTAATTTAAAAAATATATATAAATGAAAAATTTTGTGGGTTACGGTTTTGGAAAGAAGTGAAAAACGTTTAATACTGTCTTTCTATGAAAATCAAGGTCTACTCTTTTCATTATACTTGCATAAGCCAATGTGGGTTACGGTTTGTACTAAGAAATTTGATAGATTTCAACGGTGAAGAATAAGACTTTCGGTAAATATAGAACTTTTTTGACAGAACCTGGGTCTAAATTTTGAGGTTAGTATTATATATATTCAAAATATATGAAACATTAAGTATATTAAATATATCTTAGATATTTGATTAAATAGGCAAACAAACAAGAATGTAATTTTAAATTCAATACATTCTAGGGTTTATTTGTTTTAAAGTGATGCATTTTAGAGCATAACGAAAACATACTGTGTTTATTTAACTTACATTGTGATTTACATATATAACAAAAACTTATTGTGTTGATTTAAAATGTATTATGGTTTACATATGTTAAATTGTAGTTAATTTTGTAAAATTTTATTTAAATGTGATGTTGAAAATGGTTAGAAGAAGTGAAAGATGTCTTGGGTTGAAATATAGGAATATTAGATCAAACGAACATTATCCAATCATTATTGATGATGCAGATGTACATTTAATATTAACTGTTGTAAGATGTTACTGTATTGATGTTTCATATGTATATTACTTGTTTCATAGGTATATATACATAATCATAATCAGCAAAGAAAAGCTAGAAAAAAAAATATAATTAATATATGTATAACATAAATGTTTTAAATATATAACATAATATATTTTATATATCATTATAAGATTGGCATGAATAATTAGGCAAAAGAAAGAGAAACTTTTGCTTACAAGCAAGCTGTGAAAAGGAGCCTGAGGAGAGAAAATCAGCCATCAAAGTGATGGAAACGGTAGACATGCGCAGCGAAATAAGGATTAAACTTTACTCTAATCGCAACTAAACAAATTTAGTAATCAACACGCAAAACAACCTTAATTGAAACAAAAATAGGATTAAAAGAAAACTCACATTTTATGTTTTTCTTTTCTTGTAATCTCTTCACAATCTCCTCACGAACTCGAAGTCGGGACTACTACTAGAGTTGACCCTCTATTCTTCGGACTTGGAATCGAGTTGTGGAACTCGAATGATGAAAGGAAAAATAGAGGGATAATATCCTTTTGGAGGAACCTAACTATTAGGTCTTTTTGTTGTTGAGAGAAAAAAATGCAATATTTAATTTTGTAATTCTCAATTACAAATTTAATTATTGCATTTCTCAAACACAAGTGTCATATCATCTTTGCAAAAGAAACTCTTACAAGCAAACTACATGCAAGAGTTTCCCTATCTCATCACTTGGAATTCTAAGTGGGGTAGATGTCTTGCATGCAATAAGCCACTTGCATATCACATGTAAGTGATAAGTTTGTCAAATCTCAATAAGTGTTATTATTTAAATTAATCTAAGGACAATATGGTAATTTAACATTTAAATCAAATTCAAAGTTGGACTTTTTCAAGTCTAAAGTCAACATTTTGACTTTTTACCATTTTGTCCGTCTTGACTAATTTTGACCTCCCGAGCATGAATTCGCATTTATTTCTTTAAAATTCAAATCATATTTGAATATAAAGTCGGTCAAAGTTTGACTTTTCAAAGTCAAAAGTCAACATTTTGACTTTTCACAACTTTGACTATTTCCATCAATTTCAAGCTTCCTAATATGAATCCATATTCATATTTTTAATATTTAAATCATATTTAAACATGAAGCTCTATCTGAAGTTTATAACTAATAACTATATCAAATATATTCATCGGTTTCTCTCTCTTTACCTAATTCGAACAATTCGAATATTCCATCATAATGTTCTAAGTTGATTCCTTGTGAGCTAGCGTGAGAACCTAATGGACCTATAGTTCATGGACTCCAACAATTCGAGATTAACTGGCTAAACTCTTCTAGACCGAGTTAATCAACATTCGTTAACTAACGAGTCATCCACTAAAGTCACGTAGTTGCACTCCCTCACTATAGATATATTTGTGTCCATCTGATAGTACCATGATAAGTAAGTTAATCCTTCATAGGTTGTTCGTAATCTCGGTTGGGTCAAAGTATCGTTTTACCCTCGAGACTACATCTTGCTCCTTAAGTCCAACTGATCCACTATTGAACAATTGGTTTACGATCCAACCTTTAAACCAAATCCCTCCTAGACCAATGAGAGGGTGGGGCCCCTTGTTCAAGACTTGGATTCAGTCCTTAAGGGAACAACCAATCTAATCTATACAGCAGGTAGGAGTGAATTCCGTCTTGCACCCTATGTCTCTAGCCATCCACTCGGTCTTACCCCTAAAATGAGAGGCTTATTGGGCCAGCATCATTGAGCTGCCCTCACTTATGCAGATCTAAGGATAATTCCGTGTGAATAGAAGTTCATAGTAGCTCAAAATTAAGATTAAGTTACATTGGATATCTATAAACGAAATAGTCGGTTTTATTAAAGTCAACGATGTTATAACCTAAAAGCAACTATTTCATGGTTCCAGTCTTATGTAAACTTTTTACATAGGATGCCCCAACTTCCATGCCTCTACATGAACGATTTAGGATCACATCGTTTGTACTAACTACAAAGCGGATCGCATCTATAGTGTCCCTAGAATAAGAGGTGTCCAATTGTATTCGTATACTATAGACTATTTAGGTTATATACTCGAACTTGATCCACATTTATGTATGTACATAAAGTTCAATTTTACTCAATAATAGTCTCGGGTCCTTAGTTTATTGGCTTTAAGATTATAGCATCAATAACGACTTTATGGAATAGAATATGATTACAAACCACGAATTTTAGGACATAAATTCCAACACAAAGATAATGAGCTCACTTCACAACGAAATTTGGATCCGCAGAGCCAAAGAAGGAAAATTTATAGCTCAATAGTCAACTATTCGAAGGACCAAGTTTCAAATTGTTATCACAAGGACTTTAGGAATTTGAAGTTGAATAAGATAAATTTAATGTTGAAGGTTATGTGCTGAAGTAAAAATTAGGCTTTTTGAAAACTTTATGTATAATTTATGTTATGATGAATTGTTATGTTGCTTAGTATTATGGAAAAATTAAAACGATATATGCATATATTTTTAATATGACATAGTATATTATAATATCGTGTTCATTATTCTGAAAATTTTATGATATATTGGTTTAATGGAGATAAAATGTTCATTAGGTATATTATAAGTATATTTGGCATAAGGTGTACATTACAGTCATAAATGTTTATGATCAGTAAATTTGTGTTTCATGAGTATAAGTTTCAGTAACGATGTGTATTTTAGAACTAAAGGTTTATAATAAGTATATGTAATATATAACGTTAGTAAAAGGAATTAAGTTTGATGATGTTATAAGAATGTTATTTATGTTAACAGGAACACAGAGGATATATTCTCTAGTATTTGTATGAGAAATTGTATGAATGGAGAGAACATATTAAATTATATTTTTTGCAATATATTTGTTATAATATAGTGTATATTAAATATGTAAATTTCTTACCGTAACATGAAACACAAACATTAATAATAATAAACAATGTTGTAAATAAGATGGTGTGTATATATACTAAATCACCGAACAAAACTATAATAGCTTACAGATATATTAAAGTATATATTGATCATTTAATGTATATATAAAGTGATAGTATTTATGTATGATATACTCACTGTATATTATAGATACATTGAAAATGTGTTGTTTACTACTGTTTTAGTAATATTTACTATATAAACATATAGTTTAAACCCAAATTCTGTCGGAATTATGTAATTTATATGATAAACAAAAAAACTTAACGAATGAAAAAATTCGAACGTCTTACTATACATAATTATATATGTGAAATTGTATATATGAAGTGGTATATATGTATAAACAATATCTAAGTAAAGTACGAAATTTGAAGAAAACGAAAACGAAAGTAATTGATGGAAATTTGAAAAGAACGAAAACAAAAGTAATTGAGGAAGACAAGTAATCGAAAGTTTGAAGAAAACGAAATTTCCAAAAAAATTGAAGAACAAAATTGAAGAACGATATTGAAAACAATGGAATTGATGGAAGAAACGACCAAAATTAAATTATGAAGAAGACGAAGTCCTCGTCGACGCCAAAATTATTTTCACTTAACAGGTGATGAAAATAATGAGATAATGTTATATTTAATTATTAAATTATTCCATAAAGAAAAAGATCGAGTTCCTTCATAGTGTGCTACTATTAAAATTGGTCAAAAGTTGGGGGTCCAAATAGGTATTTTAACTTTATTTATGCAGACTAACACAATATCTATCCTATTGATCATCTCTCTATCATAATTTAAGTTTTTAGAACTTTTACGAGGCGTTTCGGTTTAAGACTATTCTAATACTATAATAATCTTTTTTTACTACCAGAAATACTATTTTAAGTCAACTCTGTCTTATTTGTTACAGTATTTATCATTTTATATTTAAACATTTTTTTTTATTTATTGCTATCGTTTTTTACTATTTTCTTCACTCCTGCTCTAGTGGCCCGGAAGAGCCTTGGCAGAATCCCCACACCAACAAGCAAAACTAATGAAAATTTCAGGTTGTCCATAATTCTTGCTTCTAAGAAAAGCTATGCAAGACCAGAAGAAGTGAAAAAAGTTGCTCCTTTTTTTATCTATCGTTGTTGTTAGAATCTCAAACTTAAATAGTTTTTCCTCAAACACGAATTATAATTCATACACTAAAATGACCCAAGGTTGTTAAAGGTTACTTAAATATTACAATACACAATTTGAATTATATAAATAAATAGGTATCTACTACAACTTAACTACTCTCATTAATGCAAATATTTAAAATATAATTCATAAAGTGGGGATCAATGCAAGATTTCCACGAGTACAAAAGCATTCCTATTTAAATTAACCGCCACGTAGAAGGGAATATTACTTTCTTTCTTTGTGTTTCTTTTCTTTTAATTTTTTAGTTTTTTAGTTTTTTTTTTTTTAAAAAGACTTGAATTTCCATTAAAATTTGTCTCTCCGGAACACTGCTGTGCTGTTTAAAGTTCACCAAAAAATGAAGGAAAAGAAAAAGAAAAAAGAAAAACCAAATAACCTTTACATATTCTCCACCTGAGTAAATGTTGTGGTGAAATATCAAGAGCCGTCGCCAGCGGTCTTCAAAGGGTGACCAGAATCCTCGAAGCAAGAATCTCCGGCAGCCAAGGAATCGGCGATGGGAACGATGACCAAGATGCCCTCCCCGGCAGTGGCACATAGAAACGCACTCAGAAACACAAGAAGAGAAAGGAGAGAGTAAGTAGGGTGATCAGGTCTCCATAGGGCAGAGAGGCCAAGGAATATAATCTGTAAGGGCAAGGAAATCATGACGGTGAAAGCGAGGGCGTAAAGGCGAATC
The DNA here is from genome assembly GCA_025688845.1 of Cucumis hystrix. Classification (NCBI taxonomy): domain Eukaryota; kingdom Viridiplantae; phylum Streptophyta; class Magnoliopsida; order Cucurbitales; family Cucurbitaceae; genus Cucumis; species Cucumis hystrix. Next base: position 14,047,288 of record CM046889.1, read on the forward strand.
CGGAGGGACTTGTTGATGACCATGGAGGCGACTTTCCATGTGGAGAAAAAGAAACAGAGCATGTAGCCAAGGGCGAAGGCAGCAAAGGCAATGGAACTCAGAAGAGGGTAGGAGCAGAAAACGGGAGTGTTGTTAGAATCATGTTTGATGAGGAGATAGCTCTGATTGAAGGAGGGAGGGAGTTTATGGTTGAAAGGGGAATAGAAGACAATGAGAAGATGGAGAAGGAAAATAGAGATTGAAAGAAGAAGAAGAAAGGGAATAGGGGGATGATGATATTGGTGAGAAGTAGTAGTATTGTTGTTATTGTTATTGTTGTTGGGAGAGGCATTGATGAGAAAGAGGAGGATGATGAGAAAACAAGGCTGGAAGAGGCCGAGGGAGAGAAGAGCATGGATTTGGCATAGAGTTGATTGATGAAGGGAAGGGAGAGAGGGGAGAAAGAAGGAGAAACGGAGGAGTTCATTGAGTGCCCAAAATGAGATGAATGAGACAAGGAGGAAACGGACTGTCCAGAGGGAATTGAAGCGTTGAAGATGGTGGGAGGTTCGGGATTTGAGACGGAGATGGAAGATGAAGGAAATAGAGAGAAGAGAAAGGAGAAGGATTAGGGCAATGAAGGAGAGGGTGGTGAGATCGAAGGTAGCAGGATCTACAAATGACAATGTAGCAGCAACGAAGAACATCGATTTTCTCGATCGCCGTCTATGGAATTAAAAACAAAACCCTACAAATGGTGGTATGGGTGGGGGTGGGGGAGGCGAAGGATGTAGCACCACCACCGACACCCTAAGAAAATGCATAGGTGAATATGAATCACAGGAGAAGGTGATGAGTGCATCTGTCAAATCCAAATTCCAAAATTCAAAACCCAAAAAAGAGTCTTTTTGATTCAAAAATCAAAATGGGTAAAGTTAATTTTGTTTGTTGTTTGTTGTTTGCTGTTCTCTTTCTCCCTCCTACCTTCCCTTCCCCCCACTGGCTCCCCTGATTCTCAACCAGCGGGAAAATTGGACTGGACACCATCTATTGTTATTATTATTATTAGATGGCTGTCCATAGTCCACACGCACACATCCCCCAACCTCCTTTTTCCCTTTTAAATTACCCCTTTTTTTATCTTTCTTTTTTAACAAAACAACTCATTCTAACACTCATTCACTTTCCTCTTAATCATTACTACTGCTATTTTTATCTTTCCTTTTTCTTTTTTTTTTCCTTTTCTCTTTTCCAAATATCTATTTTCTTTCTCCAACGTTCATATTCAAACCCTATTACTATACTTTATTCTACTCTATTATTCTAAAATAAATTATCTTAATTCATTAGAATTTAGTAGTCTTCATCTTTCCTAAAGATAAAGATTTTATCTCCTTCCTACTAAAAAAATCTACTCTCTTCCCAATCCCTACTTTTGAAGACATTTTTGTCTGTTTTGGTTTCTAATTAATACATTTTAACTTCATAGATGAGTGTGGATAGATAGTTGATGAAAGAAAGTCATTTTGAGAAGCAAGAGGTGGGTGTAGGGGCCATATCATTTGAGCATGATTTTTGAGAGCATAATTCTCCAATTCCAAAAATTTTGCACACAAACACAACCATTTGAACTCCAAATATATAGAATTCAAATTTGAACGACAATACCAAACTTCAGTGCCTTTTCCTTTTTAGTGGGAGTTTTACACAATCGGAAATTTCATGGCTTCATAATTTATAAATGGTGATTGTCAAGGGCAACTGGCAAGGGTCGTGGCGTGCAAGCCATTGCAGTCACTGCTAAATATACAAATACCAAATTCCATTCTTCACAAAACTTTTGTTGCCCACCACCACCTATTAATTCTCCTCAGACTAATTAGGCTTTGATGGAAACCATTCAGAACTAAAAGCAGAAGATATTTTGGGACTACGTAAAACAAAAGGCTAGCTAAGGGGATAAGCATTTAGTATAGTGCCTTTATAACAAAAGCTGGTGTTCAATGGGTAGAAGAAAAAATATTGCTCTTGAGAGTGGTGATGTGCGTAGTTTTGTAGCCGAGAAGGGAAAACGGATGCATGTAAACCACAAACATACGTTGTTGAACCTCATTGGTCTTCCACACAAAAGCTTGTTTCACATTACTTTTCTTATCACTTACCATCTATATATTCTCAATTATTTTTCTGTGCCTACTTCGCAAGAACAGATTGTATATTCGACACACTTTACAGTACCAAAATTTGAGGCTGAGGCTGTACCCATAGACTCTTCATAGACATGCTTAACTCCCAATAGGTAAAAGAAGAAGAATAGTAACAACATGAACAAAAGGAGGTTTAGTGATGAACAAATTAATTCATTGGAGACTATATTATTTGACTGAATCAAAGTTGAATTCGAGGCAGAAGATCGAGCTAGCAACTAAGTTGGGACTGCAACCTCAACAGATTACTATATGGTTTCAGAACAAAAGAGCAAGATGGAAGTCCAAAAAGAAGCAGGACAATTTCAAAAACCTCAGAGCTAAGTGTGATAATCTAGCATCTAAGTTTGAAACATTTCAGGAAGAGAACTCCTTGCTCTCACAGGTACCAAAACTCTTCTTCATTTTCCTTTATTTGTCCTTCTGTAGTCAAGCATTTTCATTAGTTGCCATAGGCAGTTGAAAAAGTTGCAGAAGCTAACCGTTCTTCAAGGGCCTTGTGAGGGCTACCATTCGAATGACATTGAAAAAAACAACTCATGAAACTCGTGAAAAGCCAAGAACCTCACCACATGCATTGGAACAGATGTATTTGAACAATAACTATAACACAAACAACTGTATAGTGATTGAAAAAAAGGTGAGGACTTCAAATGACCCATTTGTTGTAAGGCAGAAGCGACGACAGCAAATGCCACATTGAGAAGCAACTTTTGAACCCAAATGGATCATTTGAAACATCCAACACATGGTGCGGTTTTAACTCGAATGGTGTCTTTGAATATCAGTCTTGTAGCAGTTTGCAGGGACAGTTTTTGGTGCTAAATAAAGATAAGATGGCCCATAATTTCACGACTTGTTACGACCAGTTGTAAAATTGCCATTTAGACAACGGATATGAACAAAACTGAGCAACTGCTGCTAGCTGTTTTAGCAATTACATTCCTTCCGTATCTTTGTGCAATTTACAAAAAGAAGAGATATAGAAACTGTATTACTTTGAAATGCATTAGTGGCATCCAAGAAGTAACGCAGACAGCTCAATCAGAACTCAGCCATTTTAGTGATGCACACACAATTGCTAAACTTCATTTCTTTTCAGGGGGGCCTCTTGTTATGACATCTGAGCAACATCTGCTAACTAAGATCAATAGTTGATCAACAAGTTACAAGTATATTTTATATGATCTTTCAAGTTATTCTTCATAAAGTAGTTATTACATATTCAAAGAGTTATGTCAAATTTTTATTTTAAATTCTTGTTATTATTTTTTAGTATTTTGCATTATTTATAATATTGGTTGATAAAGTAAAGAGCCAAAAATCGGAAATAAGAAGCTGAAATTTTCGTACTCATTTCAAAAACAAAACATTCCATTACTCGAGAATATTAAAAAGCAAAAAACATAACAATTCAAACTCCTAATGAGTATAAAGCAGATGGTTCTAGGCGTAAGCAATCCAGAAAATAAATCAAAGCATAAACTTTTGTATAGATTTCCTCTCTCAAAATCAACAGTCTACTTGATTTTCTTCTTTGGCCTCAACTGCACATCAAACGATTAACCAAAAAAGTTTATAAGTTATGCAGGAAATTTAAAGTTAATCATATTAGCAAAAAAAAAAATTATAGCAAATTTTTTGAGTGAATAAAAAAATACCTGGTTGCTGTGTCCACACTTCTTTTTCCTGCAGTTGACAGCACGAGGGTGCAGGCGGGCATAGCACCTGCAATTTAATTGTACCCGATTGACTTCAAATAACGAGTATGTAAGCATCCGTAAATGGATATACAATATAAATTAGATGTTCCCCAAGGCATTCAGTTATTCAGGGTCTAAAAAAATAGGATGTATTGGCAGAGGGTTTGGAGACTGAACTTGGTACTACAGAAATTGAAACAGAATACGCAAACATATAAACCACCCATGACTCACCAAATTTAACTCCGTGTACAATGTAATTGTAAGATTAAACAACAACCAGTTTCGTATAGAACCAAACAGAACATTGTTACACAAATAATTAAGCATATTATTGAAGCTTACTTGCGGCAGATCATCTTGTCCTGATTGTACTTCCTAGCCAATGCCATCAAAGACGGCTCAATAATACCACCACGAAGCCTGAGCACCAAGTGTAGTGTTGACTCTGCAAAATTAAAAAAAAAAAAAAAAAAAACAAAGCAAATGGGATTCAAATTTCACTTCTGAGAACAATGCACTTAAGAAAAACTTAAAGGGCTCTAATTGAACTCCCAAAAATCACGTAAGCTAAACCCTAAATTTAAGATTAAATCACAGATTAACAGTTAGAGACCTATCAATTCCTAAAGATCCTCTGTTCGATACTCAATAGCTAAAAACACCGAACAAGCTCAAATTCCTTATTGTTTCGCAACCAGAGATGTTAAGGTTTTTTTTTTTTTTTCAATAAAACTAGATAGCTGAACGTTAGAAGTCATTCCTTGATAGTTTGAAACTTCAAATCCAGTTTCTTTCACATGAACATACAACTCATTAACCATCAAACCATGCCTATTCAAAGTTTCCATTAAAGCATAATCAGCAGATAAGATTACCTCGCCACAAACAATACACTATTTTTATTTTACTTCATTAGCCCAATTTAATTTTCTCAATGGGAAAGAAAAAGAAAATGAAAGCCTGGTACAAACCTTTCTGGATATTGTAGTCAGCTAGCGTTCGGCCATCCTCGAGCTGCTTCCCGGCAAAGATAAGTCTCTGCTGGTCAGGGGGAATACCTGAAACATGCACCCAGTATTGTAAAAATACAAAATAACAAGAGAGGAATATTGCTTCAGAAACCAGAAATCCAACCTTCCTTATCCTGGATCTTAGCTTTAACATTGTCGATGGTATCGCTGGACTCAACTTCCAACGTAATCGTCTTCCCCGTTAGGGTTTTCACGAAGATCTGCATCCTGTGTCGCCGACGAACGCTCTCTCTGCTTTACTTCTGGTTGGCTGCACTCTCCTATCGATGAGCCTTTTTATACGCTCTCTTTGTTTAAGGGTTTGCTTTCGCTACATAATTATTATTTATTTATTTATTTCGAAAGGCTACACAATTTAGATTTTATATTTTATTTCAATTTATTCCATCAATATATAATGTTTCAGAGTTTATAAAGGAACTTAAAAAAAAACGACACACCTGCAATAATCACAAAACAAGTTAGAGCACATCCTTATTATTTGTGAAAATGACCAAAAAAAAAAAAAAAAAAAATTACAGTCTACACATATAAAAAGCATGGATTTTATTTTTTTTTTTTGTTATATTTACAAAATTACAAACCTTAAAGATATTTTTACAAAAATAACTAAATTAATTTGTCACCTAATATAAATTTTCTTTAAAAAAGATAACAAATAAAAAAATTTCAAAAATATATAAAAAAAAAAACTTACAGATCCACAATATAAAACATCCCATACAAAACATCGATTTTTTTTAAGATTCTTTGTACACGATCGTATTTGGTTATTTTTTGTACTCGTGTAGATTTTGCTAAATTTTTTTTAAAACAAAAAATGAAAGAAAACTGCCGAAGAACGAGAAAAAGACAATGGAAAGAAAAAAATAGCATATTGAAAGAGGAGAAAAAAAAGTAAACCTGAAATATTTTTAAAAAATAGAATTTATTATTTTTAAACCTGAAATAGTTTTAAAAAATAAATTTGGAATAATTTTGTAAGTCAAAATTACAAAAGTTTGCAAAAATCTTGAAACATTTGAAAAATGACCTCTAATTACAGGCAAAATTACATGTAATTAGTTCATCAAATCTCAACATCTAATATTTCACTAACTATTAGTGGAACTTAGTAGCCACTTATCTCACTAAGTATTTGAAATTATCGAACAAAATGTTGAATTTTTTCATTAACTTTAGTCCAAGGGCAATATGGTCATTTGACCATTCAAGTCAAAGTATTTGACTTTTAACTATTTTGTTCGTCTTAACTAATTTCGACCTCCCTAACATGAATTTACATTCATTTTTTTAAAATTCAAATTACATTGAAATATAAAGCAGATCAAAAGTCAACATTTTGACTTTTTTCAACTTTTACTATTTTCATCAATTTCGAGCTTTCGAATATGAATCCACATTCATATTTTTAATATTTAAATCATATTTTAACATAATTATCTATCTTATAACCAACTGCTATATTACATATACTTGTTTGTGTTGGAATTTATGTCCTAAAACTCGTAGTTTGTAATCATATTCTATTCAATAAGTCGTTATTAATACTATAATTTTAAAGCCAATAAACTAAGGTCCCAAGGCTATTGTTATGTAAACTTGAACTTTATGTAGAGACATAAACGTGGATCAAGTTCGAGTAAATAGCCTAAATAGTCTATAGTATACGAATACGGTTGGGCGCCTTATTCGGGAGATACTATTGATGCAGCCCATTTTGTAGTTAGTACAAACGAAGTGATCCTAAATCGTTCATGTAGAGACATGGAAGTGGGGGCATCTTATGTAAAGAGTTTACATAAGACTGGAACCATGAGATAGTCACTTTTAAGTTATAACACCGTTAACTTTGTAAAATTGACTATTTCGTTTATAGATATCCAATGTAACTTAATCTTAATCCTGAACTAACTATGAACTTCTGTTCACACGAAATTATCCTTAGATCTGTATAGGTGAGGGCAGCTCAATGGCGCTGGCCCAATAAGCCTTCCATTTCAGGGGTAAGATCGGGTGGATAGCTTGGGACATAGGGTGCAAGACGGAATTCACTCTTACCCACTCTAGGGTTAGTAGATAGGTTGTTCCCTTAAGGACTGAATCCAGGTCTTGAACAAGGGGCCCCACCCTCTCATTGGCCCGAGAGGGATTCGGTTTAAAGGTTAGACCTTAAACCAATTGTTCAATAGTGGATCAGTGGGACTTAAGGAGAAAAGATATATTCTCGAGGGTAAAACGGTACTTTGACCCAGCCGAGATTATGAACAACCTGTGAAGGATTAGCTTACTTATCATGGTCATATCACATGGACACAAATATATCTATAGTGAGGGGAGTGCAACTACGGGACTCTAGTGGAATGACCCGTTAATTAACGAAGGTTGATTAACTCGGTCTAAAAAGTTTAGCCAGTTAATCTCGGATCGTTGGAGCCCATGATCTATAGGTCCATTAGGTTCCTCCGCTAGCTCATAAGGAATCAACTTAGAACATTATGATGAAATAATTTGAATTGTTCAAAATAGGTAAAGAGAGAGAAACCGATAAATATATTTGATATAGTCATCGGTTATAACTTAAGTAGAGCTTCATGTTTAAATATGATTTAAATATTAATATGGAATCATATTTGGAAGCTCGGAATTGATGGAAAAGGTCAAAGATATAAAAAGTCAAAATGTTGACTTTTGACTTTGAAAAATCAAACTTTGACCGACTTTATATTCAAATATGATTTGAATTTTTGAAAAATGAATGCGGATTCATACTCGGGAGATTGAAATTAGTCCAGACGGATAAAATGGTAAAAAGTCAAAATGTTGACTTTTGACTTTTTAAATGTCAAATTACCATTTTACCCTTGGAAGAATATTGCATGTAAATAACAAATGACTTCATGCATGTGAGACACCTACTTGGTAATATGTCAAGTGTGGAGAGTGGAAGCTCACTACATGCAAATTTTGCATGTAGTTTGCTTATAAAAGGAATGGATTGGAAATAAAATAAAAGGTTGGTTTTTTGTTGAAAAAATTGATTTTGTAATTTGGAATTGCAAAATCAAACCAATTTCCTTTTACTCTCCAAAAGTTCTCTCCACAAATTCTTCCTCTTAAATCCATCTCTCTCTCTCTATTTTTCTCTACCGATCGAGTCCCACAACTCGGTTCTAAGTCCGGAGATTAGCGGGTCAACACTAGTGGTAGTCCCGGTTTTGATTTCGTAAGGAAATCGTGAAGAGCACGTGAGAAGATTACGATAATAGAAAAGCATCAAGGGTGAGTTTTTCTATTAACCCTATTTTGTTTCTTTTTAGGGTTGTGATGCATGTTTACCACTAAAGTGTTTAGTTGTAATTAGAGTAAATTTTGATCCTAATTCCGCTGCGCATGTCTACCGTTTCCATCAGTTTGTTTCTCTCTCCTTACTTAATTTGAACGTTTCGAACTAATCCAACATATTGTTTTAAGTTAAATACATATGAGCTAGCAGAGGAACCTAATGGACCTATAGACCATGGGCTCCAACAATCTGAAATTAACTGGCTAAATTCTTTTAGACCGAGCTAATCAACATTTTTTAACTAACGAGTCATTTCAGTAAAGTCTCGTAGTTTCACTCCCCTCACTATATATATGTGTGTGTGTGTGTGTGTGTGTGTGTGTCCATCTGATATAACTATGATTAGTAAGTTAATCTTTCACAAGTTGTTTGTAACCTCGACTGGGCCAAAATATTGTTTTACCCCAGAGATTACTTCTTGCTTCTTAAGTTTCATTGATCTCACTATTGAACAATTGGTTTAAGGTTCAATTTATAAATCGAAACCCTCTTAGGCCAATGAGAGGATGGGGCCCCTTGTTTAAGATTTGGATTCAGTCCTTAAGGGAACAACATTTCTACAAACCTAAAGCAGGTAGGAGTGAATTCCATCTTGCTACAAGAAATTCTAGATATCCAGACACTACTTTAGCCTGTCAGAATATAGGGTATCTTTTGATGTACTAAAAGGCGTGTCGGAAGATCGAGTATCTCCCAATGCATAACATTATGGGTCAGCAGGTAGAGGCAAAATCCTAACGCATTAACAAAGGTGTCGACATAAAGAAATCATTTAAATAATGATTGTGTTTATCCCAACGCCATGCGTATGTGTTTGGAATTTTGTGAGAACTTTTGATGCCATTAGTAATGCATCGGGAATGGTGATTAACTCTTGTCGCTTATCGTGGTGCGTCAGGAGTTCTCCTTTAAAAGCTCTCTTCCAAATCTGTAAATCACATATTTGGAAGAGAATGGAGAAAGAAGAGACGAAGAGACACGTGACAAGAGAAGTGAGAAAACTGTCATCTGTGCCACCGTCGTCTCCCGCCGTCGTTTGTGCTACCTCGTCGCTTGTCGTCGCTTGTGCTACCGCCATCCGTTACGCCTTCGCCCCCGTCCTCCCTTGCTGTTGCCGCCTTCTTTTGGTAATAACTATAGTTTTTTTTTCCTCTTTATTTTGGTTTAACTTAAGTTGAAATAAAATTACATTTGCTTCTTGTAATTATATGTTTGATGCTTGACATATTTAGGTAGTATTTAATTTTGCCCAAATATCACTTTGTTCTTTAAAATTTCCTTTAAATTACTTTTTTTTTAGAATTTGTTTGATGAATTATTGATTCTAGAAGTTGCCCTAAAAGCCTATTTGTTGAAGTTGGAGAATCTCCCAAATTTAGTTTACTCATGGTGATTTCATGGGAGTTGAGGTTAGAATAAGTTTTTATGATTATTGCTAAAGGAAAAATGTTACTTAGGATGGAAACTCAAAATCTAAATTTTTTGTGGAAGCTCAAAATGTGAAACCCAAAAATTTCTATCATCTTGGAACTTGTTAAGTTTTTTTTAGGATAAGAGAAAATGAGATTTAAGGGAAAAAAGAAAGTTAAGGATAAAAGTGTCATGAAAAGAATATTATGCTTATTGGAGAAAAATTGGCTAAGTGTTGAGATATAAGAACGAAGTGTTTAGAGGTTATGTTGGTATTGAGTAGGCAACCAAAAGAATGGAAATAACCTTAAAATGGGTGTCACTAGGCATTTTGGAATGGCATGTAAAGTTGGAAGATGTTAGACGAGAAGAGGATTTTGAGGTTATCTAGGTGTTTCGTCTTGGCGTTTTGATGAAAGGCTATGCGAGATGGACTAAGAGATTAACTATGCGTTTTAGACATGCATGTGGCAAGCTTGAAGAAAGCAGTTTAAAGTTAATCCAAGTGTCTTAATATTATTAACATGCATTTTGAGGTGGAAGGGTAGTAGGAGGTGTCTTAAGGAGGATTAAGGGTGGATTTAAGCAAGAAAGAGATGTCAAGATAATTTCATGCAAGGTTTTCTATAAATAGCTAACTTCAGCAAGGAGTTTCTCACAACTCACTCAAGCATTTTTACTCAAACTGGTCTTGAAGTTCAGAAATTGTGTCTAGTTTGTGGGTGAGGGCTGCTGTGCGTTTTGGATTCAAGGAGGTTTGCATTTTCATCAAGAGAAGGTGAAAAGGTCATTTCTCGCGTGAATCTGAGCAAGGTGCGGGCTATAGGACTCGTCTTTTGGAATTGGATTCTGAAATTTTAAGGTAAGAAATTTAAGTCATTTTAAAGCAACTTTATAGAAGGAAGTTTTATCAAAAGTATTATGAATTGTAAGTTATGATTTTTCAAAGTCGGGTCATGTATTCTGGACAAAAATTGAAGTTGTGGGCAGTAGGTCAGTATTATTTATGCTAGGCGAGATGGGCTTGGCGTTTTGGTCATAGAGGTTTTTTTGGTGTTGTTTTGAGATTGACGGCAAGGTCATGGCACAACTGAGTGGCAAGGCATGCACTCAGGCTATGCACATGACTTGCGAAAGGAGGTTTGTTGGCAGCAAGTTGGACGCATAGTATCGCGCGAACAAGGACACGCGGTGGGCACTGATGTGCAGCCTTATGTGAGCATTGCCCCTCATTGCGAGGTTAACACGCGGCAAGGCCCTAGGCCATGCGTGCATGGCCAACCCCATCCCCTATGTCAGTAGGCACTATTGGGCTGTTTTTGGGCTATTTTGTGCTGTTGTAACATTTTTGAAAATTTTAAGAAAAGTTTTGGATATTTTCATGTTCAAGGAATTAATTAAGAATAAAATATGAACTTTTTCAAGACAAGGAAGATTAGGAGGAATTTCCATCCAAGGATCTGTACAAGTATAGTGAGTAACAAAACGTTTTTAAATGTTGTTTATCAAATATGATTTCAAACCTTACAAGCAATAGCTTGTAAGTAACAAATGTTTTAAATGTGATTTATTAAGCCTGTTTTCAAGCTTATCTTGTGAGTGGCACGTTGACTTTTAAAAGTATTTATTAAAGAATGATTTTAGCATGTTTTAGATTATACCGTACGATAAATATAGCAACCCTTCTGGGGATATTTCCTGCCCGCAGAGGTCCTTTGGTGAAGGTATTCAGTAGATACCTAGATCTTATAACTGGAACTGACTATTGAGATGAAGGTTCTACAGATGGTTTTCCATTTCTCAAGATGATGATCGGTAGGTTCCCACCTCAAAATAGCTATAACGAGATGAGACACTATTGATACTTGGTTTCTGCCTCGTAAATATCATATAACAAGATAAGAGACGTCAAAGGGTCCACCTTGTGAACAAGATGAGGGTTGTAAGAGATTCCACCTTGTGTTTGATATAGTATAACAAGTAAATTGATTTATTTATGCAAAAGTTCAAGTTTAATGATAAATTGTTTTAAAATGCATGTTTTACAAAACCGTTGCTCATCAAGTCTTTTGACTTATCCTTTCAAAATGTTTTCCCACTTTTCAGGTACATATTGTGATCTCTGTGTGTTTAACATACTGTTGTCAGGCCAACTTAGTTTTAAACCATAAAATGAATTGTTTTACTTAAAAGCATTACTGGTTTTATTCAAGAGTTTATACTTTTATGTTTGATATAGTTTTCACTTGGTATTTATAAAAGGAATTTCAAATGGGTTACACTATGTTTTCAAGTTAAAGACTCTCGTTGTTGAATCTTTCACGTTTCCATGTCATGTGTCAGTTGAGATTATTTCAGAGGTGAACGATTTCAGCTGACATTACGCCATGACTCGGGTCAAGCAAGCAGGTGCCCGGGGCAGGGTATGACACAAAATATGGAAAAATTAGCCAAGAAATAGAATGGAAAAAGTGGCTCTTGGTTTACACTCTTACTAATGGGAAAATGTGGCTTTTAATGTGTTGAAAAAGACTTAACTTGGAAATCAATATTGGTGAGCTTAAGTTTTAGGGTTGCACTGTCACGCCCCTCCTCAAAAGTCACTTTATGCGACCTAGTGGAGACATGCTGCTTAGACAGTCAATGTGTATCTTCCCGCGAGATAAAACGCTAAACGTCTAGTAAACGGAACAACTTCAATAACCAACTTAGCATAACTTAAACTTAAGACTTTCACAATGCAGTGGAATAACTTAACAACCAACTTAACTCACTTAACTTAGCTTTACAGCTCTTTAACTACTGAGCAATAAGCACCAAACAATGCAGCGGAATAAATACAACTTCTTCTCATTATTAACTTAACACTTTACACCAAATACAAACATAATTCATGCTTTCTTTACAACAAGACTTAAATACAAAATTCTAAATGTCTTCACAGTCTTCATTATTTAACAATCGCTTAGCTCTTCAAATCGATCTCTTAGCTCCTTGACCAATCGCTTAGCTATCTACACAACCGCTTACCCTTTCAACTCGATTGTTTAGCTATCTAAATGATCACTTAGCTTTTTACAACTTGGAGAAGGAAAACTTAAAACGTAAGTCAAATACTTAGTGAGTGAGAGTTGAGAGATACCTTTCGAAAAATACAATTCAATCACTGAAATCACTTTTCATTTTGATAAACACAAGCTCACAACACCTCATTTTATAAAATCACATAAATACACATTAGCTTCCTCTTATTCCTTTCCACCAAGAACATGAACCATTCCCTACGCCAAGACTTGGGATTCACTCTCACCAACATCTTGTTTGGAAATTTCCCTAGTTTATTTCTCGTTGCATAGGCCGTCCACACAACGCTTTTACACATTATGTGTACCCACATAACAGCTACTCACTGGATAGGAATAAGGCTAATGGGTTACTTGCACATAAGCATCACAATCATCACACATAAATCAATAGTTTTTCTCTTTTTAAATAACAACATAAATAGCAACTCAACAATATATAGATATACTGAACGTGTTATGCATAACTATAGACTTAGAAAGAATACTTTCAAAACACATCTTTTCTATTAAGAAAATCACTCACGAAATACTTGGGTTTTTCTTCCTTTCAGAACACCTACTTCGCTTCCTCTTCTCACCTAGCTTCTTCAGCTCAACACTTTAGTAAGAATCTTAGAATAACAACCCTTCTTTAATACTTCTCCAATCTTATTTATACTAATCCATTTAATGTGCTTATTCATCACTTAAACCTCCCTTAGCTTGCCATGTCCTACTTACACTTTACACATGTCAGCTTATAACTCATCAGACCATGCTACCATCTTAAGCTCAACATGTAGTCAGCCGTCAACTCAAATTAGAAATTTTCCTTGAAATGTTAAACTTACCTTCTCGGAATGCTCAACTCTTTATCGCTTGACTTTTCCCTCCCGAAACAACATCAGAACTCCTATACAATTGTTTGGCTCCTTACGCGATCGTTTAGCTTTCTACATGAACAACTAATTTTTTGTACGATCATTTACCTTCTTACACAATTGTTCAACCTTCTTTACGATAGTTCAATAAAATACTCTTTTTAATCAAAGTTCTTCCCTGAACATGACCCTTCTATTTTGAACCTAGGCCTCACATGCACTTACAAAAATGAAAATTTCTGTTATGTAATTTAAAGATTGACATGAACAATGAGTTGATTAGTTCTTGTTGTAAACTTATGCTTTCTAGCATGGAAAAACTAAATTAATCACTTGTCCTTTGTGTTGTTGATACTTCAATGAAAAACTTTGGAAATTGAATTAATCCTCCATTGTGCTTATTGGTTTTAGTGTAGTATTTAGGCCTAAAATCAAAGTTTTTAAAGGTGCTTAGAGTGCCACACTAAAGCACAATTGTCATTGAGAACTTATAAGTGTGAGGTCTATATTTGTTTTCTAGAAAAAGTAAAGTTAGATAACAGCTCTATAAGGTTACTTTGAATAAGATGTTTAAAACTTAACTAAGACTTTACATTTATATGCACTACTACAAAATTGACAATACTTGATGCTTGCAGTGTTGATATTCTTGAAAGTTTTAATAAAAACTGTCAAGTAGAAAAAAAAACGTCAAGAATAATCAAAATTGAAAAAATGCATAATTTTTCAATTTTTATTTTTAATACTTGACATATGAAAAGTGTTAAGAGTAATTTTAAATACTTGACATTTTTTAAATGTCAAGTAATATGTTTTTTCTTCATTTTTTAAAAACAAAACTTTTTTTTTTCAAATTTCCCATTTTTCTCCAATTTCTAAAATAAAAAATTTCCCTCTTTTTCTCTTCAAAATTCCCCTTTTTTTCCCCAAATTCTAAAAAACCATAATTCCCCCCTCCCAAATTTTCCCTCATCCTTTCTCCCATCCACGATTTCTTCATCTTCTTCATCTCCCACTACACCCAGGCTTCAACACCTTCTTCAACGTCATCACCGAAAGCTAAAGACCAGTCACCGCCCTAGCCCCTTTCGAGAACACGTTTCCCTCTGTTGAAATCCCTCACTTTTGAAAACACGTTCACTTATGTCTGTCTGCGTTCATCTACCATCTGTTCAACTTCATCGAAACAGTTTTTGTTTCACGCCGTCAAACCCTATCTCTCTTTCCAACCTTTCCTCTTTCTCCTTCCTTCCAAGTTTCGACCATCTTTCACCGCCAGCTTCCATCGTCGCCGCCTCCTGTATTTGAAATAACCACCACCTATTAGCCATCAACGTAGCCCACTACATCTCCTGTGAGAACGACAAATAGAGGGAAATGAACTCGTTGGAGCGGAACATTTTCTGTGAGAACGTAATCATTAGTAATCATTGCTGGAATATTTCCTCCGTTTGAAGTGGTGAAATCTGTTCGAATCTCTTACCACTACATCCCTACCCACCTCCTAAGGAGACCTCTTTAGCAAACTCAAGGCAATCTTTGTATGGTCTGAGGTTCTTGAAAGCCAGAATGAGAGCTTTTCATGGCAAGTATATGAGCTTATACGCAATGGTAAGTCTCTCACTATTAACCACAAGTCGTTCTTTTCTACCTGGACAACCACATGCCTAATCCTCTTCTATTAGAAGTGCAGTTTTCGTATACTTACCTTTGATTCTTAACTCTAGTTTTGAGTACATCTGTTCTATTTGAGGAAGTTGTCGATCGCCTATTATCAACCAGTGTATCAAGCTCTTAAACAGCAATCCAACTGCAGTTGAGTTCCTTCTTCAAGTTCTTCTCACCCATTGCCTTTCTTATATGGCGTTGCTTCTCTCCATTTCCACCAATTGTCTACAGCACCAGTAATGGAGGGGAATCTGAGTGAAGGTATTGAGAGAAGGTCTAGAGCGAGCAGTGACAGTTCTGCAAAGGAAGATGCAATGGAGCGAATTCTAGCAACTGATTAAGCATGAACAAGTACATCATATCAAGAATTTTGAGAAACGGGTTTTGGCCAAAAAGACTTTAGAGTGCAAAATTCAATCGAAGAACCTCGCTAGTAAACTCAAAGCCATCCTTATAAAGAAAGTCGGGTATATATATATATAAGTCTTTTCTTTCAACGGTAAGCTTTTGAATAGTGATGCAAACGTTCGAATGGATTCTACATAGTGGCCTGATCATATGGTTCTTCTAGCTTTGCTTATATCATGCTTCTAAAGGGTAGTCTCTCTCTCTTTCACAGCTTTTTGCTAACTTAACTCTACAACAATAGCAATAATCTTAGAAAATCAATGAAAATAACAAGTTCTTTTGACTGACTCGACTGAATAGTAGAAGCAAATATCTTGCTTTTTTTTCTTTTTTTCTTTGGCTGATCAAATATGTTGCAACTTTATATAAGATGTCAAATAGAAGAAGCAACTTCAACTCACAAGTGACGACATCTTATCTTGATTTGATCATTCTGAGAATAATGAAGGAGGAGTAGTAGTTTATGTTGGGGATTTGAAATGGATTGTGGAGATGGGTTTTGGGTGTAGCTAGTTATCAAATTTGGTATTGAGACATTGATTTGGTTGTATTAGTTTTATAGCTCCATATAGATACGATGGTGTGTTGGGTTGATTTGGTTAGAGATCTTACGTTTTGTTTCTATTTACTTATTTTTATAGCTCCATATCAAATTTACTTATTTTTTCCCTTTTTTCAGGCTAACTTGTGATATGTAGAACACTTCAAAAATATGTACTTGGACATTCAAATGAGACTTTGCTTTAGTAAGGTAAGAGTCAGATAGCACTGTTAATCAACACTATTAATGGCTGAAGATGATGCATTTTTCCTATTGGTCGCATTACTCTCAAAGGTGCCGTTTATGCTCCAGTGGAAGGATTGTATCTGGTAACTCTGTTCTAGATTTTTCATTTATTATGATTGACTCTATAATAGCTTACTGTACAGAAAATTTGACAATCTGAACAAATGAATGGATATAAAAGCTATATTTTTCTTGAGTTTTGTATCATTTTAGTCTCATTGAGTTTTGTATCATATATTTTCCTTCTAAACCATCTGTATGAATTGTTTAAGCTTGTCCATCCATCTAGACAACTAGGTAATGTGAAAAGATCAGAGCAAATGCTTCAAATTTGATTCATATACTAAAAAGAAAGTTTTCCAATTTATTATTTAGTATTCTTATTAGCTTCTATTTATGAAAGTTTCTTCTTTTGACTCAACAAGCTAGCTAACTTATGTGTTGTTCTAAAAAACTAAAAATTCACGAGTATTGTTGTGGTGTCCTGTCCTATACTCATCCTCTCTTTTCTCCCTACCAGTTTAAAACTTGTGCAAATTTTGAATGAAAAGTTTCAAATACGAATTCTACTGTAACATTTCTCTTTAGTTAATTTTAAAAGTTGAAAGGGGTTGAGGGTGAGTGCTTTAGAACTTATAATGATGAAAATGATTCAATTGGTTTGGTTTGAAGTTCGTTTTACTTATTGGAGAAAAAATGACTAGGAGAAATCTAAGTTTTAATTATAAGGGTAAAAGACAGAAACATTTGGCCATGAAGTTCTAATCTTTAAGTTCCCTCTCTTTGTTTTATTATGTTATATATTAGTTATTTGGAGATCCCTTTTCATTCATTTTGTATTTTGTAGTTTAGCTTGTACTACCTACCACTCTCCAAAAATATGCATTGTATGTTTATGGTTTATGATAACTAGCTACTAGTTACATGATTTAGTAGTTTTGAGTTGTGATTACTTGAAATTCCAAATGACTGATTGTTGTGCCTGATAACATTTAGATTGCAATTCATCAAGCATTTACTAAATTACACAGAATATGAAATTCTTGGTCATTTGCCCTATGAACTGACATGTTTTCTTTTTTGGTATTTTTCAAGAAATACTATGTTGCTGCAATTGGGAAGGGTAGGCAAGCTGCAAAAACGTAAGATGCAAAATTTACTTGTCTTGATTCTTCTTGTGGGGTTTTGACTAGAGATGAATCCATTGTTTCTTTCCAATTGAGTTGCTATAATTTAATTTAATTTGTTTCCTACAACGTAGTGTGTATCAAATTTGCAGTCTTGGGTTGTTGGAAAGTATTCTCATCAAGTTTATGTGTATATATTTTTACTTCATTAATTGTGGTGTGAGTGTGACTCTTGCTCTTTTCAAATACTTATTAAGGACATGTTACGAAAGAATCCAGAGCATAAACCAAATGTTAACTTTTTCTTATATTTACATTTTACAAACTTTAAGATTTTTCATATTAGACATAGAGCTAGGTAGAACAATATCTTCATATGGTAGAAGTTTGAGCTATTGTAATTAAGTATGGAATGACTAAGTACTATATGTATGGTTTAGTGATATATGCAATTTGTTAAAGTTATTAGTTCTTTGATGGAAAGTTTTGGTTAATTCAATTGTTTAATTAATATGCGTAGTTTAGCAACTTTATGTAATCTCAAAGGCTCTACTTATGTGTGTGTGAATGAACTTCAAAATAGGTTTAATATAATTATATGAATATTTTAAATTGTACAATTTTTCATTTGAAAGAAAAAAAAAAGGCATGACATACAAAATGTGTCAAGAATAAACATATTCTTGACGTTTATAAACTATCAAGTATAATTTTACTTGACATGTAAAAACTGTCAAACAAAAACCTTCTTATTCTTGACACCGGATTACTTGACGTGTAAAAAGCGTCAAGTAATCTGACACTGGATTACTTGACGCTTTTTACCTGTCAAGTAATCTGGCTTTACTTGACACTTAAAACCTGTCAAGTAAACCTCCCTTATTCTTGATACTGGATTACTTGACGCATTGAAATGCGTCAAGTAAACAGATATTTGACAGTTTTTAAGCTTCAAGTAAAGCCAATTTTGTAGTAGTGATGTGCTAAAGATCAAGAGATCCGCAGTTTAGATCCTCTCAGCTCCATTTTTGCTAACTTTCAATAATCAAACCTATTTATCTTTTAGGTCTTTAACGATGAACAAAGTTGGATTAAACTTAGAAATAAATCGTCGGTTGAGTATAAAGAGGGAGTGTCCTAATTTTTAGAGGTTGCAAAGTTTCATGTTGATGATTATGGATGAACAAGGTGTCTATGCAAGAAATATATGAACTCAATTTGGGAATCATTAGAGGGTGTAGAGCGACATCTATTAACAGTTGGAATATCTACCTCCTATACCGATTGAATATATAGTGGAGAGCCAATAAACTTACATAGAGGTACAGAAAATGAAAATGAAATGTTGGATCTGCTTAATGATTTACAAGTTTCGACATGAAGAAGCAACAGAAGAAGGTTTAGAGAATGAAATGCCCTTTAATGGTGAAGAACAAGATACAACAAACTTATTTGAGGATTTAATGAATGGAGCACGTAATGAACTATACCCTGGTTGTTCAAAATTTTCATATATGCTTGAACATTTTAGTTAAGATGATGCATATCAAGGTTCTAAACAGTTAGAGTAACAAATCCTTTGACATGATACTAGAATTATTAAAAGCGGTGTTTCCAGCAAGTACTATTATACCTACTACATTCTACGAAGCTAAATGAAAACTGCATGGCTTAGGCCTAGGATACGAGTCTATTCGTGCGTGTAAGTACCATTGCATATTGTATTGGAAGGAATTTGGAGATTTGCAACATTGCCAATTGACTATTATTAAAAGCGGTGTTTCCAGCAAGTACTACTATACCTACTTCATTCTACGAAGCTAAATGAAAACTGCGTGACTTAGGCTTAGGATACGAGTCTATTCATGCGTGTAAGTACAATTGCATATTGTATTGGAAGGAATTTGGAGATTTGCAAAATTGCCAATTGATGGTGAGTCTCGGTACAAAATTAATGATCGCAAAGGAAAAAAATTTCGTAAAAGGTATTGCTACACTTTTCGTTAAACACAAGAAGGCATGTGTGTGTGTGTGTGTGTGCGTGTGTGCGTGTGTGCGTGCGTGTGTGTGCTTGTGTGTGCATGAGTGTGCGTGCATGCGCGTGCGTGTGTGTGTGTGTGTGTGTGCGCGCGTGTGCGTGTTCGTGTGCGTGTGTGTGTGTGTGTGTGTGTGTGTGTGCGTGCATGTGCGTGTGAGTGTGCGTATGTGTGTGCGTTCGTGTGCGTGTGCGTGTGTGTGTGCGTGTGCGTGTGCGCAAAGAAATGGGTTAATTTGTTATTTGGAAAAAGAAAAAATATATATAATTAACCCTCGTGAAAGGTGCAAAGAAAAGAAAAGAAACTATTCATCATCTTCTTCCTTCCTCACAAACTCTAGTCGCCCCTTGCACCGTCTCCAATCTTTGCCCGTCGTGCACCGTCGCAAGAATCACCACTCACCATTCATTGACACTGTTGACGACTCTCTGTTCGCCTCATCCAAACCCAGTTGCACCCCGTTGAAGCCGAGCGTCACTCCTTCTAGCTTGTCGTGAGCCATTTGATCTCGTCTGCGGCCATCCACTCGTTGTCTCTGTCTGTCGGCTCTCTTCCTTTGACTCAGGTGAAGCCAAACAATCTGTCGATCGTCCATCACTGTCTTAGTCCAAGCTGCAACCTCTCTACACCTTTGCGACCCACGCGTCCTAGCCGAAACTTCTCCACCCAAGTCGTTCTTTTTCTTTTAACCGCACGCGCTGAGCCCCTCTCTAGCTGAGCCGTTTTGAGCTTTTTTTGATAGCCAATCCACCAGATTGAGCCAGTTGTTGTTGTGGTAAGTTTCGTCGGGTTTGGTACGCCCAAATAAATATTCTTTGGATCTTAAATAAGTTTACAAATGGAATGAGTTAGATTATTTTTACTTTAAGGTTCAACTGTTAATTTGAGGATTTGAGGTTACGACATTTCCCACTCAAGGTTGTTTTGGTTTCAACCTTAGCCTTGAGGTAAGTTTGGATGCTTAAGTAAATATTTGGATAATGGGTTGACAAAATTATTAATTTTAATTTTGTTTATGTTTAGGACTAAGTTAATTGGGAATTGACTTTCAGGAAAGGACTATATTTTTTTAGCTAATCTCCAAGTAAGAGACTCTACTATTAGACTCTTGACATTATGTTTTCCCTTATTATGCATTAACGTAGCTATGATGCATGAAGTGATTATTAGGGATGATTGATATTAATATCTACCTAGACAATTGTTATGTATGACTGAGATATGTGATGACCATGATATGTTATGAATGAGATATGTTATGAATGAGATATACTATGGTTGAGATACATGTATGACTGAGATACAAAATTATTAATATGTATAGACTTTGGTGTCCTGTTAGCTTTGTCTGTTAGAGTCGTACCATATGGGTGTCCCTCGGAATCACCACCTATTTATGCTTATGTGGTCAACTTTTATGTGTGATTCGACGGGATCACTTACAACTTGACTCTCTTTTTGGGTGTTTCCTTTGGGTTTATCGAGAGCCCAGATGTGTCCCTAGGGATCATTGGATAGCATGCATTCGGGAGCACAATAGTTATGTGGTACTTTCTTACAGAACTCTAACGAAAAGTTAACAGACACGTAGTGGAACTAGTAGTGGGTCCCTTACTGAGTATATATTTATACACACTCTTTTCTATGTTTAATTCTTCAGGAAAAGTTAGAGGTAGAGGCAAGCTGATGAATGACAAGAAGTGACCGTAGTTTTCCATAGAGGAAAGTTTATGTTTTCTTCCGGATTTATGTTTCCATTATTTAATTTATAGTATTTTATTTCAGAACTCATGAGTACTATGATGATATTTTCTCCTTATTTTAAATAAGGCCGAAACTAGTATTTAATTTATTTTTTCTTTACATACTTTATTTACAATTTATAAATGAACATTTGAAGTGTTTTCTTTAAAATCTAGTATTTTCTTTTATTTTAAATAAAAAGGTTTTTATTTGTTGTAGTAGTAATGACCTCAACTTAGTATAAAGAGTTGGGTCGTTACAAAATTGATGTTTACCTACAACTGTTGATTGAGGAATTGAAACAATTATGGTCTTTTGGTGTGCATACTTATGATTCCGTACCAACCAATTCTTTCAATTATATGCAACCTTGTTGTGGACCATTAATGACTTCCCTGCATATGATGAGTTATTCAGGTGGAGTACAAAAGGCTATCAGGCATGTTCCATATGCATGGAAGATAACGTCATTCGAGATAAAAGGAAAAATAACTTTTATGGGACATCATCGTTATCTTTCAAAAAACCACATTTGGCTTAAAAGTAAGCAACATGATGGAAAGGTACAACGTAAGCCTCCTCCAGTTGCAATGAATGGAGATGATACCTTACAACAATTAGATTCGTTGAACTTTCCAGTTATGAGTAAAAATCCATTGAAGAAAGATAAGAAAAGAAAGCGAGCTCTCAATTGGACGAGGAGAAGTATCTTTTTTGAACTTTCTTACTAGTCCAGACTATTATTACGTCATAAACTGGATGTAATGCATATTGAAAAAAACGTTTGTGACAACTTGGTTGGTACATTGTTGAATATTGAAGAAAAAACTAAAGATACCACAAATGTTCGGTTAGACATACAAGATTTGAAAATAAGAAAGGATTTACACTTAAAAGAAATCGGTAACAGATTTGTAAAATCACATGCCACGTTGACTAGTAGCGAGTGAATTGTGTTTTGCAAGTTTCTGAAATCAGTTAAGTTTCCTAATGGATCATTTCTAATATTGCACGTTGTGTGAATGAATTAATTATTCACTGCTGTTACTGAATTGTGTGAATTTTTTTGTGACTTAGTGCGCAAAATCAAAACATATAAGTGATTTGAACAAATTGCAATCAGACATCATAGTCATACTTTGTAAATAAGAGAGAATATTCTCACCTACCTTTTTCAACGTAATGATATGCCTTGTCACACTTACCATGAAACCAAAGTTGTTGGTCCGGTTAGTTATAGTTGGATGTTTTCCATTGAAAAAAGTTTATGAACGTTAAAACAATTTGTCTAGAACAAAGCACGTCCTTAGGGGTCTAGTGCAGAGGCATATGTGATGAATGAATCAGAGACTTTTTGTTTGTGATATCTAAGTAGAATTGAAACTTGATTCACTAGAGATGAACGAAATGATGATAACATTCCTGATGATAAGGTACTTGGTGAATTTGAAGTGTTCGTGTAGAGAGTACGACCATTGGGGATGTCAACTTTACGAACTATATTAGCAAAAGAAAAACGGGTCGCACATTGGTACATCCTTAACAATTGTAAGGAAATAACGAACTACCGCAAGTACACATTTCAAACTTTATACTTCACACACTATTTTAAGTCTTTGTTATTATCTTCACACAACCTCACAATTATCAACTTTAAGAAACATTTAAGGTTGATGCGTCATTGGTTGGTTCTCTCTGTTTTGTTGGAGAACTTAGTTGTTTTTCTCATAATTAATTCTATGCGACAGGTCATTGGTCATGATCATTGTACATGAGGTACTCACTATGTACCTCTCTATCGCATAACTACCAAGTCCTCACTGCTACAAAAAGGGTCTTTCTTGATGTTTATAAACTGTCAAGAATCACTATTTTTGATGATTTTAAAACCGTCATTGAAGCCAGCGTCAAGAAAGTCAAAGTTCTTGACGGCTGAAAAAAAACGTCAAGAATAGTGAACATTGACGTTTGACAAGCGTTAAGTATACAAATTTTTATGACAGTTAAAAATTGTCAAGTGTATGAGTGTTCATGACAGTTTAAAACTGCCAAGAGTATGAGTGTTCATGACATTTAAAAATCGTCAAGAATATGAGTGTTTATGACATTTAAAAACGATCAAGAGTATGCGTGTTCATAACATTTAATAACCGTCAAGAAATTGTTTGTTTATGACATTGAAAAACTGTCAAGATATTAATTGTTTATGACATTGAAAAATCGTCAAGAATGCACTTGCGTATGACTTTTTACAACCGTCAAGAATGTACTTTTTTATGACATTTAAAAACCGTGATGCACGTTTCAAATTTTTTTAAAAAAAAATTGTAATTCAATTACATTTTTGTTCTTGCATTGTGCTCCCCTAGTCATGTATAGTTGTTCAGCAACAATTTCATAAATATATATAAACGACAATATTCATCAAATATAGTTTCAAAACTTGAACATATATAAACAAAACCTTTCACCATATATAAATAATCATTTCCAAAATTCATATATACAAATATTTCAGAACATTTACAAAAACAATATAAATAATTCCATCAGATTGCCACAAATTCAACTCAATATCCTAATTAACTAACTTATCTCAAAACTATCTGACTATAATAAATATAATCTCAAAAGTATATCGATCAAACAAGACTACAATCCAATCCAACTATGTTATTCCAAAACCACAAGACTACAATTTTGGTTCAAGAAACATAAACTTTGAACTTTGAAACTCAATGACCTTGTATGAACTTGGCTTCAAATACAAACTTGGATTCCATAACCTAAACAAAAATACAATAATGTCAAGTTAAAATAGGTTCACCTAGCTAACATTTTGTCAAACAGAAATAGCGAGCCCAATATTCACACAAATTAACCACTAATATACGTAGAGAAAATGTCTTTTTTAAAAGAAAATTGAAGTTGAAAATGCATTTACTAAAGCCAGTGATCATGAAAATTCAAAATATGGAAATATTATATAAAGTTGCAACAGCCAAGACGAGCGGCAAACTCTTCCTAACGATGACAACAAGCTCCACAAAAAAAAATTTTAACATCAAACTAGGATTTTAATGTTGATTTTGCAAATAGATTTAAACATATGAAAGTGTATTAAGAACTTGGAAAAAAAAAAAGATTATCACAATGGACGCTTCAATAATCAAATAAAATTATGATGGCCTCATGATAAGTCAGAAAAGTAGGCAGTCCATTATAAACAACATAAGTAGAATCAAAATGGTGAGAAGAAACACTAAAGATACCTCTTCATCACACCATGGAGCCAATATCATTTTTCTTTTGACTGAGGGCTTCAGTAAACTCCTCCCATTTATTAATCCTTCACTTTCCCACACATCACAGTATCTATAAAACAAAGATAAAAAGAATAAATAAATGAAAAAAGCCAACAAAAAAATACAATAAAGCCAAGTAAGCATCTTCATATCATAAAACGACGTGGGTGAATATTCAGGTCCTTTACTAGTCGCCAGTGAGTAAGAATGTTAATCGCATAAACTAAGAATCAAAACCTTGAAATTAGAACAAGCGAATAGATGTGTTGGTTCAATCAGGCTTTTTCCATGACAATATATATATGTGTTAGTCCAAACTTGTTGCTTTAAACTATAACTATTGCCACACAAAAATGTACTCCGTTGGACAGTTGACACCCTCCGTTGGAGACTACCGATTGGCTTTTGCCCAAAGCTGTGAAAAAAGGAAGCAACAAATCAATGAAAAAATAATTTTAAAACCTATTTACATTTTTCAAAAATCATCCTGTCGAGTTTTCTGATGCACTAACACAGTAGCAGAAGTAATATACTTGTAAAAATCATCCTGCATAAGAATTTTGACTGAGAAGCGGTAAGGAAAGGATTGTTGCATTGATGTAGTGTTACCTTTGGTTGAGCTATTCCAAGACTTTCAAAAAGTTCAGGATGCTTAATGGGGAGTTCAATAACCTACAGATTTTGGAAATAATACTTCAAGAGTTAAACATTATTGACTACAAGAATTCAACAATTGGAAATAATACTTCAACAGTTCTACAAGAAGATAGATTCATTAGTACCATTAACTACATTTAGGACACCATTAGGCAATCCAACCTCCATTGCTAACTCTGCAAGGATTATAAAAGCCCCTGAAAAAGCAGGAAAGTTTGAAGCTTAAACAACACTGAAATGATAAGAATAATTTACATCTTTTAAATATAGAAAACTGTAGAAATGGAGATGTTCTCGATTATTATATGCTTCAATTAACTAGCAAAATTACATTTAAAGATTAAGGCAGCTTGATTTTATCCTATCCAAATTGGTTAAAACTTAATAGAATTGGTTGCAAATAAATACTGATGTCAAATATCACACCTTTACTGGTTGAATATATAACTCAACCTTTAAGCTGAATGAACATTTGTGTATGAATGCAAAAATATAATCCCAATAATGAAAGGATAAAAGTCCTTACCAGCGGAAGATTTTACAGAGATCTTTTTAATTTAATTGGGAACATAAAATACCATACATTGACAAATAATTAAAGAAACAAATTTTCTTATACATTAAACTAAGGTTAAGCATGCTTAAACAAATTATAGATTAGAGAATTACATAATAGAGTAACTTACTCACATTGACGTATCTGAATCTACAAATCACCAAATTAGGAACACCATCCGTCGGAGACCTACCTATCCTTAGGGATGGGATTGGTTTGTGGGAGCTAGTTGGGATAGGTAAAAGTTTTTTAGAGAATCTCTGAGAGGATTAGCAAACAGTAAAAAACTTAGGCTTGAAAAAATTGTTTTCTTATATATATTTATAACTCCATTTTCTTGAGAGAATTAGGAAAGAATCACGTGATTCTATTAATTTAAAAAATATTAAATTAATATAAATATCAAATTTACTAATTAATTAATAATTAATTAAACCATATTTCATTAATATTTCATTTAAATCATATTTAATTAATATCTCTCACATATCTTATAGTATTAATTAAGGACATTTTTAAAAATAGCAAAATAAATTAAAATATTTACAAGTTATAGCAAAATTTTAGATTCTATTAATGATAGTCTTCTATCACTATAGCATATCAATGACTATCCGTGATAGAATTTGCTATAAATTGTAAAGATTTTGTAAAAATTGCAATTTTTGAAAATTTCTCTTTAATTAATTTAATTAAATTAAACTAAACTAAACTATTAATTAATTTTTCAATTAATTAATTGTTAAATTAAATATCTTATATTTAATTTAATTCAAATTTAAATCATATTCAAATATAAATTTCTCTCGTATCCAATAATTTTAATTAGAATCCAATTCACGTTAAGTTAATATTTAAACTCATTCAAATATTTTATCTCTCATAAATTAATTTTGAATCATATCTAAAATTAAATTTATATAATAAAGTTTAATGTATATTCAAAATATAAACTTTATATTATAATGTATCACCATACATTATTCTAATTCCCAAAGTGAATTTGAACATTTCAAATTACAACCAATATAAATAAATCTCATTACCTTTATGAGTTAGGAAGGGGGCCTTATGGACCTACAGATCAAAAGCTTCAACGATATACGATTAATTGGCTAAACTCATTAACCAAATTAATCAATATTTGTTAACTGTGTGTACACTTCACTAACGACTCATAGTTGCTTCTCAGTATAGATATATTTTTGTGCCCACGGATATAGACCAACAACAGTAAGTTAGTCTTTCAAGAGTTTTCGTAACACCAACTAGGTCAAATTACAGTTTTACCCCTAAGTTACTTCTACTCCTTAAATACCAGTGCTCCTCTAATGAACAATCTGTTTATGGTTTAACTAATAAAAAGAAATCCCTCTCATATCATAGAGAGGGTAGGGCCCTTTGTTTAAGTCTCGAAGACACCATTTAAGGGAACACTCTCTACTTACCCTAAAGTCGAGAACGAGTGAATTACATCTTATGTAATTATGTTTCCAGCTCCCCACTCGGTCTTATCCCCAAAATGATAAGCATATTGAATAGCCAATCTGACCACTCTCACCCGTACAAATCAAAGGACAATCTCACGTGAACGCATTCATGATACACGGATTAATACTAAGTTACCCAGGTCATCCTAATAAAATACAAACCCAACTAGTTAATGGAGTTACATTTCATGGTCTGGTCTTATGCAAACGCATTGCATAGTACCCTCACTCGCATGTCACCTACACGAACAAATTTGATTAATGTGATTATATCAAATACAAAGTTAGTCGTATTCATAGTGTTACCAGGATAAGGTACCCAACCTTATTCCTATACTTTAAACCCTTTAAGCCGATCTCGAACATTAATCCATGTATGTCTCTACATACTGTTCAAGACTCATCAAACAACTTAGGATGTCTAAGTATATTTGGATTTAGGTTATTAAGACAAAACTAATAATATAATTAATAACACTTATTGAAATTATAATAATAACATTATATTAATTAATAACGGTCAATGAATTATATTTACTATCTACGAGTTTTAGGACATAAATCCCAACAAACTTCCACTTGGACTAAAACTCTAGTCTTTATAGGATGTACGTAATAAAGTAATCCTCAAACATTGAAAATGGTAAATGTACAAGTGTATTACATAAAACGTATATATACAAATACAATAAACTAGGGCATCCTCATACATACATACTTGTTAAAAAAAGAAACTCGATTGGTCCTAACAAATATTGTAACTATATTAAACTAATTCAGAATGAAAAACAATGTACTGGTGGATTGAAGTTGTACTATGTGTTTAGTCCTGTAATTGTAAACCAGTCAAGAGTAAAAATCTACACTTTAATTCATAATGAAACACAATGTATCTCTAACATTTACAGCATCCATCATGTCATTGAAGTTGTCAAGAATTGATAGTAAACCAACAATAGTGAAAGTAGTTTTGGACTCGTGATAGAAGAAAAAAATTGATTATTTATTGAATTCAAAGAGTGGAGCACAATGACAATAACCAAGCCTTGTTCTTCACTATTTTTTCACCTGAGCCCTTTTTCTCTATTCTCTTTTCTGCCACACATTTTTATCAAACACCTTCTAGGCCTCTCTCTCTTTACAAAATTAAATAAAAAACAATAATAATTTGTGAAATAGCCAAAATTTGAGCTCAATCACTTTGAGTTAATGACCTAAACACAATTAACGTGAACTAAATCATGATGTTAAACTCCTCATTACATAACTTCCGCAACGTGAGTTGAAACAAAGCATCTAATGGTTGGTTCAAAGTGTATTTCTAAATCAAATTTTATCAAATGAAGTCCTATCGTTTAATCGTATATAATAGAAAAATGGTAAAACCCTTAAAAGTGAATCACGACATCAGAAGAAAGCTAGCTGAGATTCGAAACTAAAGCACAGAAGAGGAATAGAGGAAGTACTCAAAATGAAGGAAAAACATAACAGGAAGACAAAAGACATGAAAATTAAAGTT
Organism: Cucumis hystrix; assembly: GCA_025688845.1. Lineage (NCBI taxonomy): Eukaryota > Viridiplantae > Streptophyta > Magnoliopsida > Cucurbitales > Cucurbitaceae > Cucumis > Cucumis hystrix. The sequence continues at coordinate 14,076,209 of CM046889.1, forward strand.
ATAGAAATGCTTGAGAAAATAGAAACAGAATTGAAGGAATCTCGTACTCAGTGAACAACGAACGATCGAAAGTGAAGGGATCTTCGTACTCAGTGGATGGCAGACGACAAATGGCAGAAGAGTTTCTAGGTTCTCGAACGACACAGAAGTGAAGGGATCCTTCGTTGAGGTGGAACGTTTTCGAAATGGCAAAAGTTTAGGGCTTTGAACGAATTAACCCAATATTTTCATTTTTCATTATATATATTTAATAACACTTGACGTTATAAAAATGTCCAGTAAAATTACCTTACTTGACGTTTAAAAAATGTTAAAAAAATTCGGAAAATGACTCCCCTCCGCCTTTTTTATAAAAAAATCTTTACGTTTTAAAACGTCAAGAATTTAATAGATATTCTTTGATGTTTAACGTTTTAAAAAAGTACATATTACTTTACGTTTAAAAAACGTCAAGAATGTCACATTTATAAACATTCTTGATGTTTTACAAATGTCAAGAATTTAATAGATATTTCTTGACATTTGTAAAACGTCAAGAAAAAAAACTAATTACTTGACATTTAATAAACGTCAAAAAATATGAAAATTGGCCTACCTCTGGATTTTCATAAAAATTCTTGACGCTTTATCTTTGAAACCATCCCTTTTAAAAAAGGTCAAGAAAGGAAAACAACAACCGTCAAGAAAGGCCCTTTTTATAGTAGTGTCTCATTGAGTACAAGTTTTTTTGTTGTTTTCCCAAGTGCAAACGAAAAAGTAGATTTACCTAGATGATCTAGGGTCGAACACAAGGAATTGATTCAAGACATTAGTTTTAGAAATTACTTATCATCTAGACGGTATAAAAGAATTATAGAATGATAAACTTAATGAATGCAAGAATAAGATGAACTACTAAACTAAGCCTCGAGAGTCCGTAAAGAGGGAATAGGATGGTGGAATGGTAATATGTACTGAGCTGTATCAGGGAAATAAAAGAAGAAAGGTTTATGCATTACCATGCTCTAAGTAGTTGCAATATCTTTGATGCGATATAACTTACTAAATCATACTTCTGATTAAGGCTTGCTTCTCTTGAAGTCATTATAAGCCACACATGGTCGCTTTTTAGGATCCATATGACTAAGCATGATTAGGTGAGATATATCTAGAGAAAATCACTTATAAACCGTGTAGGATTTCACGATTAAGGACAACAACCTCTTGGTGCTCTCTGTTCACACTTGTTCTCCTAAGATACAAATGGTGGAAATGATCTCACGAAGGAAGATGAAACTCTTACTCTGCGCGTTAATTATGTCCTTGCTACTTTACCTCTTGGATAGTTGGCGACTTACGCTGGCCAGACGATGAAAATAACTCATCTAACCTGATAAAACTTATAAGCAAAACTTCTTATCAAGAACTTATCACACTTCTAAATTACAAATAACACATGGATTAAAATAGAGTGAAGACATGATGGATTGAAAAGGTATAAACATGTAATATATATGAAGAATGTAGGCCTTCGGCCATTGTACAATATGAACAAAATATATATTACACAAAGAATACAACAATGGAAGACAGAAGAGTGGAAAAGAATACAAGTTAGGAGTAACGGGGACTGGGTTCTCCACCACTCAAACTCTAAGCTCTCACTTACAGCTTGACTGGAGAAGAAAACTCGTTACACTTGTTGTTCGTCAAGACTCTCTTTTATGGTCTGTTAAGACCTTCTTCTTGCCCATATAGGCCTCATTTGCTTGGTGGGGATGAAGTCTTTTTATAGAAGCTTTTGGCAGAAAATTTATCTTTTTCTGAGACTGTCAACACCGATTGCAACCTTATGAAGTCACATCAACTCCAACTATCATTCTTGTCTTCTAGTGAACCTTCCTTACGTGATGATGTGATTCCTCGCCTTGACATGTTGATCGCTAGATGGGTTCCCATCGCGTAGTCCTTGCACGAGATGTTCCCATCGATTCACTAGTTTCTTCCTTTCTACTCATCCCTCATTTAGACATGTCAATCGCGTAAAACATGCATAATGCTTATGCAATATGTATTTCTAAATACTTATGTATTTACAACATAAGTTACACGCTTTGATCCTCTTCTTATGCGTTTTGACCTCATTATTCTAATAAAAGAAGTTATAATAACATATATTTATACACGTTATCAGTCATCAAGCTCAATGCACTTTTGACTTATATAGAAAACATCAATGAGCATTTCCTAATTGGTTTAGAGCTCATGTATATATCGTACATATATATAAATTTCAAGCTCTACAAATGCGTGAGAGAGAAAACCTTTATGATGATTTATTGTCACTTGTGATGGGACCTTCATCTGAGGTTCGCTTTTACAGTGGATGCATTGCTAATGGGGTACAATTTCACACGGTGGAGTGTGATTCCTGGCGCACTACATAAAATAGTGGAGTCATGTAGTCGATGAAAACAGTGGCAATTGAAGTACTAACAATAATTTCTAAGTTATTTTAGATGAAGTGTTGAACTTTCAATATCCGCTGAGATGACGTGTTTGGCTATTCAAATATAGATGGTTTGACACAGATAACAACAAAAATCATAGGACATACGTGGAATTAGGATACAAAATCAATCAACACGTCAAGTTTTGGGTTTGTTGAGGAACCAGTCATTCTCGGGATCCAAGCACAAGTCTTTTATCTCGAGGATCCAAAGAATGGTACCAGTTGGCAAGTTGTTCAAGTGGTCCAAAATAAACATATATGTTGTTGGGTTTTATGTCCTAAAACTCGTAGGTAGTAAATGTATTCTATTGATCGTTATTAATAAAGTGTTATTATTATAATTTCAATAAAGCGTTATTAACTATATTATTAGTTTTGTCTTAATAACCTAAATCCAAATATACTTAACATCCTAAGTTGTTTGATGAGTCTTGAACAGTATGTAGAAACATACAAAGACCAACGTTCGAGATACAACTTAAAGGGTCTATAGTATAAGAATAAGATTGGATACTTTATATTGGTAATACTATGGATACGACTCACTTTGCATTTGATACAAACACAATGATCCAATGTGTTCATGTAGGTGACATGTGAGTGAAGGTATCCTATGCAAATAGTTTCCATAAGACCGAACCACGAAATAGCAACCACTAGATGTAACTTCGTTAATTAGTTATGTTTTATTTCATTAGAATGACCTAGGTAACTTAGTCTTAATCATGAGTGTATTATGAACTCTTGTTCGTGAGGGATTGTCCTTTGATTTGTGTCACACCCCAAACTGCAACGATAACGTCGAAGTAGTAAGAATAGGATGCGAGTTTATTACAACCTTGAAATTTTCTTATCGCAAAATCTTATTCTCAACTCCTTTTAAACTATTAACACTCAAAATACAACGGAGGACAATGAAACACCAAGCAAAGTAAATACAAACCAAAATGTAAACTTGATTAATAACAAGTGTTTCATACATTACAATACTTTGACCAAATAACCAAGACTTAACCATTTTCAAAACGCCTTGAATCACCTTTCTACAAATCCTTCAACCTTGAAAGTATACGTGGAATTTCTTAAATGTACAAAGTTAGATGTACATGAGATCCTAGAAAAAAGAAAATGAAAAGAGATAGAGGGGTGTGGATAGATAGTTGATTAAGAAAGTCATTTTGAGAAGCAAGAGATGGGTGGGGAGTAGGAGCCATTTACCTATCACTGGAGCATGATTCTTGAGCGCATCATTCACCAATTCCAAATATTTGGAACATAAACACACCCATTTAAACTTCATACGTGATCTGTATCTTCATGCAATTGCAACCAATAGCACAGCTATAGAAATCAAATTTGAAAGACCCTACCCAACTTCAATACCTTTTCCCTTTTAGGGGAAGCTTTACACAATCAAAAACTTCATGGCTTCATAATTTTACAAAAGGAGATCGGCAAGGGCCGTGGCGTGGATGCCATTGCATTCATTGCTAAATATCCCAAAACCAAATTCCATTGTTCAAAAAAATTTATTTGACCAAATCTTCCTATTGCAACTTTTTATTTCAACTTTTGTTGCCCACTACCACCAATTACTTCTCCTTCAACTAGTTAGCCTCTGATTGAAACCATTGAGAATTAAAAATAGCAGATATTTTGTGACGGTAAAACAAAAGGCTAACTAAGGGAATAAGCATTTAGTCTAGTGCCTTCATAAAAAAAAGCTGGTGTACAATAATTTCATAACTTACAGGAAGAGAACTCCTTGCTCTCACAGGTACCAAAACGTTACAGGTAGAGAACTCCTTGCTCTCACAGGCACCAAAAGGTCAAATTCTCAGTTTGAAACGTTACAGGAAGAGAACTCCTTGCTCTCACAGGTACCAAAACTCTTCTTCATTTTCCTTTATTCGTCCTTGGTCTTGTGAGGGCTATTATTCGAATGACATTGAAAAAAACAACTTATGAAACTCGTGAAAAGCCAAAAACCTCACCACATGCATTGGAACAGATGTATTTGAACAATAACTATAACGCAAAATGTTTAGTGATTGGAGAAGGTGAACTTCAAATGACCCATTTGGTGGAAGCCAGAAGCAACCGCATATGCCACATTGAGAAGCAACTTTTGAACCCAAATGGAACATTTGAAACATCCGACACATGGTGCGTTTTTGACGCCGATGGTGGTGTCTATGAATATCAGTCGTGTAGCAGTTTGCACGGTCAAAGCTTCTGGGGATAAAGAAAGATAAGATGGCCCATAATTTCATAACTTGTTACTACCAGCTGAAAAATTGCCATTTAGACAACAGATATGAACAAAACTGAGGAACTGCCAACTGCTGCTAGCTGTTTTAGCAAGTACATTCCTTACTTATCATTGTGCAATTTACGCAAAGAAGAGACATAGGAACTGTATTACTTTGAAATGCATTAGTAGCATCCAAGAAGTAACGCAGCCAGCTCAATCAGCACTCGGCCTTTTTAGGTGATGCACACACAATTGCTGAACTTCATTTCTTTTCAGGGGGGCCTCTTGTTATGACTTCTGAGCAACATCTGTTAACTAAGATAAGTAGTTGATCAACAAGTTAAAAAAAAAGTATATTTTATATGATCTTTTAAGTTATCCTTCATAAAGTAGTTATTACAAATTCAAAGAGTTATGTCAATTTTTATTCTAAATTCCTGTTATTAGTTTTTAGTATTTTGCGTTATTTTTTATATTGGTTGATAAAGTAAAGAACCAAAAATCAGAAATAAGAAGCTGAATATTTTGTACTCAGTTCAAAAACAAAACATGCCATTACTCGAGAATGTTAAAAAGTAAAAACATAACAATTCAAACTCCTAATGAGTATAAAGCAGATGGTTCTAGGCATAAGCAAATCAGAAAATAAATCGAAGCATAAACTATTGCAGAGATTTCCTCTCTCAGAATCAACAGTCTACTTGATCTTCTTCTTTGGCCTCAACTGCAAATCAAACGATTAACCAAAAAAGTCCATAAGTTATGTAGGAAATTTAAAGTTAAGTCCATTAGAAAAAAAAAAACTATAGTAGAATTTTTAAAAAGTGAATAAAAAAATACCTGGTTGCTGTGTCCACACTTCTTTTTCCTGCAGTTGACAGCACGAGGGTGCAGGCGGGCATAGCACCTGCAATAAAATTGTACCCGATTGACTTCAGATAACGAGTATGTAAGCATCCGTAAATGCATATACAGTATAAAATAGCTGTTCACCAAGGCATTCAGTGATTCAGGGTCCAAAAAAATAGCATGTGTGGCAGAGGGTTTGGAGACTAAACTTAGTACTACAGAAATTGAAACAGAATACGCAAACATAGATAAACCACCCATGACTCACCAAATCCAACTCCGTGTACAATGTACTCTAATATTAAACAACAACCCGTTTCATATAGAACCAAACAGAACATTCTTACGCAAATAATTAAGCATATTATTGACGCTTACTTGCGGCAGATCATCTTGTCCTGATTGTACTTCCTAGCCAATGCCATCAAAGACGGCTCAATAATACCACCACGAAGCCTGAGCACCAAGTGTAGCGTTGACTCTGCAAAATTAAAAAAAAAAAAAAAAAAACCAAAGCAATGGGATTCAAATTTCACTTCTGAGAACAATGCACTTAAGGAAAACTTAAAGGGCTCTAGTTGAACTCCCAAAAATCACATAAGCGAAACCCTAAATTTAAGATTAAATCACAGATCAACAGTTAGAAACCTATCAATTCCTAAAGATCCTCCGTTCGATACTCAATAGCTAAAAACATCGAACAAGCTCAAATTCCTTATTGTTTCGCAATCAGAGAAGTTAAGTTTTTTTTTTTCAATAAAACTAGATAGCTGAACGTTAGAAGTCATTCCTTGATAGTCTGAAACTTCAAATCCAGTTTCTTTCACATGAACATACAACGCTCATTAATGATCAAACCATGTCTATTCAAAGTTTCCATTAAAGCATACCCAGTAGATAAGATTACCTCGTCCACAAACAATACCTTATTTTTATTTTACTTCATTAGCCCAATTTAATTTTCACAATGGGAATGGGAAAAAAACAATGAAAGGCATGGTACAAACCTTTCTGGATATTGTAGTCAGCGAGCGTTCGCCCATCCTCGAGCTGCTTCCCGGCAAAGATAAGTCTCTGCTGGTCAGGGGGAATACCTGAAATATGCAGCCTGAATTGTAAAAATCCAAAAGAATAAGAGAGAAACATTGCTTCAGAAACCAGAAATCCAACCTTCCTTATCCTGGATCTTAGCTTTGACATTGTCGATGGTATCGCTGGACTCAACTTCCAACGTAATCGTCTTCCCCGTTAGGGTTTTCACGAAAATCTGCATCTTGTGGCGTTAACCCTATCTCTGCTTTACAATTCGGCGTGGCTACACTCTCCACCTCCATCAGCCTCTTTTATATGCTCTTGAATTAGGGTTTTGCAGAGTCGGTAATTTACAAAATTGACACTTTTACATTTTTGTTTTATCTAATTGTATAAATGGCCTAAATGTTTGCATTTTTTTAAAATAGACCTAACTTTAGAAGATAAGTTTTCATTTACCTTTCCATTGTGTGAAGATTAGTGAAAGTACAAAACTACCCTTCACTCATTAAATAAATTAGTTTGTTGGTCCAAATTTTGCTTCCTCCGTCCCAATTGATTTTGCTAATCTTGGACTTTTTTCCACGTAATAAGACCATGAATGATTCTTCTAATAGGTTTTTTTTTCTAAACTTTTCAATTCCTTCTTTTATCTTCAACAATTAAAATTTGATAGAGATTTATAAAATTAAAGATTTTTTGCATTTACTTTTATTTTATTTTCTATACACGAGCAACTTCTTTTAGCATAAGAAATGAGGAATGTACCAAAACAGATAAATTTTTTTAAATAATATTATTTTAAAAAATAATGTCAAAAATAGGATAGAAGTATCTAACCCAATCCTATAAAGAAGTTTTATAGCAACTTGAACTAAGCCTATGTGGAGAAACTTATATTTTTCTTGATGCTAAAGAATTGATTGTTTAGAAAATAAAGAAAGAGTTTCATACATTTTATTTATTGTAACTAAATGTTCTGTAGTTTTGATTCGATAATCTTGAAGAAAATCAAAATTTTCTATTTGATATATAGTTTTGACATCTATCTTTGGTATGGTTCAATTATGGAGACTCTTTTCTATACTTGCTATTTGAAGTTCTTGACTATTGACTATAGAAAGCTGAGAATCATGAGAATAATCTTATGTGTTTTTGTAGTTTTGGTTATATGGGTCTTAAAGAGTATTTTGTCAATTAATTTAGACATTAAAACTTTAAGAGTTTTTATCTTAATAAGATTCTAATTTTTTAGTGTGAGAACAAACAATATGCTAAAATTCACAACACTGGAACACCAAGCTTACCAACGGTCTTACGATTTTATTGTCGGGAACACAAGGTTTACCAAAGTGCTATTCAGTATAAATTAATAAGCACTACTTGATTATTATCACAAAAGATACTTAGAATATTATTGGGACATAACTATTTCACCTGATTTAAAGAACAAATACACTCTCTAATGATAAATGGCTATGATACCACTACTGTGTGGGTGCATGCATGATGGGATAGTGCGAGGTGTATTGAGAAAATATGAGGTGACAAAGAATAGAGAGATGTAGGCATGTGGCATACTAACTTGTAATGAATAATAAAAAGGTGGCATACTTATGGTAATATGAGGGGTTTGCATGATTGACACGAAAGGGTAATGTAGTGTTATAGAAAAGAGGGTGTGATAAATAGTGTTATGGAAAATAGGGTTTGAAATAAACAGTTAAATATTTGATATGAAAAAAAGAAATAGAATAATATTTTGTTATGGAAAAGAGGGTATGAAAATATTAATAACAAATGATTAAATTATAGAGAAACTTGTAAAGTAGATGTTGGAAAATTAAACACTTACTTGGAAATAAGTAGAAAATTAGAACAAAGTTGAGAATTTTAGAACTTTTATTCAAAGATCACTGTACAAGTTCTTCCAAAAGATTCCCTCCCTAACTCTCCTAGACTTCCTTTTATACACATGATAGGAGTTCAGAGTTTATTATGTACTCTATTTTACATGAAATGTTCACACTTTTACAAGACACGTCTTTATTTTACAGGACACGTAGACACACACTTTGAAGGTAAAATTACATGACACGTTATTATTTTTGTACAAGACACGACACATACTTTAACATAAAATTATCTCTTCATACGAATTTGAATTTTGTCTTCAGATTTTGTTTGATCGGCTGGTTTTGTCTGTGTATGGATATGATTGAAGAAGTTGGCAAAATCATCTTGATCTTCTTCTTCATGAACATTAGAAGTGATTTCTTCTTGACTCGTGGCAGATGGAGATTAAATCTGTTAAATAATAATATTGAGTTCTTCGTTTGTAACTTGAGTCATGGCAGCCATTAACTTTGCTTCATGGGCTAAAAATTGCTGGGTTTTTTGCAGATTTGACTTCATGTTCTGAAGATATATATAAAAATCCATTTTCGACTACATTTTTTGAGACGACTGCTGTGTTGAATTTTTTCCATCATTTAATTCGATATGTGTGAAAAAGGCGGAAGATACCATTGGTTTATGTGATGGAGTAATTCCAATGAAAAATCCAAGTGATAAGAAAATAATTTGAAAAATGTAGGGTTTAATCAAAAGCATTTGGAAAAATATTGTTGGAGAAGAACTTAAAATTTTCTAAAATTGGATACGGTAGAATAGCCTCATTTAGGCCAAAAATATCCCACCAATCATTAAACCATAATGGAAAATTTTGAACAAGTTTTGTCAAACATAATGAACCACGAATGATTAAAATTATTTAGTCAAAATACATTGTACCAAGTTTTTTGGTATCGATATAGGAATAGTTTTAAGGAAGAAATTGATGTGAAAATCTTTTTTCAGTATAAATACTTTGATTCCATTTGGTTGGAGTCGGAACCCGTAAGATTTTGATTTTTGAAAAAGCTATTTTAGTAGAGTCTTATTTATTTCTGGTGTGAGTGATTTCAATGGAATCAGTTTCCACTATAATATATTCATAAAATAGACAATTTTACGAGGATGATTTGAAATGAAGTGAAAATTTGATGGAGATATTTTTTGGACCGTTTCGAATATGGAATTTGCCAAATATTCGAGTTCTAGGATTGTGATAAAAGAAGTCTGAGTTTTATTGTGGTAAGATGAAGTATGGTAATGTATTGTTCTTGATGGGATTATTTCAAAATTTTGGAAATTTGGTTTGGTAATGGCTTGAGCATATGTAGTAGGAGGAGTAGATGACTCCTCTGTTTTGATTGTAGATGGATTGATTATTACGGTAGAAGGCCTTAAAGGGATGGAAGATCCCAAAAACTTCATTGGAGAAGGGTTGAAGGGATAGAGGACCTCAAAATTTGAAACATGTTGGATAATGGTAATTGTTGAGGGTTTTCCCCCTTCTGATCCTCTATTGATTGTGAGGATTACACTTGAGTAAATTGATATGCTTGTAAGTAAGAAGTTTTAATTTGAGGGGAAGTAGCTTGTTGCTTTTGCTCATTCTCATTATTTTCTTTCTTTTCTCTTTTCATTTTTCTTTTTCACTCTCTTTTTCTCTCTTTTGCCTTGTAGGAATTCTCTAGTGAGATAATCAGGAAGAGAATTGATACTGCCTTTTATAGCCTCTATTTTGAAATCAAAACAAGAAAGTATTGTTTGTCATCTGGCAAAAATTTGTCTAGAAAGTAAGTTTTTAACATCCTTTTGTAAAACATCTATTGCGGCTTTGCAATCAACACGTATTAAAAAGTTTTTATTTATCAAATCACTTTGAAATTTATTTGTGCATAAAACAATTGATGAAATTTCCTTTTTAACAGTTGAATAATTCTTTTGAGCTCCTAGCTAGATACCCGAATGATATCTAACTAATTGCTCTTGACCATTGATGGACTGTTTGAGAATGTCACCATATCCTATATCTATGCATCTGTTTTTGCAATAAGTGATGCATGTGGATTGATAATGGATAAACAAGGAAGACTTTTGACAAGTCTTTTAATGGTTTTAATAATGCATGTGTGCTCATTAGTCCATGGAGGAAGTGTTTTCCTAAAGTCGTTGATATAATGGTTCACAAGTTTGTCTTAGATTTGGAATAAAATCTTAAATGTAATTTAAACATCCTATAAATCTTTGCAATTGATTTTTATTGATGATTTCATCAGAAAATTTATTAGCAAATTCAATTGATCTTTGAATTGGTTTTATTTTTCATTGAAAGATGTCGTAGCCTAAAAATCTAATTTTTTGCTAAAATATTTTTATTTTGCGTAGAGAAACGACCAAACCATTTTGTTTAATCATTTTATGAAAAATTCTTAAATGTTTAAAATGTTGTTCTATGGATTGAGAAAATATTAAGACATCATCAATATAAAACAATTGTAAATTCTTGGTATGGATTAAAAATATCATTCATTATATTTTGGAATTCAGAGGGTGCATTTTTTAAATCAAATGGCATTACATTTCATTCATACTACCCGGATGGAACATTAAATGTTGTTTTATATTTGTCCTTTCTCAGCAATTTGAATTTGCCAAAATCAAGATTTCATATCAAAATTTGAGAAATTCGATTTATTAAGTCCTTTTTATTTGGTATAGGATAACGAATCCATTCTAATATAGAGTTTAGAGGTTTATAGTTGATTACAAGGCGAGGTACTCCTCGTTCAATTTCTGCTTGATTATTGACATAAAGGCGGCGCAACTCCAAGGTGATTTACTTGGTCTTATAAGACGTTTTTGTAGGAGTTCTTGGATTTTTTTATGACAATGTTGTAACAACTCAGCATTCATTTGTATGGGTCTAGCTTTAGTACAAAAATTTTTTTAATGAAAGTTTTTTACATAAGGTAAGTTAACAATATGTTGTTTTTGTTCCCAAAAGGCATTCGGAATAGAGGCACAAATATCATTTTCAATTAATTCTTTGAATTGATTATTTTGATTTTGAATATACAAATTATTTAATTGTTCTTCAATTCTTTTATGGCTTATTTCTTCCTTTACCACAATAAAATTGTATTTGTTGTGTCTTTTTATGAATAGAATTAATAGTTTTATAGATTAAAGAATTTTGAATAGAATGTATTGTTTTAGTAGATATAGGGTTTACAAATTTAAAAACAATTTATTGAACTAGGATTTTTTAGACTATTCCTTTTTCATTTACTGAGAAAGGATATAGTTGGGAAAGAAATGGGGTTCCTAGAATTATTTATTCATCTAAATCTTTGACTAAAATAAATGTATTTTTAAAACAATAACCTTGGTTACAAATGTGTGCATTTGATACTTTATAGCGAATTTTTAACCTTTGGCCATCTGCACCATGTAATTTTTCTGAGGTTTTTTCAAAATATTTGGTAGGTATTAGTCCCTCTCGTATGCAATTTTGATCGGCTCCAGAATCAATCAAAACTTTCGAAGTCACTTGATATTCTTTATTGATGACAAGGTTAATGACATAATACCATTTTTGTAATTGAACCTTGTTAATAAGATTAATAAAGGAATCGCGAGGAATATTTTCACGATGTTCTTTTGAGGGTTGGTCAATTATTTGTTGAGTTTGGAGAGAGAGAAGTTCAAATCTAATTTGAGAAATTTCTTTTTTGATGTTGGAACTTTCCTCTTTTATTGTATAGTTCTCTTTGAAGGTCTATAACAGTTACCGATTTTGTTTTTGGTTCAAATCGAGAAAATATAATATTTTCTTGTTTAGGTTCTTGTATAATAATGTCCTTTAATTTCTCAAAGTATTCCTTTTTGGTTTCTAAGTTTTCAATTTGACTAATGACTTAAAAAAGAATCTCTTGATCTCTTGAAATAACATTTATGCATTTATTGCAAGTACAAGTTTCTATTTGATTATCACTAAAATAAGAAGACTTTTCATAATCAGTATTATCTAAATCTCCTTGAATTTCAAAAATTTGATCATAAGAGGATTCTTCATTGATCAGAGGATGACGAAGCGTCTGAAGGGTTTAGTAAATTTAATAATTGAATTTTCAAACCTTTTTCTATTTCCAAATTATTAATTTTTCCTTTCATTGGCAGTTAGGGGCTATATGTCTTTTTTGTTTACATTTGTAACAGATAACTTTTTTTCGTTTTTTAGTGAGTCTGTTATTTTTATATTTCTTCTTTGGTCTAGATTTATAATTTTGTTTATTATGATCTTTTTTATAATAACCTTGATTCATGTAAGGTTTTCTTCGAAAGAAGTTTCTTTTATACTTCTTGGGTTGTTTTAGTGCTGAAGGAGCTTGTATTTTTTAATAACCATATTGGGCATAATTCAGTTTTTATTTTCGCATTTAATTTGAGATCCGTACATAAAGCTAATCCTTCATTAATGATGTTTAAATTTATAAAAGAAAAACTAGAAGAAAAAAAGGTCACCCACGTACTTATTTAAGGGTTTTAAAAAGGGGAGTTTACAAAAATAGTAAAAAAAAATTATGATAATAGAATCCATATTACTTACATTTTCAAAATTGTAAAAATAACAAATTTAAAAGCAAATTACCATCAGATTATCGTCATATTTGTCAAATTTGCAATATGCAAAAAAATGTGTTATGAGCTGTTTTTTCTAAATTTTTTTGTTATTTAATGTAATTTCTCTTTTAAAAATTTACTCATTAAAATTTTTAGAATTGATTTATGTGTATTATTATTTAATTAATATAAAAAAAACATCCACGTATTTATGGAAGGTTTTAAAAATGATTGAATGTTATTTATTTTTTAAATTGATTTGTGTTTATTATTGTTTAATTAGTAAAATATACAAAACTAACTTTTTATTAGCGGTCCATATTCTAACATCCAACATAACCTATTATTTAAGAGATAAAATAAGAATTTACATTTATTTATGACATTTCAAAATATTTTGTAACTTTTATCTTCTACAACTATATAAGCGACTCTCTTGAATCTTTATTTTCAAATATTTGAAATTCTATTCTACTCAAGGTTTTTCTTCTATTTACTCACTTATACACATTTTGTTTTTAGAACTTCTATTATACTAATTAACCTAACTTTCATATTTAACTTTACTTTGGTGGTGCAAACAGGTTAATATTTTGAGATTTAAGAGAAGGAGCAAAGATACACATTTTAAAAAGTACGAAAATGAATGCAATGTTAATAAATTAAATTCAAAAATTCTTTGAGTTTTTTTATCTTTATTATTATTACTACATAGCAAGAGTGTTTTGGGTTAAGTGTACAAATATTTTTTTAATGATGTATTTAATTAGATTATTTTAAACAATAATAAATATAAAAAATAAGACGTATTAATAAAGAAAATAATGGAGTCATTTCAAAATTATAACAAAGGTCTTTAACTAACATGACATAAATTGCTATATGATATTATATGAAAGACCAAAATTTCTAATAAAATTTACATATGTCCTAAATGAGCCTATATATTACATCAATGTATGACCCAAATTACTTTAATACTCATTTCTATTATTTAATTGATTTAAAACAAAAATATAAATGAAAATTTTCGTGGGTTACAGTTTTGGAAAGAAGTGAAAATGTTTATTACTTTCCTTTTACGAAAATCGTGGTCTACTCCTTCAATTATACTCACAAAAGCCAACATGAGTTACGATTTGTAATAAGAAATTTGAGAGATTTCGACGGTGAAGAAGAAGACTTTCGATGGCCGACAAATACTGAACTTTTCCAACAAAACCTGGATCTAAATTTTGAGCTTAGTACTGTATAGATTCGAAACATATGAAATATTAGGTATATTAGGTATATTTTAGATATTCGATTAAATAGGCAAACAAACGAAAATGTAGTTTTGAACGTGATACATTCTAGGGTTTATTGAGTTTCAAAGTAACCAAAATTCTGACATTGTGATACATTTTAGGGCGCAACGAAAACGTACTCTATGTTTATTTAACTTACATTGTGATTTAATTTACATATGTAACAAAAACTTACGTGTTGATTTAAAATGCATTATGGTTTACATATGTTAAATGGTAGTTAATTTTGTAAAATTTTATTTAAATGCAGTGTCAAAAATGGTTAGAAGAAGTGAAAGATGTCTTGGATCGAGGAGTAGGAAGATTAGATAAAACGAACATGATCCAATCATTATTGATGATTTGAAGGTATATTTAACATTAACTGTTGTAAGATGTTATTGTATTGATGTTTTATATGTATATTACTTGTTCTATAGGTATATATACATAATCATAATCAGTAAAGATAAGCTGAAAAAATAATACAATTAATGTATGTATAACATAAATGTTTTAAATATATAACATAATATATTTTATATACCATTATAAGATTGACATGAATAATCAAGCAAGAGAAAGAAATTTTTGCTTACGCAAGCTGTGAGGAGGAGCCTGAGGAGAGGAAATCAATCATCAAAGATAATGAGGTCACACTTCACAACAAAATTTGGATTCGCAGAGCCAAAGAAAGAAAAATTAGCTAGAGCTCTAGTCAACCATTCGAAAGACTAAGTTTCAAATTGTTATCACAAGGACTTTATGAATTTGAAGTTGAATAGAATAGATTTAACGCTTAAGGTTATGTGCTGAAGTAAAAATTAGGTTTTTTGAAAATTTTATGTGTAATTTATGTTATGATGAATTGTTCTGTTTCTAGTATTATGGAAACACTGAAACGTTATATGCATATATTTTTAATATGATACAGTATATTATACTATCGTGTTCATTATTATGGAAATTTTATGAGATATTAGTTTAATGGAGATAAAATGTTCACTAGGTATATTATAAGTATATATATTTGGAATAAGAAGGTGTACATTACCGACATAAATGTTTATGATCAGTAATGTTGTGTTTCATGAGTATAAGTTTCAGTCGTGGTGTGTATTTTAGAACTAAAGGTTTATGATAAGTATATGTAATATATGACGTTAGTAAAATGAATTAAATTTGATGATGTTATAGAAATGTTATTTATGTTAACAGGAACATAGATGATATATTCTTTGGTATTTGTATGAGAAATTGTATGAATGGAGAGAACATATTAAATAATAATTTTTTGCAGTATATTTGTTATAATATGGTGTATATTAAAGATGTAAATTTCTTACCGTAACATGAAACATAAATATTAATGATCATAAACAATGTTGTAGATAAGATGTGATATATATATACTAAATCACATAACAAAACTATAATAGCTTACAGATATATTAAAGTATACATTGATCATTTAAAATATATATAAAGTGATAGTATGTATGTATGATATACTCACTGTATATTAGATACATTGAGAATATGTCGTTTACTGTTTTAGTAATATTTACTATATTATAAACATATAATTTAAACCAATATTATGTCAAAATTATGTAGTTTACATGATAAACAAAATAACAAAATAAAAATCAACGAATGGAAAAATTTGGACGTATTACTGTACATAATTATATATGTGATATTGTATATATGCTGTGATATATATGTATAAACAATATATAGACAAAGTACGAAATTTGAAGAAAACGAAAATGAAAGTAATTGATGAAAATTTGAAGAAAACAAAAACGAAAGTAATTGAGGAAAATAAGTAATCGGAAGTTTAAAGTAAACAAAATTTTGAAATAAACTGAATAACAATATTAAAAACAACGGAATTGATAAAAAAAACAACCGAAATTGAATTATGAAGAAGTCGAAGTCCTCGAAATTTTGTTCACTTAATGGGTGATGAAAATAATGAGATAATGTTATATTTAATTATTAAACTATTCCATATTTGGACAATATTTATTTTGTATTAAATTAATAAATTATTTCTAATTAATTTTCATAATAAAGTTACACATTAATTAATAGGGAAAATAAGAAAGTTATCATTTACCTAATAAATTGAGTATCATATAAATAAGGAAACAATTTAAATTTAATTTAAAAAATTATATAATTAATAATTATGATAAAGTTATAATTGTCCTAAAAATACACAAAAACCTAATAAAAAAATGAATAATAATTTAAGACATTTATGAAATTTTCGAGTAGATTTAGGTCTTTGATCTAATTTTTTTTTTAAAAATGATCGATTTTATGAACTTTTTTCATTTTGTTAATATTATGTAAGTTCGTTATATTTATGAAAATTTTCCTTTGATGAATGTATATAATTATGATGTGTTAATCTATAAAATAATTAATAAATCTAATTGATTAACGATAAACTAATTATAATTGTTAAAAAGTAATTTATAATCATTAACTAAATACAAATATAATTAACTAGCTAATTGATAGCTTTATTGCATATATGACCTTTCCTACTTGAAATTATCATTCTGATTTTGCTTTTTTACAACACCATCTATTTCTTGCCTTGATTCTTTCTCATTTTTAGCTTTAGGGTTCTTTCCTTTCGCTAATGTGTAATGAATTATTTTATAGATTTTCAATTTTGATTACGACCCCCTTTTTTTTGCCTCCGATTTTGGTAATGAAATTCGGTGTTTTCTATGGTTTTTTTTTCCAGGCATCGCTGATTAAATTGTTCTGGCTATTTTCTCTCGGCTCTAATTATTCTGTCTTTGAAGTTTAGACGCATTTGATCACAAAATTTGTTCATGACTTCAAGGTACCTGATTTTGGTTCTATAGCGTTTTTTCTTTTCTTCTTTTTCTCCAGATTTTCTTGGAAATTGGGTTTTTTTTCCTTGCTAGATTGGTGGGAACGTTGAATATTAGCGAAGAAATCCGTAGAATTTTGCTATCTATGAACTGAGGAAGTAATGGGAATTTTTTAGAAGAAAAAAGTTATGAGTTTTATTAGCAGTATGTTAATCGTCATAATACTGCTAGGATATTGGTTTATCAGTATATAGATTGAACACGTTCGTGGGTTCTTACCGGCCTTGACAACTTGAAGCTAGATTATTATTAATCAAATGGGTTGTGGGTTCTTGTTGTGGTATTGTTATCATTTGAGGTGTATCTGCTATGATTCTCTGTATCTTTTGTGCTTTTGATTGCTTAGAAATTTCCCATATATGGTGGTTTGTATTCGCATGGATGATTGGAATCTGGATATTAGCTCTGGGGTTGGAATGACAATATAGAACATTTTCTATATGAAAGAAGTAGATTAATAGAAGAAAGCTCAGATTTACTGAACAAATTACCCTCACCGAAGTAAAGTTCTGCTTAGATTTTCGTTTTGTTTTTTTTAAAAAAGTTATTACCTTTTATTTTTATTTCTGATACTTCTTTTTTGAATCATGATCACTGACACATTAATCTCGGTGTTGTGACTTTTCCTTAAGTGATCATTGAATGCTTGGCTGTAGAGGGGGAACATCTATGCTATAAGATTATCTGTAGGAGTTTGAATAGGTGGACTAAGTTTATGTTTATGCCTAGTTTCTGTGTTAAAAAAAGAAAAGAAAAAAAGAAAAAGAGAAATTCTTCTTCTTCACGCGTGAGACTTTCTCCGTTTCTCTCCCTCTCTCTTCGAAGCTTCATCTTTGCCGGCCTATTTCCCCACCATTGGCAAACTTGCACGCCGACGAACCCCAACCATTGCCGCCACGATCACTGCCACCATGCCTTTGCCATTAGACTCGCCTTGCACCAGATCTGAAAATGTCGCGCCATCACCTAGCCAACAGTTTGCGTCGCTCGACTCATCGAGAAAGAAACCCAGCCATGAGCTGTTCTCCGACGCCTCCCCTTCAGCCGCCGTGCGCGGTAGCTCGCTGGAGGTCAAGTCAACCGTTGTCCGGTTTCATTCTTCATTCAGATCCAACTCTTAGAGTAAGATTTTTATGGTTCAGGGTTGTTTTATTAGGTGATTTTGAATACCCATTAAGTTTAGACTTGAGTTTACCATCACCCATTATTTTTCGATGCTAGATTCAAGTTTTAGAAGTGTTTGAGCTGTTGTCTAGTCATTTGAAAGTTCGGAATTGGGCTTTTTGGCACCGCTTGGGTAAGGTTTTAAGCTTTTTGGAGTCGATCTAGAGTACCCATCTAATTTTAGCAATAATATTGAATAACCCATGATGTTGGATGCCTGTTTTCGAATTTAGATAAAACTTATGGTGCTGTCCATTGAAGTTAAGGGTACCTTGTTAAGTTCTTGGTAAGGTTTGGAACGGTTTTCAAAGACCATCTCTGGTTTTTATTTTGGTTTGAGTTACACAAGAAGAATTAAAATGTAAGGTTGGATTTGTTTGAAAGTTAACTCAATTTCTAATAAGTTTCGTGAGTAAAGCTTGAGCAAATTCTGAGGCTAAGTGAATGATTTTTAAAGTAAAAAACAGGTCACGGACTTTTCATGCAATTTCGAGAAGCCTCTGGTTTTTCGAGTATCCTAGAGTGTACGGATGGAACTAAAAGCCCTATTGGATATGGTTGGAAAGCTTATTCAATGTCGTATAACTTTCATGAAGCACTTGTTAGCCAATTCTGACTGGAAATATGTTTAAATTTAGGAGGAAAGTAGGAGGTTGCAGAGAATGCGATTTTATAGTATTTGTTTTTCAGGGTAATTCTGAAAAAATCCAGTGGGAATCTCACTTTTATTTCTTCAAGTAAGTTGTAGAGGGTCCCAGAATTAAGAGTTTGATATAAAGTACATTAATTTTTTTAAGTATTGAAGAGTTTGATATAAAGTACATTAATTTTTTTAAGTATTGAAGAAGTTATGTGTAGTTGAAGTTAGCCTACTAAAGCTATGAATTTCTTGAAAAGTATGAATTGTGATTTTATTTGTTAGGGGTAGAATTCATGAGCTCCATAGTTTGTGCGTCATTTTAAGTTGTTATAGAAAGACAAGACTATTTAAGGTCGTTTAAGACAAGTTTGGGTAAGTTTCTATGTATTTGACTCGTTAGATTCGTATTGAGATTGTTAATGGATCTAAACCTCTAAGGTAGGAATATTGGATATAAGAGCGTATGGATGTAAAAGACGACTTAGGTTTGGATGCTTATGACGTGAGTTGAAGTTGAAGTTTAAGGGTTCTAAAAGTGTATCCACCTAAAAGATCTATTGAACTTGAACTAAGTTGGATGCTTATTGGGTTAAGTATCCAGAATTCAAGTCTAAGGGTTCATAAGTGAAAAGTCTAGTCTAATCCTAAGCGCTTTGAAAATTCGAGGACCTTAGAAACATAAAATGGATTTAGGTGGCCTCATCAAGTGTAAGGTTAGTTGGCTCATGTTGATATAGTAGAACTAAATCTGAAAATCTTCAATAGTTGAAATAAAAGCGTATTGAAACGACAGATCTAATGACTTTCACTTAAGTTTGGATATCCATTTTACTAAGGATCTAAATTTGAGGTTTAAAAGTTTGCAAGTGGATTTTTAGTCTAGTCTATGGAGATTTGAGAATGTAAAGACTCTAGAAATGTAAAATAGCTTGAATGTTCATACTGAAGTGTTTTTAGAGATTATTGTGCTGTCTTGCTATGTGAAGATAACTGAGAGGTCTTAATCTTTGTATCAGGCCAAACCGAAGTGGGAAAAATGTATAATCCTAGGAGATCGAGTTTTTTACAGTGAGTGGCTCATTTCAAGCTTTCTTTATACTTATACATGTTGTCTTATGATATCATTGAGAAACTATATGACTTAAACTTTTTATAACTATGTTTTCATTTATGTTTAAACGATGAATTTACTCATCATGATTTCAAGAATGTGTATGACTTGGATTTCGTAAAAATATGTTTCAAATTCTGAGTGTACTTGATATTTTTAATGATGGTTATCTGATGTTTATGATGAATGAGAAACTGATTTCCCTAAGGCTACGTGAATGTGTTTCCGTAGCGCCACCTATAGTTATCAAGGGATTCTAGGACTGAAAGAGGCCGTGACCAAAGATCCGAGGACCTGAGCCTAGGTGAGGATCTGGATGGAGGATTGTGATATGGCTTTGGGCCTAGTTTAACCCAAGATGGTTGGCTCTATATACACATAGGAGCGGATGGATATTGTGATAGAACACCAAGTAGTGTGTCATATTTTTATTAAACAACCAAATTTTTACAGAAAACAGTACTAACACAGCCTTGCAAACAAAGAACAACACAAGAACTATTACCGAAATTAACCGAGTTCAACATAAAACATCAAAACAGAAAAGTACTTCACGATAATGGAAATAACTTGCTACAGACTACAGAAACTACACACTTTCTGTATTCCCTGCTCTCTAGGAAATTACTGCCCTACACTTTCAGAAACTGATTAACCACCCACTCTCTTCCCTTCCTTCTTTCCCTTTTAACTCCCTCCCATGTAACTAATCGTGGTCCCCACCAAGGTGGTTTCCACTTCTTTCTCCATTTCCCTTCTCTTGTTCACATGCAACTGCTCCCTTTTTCCTCCTACTATATTGTAAAATAATTGGTGGTCTATCATTACTCCCCCTCTCCAAAGACACCTTGTCCTCAAGGTGGAAATGAGGAAATTGTTGAGCGAAATCATTACAATTCTCCCATGTGGCTTCATGCAGTGGAAGTCCTTGCCAACGAATAAGCACCTCCCACTCCTTTGTAGATGGATGTTTCCGATAATCAAATATTTCTGCAGGAATAGCCACCCACTCCACATTTTCTGTCAAGAAAGGAACTAATGGATGCACATCTGTAAGATTGCCGATCATCTTCTTAAGCTGAGATACGTGAAATATAGCAGCTGTAGGAGGTAATTCTAGTTTATAGGCAACTGGTCCTATTCGTGCAATCACCTTGAAGGGCCCAAAAAATTTAGGAGACAACTTTCATTCCGTTTCTTCCTCACTGAAATCTATCTATAAGGTCGAAGTTTAAGAAACACCATATCACCTTCTTGAAATTCGACGTGTCGTTGCTTCTTATCAGCATACTTCTTCATTCGATCTTGTGCCAATCGAAGATTCTCCTTCAATATTCCCAAAATAATATCTCTATCTTGCAATTGTTGATCCAACGTAGAATTAAGGGTCTCCATATCTCCATAATAGATCAGGGGTGGAGGAAGTCGACCATACACTGCTTGAAAAGGAGTAATACCAATTGACTGCTGGTACGTGGTATTATACCAATATTCTGCCCAATGCAGCCAACGCAACCATTCCCTCGGTCTCTCTCCACAAAAACGCAAATAAGTTTCCACTCCTCTGTTGACCACCTCTGTCTGTCCATCAGATTGTGGGTGACAAGCTGTACTTCTGCTCAATTTTGTACCTGACAGCTGAAACATCTCTTGCCAAAAATGACTCAAAAAGACTTTGTCACGATCAGAAACTATAGATTTAGGATAGCCATGTAATTTAACTACCTCTTTAACAAAAGCTTCAGCCACGGACTTCGCATTGTAAGGATGTTTCAAAGCAATAAAATGACCATACTTACTCAACCTATCAACAACAACCATTATTATCTCATGTCCTTCAGATTTCGGTAAACCATCAATAAAGTCCATAGATATTTCACTCCAAATGGTATCTGGAATTTCCAACGGCATGGGTAATCCCGCGGGAGATAAAGCTAGTGTTTTGTTGCGTTGTCATGTCATACATTCATCACAATATTTCTGCACATCAGCCTTCATACCTTCCCAATACAACTCACCTATCAACTTTTTATAAGTCCGTAAATAGCCCGAATGCCCACCAAACACTGAATCATGGTAAGTATGAAGAATTGTGGGCAATAAGACTGAATTTCTGGAAATGACCAGTCGCCCTTTATACCTTAGCACACCATGCGGCATAGTAAATCCAGCAACATTTTCTCCCTTCTCAAGCTTGTCCACAATTTCCTTCAACTTCTCATCTCTATCTACCTCTGTTTTAAGAATGGATACATCCAACAATGATGAAAAAGTAAGTTGATTAAGTTGGGCAGTAGGAGGAACACGAGACAAGGCATCTGCTGCTTTGTTTTCTAGTCCCGGTTTATACACAACATCAAAATTGTAGCCAAGAAGCTTAGCAATCCTCCGCTGATGTTGAGGTTGGATAACCCTTTGTTCCAATAAAAACTTCAATGATCGTTGATCTGTTTTCACTACAAACCTCCTGCCCAAAAGATAAGGTCTCCAACGTTGCACAACCAAAACTATAGCCATTAATTCCCGTTCATAAACTGGTTTAGCACGATCCCTCATAGCTAACGTTTGGCTAAAATAAGCAATTGGCTGATGATTTTGAATTAAGACAGCACCTACCCCATATCCAGAAGCATCAGTCTCTATTTCAAATGGCAAGGAAAAATCTGGCAGTGCTAAGATTGGGAGAGTCATCATAGCCATCTTTAAATTCTCAAAAGCATCATCAGCTGCAACAGTCCATTCATAAGCTCATTTCTTCAATAATTGAGTCAAAGAGCAGCCACACTTCCATAATTCATTACAAATCTTCGATAATATCCTGTCAACCCAAGAAATCCACGAACTTCACGGACATTAGTGGGCACGGGCCGTTCTTTGATAGATTTAATTTTCTCGGGATCAACCTCTACACCCTTGCCCGAAATTATATGGCCAAGACACTCCACTTTCGTTTTGGCAAACCTACACTTATGCATATTAGCATATAATTTATTCTCTCGCAGTACCTCTAACACCCATTCTAAATGTTGAAGATGTTCATCCAAACTTCTACTGTAAATTAAAATATCATCAAAAAAGACTAAGACAAACCTGCGTAGGTAAGGGTTAAAGATACTATTCATCAAAGCTTGAAACGTTGATGGTGCATTGGTGAGCCCAAAAGGCATGACAAGAAACTCATAATGCCCCTCATGAGTTCTAAAAGCTGTTTTCTCCACATCCTCTTTACACATTCTAATTTGATGATATCCCGTCTTGAGATCAATCTTCGAAAATATATTAGCCCCATTAAGTTCATCAAACAATTCCTCTATAACTGGAACAGGAAACTTGTCTGGAATGGTCACACTATTCAACGCACGGTAATCTACACAAAATCGCCAACTACCACTTTTTTTTTTCACCAACAAGACCGGGCTCGAATATGGACTAGTACTAGGTTTAATTATGCCAGATGCTATCATTTCATCAACCAATCTTTCCATCTTCTCCTTTTGCTGGTATGCATATCTATAAGGCCGGACATTGACTGGATTAGTTCCTTTCTTAAGGTGTATATGATGTTCAATGGCACGTTGTGGTGGCAACTCTCCAGGCCAATCAAAAACATCTTCATACTTAACTAACACGGCTGGAATAGACTCATGAATGGTAGGCACTTCATCAATCCCATACAATTCTGCAAATGTCATTCCACCTTCCAAAGATCTACACTCAATCAGAAATCCCTGATCAAGTTCTGTCCATGTCTTCATCATGTGCTTCAAACTCACCCTAGCCTTTGTAAGACTCAGATCTCCCTTTAATACAACCTTCTTCCCATTTTGTATGAATGTCAAAGTAAGTTTTCGCCAATCCACTTCGGTTACTCCCAATGTATGTAGCCATTGCATACCAAGAATTACATCCACTCCCCCCAATTCTAATGGCAGAAAATTATCCACAACCTTCCATTCACCCAATAGCAATTCCACTTGTTTACAAATCCCCTTCCCTTTTACAGCAGATCCAGAACCCAAAATAACCCCATAATGAGAAGTTTTCTCCAATGGCAACAACAATTGAGTTACTAACTTTTCAGATATAAAATTGTGGGTTGCGCCGCAATCTATCAATACTACTACTGACCTTTCTTGAATCATACCTTTAATTTTCATAGTTCCAGGGTTTGTTAATCCCACCACCGAATTTATTGATAATTCGATCACGGGTTCTTCTTGTTTAACAACTTCAGTCTCCTATATCTCAGTTTCCACTTTTGAATCCTCTTCTTCAACTACTTCCAGTTCTTCCCCATTTGCCCCAACAACTAAGACTCGAAGTTCCTTATGATCTTTCACTTTACACTTATGGCCCACAAAAAATCTTTCCTTTCGAAAACAGAGACCTTTCTCACGTCTAGCCTGAAATTCAGCATCAGAAAGTCGTTTTAGTGGTCCTTCTCGTCGATTAGGTTCACCAGCCACTCCTCGAAGTGTAATAGTTTGCATTGGAATAGTCCCTCCTGACTTATTATCATTAGAAATCACAGGAATTTGGGGTTTAAAAGAAGCAGAAACCTGGAATTTTCCATCCGCTGCACGTTTGAAACTTGATTCTCCTCTTATAACTTATCGGTTCTCAATCTTTTGGGCCAACTTCATCATTTGAGCAAGCCCCATAGGTTCCCAACATTCCATATCTGCCTTAATCCATGGTTTCAAACCATTCATAAATGTCTCTTCTAAGACAGCCTTCTGTAGAAAAGGCAATGGTGCTACTAATTTATCAAATAAATTCCGATATTCTTCCACTGTAGTTTCTTGCTTGATCTTTAAAAATCTTCCCAGAATTAATCCCTCACGACCTGATCGAAATCGAACAATAAGTCTCCTCTTTAAATCTTCCCAATTAACAAACGGTTCACAATCTTCATGAGATCTATACCAATCCAAAGCTGCTCCATCAAAACTAATAATGGACACAATCATTTTTCCTGACTCACTCAGTTTGTGAATCTGAAAGTATCTCTCAGCCCTAAACAACCAAGAATCAGGATCATTTCCCACAAAAACTGGCATTTCAATTTTTTAAATTTGCTTCGGTTGCCCGCAGAATCTTCACCCTCCAATTTGGTATGTTTTTCCTCAGATTTTCCTCTCATCATCGTCGATTCACTGACATCAACCATGCTGTCAATTTTACTTGATGATCCTTCTAGTACTTCTTCCATCGTTGTCTTCCCTTTGATCATTCCCTCAATATATTTCAACAGTGTCTGTTGTTGCTGTTGTTGCTTCTCAGCCTGTACTCCTAACCTCTCAATACTCTTTGCCAAAGATGAAATATTTTCCTTGATGGTTGGCAGATCATGTAATTCTGCTCGAATGCCGGATATTTCTTGATCTACCGTTTCCAATTTTTCCTCAATTCACTTTTGAGCCATGGTATAGAACTTCACATATTCGAATTCTCTGATACCAAAATGATAGAACACCAAGTAGTGTGTTCTATTATTTTATTAAACAACCAAACTTTTACAGAAAACAGTACTAACACAACCTTGTAAACAAAGAACAACACAAGAACTATTACAGAAGTTAACCGAGTTCAACATAAAACATCAAAACAGAAAAGTACTTCACGATAACGGAAATAACTTGCTACAGACTACAGAAACTACACACTTTCTGCATTCCCTGCTCTCCAGGAAATTGCAGCTCTACACTTTCATAAACTAATTAACCACCCACTCTCTTCCCTTCCTTCTTTCCCTTTTAACTCCCTCCCATGTAACTAACCGTGGTCCCCACCAAGGTGGTTTACACTTCTTTCTCCATTTCCCTTCTCTTGTTCACGTGCAACTGGTCCCTTTTTCCCCCTACTATATTGTAACATAATTGGTGGTCTATCAGATTGTTACTGTGGTAGGTGCTAAGTATGCATGAGCTTCGTTTGGCTGCATGTTTCGTTGTGGATATGGATCACATTTGAACTATTTCGGGCTGTGTATTTAGTATGCTATCGTGGTTGAATTGGATGGATGTTGTTACTGTGGTAGGTACTGAATATGCGTGAGCTAGTTGTGGCTGCATGATTCTTTGATCATGTGCGAGCTATTCTTGGCCGTATATTTAGGCACCTTGCCATGGTCGAATTGGCTACATGTTTGTTGGCTTGACTTGTGCGTTATAGTATTATGTGATGACAACGACGTTAATTTGTTATTTCCCTATAGATACATATTTACACATTTTTAAGCATGTTTTACGAGTTTTACTTCTAAAAATTTGCCACTCATTGAGTTCTAGCTCACGTTTTCAATGTTTTATCCCCCCTCAGGTAGCGGTCAAGGACCAAGCCATCGTTGAGTTCCTCGTCATGGATTGTAAATTATCATTCTTTTTGTATGTATTTTTGTAAGTTTTGTATTGTATAATAAGGTGGTTAGAAGTAACGAGGGTCATGCTATGGATATGTGTCTTGAGAGTTTTAATAGTGGGCTGTAATTATTTCATAACTAAATATCTAGTTTGGCTATAAATTTTGCTTGAAACTCTGGAATAGTCTGGATGAGTGTGTGGTGAGACACATTTGATGTGTCGTTGAATATGAAGTTGGTACTTATGTGTAGAAGTGAAAATTATTTTCCTTTTTAGGTTTGGCTACCCCAAATTTTAGGGAAGATGCTGTCGAAATTTCGTAGAATTTCTTAATATGTGTTCTATAGAAATAAGTTGGAAAATGTTGTTTTCAAAGGTGTTTTATCATGCCACGATTTAGGTTAGAGAGAGAAACCTAAATCGGGGTGTGACAATAAAATTGTTACTTTTGTGGAAAGGAATATGAACAAAAGAAATATGCAATCATCGAATATACTTAAAGGAGATGAGTGAAATAAGAAAAATAGGACAGAGAGATAGATCAGAAAGATAGGATGGGTAAACTGATAGGGGCCGTAAGGTGGATGAAGAATTCAATAAAGATAAATTCATTCATTTTGTAGAAATTATTTAATTTACTATTACCATATTAAAATTACATCTTTTAACAATCTCTCTTTCCTGGCTTCATTTTGTTCCAGTTTTGAACTTCAGGGTTCTCTGATGTTAAGGATTTTGTTGATTTTCATTGTTTGATTATAACCCTTTTTTGTTACGATTTCATAATTGAATTTCATTGTTTTGTTTGATTTTTCAGGCATCTCTGCTAATTGTTTTGTGTTAACTGTCTGCTGGAATCGTCTTTGAAGTTTAGACGCGTTTGATCACTTAATTTGTTCATGACTTCGAGGTACCTGAATTTGGTTTGAGAGTGATTTCTCTCTCTATCTATCTCTTTTTTTTTTTTCATTTTATTATTGCGGTTTTCTTTTTATTGTTGGATTGGTGGGTGCCATTGAAGATTTGAGAAAAATTTCGTGAAGCCTTGCAATATAAGATTTATCAAACTGGGCTGAAATATTAGTCTTATTTGAAATATATCTACTGCGATTATTTGCATCTTTTATCCTTTTGATTGCTTAGTTCATATTTGTGGTGGTTTATGTTAGAATTTGTATATGTGGAAAAAATATTTATGGAAAACGTACCATAAATATTTCTTTTCCTTTTCTTCTTTGCTCTTTACATTCTATTTAAGTTCCCTCGTACCATTGTATTCATCAGAAAAATAATAAAACTAAAAACATCCTGGTTTTTCTCCCGATTCTCGGGTTTCCAGGTAAGTCTTGTTTGGTGTTTATTGCTTTCAATAGTTTATATTCGCTTGGATGTTTGGATTCTGGATGTTAGAGCAGTGGTTGGATGAATTACAATATACAACAATTTCCTTATGATACATTGACCCAAGTAAAGTCATGCTTTTTTTTTTTTGTTTGGGATCATGGTCACTTATTCATGTCAGTGAAAAACTTCGCCTAAGAAATCGTATAGTAGTTGGACATAGAAAGACTAGATCCATAGGTTGTACATCTGTATCACTGTCTTTGATACTTGCTGTAGAGAGCATGTCTGCTCTAAGTTTATGCCAATGCCAATGCGTAGTATTTACGATCAAAGATGATTTTTGCAGTTTCTTATGAGGCTGGTGGCTTCTTGGTATCAGTAGATGCCGTTTTTAATCTGATATTTAATTTAGGCTTTGAGAGATAGAATTCTTATTCTTCTTTTTTTACTGCATTTTGGTATAATGGTATTGATTTGAAGTTCTGAAAAGACAGGTTGTTACTGTTAGAAATGAGGATTCTGTCTCTGCGCCTAGTTGTTGAAATAGACTTATTTGTTTCTATGTTAGAAGACCTCGAAGATTGAATGTATCTACTCCATCCTAGTTCATGGTTTCCTCTCTACCATCTTGTTCTCTATTTCTTACAGTGATAAGAAATTTGGTTAATCATCCTCTTTGCCCTTGTTTCCCTCTCTTCTGCTTTATTCAATTTGGTTTTCTTTTGTTCTCTTTCTGATTTGCCAGAAAAGTACGCATTATTTCTTTGCTTTACAATGCATTCTTTGTGGTTGAGCCTGATCTCTACGTATCTGAATTCTTCCTTGGTTTCTCTTTTGTTTCATCTCTTGCTCTTTACCATTCCTAGCAGCAGTTGGAGGAGATCATTTGGGAATGTCAGGTCCTTCATCGGCAATTCGATGGGCGGTCTCAGGGGTGGTGCCAATCTCGCTTCTTGGGTTGTGGCTGGAACGCTGGCTTACTACCTCTGGGTCAAGCCTTCCCAAGACCTCAAACGGGAACAGCAGGAAAGGGCTGCTCTTGCAGCCGTGGATCCTCATCGGTATATTGAGAAGAGAAAACCTATTCCTGATCCCCAGGAAACTGGTTTGATATATGGCAACAAGAATACACCACGAAAACCTGAGGAATGAGCTACATGAGTGAAATCTTTGGAGAAATGTAACGGCTTAAGCTTTTCACTGATCAAAGGTGAAGAAGGGGGTCAGTAATTATAATCTAGGTAGGAGCTAGAGCCTAAAACAGAGAACATTAGAAATTGATACATGAACAAAACTGTCGTTCAGTAAAGAGGTGTGGCCAAGTGATTTGGAATTTTGGATCCTTTTAATGGAACCCTTAGTTGAAGATTGAAAAAGTTTTGTATATTGCGTTTGGCACTGATGAACAATTGAATTGTCTACCATAGATTTATATTTCTAATTTTCTAAAAAGATTGTCTACCATAAGAATTTGGATATTACTTTAAGAATCAAACTTAAAATTTGTGTTTCTATCAGTCAATATATATTGTAAAAAAAGGATTGATTAAAATCAGTAGAGTTTTGGTTCTTTCATATGTTATTGGGACCATTTTGATTGGGTGAGAGTGTTAATGATGTGTCGTTGATTAACAATTATTTTGTTTTAATTCAACAATATGTAGAGTAGGAGTGTTCAGAAAATAGTTGAAAATCAAACCGATTGACAAATCAAACAACAATTCGAATGTATGTGGTTTGATTCGGTTTGTGTTACTTATACTTATATATGTATGTATGTGTCTGTCTATATATGTGTGTATCTATGTATATAACTTAGGGTAGGATATAAGTGTAATTTTGTAGAAATTATTTTGACGGACTTTCAAACTTGTTTGAAACTTCTATATCTTGTATTTATTTATTGTACAAATTAATTTAATCTATGTTTGTAATTTTGTAGGATTTTATTTATGTATAATATTCATAAAATATTTTGATTCTAACATTTATGCATAAGCGGTTCAGTTTCAGTTCGATTTAATGCAGATAAGCGGTTTGGTTCGGTTTCAAATGAATTTTTTATTTTGCATTTTTCGATTCAGTGCAGTTTTAGCTTCAAACCGAACCGAACTGTGAACAACGGAAAATCTTGATATCTTCACTAAGGCTCAACTCAAGGGTTTGTATTTTTCTTACTTAATATTTGATAGATCTTTTACAATTGCTTTCGTAATTTGAAAAGGAAAATTTTCCATCCAAATACCTTCTAGATATTTGTCTCTAGAATTCCTTTGTTTTATTATTTACTTCTCTATGGGTATGCAATTGAAATTTTCTTTTAGAAAGTTGACTTCGTCAAGCAGATTTGTCATCTCATTTATCACGTTTTGCTTTTCATTGAAAATGTTTGGAATTTGCTAATTTCATGCATTCAAATATCGCGTACATTCCAACAACTGAAGGGGGAAAGTTGATCTCATGATACGGCAAAGATAGCAAAAATTTCTCCATTTGGATTTCGAATTATCACTTCAATACCAATTGAAGAAGGGGTGGAGAGCTAAATTGCATCAATGTTTATGGTCACAAAATTTTGTAGAGGAGGGTTCCAGCATTTGCTCCCAGAAGATGGAATACAACGATCAACAGAATGACCCTTCTTTTGAAGTGCAAAAGATTTCAAGCCTTCATCGTAGTATGAGCGAATCCAATTGCCTTTTAATTCAACAGAGCTTATTTCTTTGCCATTAGAGAATTGTTTCGGTCATTCCAAATTGTCGAGCATCCTGTCGCAATTAAGCTTAAAGACTCAAAAGGCAGAGAATCGTTTAAAGCTCTCCAGCAATCTGAAGCAACCATTGAAATTACTTTTTGTCAAATGGAAGTTTGAAATCCTCTTCCTGCTTGATTTAGCTAGCTCTAGCAGGAGAAAAGGATGTGATCAGAACTTTCAAATTCTTGAGAACAAGTGACAGATAAGGGAATCACATTGATTCCTTTTTCGCATAAACTCAGACGAGTGGCGATGATGTTTTTAAGGGCTCTCCAAATGGACATCCTAATTTTTTAAGAAACTTTTAATTTTCAAACATTGTTTTATATATATAATTCTATCGTCATCCGCTACTATATATAAATCCATGTTTATTTTTATTAATTTTAACATTTTTTTAATAAAAGTTATTTACTTCAAAATCTTATTGCACTAAAAAGTCTTGGTTGTTTTCAAAAACAAATTATTCATACTTCATAAAAATACTAAAGACAAAGACGAGTATCCATCAGGTAAATATTTTGTTTATCTTGGTGGAAGGATGATGTTCTAAGTTCTTTTCTTGTAAGTAGTTCTTCTTATGATTTCATTTCGTAACTAATGAATATTAAGTTTGGGTGTCTCTCCTCGGACTACGGTGTTACAAGATGAGTCAATACAAGTGGTATAAAGATACTTTCTTAGCACGTCTTTATACTCTTACAACCTGCGGAGCCGACATCTGGAAGCAGAAGTTCGTCGAAGGACTGCCGCACTACATTTCTCAAAAGTTCTATCAAACAGTGGCGACCAATTCAGTCACCAAGCAAATCGACTGGTCTGAATTAACCTACGGTGACATCTCAGCCACGGTTCAATCGATATGCATTAATCTCTGCACGGAGAATAAGCATACCACCAAGGTGATCAATGACTCTGACTACAGGAAAGAGCTCGGCACCTTCTGCAAGCAGTATGGTCTTGACAAAGGACCAAAGGAAGCAAAGAAGAAATTCCAAGCGTCTCTTTAGCAGGAGCAAAGCTAAAGACCCTGAGTTTCCTCGAAAGAAGAGGAAATACTACCAAAGGTTCAGAAGCAAACATCATTATGCTTCTAAGTCCAACGTTTGTTTCAAGTGCGGTAAGAAAGGACACTTCTCCAACCGTTGCCCGCTGAAGGACAAGATCAATGCCCTGACCATGGACGAAGAAACCAGACAGTCTCTTCTCTACGCCATCAGGTCAGATGACGAAACCTCTTATCAAACCGAGTCTTCTTCTGACGAAGACGGTATCAATGCCCTTCTCGACGAAGGATCTTCGAGCGAAGATGCCTTCTACTCTCAAAGCGACTCAAGTGACGAAGACGGAGCGATTCCCTGCACAGGAAGGTGTACTGGCAAGTGTTCCGGTCACATCAATGTCATCACGAAAGATCAAGAACATCTTTTTGATCTTATCGAGGAATTACCAGACGCGTCTTCAAAGCAAACCTGCCTCTCCAAGCTAAGGCAGAGTCTTGAGGATCACAACCCTCAGAAGACGATTCAAAGCCCGATCATCTATTCGTTTCAAGACATTCTGAACCGAATCAAAGGCGAGACGAAGAAGCCCATCCAAATTGAAGACCTTAACCACGAAGTAAAGGTTATCAAATTGGAAGTTGCAGACAACCGGCAACGTCTCAACCTTCTCGAAGAAGCCTTCCAGGCATTCCGAGAAGCCTCAAATCCAAGGGAAGCTCTGGGAGCCTCCTCCTCATCCAATCCTGAAAGACAGATTTCAAGAAACGCACTGATGATTGAAGAACCAGCCGAAGCAGGAGTCATCAACTACATCCGTAAGTCTCAATCTCAAAAGTGGATAACGAAGATAGTCTTCAAGGTAAAGGACTTTCTTCTCGAAGCTGTCGCTCTCGTTGACTCAGGAGCAGATCAAAATGTCATTCAAGAAGGCCTTGTTCCCTCAAGGTATTTTGAAAAGACAAAGGAGACCCTGAGTGGTGCCAACGGAGGACCGCTCAACATCCAGTTCAAGCTCTCCAAGGTACACATTTGCAAGGGCAATGTGTGTCTCATCAACACGTTCATTTTGGTGAAGAACCTTAATGAAGGGATCATTCTAGGAACGCCGTTCTTAACCCAGATATACCCATTCAATGTTACCAGCAAGGGTATAGTCTCAAGCAAGTTCGACAAGGACATTACTTTCGAGTTCATTAATCCAATAACTCCTAAGTACATCAACAACGTTGAAGAACAAGTTCAACAGTTCATCAACCGTATCGCCAGGAAGGAAAAACAGATCGAGTTCCTTCAAGACGAAGTCAAATCCAGCAAGGTGGCTTCACAGATCAACAAGCCATCTGTTCAACTCAAAATCCGAAGCTTCCAACAGAAGCTTGAAAGGGATGTTTGTTCAAGTCTTCCAAATGCGTTTTGGAACAGGAAGAAGCATATGGTAACCCTACCATATGTTGACGACTTCAAAGAAGCCCAAATCCCTACCAAGGCTCGACCCATTCAGATGAACAGGGATTTAGTCAAAGTCTGCTCCGAAGAAATAGCAGACCTTCTCAACAAAGGCCTCATCAGCCCGTCCAAAAGCCCGCAGGCCGAACAAGAACATGGAGTTCCAAGGCTTGTCATCAACTACAAGCCTCTCAACAAGGCCCTCAAGTGGATTAGGTACCCAATCCCTAATCGCCAAGACTTGCTGAAGCGGATTACTTTAGCAAAGGTCTTCTCAAAGTTCGATATGAAGTCTGGATTTTGGCAAATTCAGATTCATCCTTCCGACCGTTACAAGACGACCTTCAATGTTCCATTTGGTCAGTACGAATGGAATGTCATGCCCTTCGGATTGAAAAATGCACCATCCGAGTTTCAAAGGATCATGAACGAGATCTTCAACCAATATCAAGAGTTCACGATCGTCTACATCGACGATGTCTTGGTATACTCCAGCTCAGTTGATCAACACTTCAAGCATCTGCAAGTGTTCCTCAATATCATCAAGCCCATTCAACGGTCTCTGGAATTCGTGGACAAATTCCCAGATGTACTACAAGACAAAACGCAGCTACAGCGTTTTTTGGGGTGTGTCAACTACATCGGTGATTTCATCCGCAATCTCCGCTCAATCTGTCTGCCACTCTACGACAGACTAAAGAAGTCTCCAAAGCCATGGACAGACGAGCATACTCGAGCAGTCCGATCAATCAAGTCATTGGCCAAAAGCATCCCATGCTTATCCTTGGTGGATGAACAGGCCAATCTCATCATTGATACTGATGCCTCCGATATCGGTTACGGCGGCATTCTCAAGCAGGAACTTAACGGAAACACCTCTGTTGTCCGTTACCATTCCGGAGTCTGGAATAGTGCACAGAAGAACTATTCCACCGTCAAGAATCTTATCTCCTAGCAGATCTTTGCCAGGTGGCAAGCGATCTTGTCGTGCTTCGACTTCAAGATTGTGCCTTTAAAAGGCAGTGAGAATTCATTAGCTGATTATCTCTCAAGAGAACATCTCTTGACGAAAACCTCTTCAGCCCTGAATCCTCTCCTTCAATCTCCCGATGCAGCCTCCTCTCGGCCGGCAACGGCCACCGCCGCGACCACCGCAGCAGCAGCAACAGAATAGTCCTCAAGGCTATTCTCTTCAATCAGTAGCTTCCTCCTCAGGAACTACTCCTCCTTCTAAGGAAAATCAACCCTTAGGTCAATCATCTGCACCAGCTCTGATGAGTGCAGACAACTATGCCATGGACTTGCAGTTCGAGCAAGTATCCAGGCGCCGTCAAGGTTCCTCTCCAAGGACTTTGACTATTCAAACAGACCCTTCTGGTCTTCCCCCTATTCCATCAACCATGTTGTTACGCCCTACTGGTGTTTCAACTCCAAACAAGCGAGCTGCTTCTCCAGCCGCTTCTTCCTCTAGATCTCCAATTCCGAGGAATCCTTCCTCGTTCTCTCAAATAGTCAGGCCTAGAGTCTTCCAACCTAGACCTCCAATTCAAGGTTATTTCACCAAGACTACAATGGTGGACTTAACCATTGAAACAGAATTCGATGGACCTTCTGTCCAAGAAGTCTGTAATCAAATTTTTCCTCTTGGCTTTCACTTCCTGCCAGAAGATCTGTCCAAATCCAGGACCTTCTATGAGTATATTTTAGTAGACTCTAAATCTGCTGAGATTACTCATATTCCAGACCGAAATGATCCCTCAAGGATCATTTACTCAAAACTGAGAATCTTCCGAGTTCTCACACCATCCTCTTGGAAACAGGGGATGTTCGTCGGAAGAAAGTTCTCCCGTCCTTTCAAACCTCCTTCTTACAACTACCGTGACTATACCAAGGCATGGTTTTTCGTATTTTGGCTTCAACCCTTCAACCATTCTTGGTTCGTGACTTTTTGTAAGCAAGCTTACAAAATGCACTTCCCGAACTGGTTTCAAAACTGGTGGATGTATTTTGGACTTACCGAGGAAATCTTCCCCGTTGAAGTTCAACGTTCATACCATCTATTCCAACAAAGTATCTATTTGTCTCCCCTTTCCAAGACGTTTAGGTTCGCTTTGTATTTCCAAATACCCTGGATCTTTTGCTGGAATTTCCAGCTAGGACCCTCAGGGAACTTCAAAGCTCTTAGCAAATCGCTAAGAATCAAATGGTGGAAAAAGTTTGATTTCTCCCATCTCGACGTCAACAAGATGAAAGATTGGTTCAAGGCCAATGTTCATCTCCAAGACATGACGCGGCAAAAAGATGAAAGCTTCCTCCTTGCCAAGAACACCATCATGTCTTCCCTAGCCGGAGCCGGAACTCAAGCCGATTCAACTCCGTGGTCAATACAGTAGCTGAGCATCTTCTGGACACAGAAGACAACGAAGATGAAGCAGCCTCTCAATCTTCGGTCAACGATGACATCGACACCTTCGATCCTTACGAAGGTTACGACATCAATGACCCAAATTTGGACACTCAACCGTATTAGTCCAAAATTTTCAAGTGTTTAATTTTATTATTTCAATTGTTTTTAGTTATTTTTAGTTTTTAATTATTGTAAATTTTCATGTAAATTAATTTGTTTAATTTTCTTGCATTTATTTTGATGAGATTATTGTATTCCGATCTTATCCATGTTTTATCAGTCTGCTAAATTTCTGGATTCCAATGAAGATCAGTTGAAAGAGAAGATCCCATGACGGAGATGGCATACTTTCGATGAGGATTCACCATCCTCTGGCGGCGAGTGTAGCTTAAAGGACTGACTCTGTGCATGAGAGGATTCCAAATATCTCATTAGGCTGAATTCATGTTCCTAGGGCGGGTGCCTATGGAGTGGCAGCAATGGCGGGGTAGCCGAGGTAAGTCTACTGACCAGCTAGGCCAATTAGTCCAAAAGAACATGAAGAATGCCTATACGATTGATATAAGGGGAATCAACAGTCCCAGTCAGATCAGAAGACAGCCGGGTGACGTCATTCTTCTTCTCCCAACAAATGATCTAAAGGAAGAATCCGAGGTAGCAGACATATCCAAACTATTTTATCGCTTTCTTTTTATTTCCGCTGTATTTTTTGATGTATTTACTGTTTTCGATAAGAACAAGTGGGGGTCCTGTCCCACCATTCTTATCTTTTTAATTATTACAAGCAAAGACTTTTCAGAAAATGCCAAACAGGGGTCCTGTCCTGTCGGCCATTCTGAATAGTTTAATGTAATTATTGTTGGTTACACTGTGTAGACAATAATGGAATTAATAATTGGACCCCACGGTGCAATTATTGATTTGCATTATAAATAGCAGTGCATCCGACCCTCAATGGTATAATTCCATTATTGTCTACACAGTGTAACCAACAATAATTACATTAAACTATTCAGAATGGCCGACAGGACAGGACCCCTGTTTGGCATTTTCTGAAAAGTCTTTGCTTGTAATAATTAAAAAGATAAGAATGGTGGGATAGGACCCCCACTTGTTCTAATCGAAAACAGTAAATACATCAAAAAATACAGCGGAAATAAAAAGAAAGCGATAAAATAGTTTGGATATGTCTGCTACCTCGGATTCTTCCTTTAGATCATTTGTTGGAGAAGAGAATGACGTCACCCGGCTGTCTTCTGATCTGACTGGGACTGTTGATTCCCCTTATATCAATCGTATAGGCATTCTTCATGTTCTTTTGGACTAATTGGCCTAGCTGGTCAGTGGACTTACCTCGGCTACCCCGCCATTGCTGCCACTCCATAGGCACCCACCCTAGGAACATGAATTCAGCCTAATGAGATATTTGGAATCCTCTCATGCACAGAGTCAGTCCTTTAAGCTACACTCGCCGCCAGAGGATGGTGAATCCTCATCGGAAGTATTTACAACCCATAGAGCAATTTAAGAAAAGTTCATTAAGGTTGATTATTTTTTTAGAATTCCATATTTGATGTAACGACCCAACTCTTTAT
The DNA here is from genome assembly GCA_025688845.1 of Cucumis hystrix. Lineage (NCBI taxonomy): Eukaryota > Viridiplantae > Streptophyta > Magnoliopsida > Cucurbitales > Cucurbitaceae > Cucumis > Cucumis hystrix. The sequence goes on from CM046889.1 coordinate 14,113,383, forward strand.
ACTATCATTCCTACTAAATTAAATAAAGGTTTTATAAAAGAAAATAAATAAATAAAAGAAGATACTAGATCTTTCAATAAAAACCTCAAATACTTATTTATAAATCATAAATAAATTATGCAAAAATAAAAGTAAAATGTCAAATACTAGTTCGGGTCCTATTTAAAATAATAAAAAAAATATTATAAGAGTCCTCATGAGTTCTGAAATCTTAAATAAAATATTGTAAATCAAAATACGGAAGACAAAGCAGAAGCAATCATAAACTTTCTCATGTAGAGAATCATGGTCACTTCTTGTCATTTGTCAGCTTTCCTCTACATCTACCTTTGTTTGAAAAATTAAACATAGAAAATAGTGAGTATAAACATATACTTAGTAAGAGACCCACTGCTAGTCCTACTAGGTGTCTCTTAACTTTCCATTAGGGTCCTGGAAGGAAGTACCCCATAACTATCGTGCTCCTGAACACATACTATCTAATGATCTCGAAGGAGACACATCTGGTCTTTGGTGATCCCAAAGGAACACCTAAGAGAAACTGGTATTCGGCGACCCGAAGGAACACCTAAGAGAATCGGGCTGTAAGTGACCCCTTTTAATCACTCATAAAAGTTAGCCACACATGCATAAATAGGTGGTGATCCCAAGAGACACCCATATGAGTACGACTCCAACAAAAAAGCTAATAGAACACCACATCCTATAAATGTAGCATATCATAAATATCATATCTCAATCATAACATGTCTTATTCATAACATAACACAATCATCACATATCTCAGTCATACATAACGGTTATCTATGCTGGGGTGAAATCGAGTTGGGTTGGGTTGGGAGACATTCTCAACTCAACCCATATTTTTGGATTATTTGGGTTGATAACCCGAAAAACCCGAATTTAGTTTCTAACACAACTCAATCCAACTCATAAAATATAGGTTGGGTTGTCGGGTTGTATAGTTTTTTTTTTTTTTTTTTTCGTTTCTAGTTTCAAATGGTTATAAAAGTTCAAAATTGTTACATTTAAATTTCAAACATACATAATTCAAAATTTCATACAATAAATTCAAAGTTTATATACCTAGTTTGTTTTTTTTATTAAATAATATATATATATATATATATATATATATATATTAATTCTGGTTGGGTTGGGTTGAACCGAATTTTTCAACCCTTCAACCCGAGACCCAACCCAATTCGAAAAAATAATTTTTTTTTAACCCAATCCAACCCTTATAATATGGGTTGGGTAGTATGGGTTATTCGGGTTCAACCCATATTCTTACACCCCTAATCTATGTAGCGATCAATATCAGTCATCCTTAATAGTTACATTATGCTCATAGCTATGCTAATGCATAATAAAGGAAATAACATACATGCAAGCTCTTTAATCTATTGTCGAGGGACTAATAGTAGAATCTCTTACCTCGAGATTTGCTTAACAAAGTTTAATTCTAACAACGACAGTCAAGCTTTCCAACGAATCAACTTTCCAAGAACCAATCCTAAACATAACTTTAAAATTAATGGTTTGACAACCAAAATCACTCATTAATTATTCAAGCTTCCAAACTTACCAAAACTAAGGTTGAGACCAAATCAACATTAAATGAAAATTTTTCCATGATTAATCCTTCATCAAGCTAGCCAAAGACTTTCAAAGAACAATAATTCATTCTTAAGAAAATTCAACTTAATCCCAAAACTAATTTACTTATACCAATAATAATTAAACTGGATGGGTGTACCAAACTTACCAGTAAAATGACCCCAAATGGCTTAAAAACTACAAGTAAGGGGCTGCCACAACTCAGCTAACGTGTGGTTCGGCTTGGCTATGAGAACGACTCGGGCTAGGGAATAGACGCGGCTGGAAGAGAGGAGGCTCGGCTTTTAAAGGCACCTTGGCGCATGCGGCTTACAAAAGGGGTGGAGAACCAGCTCGGTGACGTACAGATCGATGCGCCTGGCTTGGGACTAAGGAGGAATCGGCTAACATGGGTTGTGGGTTGATGAATGCTATAGACCGAGACGGAGACAATGTCGAAGATCGATGGACGCAAAACGAGAAATGGACGATCGATGGATAAAAAGAAAGAGAGAGATGAATGGGATGAAACCGTTTGGGTTTTTTATGCAGACGACGGCCCACAACTCAGAAATTAATGGCGTGGTTGTCGCGAGCGATGGAGGTTGCAGAACAATGGAGAACAGTGGTAATATAAAGGATCTTGAAAAAAAACGACAACAATCGTATAAAAAATAGCCAAATCTAAACGACTATGTACCAAATAATTTTAAAAAAACGTTTAGATTTGGATAGACAATCTAAACGATCGTGTACCAAAAAATCTTGAAAAATAATCGTTGAGATTTGGCTATCCAAATCTAAACGATCGTGTACCAAATATAAACGATCGTATACCAAAAAACACTAAAAAAATAGTTTAGATTTGGCTACCCAAATTTAAACGATTAAATCTAAACAATAGTGTACCAAAAATAGCCAAATTTAAACGATCGTGTAGAAAAGAATAGGGGTGTACATAAGTCGGGTTGGTGAAAAATTATGGACTAACCCAAAGTATTCGAGTTGGCAATAAATGAATCCTACCGGTTCTATAACACCCCAAGCCTAGGATTCAGACCAAAATTTGGATCTCCTATATTCCCCTGCGACTTGGCAACATCATTCCTTAAAGGCTTATTAAAATGAAATTCGTCCCCACAAACCAACACAAGTCATTTAGGCATGCTTTGTCCTCACTCACATGCATCTAGCTCACATGCATCCTAGCTAGAAAAAGTTCCAGAAGGTCACTCAACATAAAATTGCTCCAAGCTAAGCACGCTTAACTTTGGAGTTTCTATGATCGAGCTACCAAAAAGGAAGGTGCACCTAATTGGCATAGGTATTAACTTTTAATTCTTTGAAGTCTTTCTTAACATTACTTTCATGTACTCATTTCATGTCCTCAGGATCCCTCTCATTCAGATGTGATACCGTTTCATTCATGTCCTCTTTCTAAACTTGTAACTTGGGGAGTTACAAGTTTACTATGCAATGGTCAACCCAACCCAAAAATTTTGGGTTGTGTCAGGTTGGTCTTGTTTTTTTCATCTTCATTGTTGCTCTAAAAATTAATGGTTTTTCTTAGCATCCTTCTATTTTAAATGGTTTATGTAATAACTGGAAGCTAACTATTTCTTCTTCTTTTTTTTCTCCAATCTTTGACTTCTCCCTGACTAGTCTTTCAATGGCAACTACACTTGATGAGAAAGATATCTATATTGAAAATAAAACATTGCTATAAAAGTCAACATGCAATCGATTCAGATTGAATTTTTCACATCAAACATGTTTTATGAATAACATTCTTTTTCGGTGAATAACAAACAAGCACCATTTTCATATATATGTTTTTTAATCGTAAAGTTAAAATAATTTTTACTATCTTCCAAACAAACCTTAAACTTCATCTTGGGCTGTAATTAATACTCATCAAAACTAAACCAAAAAAAAAATACTTCAATTAAAACCAAGGAAGAATATTCAAGATCAAACCTTAGATATAGGTGAACGGCGGAGAGACTACAAGGCGAAGGTGAAGACCGAGAGGGAGGTGAACGGCAGAAAGCCTGGCTGAAGGAGAGGCTGCGGGTGGAGAGAGGAGGCGAACGACGGAGATCTGGTTGAAGGAGAACGTGCGAATGACAAAGAGGTTGAAGGAAAGGAGCGCACGAAGTGAAGCAGAATGAAGAGGAAGACGACAAGCGAAGTGAAGTGAAACATGCGAATGACGAAGAGGTTTAAGTTTTATTATATATATATATATGTATGTATGTATATGTATATTATGTACAACCGGGTCGGGTTGGGTCAACCTGACCCCTCATCAGTCCAACCCGACAACCCGGTCCAAATTTTTATTTATTTTTATTTTTTTAACCCAACCCAACCCAACCCTTACGGTTTGGGTTGGGTAAGTCGGGTTGGTCGGGTTACCAATTTTTTTGAACCCCTCTAGAAAAGAATAGTCAAATCTAAATGATTGTTTTCCAAATATATTACATGCTCTGGATGTCAATTAATCACGGATCATCTTTTGTATTTTCCATTGTGGGCTGTGGGCTTTTTTCGTTTTTGAAATTGTTTTATAGAGTGCAAATATTTTAGCGCTTTATTATATTTTTTAAAAGACCCCTAATTTTAATGGTTAATTTTCACAAATATAACAAACATCTAAAATATTTACGACCCGTGTAACAAAATGAAAAAGTCCATTAAGCTGACCATTTTTAAAAAATATTCCAAATTTGCCATTCCTTTTTATCGTCTTTCTTCTTTTCTCTTTTGCGATTTTTTCTTTTCTCTCAATCGTCTTTCTTCTCTTCTTCAACCATTTTTCTTTCTTCTTCTACCATTTTCTTTTATTTTTTTTTTCAAAACGTTATTTGGTTCAAGATCGTGTACCAAATATAAAAGATCTATTGTTTTATTTTTTTTTTTATTTCTTTTCAAACTGTTGGTTGTTCAAGACCGTCTACAAAATATAAAAGATCTTGAAAAAATAAATGGTATATTGTTTTTTTCGTAAAGTTTGGGGCAAAAGGTTTTCTTTTTTCTTTTTTTTTTTTTGAAATAAAACTAAATATGTATGGGCTATTCCTCTGTCACTCAAAGCAATAGTTGCAGCCTATCTCCCACCTATATTTCTTTTTCAATCTCTACATTTGAAAGGCAAGAAAGGGATATATCTTAATTGAACCATTAAAAAAAAGGATAATTAAGTCTCCATATTTAAATTTAATATAGGGGCATTTTAATACACACGTTATGGAAAATTGGTTAGGCTTTGATAACATCAATCAGAATTATGATTTAGAATTCTAATTAATGTTAATTAATATATTAATTTTTTTTAGTTCAATTAATATGTGACTTGAAAGGTAATATAGTTAGCTAGCTCCCTTCTCTATTGAAGATCAACCTATGATAATGATATTATAAATACAAGGCCAGGTAAATTACATTGGCTTATATATACATGTTTTACTTGTTAAATAAATACATACATATATATATATATGTATGTATAATTTATATATATGTATAATTTTAATTCGATACTGAGAAGATGCATCAAATACAATAATTTTAAAATGTAACTAAGAAAATGATATAATTATATATGAATGCAAAACCTCTAAGCTAAGACAAAGACAACACATACCTCAATGAGAGAATAATTTAATTCCTTCTTCAAAATCCTTCCAAATTCCAAAAAGATTCGTTTTGATAAAAATATATATGATAAATATATATATACACACGTTGTATTTATGTACATATGTAAATACGCTTTACATATATATTAGTCTATGATTTTCGATTCTAAGATAAGTTTTAAAACTTCAAAAAATAAAATAAATCTTCTGGTTTTCCTTCTTTAAATTTGGTTGAGAAATTCATATATTTACTTTTTAAAAAATAAAATAAAAGTAACGTTAAAGAACAAATTAACTTATTAAATAACAATAACAATAAGAAGAAGAAGGCAGAAAGAATAAGCTTTTAAAAAAAGCATGCAGTGTTATATATTATATATGGAGTTGAAGAGGGCATAAAAGTAGTGTAGTTTGACTGAAACATGGGTCAAACAGTCAAAAAGGTTACGCTGACATAGATGGAAGGACCTTGGAGTTGAATGTCAAAAGTAATAGAAAGAAAAAATTAGCTTGGGTATGGGTATATTGTTCTTTAAAATTGTCTATTAACACTTATTTTCACTATTATTTCTTTTTAGTGTTAATGGACAAATATCATATTATATATTATTTCTTTAAAAAATATAACAAATTTTTTAAATATGTTCTGTCCTCATTCACAACGCATGATATTCAACTATATGATGGATGTGAGTGAGCCCAAAACATGCATCATAGAAAATTTTTCAAGAATGTTATCTAGCACATATAAAATTACTCCAACCTAAGGAGTCCTAACCGTGGAATTTCTATGACTGAAATAATAGTGAAAAGATTTAAAATAATTGAATGTTACTTTATATATATCAACAGAGTGGACCTTCCACTTTTTTGGTAGCTCAGTCATAGAAACTCCAAGGTTAGGACTCTTTAGGTTGGAGTAATTTTATATGTGCTAGATAACATTCTTGAAAATTTTCCTATGATGCATGTTTTGGGCTCACTCACATTCATCATATAGTTGAATATCATGCATTGTGAGTGAGGACAAAACATACTTAAAAAATTTGTGTTGGTTTGTGAACTTTCACTCTTCAAAACAAGTAAGGATGACGTGTCAGATCGTTGAAGAGGTAAGAGAATGTGAGAACTATTGGGCATTATATCAGCATTAAATTAGCGTTTTAATCCAATTCAAATATTTGGATATGCATTTCATATCAAAGCATGGAAACAAATGCAACCCCCATTTTGATTGTTAAAATAATGATAAAAACATGATAAATATGATATTTTACCAAAATAATAATAATTATTATTATAGCTTTTTATTTATTTAAATGCCAATATAAAAAGATTGAGTATTAAACATGGCAACATAAAGAAAGTTGATCACATCAACAGAGAAATCAAGGGCCCACAAAGAAGTAAAACCCATTTGCATAGGAATTGTGATATATCCAAACCTTTGCACTCAAAGAATATGCCTTGGAATCTCTTGTACAAGTTTTCCCCCCTTTTTCTTCTAAATAAAAGAGAATGTTGTGAATGAATAGTCCATTGTAAATTAGATTGATTGATTTCTATTACTTCATCTTTCAACTTTTAATACATCTATAATCTATAATATATAAAAAGGAAGAATAAAAAAAACATTTTTTAGACATATTTATCCCTCATTATTTTAATTAAATATATTTATATTCTTTTTCTAATTTAAAATAAATAAACAATTTTTAAAATTAAATATATTAAATTAAAAACTTATTACGTAAATTGATTTTTGAAAGATCTCAAACTCTCTTTAATATAAACATAACTTATAATTGAATAATTAGAGTAATAATTGATCCTATAAAATTTAAATTATCGTTATAGATTGTGTTTTAATTGGAATTAATAAAACGACTAATAATTAATTGAGTTCAAATCTAATATATAAATACAAAATTATTTTAATGCTTCTCACATTATGTGTTAATTCTCACGGTTTGAAAATGGAAGATTCCTTAAGATGAAGAAGGGGATTGAAATTGTTTATGATAAAATTTATTTATTATTTATTATTTTTACGTGTTTATTATATTTTATATTTCATAATATTTTTTGTCCATTTAAAGTACACAACTTCACTTTCTTGAACTTTTAGTTTATAAAAAAAAAAAATGAGGTGCATTGTTTTGATTTAATTATTTAGTTCATTCTCTATAAGATGATGACAAAATGTTGTAATTAATAAAGTTTGAAATATTTCTAATGCCACAACAAATCAAAATAAAAATTGTTAGGTTAGAATTGATGTGTTTGAAATTGTTTTAAAAAAAACACCATTTTCAGAAAATTATTGAACAAAATCTGAAAATGGAAGAACGTTTTTTTATTCCACACTCCTAGTAAATCTAAGTTTTGCACATAATGTTAATATATAAATTAATCCATAATTTGTGAACAATTAATTTTAAAAAATTAACTGATGTTATGAAATTATAGCATTTTTTTTTATCAAACTTTGATTTTTCAACAATTATTTAAATGAAAAACTTACAAGATATTTAAATTACACACTTCAATAATTTAAAAATGAAGTTTATGGTAAGTATGGATGTAAAAAAAACTTAAAAGTAAAAATCTATTTAAAATGAAAAATTCGAAAAATTAATTAATAGACATGAAAATGTTAAGAAATTACTTAAAGAAAATGTAAAAAGAAAAAAACCAAGCACCATTGTTGAAGAAGAAATTTTGAGACCAATCACAAATTGCCACATCATTTAAATTAATGATGAAAAGTGCAAATATTTAAATTTGGGACTAATTAAAATTGACATGTGCCCAAAATTAAAGAATTGAAAACATAAATTGGCCAATTCTAATAATGCCACATGTTTTCATCTTAACCGTTGGATTAAGTTAATCATTTTGGTTCAATTAAATATTATTTACTTGGACTAAGTTCAATTAAGCTAAGAAAAAATATGCTTAATTGAGCCCAAAAACTAAATATAATCTAAATCCACGTGGTTGAGCCCATGAGTCTGCTCCATGAACCAACTAGGCTCAAGCCTATAAAGCCCACCAGTGAACTCTATAAATAGAGGAGTTCTCCTCATTTGAAGGTTGGAAATTTTTGACTCCAGAAGGTCTAGAGAGAATTCTCCCAAGAGCTAGAAGACTCCCTAACTTCTGAAGTCGACCATCCTCAAAGATTGAAGCTCCTTTGAAGATACAAACTTTCTTCCAAGACTCCAACTTCAAGAACATCACGTGCTCTGCTTCCTCAAATCAAGCGTAGGCATTCAACCAACTTAAAGAACATCGCGTGCTCTGCTTCCCTAAATCAAGCGTAGACGTTCAACAAACTTCAAAAACATCACGTGCTCCGCTTCTTCCAAATCAAGCGTAAGCATTCAGTCGAGAGAGAATCAGAGGATCAAATTCTAGAGATCGAACCGCATCGCAACAAAATCAATAAAGATACAACATCAACTCAAGTCCAACTCGCCACGAATCAAATTTCTCCGAAAATCTCGTGCGAACAAATTGGCACGCCCAGTGGGACCTCTCTACCTCTCATCTCTCTCTCGAAACTCAAATCAACAAACCAACTAATGGCACTAAGGAAAGTTGCATCCAAATCTTTTGTTGCAAGCGACGCTTACACGGGATCTTTCATTTGCAGTCGTTCAAAAGGGATCATCTAAGAGTAGGATCAAGATTCTGTCATCGCGCAGAGCATCCTTAAGCAACTGATGGAATCTCCTAAAGGTGGGATCATCATCAAAGAAAATCCTTTGTTCAACAACTCTACTCCTACTTCTGATCTACCAGAGCAAGAATTAGATCTTGAAGTAGTGTCTGCCATGACGACTGATGTAACTGTTGAGACCGCCATGGCAGAGATGGAGAGGAAAATAAATTTCCTAATGAAAGCTGTCGAGGAGCGAGAACATAAAATTGCTGCCTTGAAAGACCAAATGAAAGCTTGTGAAACTGCTGAGTCGAGCAAAACTCCTGCTGTTAAAGCTGACGATAAAGGAAAAGCTGGGTTGCAGGAAAATCAGATGCAACAGTCCATCTCTGTCACCTCCCTATCAGTCCAACAATTGCAGGATATGATCACAAGCTCCATAAGAGCTCAGTATGGAGGACCGCCACAAACTTCTTTTATGTACTCTAAGCCATATACCAAGAGAATCAATGACCTGCTAATGCCTGTTGGGTATCAACTTCCAAAGTTCCAACAATTCGACGGAAAGGGCAATCCAAAGCAACACATTGCTCACTTTGTTGAAACATGTGAGAACGCACGATCAAGAGGAGACCAACTAGTCAGACAGTTTGTTCGAAGCTTAAAAGGAAATGCTTTCGAGTGGTATACTGATCTAGAGCCAGAAGTCATTGATAGTTGGGAACAACTGAAAAAGGAATTCCTCGACCGTTTCTACAGCACCAGACGCACTGTAAGCATGATGGAGCTTACAAACAAGAGACAACGAAAGGGAGAGCCAGTCATTGACTACATAAACCGATGGAGAGCTCTAAGCTTGGATTACAAAGACAAGCTCACAGAACTGTCTGCAGTGGAGATGTGTACCCAAGGCATGCACTGGGAACTTCTCTATATTTTGTAGGGAATAAAACCTCGTACATTTGAAGAATTAGCAACTCGTGCTCATGACATGGTATTGAGCATCACTAATAGAGGAACTAAAGATTTCTTAATCTCTAAAGTAAAAAATGGGAAGAATGAAATCAACTACTCTAGAAAAATCACAAATAGTATCATTAATGAGTCTATGGTTGTTCATGAGTCTCCATTAAAATCTTTCTCCGAAAGAAAAGAAACAAAAATTGAAAGAAAACATGATGGCGAAGAGAAGCATCGACCAACTCTTAAAGAAAGGCAGGAAAAAGTCTATCCATTTCCTGACTCTGATGTTGCAGACATGTTAGAGCAGCTGCTAGACAAACAACTTATTCAGCTGCCAGAATACAAACGACCAAAACAAGCAGAAAAAGTAGATGATCCTAACTACTGTAAGTACCATCGAGTCATTAGCCATCCTGTTGGAAAGTGTTTCGTGTTGAAGGAGTTGATTCTAAAGTTGGCTCGTGAGAAGAAAATCGAGTTAGATATGGATGAAGTAGCTCAGACGAATCATGTTGCAGTTGAGATGACTTCAAGTGCTACGCCATTAACGCTGCCTTATGATCAATGGAAAATTTTGATTCAGTTTGGGACTTTTGAACCTATACATGTTCGATTCCAACAAAAAACTGTGACCACGAAATCTCAAAACAAAGAAAATTCTATTGAAGATGATTGCGAAGGATAGATAGTCATGACTGGTAAAAAGGGGAGACAACCAAATTTAGTACAAACGAAGTCACACTTCCATCAGAAGCATGGAAAAGGAAGCAACTCTCGTAAAAAGGAGAAAAGAAATAAGAAGATGTGGAAGGCTAAGCCTTTCAAAGGAAAAGACGAGGACTTCTTCCGACCTCGGCGGTCGATAACTTTGACAGAATTCCTCCTAAGAAGTTTCCTTGATGATCATCCAAAGGAAGTATTAGAAGTCACTACATGTCATGCTGTCAGCATAAAAATAGATAACAATTATGCATCTCCCGAAGAAATCGACAATTCAAATGAAATTAAGCAAAGGACTTCTGTCTTTGATCGTATCAAGCCTTCAACTACTCGATCTTCAGTATTTCAAAGATTGAGTATGGCCACGAAAGAAGAAGAAAACCAATGTCCAACGTCTACTTCCACTCAGACTTCAGCTTTCAAAAGACTAAGTATCTTCACATCGAAGAAAGATCGATCTTCAACATCTGTTTTTGATCGTCTAAAGATGTCAAGCGATCAACACGAAAGAGAGAGAGAAACTTTGAAGGCAAAACCATTTCATTAAGAAAACAAGAACGATGAGATTCACAGTCGTATCCCATCACGCATGAAGAGGAGGTTGTCTGTTGACATAAATATAGAAGGTTCCTTGACAGTGAAGCCAAGAGTTATTATATTCACCAATTCTACAAATAAAGAAGGTGAACAAATCCTTGATGGAAATACGAGTAGCTAAATATGCGAAGCTCCTTATCGCAAGAGCCTAAACTGCATGGTGCTCCTAGTTCACAAGAGCTTAAAAGGTGAATGACAAAAAAAAAAGACTTGATCCCTATATTATAAAGGGTACGTAGGCAGCTTAAGGAAAACCTTAAGCCTAGTCCAACAAAAAAAAATCAAAATAAAAAAGTTGAACTACGTTATGACTTGATCCCTATATTATAAAGGGTACGTAGGAAGCTTAAGAAAAACCTTAAGCCTAGTCCAGCAAAAAAAAATCAAAATAAAAAAAGTTAACTACGTTATGACTTGATCCCTATATTATAAAGGGTACGTAGGCAGCTTAAAGTAAACTTTAAGTTCAGTCCAGTAAAAAAAAAAAAAAAAGATAAATTACATTTAATATAAAAAAAAATGATGAGGAGTGGAACAATGAAAGAATAAAATTTTTATTATAAACTTCCAACAAAAAAAAAAAAAACTTGAACTACGTCATGGTTTGATTCTCTTCTTCAAAGGATGTTCATCTCTACTAAGGAATCATAACAAATTGGGGGCAAATCTCTAAATTCAAGATGTTCATCTCTAGTAACGATGTAATGCAATAAATTGAAGATGTACACAATTTGTGCAAAGACTATATACAAGTTGAGTGCACGTAAAAAAAAAAGAGTCTCAAAATCAAGCTCAAAGGTTTCATTGATGATCTCTCATATTCAAGCTTGAATGTTTCATTGATGATTCCTCATATTCAAGCTCAGAGGCTTCATCGATGATTCCTTATATTCAAGCTTGAAGGCTTCATCGATACTGCAGCTCTAAGAGGAAGTAGATCGTGCAGCTCCGCCTTCACCTCTCTAAGACTACGACAACGATGTAGCACCGCTTCTGCCTCTCCAAGAAGATGCATACAATGCTAAAGCTTCAGCCTCTGCTTCATCTTTAATGTGTTGCAACCGAGAGGATTCATCTTCATCTTCTTCTATGTACTGCAGTCGAGAGTATTCATCTTCATCTTCTCCCATGTGCTGCAGTCGAAAGGATTCATCTTCATCTTCTCTCATGTGCTGCAACCGAAAGGATTCATCTTCATCTTCTCCCATGTGCAGCAGCCGAAAGGATTCATCTTCATCTTCTCTAAGGTGCCACAATCGAGAGGATTCATCTTAATCTTCCCCCATGTGTCACAGCCGAAAGGATTCATCTTCATCTTCTCCCATGTGCCGCAACAAAGAAGAAGAAGAAGAAGAAGAAGAAGAAGAAGAAGAAGAAGAAGAA
>CM046889.1:14126799-14197364 GCA_025688845.1 Cucumis hystrix
ATCGTCCCTAGAAGAAGCTCTACGACGAAGAAGTCTGACGATGAAGAAGCCCGATTGCTCCTACTAAGGTTGTAGATCTGACGGCAAAAGCCCGATCGTCCCTAGAAGAAGCTCGACGATGAAGAAGCCGATCGCTCCTACTAGGGCGATAGATCTGACGGCAAAAGCTCGATCGTCCCTAGAAGAAGCTCAATGACGAAGAAGTCCGACGACGAAGAAGCTCGATCGCTCCTACTAGGGTGATAGATCTGACGGCAAAAGTCCGATCGTCCCTAGAAGAAGCTCGATGACGAAGAAGTCCGACGACGAAGAAGCCCGATCTCTCCTACTAGGGTTGTAGATCTGACGGCAAAAACCCGATCGTCCCTAGAAGAAGCTCAACGATGAAGAAGTCTGATCGCTCCTACTAGGGCGGTAGATCTGACGGCAAAAGTCTGATCATCCCTAGAAGAAGCTTGACAAAATCATCCCTGCAAACGAAAACAAAAAAAACAAAAACAACAAAAACAACAAAAACAAAAACAAAAACAGAAACAAAAATAACAAAAAAAAAAAAAGAAAGAGAAAAAGAGAAAGGGAGAATAAAAGTTTTATATACCTTTATGTTGTTGGATGAAGAATAAGTGAGGAAGGTGTGGGTCTATTTTAAGGCCAATAAATCCAATTCCTAAAAGGATTAGGAATGATATTTAATCATTTTTTTTTAAAAAAAAACAAATCCAATTCTTAAAAGAAATAGAAATGATTTTAAAAAATATATATATATATATAAAGAAAAGATTATCCATTATCTTATTTTATTTTAAATTATTTCATTGTTGGGATAAATCTCGAATTAATTTTTTTTTTCTCTTTTTGAGAGATTTAAAATATTTAAATATTTCAACATTTTAAAATATATATATATATTCTCAATTTTAAAAAATTAAAATTTGGGTTCAAAATTCAAGTCAAATTAACTTGCACATATGACATTCTTTTTATCATAAATTTAAATCGGTGCCATAAATCCAACTTTACCTCAAGATTGAGGACCTCATTTTTATCTCAAATTAAAATTGGTCATTCCAAATTCTTATGCATCCTCAAGACAAATTAAGGTACGGTAGAAACCTTATCCTTATTTCAAAATTAAAATTTTGGTTATGTTCCAAATTTTACAAAAAAAAAAATCATCATATTAAAATTTTTTATCCTCAAATAAAATTAAATTGCGGATAGAACTTTGAACTGTTTAAGGTTTGGCCATATTTCAACCCTTATTTTAAATTTAAATCAAACTCATGTACTAAATTCATAGTTTGTTTAATTTGATATGTTGAATTGAGCAAAAAAAAAAAGGCTCGTATTTTGACTTCAAATTTATCTTTTTCGAGATTCATTCACCCATATACGTTCATAAATCTCAAAAAGGGGCATTTGTTGAATAAGAAATTTTGAGACCAATCACAAATTGCCACATCATTTAAATTAATGATGAAAAATGCAAATATTTAAATTTGGGACTAATTAAAATTGACATGTGCCCCAAATTAAAAAATTGAAAACATAAATTGGCCAATTCTAATAATGCCATATGTTTTCATCTTAACCGTTGGATTAAGTTAATCATTTTAGTTCAATTAAATATTATTTACTTGGACTAAGTTCAATTAAGCTAAGAAAAAATATGCTTAATTGAGCCCAAAAACTAAATATAATCTAAATCCACGTGGTTGAGTCCATGAGTCTGCTCCATGGACTAACCAGGCTCAAGCCCATAAAGCCCACCTGTGAACTCTATAAATAGAGGAGTTCTCCTCATTTGAAGGTTGGAAATTTTTGACTCCAGAAGGTCTAGAGAATTCTCCCAAGAGCTAGAAGACTCCCTAACTTCTGAAGTCGACCATCCTCGAAGATTGAAGCTCCTTTGAAGCAAGAACATCACGTACTCTGCTTCCTCAAATCAAGCGTAGGCATTCAACCAATTTAAAGAACATCGCGTGCTCCGCTTCCCTAAATCAAGCGTAGACATTCAACAAACTTCAAGAACACCACATGCTCCACTTCTTCCAAATCAAGCGTAAGCATCCAGTCGAGAGAGAATCAGAGGATCAAATTCTAGAGATCGAACTGCATCGCAACAAAATCAACAAAGATACAACATCAACTCAAGTTCAACTCGCCACGAATCAAATTTCTCCGGAAATCTCCTGCGAACAATCATCAACACAATAATTTGTAATTGATAATGGAAAAAATCACATGTATGTAAATTAAAATAAAGAATTCGACTAACTCTTCCTTACCTATTAATGAAAGTTATTTATAAATTATCTTTATATATATATATACACACACATATTATAAAAGAGTTGTTTGGTTTTCGTAAATAAATACTCCACAAAGAGCTATTTTCTAAAAGAGTTAAAAGTTATCTTTAAAAATAATATATAAATTTATTTGTATTTTTATTAATAATTAAAAGAGAAATTTTTTAAAATAGCAAATTTTAGAAAATATTTACAACTTATAGCAAATTCTATCATCAATAGTCATTGATATACTATAGTGATAGAAGACTATCAATGATAGAATCCAAAATTTTATTATAACTTGTAAATATTTTAATTTATTTTGCTATTTTTAAAAATGTTCCTAATTAAAAAGTATATGAACAGAAAAACATACTCATAAACATTTTTTATGAATAAATAAATCATTTGACAACTAACAAATAATTAAGAAACATAATTGAGTTAACATAAACATTAAGGGGATTATAATTAAATAATATATTTATTTTAATCAATAATTATTATATGAAACTAATAGAAATGTTTTTTTTTAGAGTCCAGTTAATGTGTCTAAAGGCTGAAAACCTTCTTCACAAGAATTCTCCTAAAAAAATAATCAATATGTCACACTTTCAATTTTCATATAATAAATTCTAATATCAAAATAGTTAATTAAATTAGTTACACCCCAACTTTGAAATAAAAATATGTCAAATATTATTTTAATCAATATCATTTTAGTTTAGTTAAATCTAGTTCTTTTAATTTAATTAGTTTCTTAAATATATGTTGTAGTATTTTTCAATTTTTTGACAACTTCTATCGCAATGAAAAACTTAGGTAGACTTATTGTTCAATTACTTAGTAAATTAGCAGAGATTTAAAGAGAGAATCAAGAATAAAAAAATAACAAAAGATAAAAGTTTTACTGATCATGAGTTCACTAATCACTGTGTTTGCATAAAGTTGTCAGCGTCTCTCATTTTAATATTTTTTTGAAGAATGTTCAATTGTATTGATACAAAAATACACGTGCATAATACATATATAAGTGTTGCATTTAATAAATTTTTGTACTTGTTTCTAATAATTATTTTTATTCGTTTAACAAATAATTGAAAGTTTAGAATTATATTAAAATCTTTTATTAATCACAAAATAAAAGGTTTAGACTCAAATTTTAAAATATACACAAATCTAAAAGTTCAATACCAAATTTGTAAGCTAACCTCAATTAAACTTCTTTAGTTATGGGAGATGAAAAACACAAATTTAGTTTAAAGTTATATTAGTCTCTTAAATTATGTAATTAGGTATTCATTTTCACAGTGACATTTACTTAATTAATTGAAACTAAATTACGTCTCACTTTTGTAATGATTTTAACACTATGTTAACTGACATACAATTTTTTTAAATCATAGATTTGATCTTCCATCCATGCAATTGTTGTACTCACCTTTAAACGACAACTTTGTCAATGACAGTTATTTTTCCTAGTATTTTATTTCAACAAGTGATTAAATTGAATAAACTTCAAAACATATAGATACTAATACTATTAACCTAATTCTTAAAATCATATAAATAAAGAAAAAGAATATAAGAATGTAGTTTATTTTTGGGTCACATGGGGAATAGTATGTGTATATATTAGAATACTAATTCATCACTTGGGTTTATTCAACCCTAGTGATTAACCTAAATTATTATTATTTTGAGGAGACCCAAATAATAAATAAAATTTAATCCATAAAGAGGTTAACTTTTAGTTGGAGATTGGGTTATGTTTGGGTGACGCACTCCTTTTTGCCAACTTCCACGTGTCATGGTTTGGGTGGCACCTAATTAATACCTAATTTAATCCAATCCTTAGTTTTGAACATCTACTCTCTACATCCATTTTCTTTCTTTCTTTCTTTTCCCATTGTCAATGTGTTTTCTTTTTCTTATTTCTTGAATATCAATTTCTTGTTATTAGTTTTTTTCTTTTTTTTTTTTTGTTGGGGATTCAATTTCCTACCTCTCTCAAATACAATTCGTGTCAAATTTATTTTGACACTTTTTTTATTATTTCTCAATTAAAGTTTAATTTATTTTATCTTAAAGTTATGTATTAAATTAATATAAGATAGAGTTTAAGAGGCATACCTTACTAATACTAAAATGGAGGGTTCAATCATTCATCATTTAAATAATGGACTTAAGAAAAGAAAGCTCATAGCACATTATATTTTTTTTTATTTGTTCATTCACCTATTTTACTTCCGACTATTTTGTTTTGTTTTTTTTTTTAATTTTTTTTTTTAAAAGTTAAGTCTATAGTTACTACTCAACATTCAACCTTATTTATTCGTTATTTGCATTTACTAGTTATTTGAGAAACTAAACCAAAATTTGATAATTAAAAAAGAAATACTTTCAAGAAGTTGTTTTTGTTTTTTGAATTTAACTAAAAACCCAACCATTGTATTTAAGAAATGTGAAAATCATTGTAAGATATGAAGGAAAAACAGACTTATTTTTTTTGTAAAAAATGGTTACCAATCGGGTCTAAACTTTTGTATTTTGTTTCAATCTATGATATCTACGTTGAAACTAGACATTTGTTGATCATGCAAGTATATAATCGAAAGATGTTAAAAATATATTTTTCAATAGATGTTGGGAGAATAAATAATCTAAAAAGGTTATGGAATTAGATATAATTAAAATAAGTATATGCATATATAATTGTATTGTAAAATTATATATGGTAAGCATTGAAAACATATTTATTAAATTAATTATAAATTTAGGTTGGTTTGAGTTATTTCACTCAATCCATAACGATCTCAATCGACTCATAAAATTTTTATTTATTTGAATTATGTTGAAATATACAACATGTGATCATTGGATAAAGGTTGCATTTTTTAAATTTCATAAATTGTGTTCTTTCAGGATGCATATTTTCAATAAATAACTGAATTGAAGAAAGAGCACGACCAATCATATGGTCATGAATTAGTCTATAAATATGGTAAAACGTTTTCAATAAGCATTTTTCATCCTTAAAAAATTGTATCCATTTCAAAATTTGTTGAAATTCACTATACCTACAAAGTGTCGATGGTTGATCTTGTAGACGTGGTGTTGCATCAACCAATCAAAACAATTTAAACAGATCTTTTTAAATAAAAAATAACAATTATCATGTTGCTTTTAACTACACAAAATATAACAAAAAGGGAGAAAAAAACCCACATCATTGTAGTGTTTCACTACTCCATAGAGATAAAACGACTAAAAAGGTCAAAGTAATTTTGGATCGATGATATTGGTATGATCTCCATCTCATAGTTATTGTATTGATAAAATACACAAAATAGCTAACAAAAGAGTGATTCTAGGAGGAAACAAATTAGATATTCATTTTTAGATAAAAATAAATAAAAGTATATAAAACAAAGAAGTGAAGAAACAATAATTATAATAAATATAGATATAAATAATATTTAAATATTTGTAGATGGTAGGAGAGAAATAATTTAGAAAAATATTAGGTAAAGCATGCTTATTACAAACCAATAACATGTACGACTAAAAGTTTGTAGTTTGAATTTTTAAACTTCTATTTTACTAAAAACAAAATAGAAAGACACAAAGTACTAAGAAAATAGGATATTTATAATTGATTAAAAGATGATTAATAATCGATGTGAGAGTGGTTTAGTGAATAGGACATTAATTACAAATAAAGGTCGATGATGTGGTATCTATATATATAAGAAGTCCATATTTATTTTACAATATTAAAAGATGTCTTGAAATCTGAAGATTGTTGAGCATCTAAGGATGCCCTTACAAATGACATTTTGAAAGATCTAAATGTCCCGTAAAAACATAGATTTTACACTCTCATGTCAAGGACATCACTTTATTTTGTATTAGTCGTGCAACAATTATTAAAATATTATATATTAGTACAAGTTGATTAAAACAAATATGATATACAATCTTATTTTGTTTCCACCCATCTTTATTTTGTTTTCGAGTAGAAACCCTTGAACAAATACAATTATCAAAGTATTATTAGATGTGTGCAAAAATAAATCTACTGAATAAACATAGCTATCTTAAAATATTAGACATTTAATTAACTGGATTGCCTACGATAAGAAACAAACGATCCTAAGGAGTTATTTAGATTGAGGAAACTGGGGTAGGAATAAGATTGCGCAGAATTAATGATACTTGAGAATAGTAAGTCTCAAAATAAGATCAATGGAAATTAAGAATGTTTATGTTTGGTTAGACATGAAAATGTTATTAAAAATGTATGTTAATAAATTAATTTCATTTTAAAAATTAATCGACAAATGTTAATTTTTAATATTAAGCGATGTTTGTTTGTTTATGTTACTTAGCTTTTAAAATTTTAAAAGAGTCAAACGAGTTATAATTTTTTTTTTATTTTTTTATTTAAAGAATCTCTAAATTTAGATTTAAAAATTTTAAGTTTTTGTATAAAATAGATATACGATAGATTATATTCATGTTTAGTAAACGAATGAATATGCAATTCTTTTCAATTTCCATAAGGAACACAAAAATATGAAATTAAATTTATTAAATACTTTTTGGAAGAGAAAAAATGAAAAGAATTTACATATTTAGTGAGGGGCGAGGGGAAAGGGAAGAGACTAAACTTGTAATTTATTTATTAATTAATTAATTTAAGAAGAAAGAAAGAGGAAACGCACGGACCCAGCAATTTAACGGTTAAACAAAGGGGAAAAAAGTTTGGGAAAAAAAGAAAAAAAGAGAGAGAGAGAGAGGAAAGAAAGTGTTCGTTATAATGTATGCACAGAAATTAGAGGAGAGCGAGCGATAAAAAGAAAAAGACATTGATCATCTCTCTCTCTCTCTCTCTCTCTCTTCTCTCTCTCTCCCGGAAAAATTAAAAAAAAAAAACAAAAAAAATTCAATCTTGGCTCCGGTCAGTTCCCTTTCCGTTCCCTTTCGTACTCGAAATTATCATTCTGAATTTGCTTTTTCACAACATCTCCTATTTCTTGCCTTGATTCTTTCTAATTTTTAGCTTTAGGGTTCTTTCCTTTCGCTAATGTGTAATGGATTTTTTTTTTTTTGTGGATTTTCAATTTTGATTACGACCTCTTTTTTTTGCTTCCGATTCTGGTAATGAAATTCGGTGTTTTCTATGGTTTTTTTTCAGGCATCGCCGATTAAATTTTTTTAGCTATTTTCTCTCGGCTCTAATTGTTCTGTCTTTGAAGTTTAGACGTGTTTGATCACAAAGTTTGTTCATGACTCCAAGGTACCTGATTTTGGTTTTACAGCGTTTTTTCTTTTCTTCTTTTTCTCCAGATTTTCTTGGAAATTGGGGTTTTTTTTTTCCTTGCTGGATTGGTGGGGACGTTGAATATTAGCGAAGAAATCCGTAGAATTTTGCGATCTATTTTCTTTTGGGTTTTGTTTTTTATATTTTTATTTTTTTCTAAAATACGATACGGTTATGATTATGAACTGAGGAAGTATTGGGAATTTTTTAGAAGAAAAAAGTTGTGAGTTTTATTAGCAGTATGTTAATCGTCATAATACTGCTAGGATATTGGTTTAGCAGTATATAGATTGAACACGTTCATGTGTTCTTCTTACCGGCCTTGACAACTTGAAGCTAGATTATTATAAATCAAATGGGTTGTGGGTTCTTATGGTGGTATTGTTATCATTTGAGGTGTATCTGCTATGATTCTCTGTATCTTTTGTGCTTTTGATTGCTTAGAAATTTCCCATATATGGTGGTTTGTATTCGCATGGATGATTGGAATCTGGATATTAGCGCTGGGGTTGGAATGACAATATACAACATTTTCTATATGAAAGAAGCAGGTTAATAGAAGAAAGCTCAGATTTACTGAACAAAATACCTTCACCAAAGTAAAGTTCTGCTTAGATTTTCTTTTTGTTTTTTTAAAAAAGGTTATTACCTTTTATTTTTATTTCTGATACTTCTTTTTTGAATCATGATCACTGACACACTATTCTGTGTTGTGACTTTTCCTTAAGAGATCATTGAATGCTTGGCTGTAGAGGGGGAACATCTATGCTATCAGATTATCTGCAGGAGTTTGAATAGGTGGACTAAGTTTATGTTTATGCCTAGTTTATTACCTTAGTATTTAAACTCAGATTATTTCTGAAGATTTTATATAGCGTGGCCTCAGGGGCTATTCAGTAGACATTGATTCCATATGTTTGAATGGATGGGTACATCTTTCAAATATGGTTTTCTGATTAAATATCTAATTTTAGGCTTTGAGGCTGTTAGAAAAGATGTTTTCCCCCTTCCTTTTACTGTCATTTGTTATTGGTCTGAAACTCTGCAAAGGGGGTGAGTTTACTATTGGAAAAGTGGACTCGCGATCTCTGCACCTGGGAGCTGTAAGGGAATTATTCATTCTCTGTCAGGATAAGTTAGGATAATTTGAATAAACATAAACAATTTGAAACCTACCTACTCCATATCAGTATATTTTTTCTACCATCTTGTTCACCCCTTCTACAGACTAAAAAGTTAATGTAGGTTAGTCTTGTAATCTTTTTCTGTTTTCTGCTTGTATATTCCATTAGTCCAAATCAATATATGTATATATAAGTTCATTTCTATTTTTGTTGTTATTATTGTTATTCGTTTTGGTTTACAAGACATGCAAGCATCCTTCAATTCTTTATTTTCGACAACATTCTTTATGGTGGAGCCATCTTCTACATATTTTTTTTTCAAATAATAGATTTGCTTTCCCAGTTATCCCTTGATTTCTGCCTCTCTGTTTTTGCTATATGTTTCCATCTTCATTCACCCTTAGTTTAGTTATTTAGCTGTGGATGTGTCTCCCTCCACCACCTTGCCTTTTTTATTATTTTTTCCCGTTTATGAACTAAAAACTTCTACAACAAACATTTTTACTGAACTTTAACATTTTATTCCCGGTTTATGGGCATTAATATTAGTTCTTAAAATGATTGTTCCCCAAATATTTCTAAATACCAAGGATGTTATACAAGTCTTAGTTTTTTATTTTAGACTTTGTTTACTATCTATATTCTTTAGGCTTGTTTGAAAATTTTAAGATATTATATTTCTTTTAACAATCTTTTCATCTTTTGAAAAACCATATGTTCATTGGCCTAGTCATCTTTTAGTTTGTCTGAATATGAAATATTTGTCTTCTACATTGGGAATGCGTATCTGGGATTTGTAATATTCTTTTAACTTTGTAGACTTCAAAAATTGTAGGGTTAGACAACATATGTCTAGTCTTCATAATTTGTCGTTTGTGAGTGTTTTTGATTGATTGAAATCAGGTAGATTTTTGGTTCTTACAATATTTCTTGGACTGATTTTAGTAGTTGTGAAGTCTTGAGTCCATGAACTATAATTTTCCTTTGAAGTGGCACTAGTTGTTTGGATGTTAAAGTCATATTAAAGATGTGCATTCTTCATGTTTGCAACGTCGTTTCCCCCCTCCCTTTCCATTTCTAAATAGACAATAGTTTGAGCTAATATTAGGTATGGTTTCTTTTTCCTACTATTAATTTTCTTTTGAACAATAGGGGAGTGGTTTCCTTTTTAAAAAAATTCCTTTGATTGAAGTGAAGATATGTGCTTTAATAATTGATATTAAGTTGTCCAGTTTCCACACAACGAAATTTTCTTTCTTTTTGTTCAATATCTGCTTTATCATTTTTTCCACTGCAAGGTTTTCTTTAATATTACTCTTTTTGGTCCTTGAGCAGATAGACGTCCTATATCATTAAATTTTATTATCAACATGAGGCAGAGAATGCCACGCACTAGTCAGATGGTTGATCTAGAAATGGACCGACAAGGTCAGAATTATCTTCATGCTGAGCCCTCTGTCATTCTGCCAGGCACATCTAACTTCCCTCAGCATGGCATGCAGTCTATGGTTACAGCTTCAGGGACTGCACCGAATCCTGAGACGCATTATCTTCCTGATCCTTATGATGTTTCAATGTTACATGGTTTAAATCAGTACAGCAGTGTTCAACATCATCATAGTTTAGGTTTAAGTACTGCAGCTCCTGGAAATTATTATTACTCTTATATTACTCCGCCATCAAGTAATGGGTTATTACCTGCACCTCTAAATCATAACGTGACCGATCAGTTGCCATCTTCCAGCAATTATGGCATTCAGACTTCTTCTCATGGCTATGGTAGGAATACATATTTTGTGGATGAAATTAGTGATCCACGCAAGAGAAAAATTACAGAAGGGATTCCTGGGAATGTTCAACACTTGAATGGTCTGGCCAGCACTAGTTCTTCAATGCATTTGTCGAATTCAAGGCTTCCTGACGAGGTTGCTATGGTGGGAGCATCATCTTTCCCCCCGCCTCAGAGTAGATGGAGTGGACCTCGGAATAGTGCTAGAGCAGGATCAAGTGGAACTAGGCGTGACTCTATTCTACCACCTGACCACAATCATTCAACTATTGGAAATAATAGGGGTCAACACCTTCAGCCCACAAATTCCTCTTTCTGGTTGGACCAACACTTGCAGGCTAATTGTGGTAATGGAAGTGCTTCATCTTGGAATCAGACCTCTACTGCACCTTTCATGCACGGTATCTTTACCTATATTTATACTTGTTTCAAATTAGGATAGGATTGTCTTTGTTAATCTTAATCATGTGCTGTTGTACAAGATGTTCGTCCCCTCTTTTTGTGGCCATAAGTAGAATATGTAATTAGAAGGTATCTAAAAGTCCATTACTTACTTTATTATTAGTTTTTCCAATAGTTAAAGGATAAGACTTTGGTTTAGAAGGTCACTAATTGTTTCTCTTAACAGCATTTTGAAACAATACTCAAAAGTGAACTATCCAAACAGTTTTTCAATAGTTGAATGATAAGATTTTGTTTTAGAAGATCATAAATGGTTTCTCTTAACGATCATGGATTGACCTAGTAGTAAAAAAGGAGGCAGTCTCAATAATTATCTAAGAGGTCGTGGGTTCAATCCACGGTGGTTAGGTACTTAGGAATTAATATCTCATGAGTTTTCCTGACACCCAAATGTTGTAGGGTCAGACGGGTTGTCCCGTGAGATTAGTTGAGGTGCACGGTAGCTGACCCAGACAGTTAAGGATATATATATAAAGAAAAAAACTAATGGTTTCTCTTAATTTCATTTCCAAACTACACCTCAACCTCTAATGGTTATGAACTTTAGAGATCGTATATCAGAAAATTTATGTGATGGCTTTTGATTGTGCAAATAATTGGTGAATCACCAGGTGTATATAAATATATGCACATAATACATTACTGAAATGTGAAGTTCTCTTACGTAAGCCTGCTGTTTTAATATCCTGTAGGGACTAATACGAATGGAGGTTTGTTGGAAACAATGAATTTGGGTGTGCATAGATATCATGAAACAGCCGGGAACAGGAATTCTAGAAATATCCAACATCCTTCTGTTAACCATGGCCACCACATTCACAACCACCCATCTGCAGTTGCGCAAAGAATTAGAGGTCATAATTTCCAGTTCTACCCCCAAGTGACAGCAGCTTCATATGGATTTCCTTTGAATTCTTCATATGGAACCATGAATCCTCATAGTCTGGAGATAGGGCGTAGGCAACCAGGAGCAGTTGCACCTACTGGTCATGGGCTGCACCGGATTCCACGAGCAAGTGTTGCTGCTGACACTACAACTAGACATCATAGCATTCCTCAGTTGAGATTCTTGCAGGCTGATGTAATACTTCTTTCCCTTATATACCACTTCTTTCTTCTCAGGTTTTATCCCATTGTAGCATTGTTTGTAGTTACACCATCAACGTTCATGCCTTTCTTTAGTTAGAAGTAGCTTACGAATGAGCAAACTGGTATTTGCAGGAGGTTGCATTACTGGAGATTCCAGATTTATACGAAGTGGGGAATTTAGTTGACCATCACAGGGACATGCGATTGGATATAGAGGATATGTCTTACGAGGTAAGTTATTAATTGTAATTCTGAACATGTACTGAACGCACTGATTCTCCATACTTCAGCCAGAATGTTAGATTTTTAAATTATTATTTTTGTACATGTAGACATTAAAGTTACTTGAGTGAAAAATAGTAAATTTTGCATTAAAATAATTGTACCTGTTTCTTCTAGCTCAAAATTCTTGTTTTATGACATTACGTAACTAGGCATATGTAGTTATAGTTGTAACTAAGCGAGACTTCTTATTATTCAAAGGTACAATTTTTATTTTGGTCTTTGAACTATTGTGACGTACATATTTGCGTTGGTTTCCAAATTTCGATTAAGTATGAGCACACGCAATGGAGCCGTAGTCAAGTAAAATCCAGTCCATGAAATAATTTGATCTATGGACACCATCGTTGTGGTAGCCCAATTGGTTAAGGCATATATAGCCTACCAAGAAGTTTGAGATTCAAATCTCTCACTCTCAAATACTGTGTTGAACTCAAAGACTATTTGTTTTGTCTTTCAACTTTCAATTATTTGGTTTGTTATAGTTCTTCACTCCTCAAACTTCACATAAATAGCTATTTCATTGTGTACCCTTCATTTTCATTAACGCTATTTATAGATATCCTTGTGAAGGACCAATATAGTTTTCCTTCCAACAAACCCAAAGGTCGCAGACTTAAATATAATGTTTTGAAGTTCAAGGGCTAAAACAGAAAACCAAAACTTCAAACGTCAAATTAGAATTTGAACCTTAGAAATTTTAATTCTAAGCAGCAGCAAGTATTTAAGGACAAAGAAGAAAGAAATTACTGAACTAAATTGAAGGTTCAAATTGACAAAGGAAGATGGAAAATTGAAGAAAGATATAGCTGGGTTAAAATCAAAAGCTGATTAGCTGAAGTTGAAGAGGTAAGGAAAAGGCAAAGGATTGGAGAAGATATATGAAAAAGATATGGTTTGGCTAAAACATGCAAATCATCATGTGGATAAGTGCATGCAGCCTAATGAATAAATGGTTTGGTAGTAGGAAGGTGAAGATGGTGATGCTTTGGCGTAGCTGCTGTCCGTCCTTGAATGACCCCCAAGGAACCAGGAGGCATGTCTTACCTCTAGCTGTGGGCAAGCGCATTGAAAGCACTTACTTTGTCTTCATACCTTCAAACTTTAAAATGTCATGTTACTGTGTGACTCACATTAATCTTCATGCTACTTAGCTGCTACAGTGACTTAATATGTTGATTTATTATGGTGCATGGATTTAAATCAAATACAGGGTAAATAACAGATCGCTGTCTATTGTTGGTTTTAACTTTTTACTCTATATGAAGCGTTGACATGCAAAATGACTTATGCAGGAACTTCTCGCTTTAGGGGAGCGAATCGGTAATGTCAGCACCGGATTAACAGAGGAAATCATTAAAATACAATTAAAGACAAGGAGCTATATAGCATCTACAACGGTCGTTAATCTGGAGGAGGAGGAGGAGGAGGAGGGTTCAAATTTGGATCAGGATGTCGACTACTGTATCATTTGCCAGGTAAAAGATAAAGTGTCTTATCTTGTTTAGATCTCTGATTTTGAGTTTCATCTTGCAAGCTGGGTGGTCCTCATAAAAAATTACATTGGTTTAACAGGACCACTATCAGAACCTTGAGAAAGTTGGAACCCTCGATTGCGGACACGAATACCATGCAAGTTGCTTAAAGAAGTGGCTGCTTGTCAAGAATGTCTGTCCCATCTGCAAATCAGAAGCACTGGCGACTGATAGAAAGGAACGATGACGATCAGAGCTTTGTTTAAATGAAGAGGCTCTTGAATCTTGTTCCTTACAACTCCTCATCTATCTATCAATGCAGTTAGCTGATCTTTTGTTGACTTTTGTATATGTACTTGCATATAAATATATATATATGACTTATAAGGTAACTGTCCAGCTCATTTATTTGTTGGCTTCCAGAATATGGATCCTGTTGTATTTATAATACATTGTACAGGCTTATTTCTCTTTTATCTTTCGTGCTGTACTGACTTGGTAATTAAGGCACATTGTTCAAATTATGTACACTTGATGAATTTGGAAGATTATGGGTCTTTGCAGGATTATGTGATTCATCATCAATAGTGTTAGATTGTTGATGGTCACATTTGTAAATGGGACAGCTTCAGATTGAAATTGCAATTGAAGTAATACAATTGTATATGCTTCCAATAGTTTCATGGAGTTTAGTTGCTTAAACTATGCTTTTGGATTTGATTATGGTTTAGTTCTTAAGCCTTTTCCCACTTTTGTGTTGGTTATGGTCTTCTAAACCCTAGTATTGATTTCTTGGGTCCTATTTCCTGTCTCTGTTTTCAAATTGTCGGAAATATGTTTTTTCAAAATTTCCCCATTTTTGGTTTCTCCTTTTCAAAATGTAAACAAATCCTAATTGTTCTAAAATAAAATTATAAATATATTATTGTTTAGAAATACGTCTAAACAAAGTTCAATTTTATGTGGAATTTAGCTCAACTTGCTGGAAAAAAACAAGTAACTTTTTTTTGCTAGGCAATTATAACAATTTTTTTAATGAAAATAAAGATTATTTTATGTTTTTGGATGTTTGTTTGATAGATTTAAAAAGAAATTAGATTTATCATTAAACAATTATTAAAAATGTCTTCACAAATCTAAATTTACTTGAATGTGTATCAAAAACATAAAAAGTGTAATACAAAATCAAAATTTTCTGTTTTTTCCAAACAATTCAAAGAATCATTACTTACTTGCATTAGAACTTTATGCGTTTAAAAGGTAATAAAAAAATTTTCTTAAAAAGAAAAGCTTATTGTTTGAAAAGAAAAAGGTGAAGTATGTAAGGATGAAATTCCTTAAAGATAGGCATACTTCAATTAGTTGTTGAGAATAAGTCTAATAAAGTAGATGAAATAAGATAAGATGTGATCAATGTTGCATAGTCTCTACTCTAAGTTTTCCAAGATATCCCCCGCAAGTGAAACCCAAGTCCTCCAACAATGGTCCCATTTATCTTCACTCCAAAAGATGAATATATTACTTGTGGGCTGAAAATTGCTTCTCCAGTGGCTAACTATTGGATGGAAGGGTTTCTTTAGAATGACTTTTTTTTAAAAAAATGCATTTTTATTTATATATTTTTTTTCTCTAAAAACTCCTTAAAAGAAAAACACATGTGTTTAGCAACTCTTCTTTCCAAAAGTGTTTTTAGATAAAAAAATTTGTTTGATTTGTTATAGACTAAAAGTTATATATATATATATATAATTTTAAATTATAATAAAAAAAATTGTCTGTAGAGATTTTGATAGAAGTTCGGTAACGATCATTGAGGATGGTGGTTGGAGGTGGTTCATAACATACATTGTGAAATGGTAATCAGAGGTTGACAATAATGGTTGTTGGAAGTCAATTGGCAACAATCACCAAAAATGATTGTTGGCACAGTTGGTTAATAATAGTCATGGAAAAACAATCCACGAAAGTTGATTGGTAATGGTCACCAAAAAATGGTCGACGAAAGCAAGCCGACAACAGACATCAAAAAACGATCAACAAAAGTCAACAGGCATTCAGGCAACGATTACGAAAAATGGTCAAATAAAGTTGGCCAACAATAGTCACCAAACAACGATCGAAAAAGTTGGTTGGCAACGATCACTGAAAAAATGATCGTCAGTAGTTGACTAGCAATTATTATAAAAAAACTGTCGATGAAGGTTGACCACCAACAGTCACTGAAAAATTCACGGAAGTTGGCAGACAACGGTCAATGAAAATTGGTTGACAAGAGTCATCGAACAACGATAGACAAAAGTTAGTCAACAAAGACCACCGAAAAACAATCGTCAATAGTTGGCTAGCAACTGTTATCGAAAAACAGTCAATTAAAATTGGCTAGCAACGATCTCCAAAAATGGTTGACAAATCACAAAAGTAACTGGGCAAAAATCATTAAAAAATGTTCGTCCAAAATTGGTTGACAACGATCATCGAACGACAGATAAAAGTTAACCAACAACAGTCACTAAAAAACGGTCGACAAAAGTTGGCCAACCACGACTGTGAAAAGCAATCGAAAATTTTTGGCAAATGGCAATGCTAGAAAATGATGGCTAGAGGTTGACGATAGTAAGGGTTTTGAGGCTGACTGACAATGACCATCAAAAAACGGTTGCTGAAAGCAGGTTAGCAACAATTATTGAAACATAATAGTCGAAAGATTGTTAATATTGGATACTAAAAGTAGTTGTTAGAGGTTAGCCAACAGCGATGATAGAGCAAACAATACAAGAAAGTTGATCACTAGCGTTCGACAAAAAATAGTTGGCATAAAAACATTCTTCAAAAGTTGATCGATGATGGTTGTTAGAGGTCAGCCAATAACGGTTGTCGTAAAATAGTAGACAAAAGTTGATCGTCAGTGATCGACAAAAAACAATAGCCACAAAAACAGTTACCAAAAGTTTACTGTCAGCGGTTAATGGTTGTTGATAGTTGTTTTGCAACAATCGCCAGAAAACAGTCACCCAAAGTTTTGCTATTTAAAATTGTCAAAAAAGTGATCGTCGAAGGTTGATTGCCGAAGGTTGACCAAAAGCAGTTGTGGAAAAAACAATAAACAAAAATTTGCTATTGACAATTGCATAAAAAACAGTGGTTGAGGGTTCACGAGCAAGTCATTGGAGATGATAGTTGAATGTTGGTCAACGATTATCAAAGGTTAGTTGGTAAAAATAGTTGAAGGTGTTGGCCGAAATGTTTTATACAAATTAGGGAGATTAACTATTAAACATACAAAATTTATTTTTCTAAAAGTTGGTTTTAATAGTTTATTCTAAACCACATTATTTTATAAATTCATTTTTTCCAAAATCTACTTTAGGTGGTTGCCAAACCAAACCGATGGAAAATGAGAGGAGTTGGTCTGAATCAATTTCGAAAAGTTTCAAGTCGAAAAGTTTCAAAATATTTTGAAATGTAAAACTAACCCAACAAAAACTGATCAACCGACCCTTACTCATAAAAGTGGAGGTCAGTTTGACACTTTGGTCGATTCGAGGTCAATTTTTTCAAAAAACCAACTCCGACCAACTGATAAACACCCCTATACCAAATACATTGGAATTTCTATCAAAAACAACTTTTTCTTTTTAATTTAATCACTTGAAAATGCAATAACAAAACACCCTAAATTACGACAGCAAATGGTTGGAAGAGTACAATGGTGATCGTGAAACTTAGAAAGGAGTCCAAAGGGAAAAACACCCAAATAATTATCCTAAAAATGGAAATGATATTGATTTTGGAAAGGAAACTCATAATTATAATTTAGAACGGAGTCCAAACGCATTCTTCATGTGCCTCTTTAAGAACAAAAACAAGTCCCTATCGTTTTGCTCATCTAAAAGGTTGTACACATCTACCGCATATTTGAAATTGTTTCCATACAAATGACATCCGCATGCTGCTTTGTAAGTCAGCAGCTCCAAATTACCTGTTGCATACACCAAACAACAAAGTCATTAAATATTTACACATTGAAAGAATCTTCATTCATAGGATGTAATGAATACATGTTTTCATCCCATAAACCAAACGACATAACCGTCATCCTATTGATTGATAGCTCACCTACAACTGAAGTCTCTGGTGTTATTTTATGGCCGAAATGGCGTGTCAACCACCACCGACAACGCAATCTCCAAGTGTTTCTTGAGTTCTTTTCAGTTAACAACTTAATGTTACTGTTAATGTTCAATGAGGACACCAGCTTATGCCCGGGTGTCCCAATTGAACACGCTCTTGATACTCTATCCTCCTCAGATTGATGAAGTTGCAGAAAACACACAGCCAGCTCTCTCCATGTATCATATTCTGGATATGTACCATCTAAGTGCAAAGCTATCATTTCCAATAGAGATTCAAGATTGTAATTGCCTGCAATTCCAATAAGAAAATGAATTCAACAAGAAAAACATAGTTCCAAAACAGGTTTTCAAGAAATATATAATAGACAAGCAAATTATCACAACCACACTTAGCATACAACAATCAATATAGGGTGAAAGTAATTTGATCTTTCCATGACATAATTCATGTTATTCAAGGTGAGAACTCTAATCCAGGAATTCCATGCGTTGCGTTGATTTTATGTCAAGGTTTCTATAAACTGGCTGGGATGATCAAAGAATATAGAGGAAGAATTGACGTTTGGAAAAAAAAACCAGAATACCCAATTTATAAGATAGCCTTTCAAGGTCAGAACTATCTATCTACTATTTGAGGAAGTCAGCCACAATTATAATCTCAAATCTCTACCTCCTTGAGATTTAATAGTTCGTCATAGAAAACTATTTTCTGCAATTAACATACCATTTCTATGCATTTGAACAAGTTTTCCCATTGAATGACAACAAGTTGGATCCTTCTTCAATGTTTGCTCATAACATGTTGAAAGCAAGACATTGTTACAACGATCAAAATGTTCCACAAGTGCAGCCCTCAATCTGCAGAATATTTAAATCAATATTTAGTTACAGGTAAGAGGACTTCAAATCTCTGTTTTTTTTTTTTTTTTTTGAAAAGGAAACGAGTCACTATTATTACCATTGAAAAATAGAGAGACAAAAGCTCAATGTACATGAGGGTTATACAAATAGAAAAGGGGAGGGAGGATCAGCAGGCGCACCCGGGCATCTCAACTAAGTTGATACCCCCTTAGCGCCCTTATCATATCCAAGAAGCGAAAATAAAAACCCTTACACTAGGCTCTTATTTTCAATACAAGATCAACAAAAAGTCACAAATACAAGTGATGTGATGGAAGTATGCTCCGTTCATGCTTCTTTATGTGTTTAATTTTAATAAAGAAACCAACTTTCATTCGGACAAATGAGTCAACATGGGGGC
This sequence comes from Cucumis hystrix, assembly GCA_025688845.1. Taxonomy (NCBI): domain Eukaryota; kingdom Viridiplantae; phylum Streptophyta; class Magnoliopsida; order Cucurbitales; family Cucurbitaceae; genus Cucumis; species Cucumis hystrix. The sequence goes on from CM046889.1 coordinate 14,146,035, forward strand.
AGCAGAAAATAAGGACACAAGCCCCAACTCCTGATAATTAAACACAAAGGGTGACTACAAATTTACATTAAAAGATTGGATGAATACATAGCCAAAAATGGTGGTCACATGCAACAAGCTCTGACCTCCTCCCTCCTCCTACATACTATAAATTCACATGATAGCAAAGAAACTTGCATGCCAAAGGGATGCCTTATGATAATGAATTCAATAAGACATTTTATGAATTTACAATTTGAACTCCCATATAACAAAGGAAATGCAACGATAGGAAGGTCAAATGGATGATAAAAACAAACTTGATAGGCCCCGAATCACAAGGGTGTAGACCTGTAAGCGTGTGAAAAGAAAAGGAAAGAGTGCAGGAGGAGAGTTTACATGATTTGTGGGCCCACAATATTGTTTGTTAGAAGAAGGAACACAGAGATGGTCTCATAATAGCTGAATGTTTGCCAGGGGTGGGTTATCCTTTTGCTCTTTGTTTTTCTGGTTCTCTGCAAGAATTGGGAGAAGTGGGATGCTCTCAATGAAAGTTGTTTTCTTTAATTTCTTCTTTTTTTTAAGGCCTATCAAATCTCGAAAAAAAATTGACTTCCCTTTGAAATAACATTAGGCATGTCAGTTGTAAAGGCCGCTCGTTTGGTCTCAGGTTTCAAGTATTTCCTAGTTTGTGCGAATATGATGGAGCTATGGGGTGTCAACTTAATTGAGATGTCCAAGTGCACTTGTTGATCCCTACGTTCTTTTGCTCACTAAATAATTTTTCTCTTGTAATTTGAGTTTTTGTCTCATTATTATTACTAAAAGAGATTTGTTTCCCTTTCAAAAAAAAAAAAAAAAAAGAGGTTTAAAGTTTTGTGGAAGTCGAATAGTCCAAAAAGAATTAACGTTCCTATTTGGATCATGCCCAATGAATCTCTAAATTGTTCTTCAGTGCTGCGAAGCAAATTGTGATCACATTATATTTCTCCATCTATTTGCGTTGTCCGTTAAATATGGTGGCAAGTAAAGACCGTCAGCATCTCTTCTTTGAATGCCATTGTTCTTTTTATTGCTAAAAGAATGAATCAACGGATCTCTAAATTTTCTTTAGTGATTTTGTCAATTTTCCATCTTCTATGAGTATTTGGCAATTCCTTCAAAGATGATGTCATTCAAGTGCAATATGGAGCATCTTTGAAGCCTATGTCTCAAAATATTATGGTTAAATGTGGTCAAAGCATTACTACCTGAAATTTGGTTTGAAAGTAAACAAAGAGTTTTCCAAACTGAACATCTTCAATGGACAGAAAGTTTTGAAGTAGCAAGACTTAAGGCTTCCACTTAGTGTTCCTTATCTAAGTTCTCGAACAATTTGCATTTGATTTCTTAAATATTCAATTTCAACTACTAAATGCAAAACAGTGTTATTCCGAAAAGAGTCCAAAGGGGTTATTGGCAGAAACTGAACGCGAAATCAACATTTCTTCCACGATAAAGCAAGGTCAAAGAGCAGAAATTATGTGTGCAGTAGATCTTAGTGCTGCAGCTTGGTGTTCGTTAAAAAAGGAATCCGCTAATTTTTCCATTCAAGATATTTACCTCAACTGGAATGCCTTTCTTAATCGAGTCTAACCATTGCTGGTTCATTTTTTCTGCATTGCAGTTCTCCCTATCCGAAGTTTTGAAGCTTTGAAGTCTTGACCTTGTTTAATTTTATTTTGAGATTGCAATTGTTTTTTTTGGGTTTTTTCTGAATTTTCTATTTTTTTTTCTGGACCCTTGTAATAGGCTGTTTGTTTTTAGGTTGCTCCTCTATTGGTTTTGTTTTGCTTTGATATTTACTTTCTTGGGATATGATGATTGGCGCTGTAGGGGTGTCAACCTAGTTGAGATGTCCCATTTCTATTTCTTCTTTATTGCTCTCTTTGTATAATTCTCTTGTACTTAGAGTTTTCATTAATAAATAAGTTTTGTCTCCGTTTCAAAAAAATTACTAAATGCAAAACGTGTTATGAGTTCGTTCTCATGTTTTTTCTGCTTACAAAGCTCCTGGCACTCAAGTTTCAAGTTTTGTACCCTGCCAGAAGCTGCTAGTTTGGAAATTTTTTGTTCATTGGATGTTTGCCATTCATTTTAAGCCTCATTTGTATTCAAGGATTGGTCTCTTTGTCTTTTTATTTTGTTCTTGTTGTTACGAGATTTCCATTGTATTTTTCATTTTTTCTTTGTTCATTTCATTGTACTTTAAGCATTACACTCATTTCATTAATTCAATGAAAAAGTCTGGTTTCCGTTTTTTAAAAAAAGCTAGTAAATGCAAAATAGAGAACCAAGGGCTTTGAGCAGATTTTAGTACCTGAAGGGAAGTGCTGCATTTGAATCAAGACAGAATTTTTCCATTTCATCAAGTGCTTTATCAATTCGACCTCCAATCAACAACAACTGAAATTTGAGCATCAAGAGAAAAGGGATGAGGATATAGAAGAAATGGGGTGTTTGAACGATCATCTATCTCAGTAAATTCCAGAGCAGAAGACAGCAACATTTACAAACGTTATAATGAATAAGGTAACAAGAAAATTATCAAAACAGCACCTGATCGTTTTCTTCTTCATTTTTCCAGTCATTTAATAGAAATATACTGGATTCAGTGTCCAATGTCCTAACCACTAGACTACGGAAACTCTTTCCAGCCATTTAATAAATCTACACAAAAAGAAGGTGAAGTACAGACCTCTTTTCTGATCAAGATGATGAAGTGGTGGAAGAAGATTAGATGATTAGTTTATTCTGAAAAGAGGGTCGCATTTACATAGGACATACTATGCCACGTACACATAATGAATACAAACATATTGGTCGATACAGTGCAATTTTTGTATTAGCAACCCAGTACAGAAAAAGAAGGGCACAAACATTGTATCAACACAATCATCTAGGAACAAAAATACCACCTTTAGCTTAAGAAGTGAGACAGTTGTTTGCTAAACAAGCCTACAAGGATTCATAAATGTGTACTCTAAACAAGCCTACAACGCAATAGTTTGTTAAGCATATTAGTAATTGAGATTGTAATTACAGTACAGAATAGCCTTACAAGTTAGTTGATTGGTCTCTTAGAGGGAAAAATACTATTGAGAAATGTTAGAGTTCTATTCTTGTAAATATGTTTCTTATATTTTCCTTTTTTAGGTTTTTCTACACTTTCCTTATTTGGTCAGCAATGTATCTTGTAAAGTGATATTATTCTCTCTCAAACCCAAGTGTTTTACACGGCATCAGAGAGTTTGAGAAAATTAAAGTTTGATTAGGGTTTGAGAAATTAGAACCCTTTTGTGTTACATCTAGGGTCCTGTGGAGGGGGTGGGTTTATACTTTTGTCCACCACTGCTGTAATCAGGTTTATACTTTTAAATATTTTCCTTGTTAGAATCCTAGAATGTTTATGGAAAGATTATGGAAATATTTTCCTTATTTCCTAAATCTTTCCCTTTTTTATTCCATTGTATACTCTATTTATTCTCCTTTGTACCTATTGTATTATTCATTAGAAAATAATAACAACAAACAATCGTGGTTTTTCTCCCGGTACTCGGGTTTCCACGTAAATTAGTGTGTGCTCTTTGTCTCTCCTTTCAATAGAAACAAATTAATGTTTCTGGGGTGTCTTTTATTCCTCATGATTGTAATAAAGTAGCTCATGTTTTGGCTAGTTTTGATTCTAAAAAGAGGAGGGAATTTGGAATTGTAATTTTCCTGAGTGTTTGATTGTTGAGGCTAAGCGTGATATTTTCTTTTGTAACCCAAGAAAGGAAAGTTCTTCTAATTAATGTATTTGAAGCATTTGATAAAAAAAAAAAGAAGCGAAATGTGGTGTCACGTTCAACTGCGAAATCAAAATATATAGCAATAGCACAATCTGTGTGAATTGATTTGGATACATCAACTTCTTGTTGAGTTGGGATTTGAAAGCACCACACCAACAAAAATATGGTATGATAATCAAACAGCACTACGTATGACATCTAATCCAATGTTCCATGAGAGGACTATGTGAAGACTGGAGAACAATTAGGAGATATCTTCACGAAAGCATTGTATGGAACACATATATTTGAATTTTATTAAGCGACATCTCAAAATGAACAGAAATAACATAAAACACCAGATGCGCCTGCAGTAAACTAGCTGCAAAGAATTTGGGGATTACCTAGTGAACATTTGAAATCTACAAAATTTAGGAAGCAAGTCGAGTAAAGAGTCATGTATGAGTGGAAAATTTTATGTCTAAATTAAAATTGGCTTTGTACCAATAGTTCTTTCAATTCACTTATTTTATCTCATTATTTCAAATACCAAGGTACTTGTCCATTAAATTGAAAATCGAAAGAACCTTCTGTAGAAGGACTTGAAAGACAAAAGAGAGCATCTGCTTTCTCAAAAGAACCTTCTGTAGAATAACTTGAGAGACAAAAGAGAACATCTGCTTTCTCAAAAGAACCGTCCGTAGAGGAACTTGAGAGACAAAAGAGAGCATCTGCTTTTCTAAGATAAGGTCAGGGTTAATATATCACATGCAGCCATTAATTATGACTCTCTCCTCCCTCCACTCTCCTCTCTTCCTTCCTTTCGTCCCTAACCACACTCCAGCCCCCTTTTTCTCTTTCGGCGTTTCTCATCCTTCTTCTCCGGTAAGTTCCCTAGAGCCTGATTCTTCTTGTCCATCCCTGTTTCAGTGGCAGTTTGGTTTTGGTGAAAATGGAAGTAGAAAGATGCAAAGTAGCGAACACCCTTTATTGTATTTGTTTCAACAAAGAATACTTCCATATAGAAGACATGGAAGCTCGAAAGATCTTGTCATTATCAGACACTCAATTCAGATGGTTCTTGAAGGAGATTTCTGAATTCTTTTGTGGCCCTGAGAATAGTTTTCTACCTTGAAACGGTTTTGATGATTTTGGTAGTACAAGGCTTTTAAAATTTAGGCCAAAAGTAGGTTGGGTTATGAGGTGTGTAGCTTGGAAGAGGAACAAAAATCTATCCTTCATCCATATTTGTTCTAGTGTCTCTCGACAGGGTTGAAAATCCTTTCACAAAATGTTGGAAAGATTCTTGATGAAGCACGATTATTCGATTTGGTACAAAAATCATCTCTAGACCTCCTTGCAGCCTCCTTCTAAGTCACTAAGAGCAAGTTATGCTGAAAAGATGATGCTTAATGGATCCTCTGTTTAAGAATTGGTAAAACAGAGCAATTCTTCCCCTATCTGACCTCAGATTTTCAAAGTGCAACTCAGCATTGGGTCATTAAAAATCTGCAAGTTTTACAAGAAAACATCGATAATCTATGGATTATTTCAAAATTATTTGCATTTGATGATGGGAAGGAAATTAGAAAAACCTTGAAGGATCTTTTTCAATAGAAAATAATCATTAATCCATTGTTTGCAGAGAATGCTTTGATTAAATTAGCCGAAGGATCTCTAGAAGAGTTCGTTGGAAAAGAAGAGTTATGGCACGTAATGGGTCATTTTCATATAAAGTTTGAGAAAGGGAGCAAAAGAAAACATAGTAGACCAACTGTTTTCGAAGGCTATGGAGGATGGTTTAAAATAAAAAACCTCCCTCTTGATTATTGGAGCAATCAAACGTTCAAAGTTATAGGAGATCATTTTGGAGGTCTGGAAAATATCGCTTTGGAAACACTTAACCTTCTAAATGTTTCCGAAGCAAAGATTCAAGTAAAAAGAAACCAATGTGGTTTTGTACTAGCTACATTAGAAATAACAGACTTCAATCGAGGGAATTTTTTCTTACACTTCGGTGATTTTGAACAGATTGAGCCTCCTCCATTAACCAAGGGTCATTTATCATTTGAGGATTTTTCAAACCCATTTAAATTGCAAAGATTAAATCAGACTTTAAAAGATGAAGGAGTTGTTGATGATTCATTCTTCCCAGAGGGGGTGGAATACCTAAGATCAATCCGAAAAATTCCTTCATATACAAGGATTCCTTTGAAGCTTTGAAACAGGGAGCTCGCAAGATTTTAGCCCCGTCAACTGCGTTTACCCCCCTTAAAGCGACAGTGTTTTTAAATTTGGACTCCAAGGAAAGTAGTGTGAACTCAGTTGGATTCGAAGAGCCACACTGAAGAAGGAGAGTGAATGAGAACTTTAGTTTTGCAAGGAACAAGAAAGAGGAAGTTGAAGAGACACTTTTAATGAAGAAAGAGAAAAATTCGACTATCTTCTTTTACAGTTGGAAAGTCCCCTCAACCAGACAACAACCCTCTTTTTGGTGATCCTCTTTCCTCCAATCCTAAGAACAAAAAGTAAAGAACTGAAATCATTTCAGCTGCTATTTTCCAAAAGAAATCAACGACTGCTCCTCCTTTCAACCCTTCATCTATAGCTCCCATCTCCTCTTCTCTTTTTTCCTCATCAAAGTCAGGCTCCAGAGGCTATTGGGGATAGCTTTGGTGGCTGGCTCAAAAAACTAGGCAAGGATATAGCGGTTAGCACAAAAAAAGAGGTCGGGGTTCTTCAGCGGGTTCTTCAACCAGCCACTTGTTAAAAAAGGCTATGGCGGCTGGCTCAAAATTAAAAACCTTCCTTTGGATTACTGGTGTAGAAGTACCTTTGAGGTTATTGAGGATCTCTTTGGAGGTCTCTTAGATATAGCCTTTGAAACTCTAAATTTAATCAGTGTTAGTGAAGTCCAGATTCAAGTTAAGAAGAACTTGTGTGGCTTTGTGCCGTCCACGATTGAAATCACTAATCTAAAGAGGGCAAATATCTACCTTCATTTTGGAGATTTTGAATTCCTAAATCCTACTAGTCCCCTCAAAGCCCCTACCTTTCGAGATGATTTAAAAAACTCTCTTTATTGTTTGAGAGTTGGAGAAGTTATGCTAGATGAAGATATTGATTCTTCCTTCTTTCCATCAGTCCAAAAAATCCTGAAATCAGTGTTTCCAACTCTCCCTAGAAGCAGAAATCCATTTGAAATTCCGAAGATTTTTCCGACCATCCCACCGATGCCAAAGAAGAAGACAGTGGCCGACAGTCAGGTTGAAGACGAATCGAATGTGCGGGCAACTGAACAGGCCCCATTTTTTAATTTTTGCCAAACCCAAGTCAGACAGTTGTTGCAAACAGGCAGTTGGGTCCACTTTTAATGATTCTGCTTTTAAATTTCCGGTAGTCGAAGAGTTCTTTTGTGAATTATTAAATGGGGGGAATAAAGGAAAAAGGGCCCACTTTAATAACTCTTTGAGTACAAACGATTTTTGCCGAAGTAATTCGAATGACAACTCAGAAAATTTATAGCAAAAAACGCTTCAAAACCTAATTCTTCGCTTTCTGTTAGTGCAGGAGGTCAATTTTCTTCAGAATTCGGTATTTCCAACCATTTCAGAAGTGCCAAAGGTAGCAAGTCTTCTCATGTTCCAAAATACTTGAGCATTATATCCACAAGCAAACCTCCTTCAACAATGTGTGGACTGCCTTCTAAAATCTGAATTAAATGGGGTTTGTGACCTTAAAATTCCCCCTTTGGACTCTTTCGAAACTGCCCCATCAAGCACTCTGTTTCTGCCAATAACTGGATCTTCTGGAAGTGTACAGCTCTAAAATTCAGGTCCCTGAACGCTTCATCAGGTCAGTAAATGTTTTGATTCTTCTTCAAAGGACTCAATTTTCTAAATCCACCATCTCTAATTCAAAGGCATCTTTTCTGCAAGGCTCCCCCTGCAAAGATGATTTTTCGGTAAAAAACCAGCTTAAAATTTTCTCTCCTATCAGTGTTAGTAGTGAAGATTCAGCCAAATCCATTAAGGTTGACCTTAAATGAGACTCAGAAATTGAAGGGATGGACCTAAATGTTTTGTTTAATGATGAGGGCTTCCCCAAATAAAATTCCCATGGATTTGCCTAAAGATTTGTTGTCAATAGTCAGTGATTGTGGAATTATTTTGGCTTAATTTAAAAGTGAAGCCATCCTTTTCCTTCTCCCAGCTATTATGAAAATTGTCTCCTGAAACACTAAGGGTTTGAATGATTCCTCCAATCATGCAACACTCAAAAAGTCCATCTTTAGTCTCTCTGGGCTTTCTCTTCATATGGGGGGCAAGTAAAGCCACTTTGCTGATGCTGATATTTTGAAAAAAAAAATCGAGCCTCTTCTGGGTTTTAGATTACTTTGGCATGAAAGCTTCGAGATTGCCGGTTACATCTTCTTGCTAGTTTCTAGATTCGAATGTTTTCTTTCTTAGAGAGATATTTCGTTATACTTTGTATTCAAATCTCTTCATTTTGGTTCTGTTTAGTTTCAATGTTTCTGTTGGATTTCGCTCTATTAGCTTTTTCTTTGTGATTGTTTGTTTTGGTTGTTTTTTTTTCCCTTTTGTATTGCCCGGTTTCATCTTTGTGTAGTTTGTTTGGATGATTTTGTCCTCTTCTTATTTTGCTCTTAGTATAATACTCTTGTACTTTGAGCATTAGTTTCATTCATTAATTATTATTAATAAAGAGGTTTGTCTCCGTTTAAAAAGAAAAGATAACAAACGGGAAATGTGGGTTTAGGCTCACTTCATTTGCTTCATATCAATAAAATGATGAAATTGCACATAATGGCAAATCCAAGAAGGGAAGTTACAAAAAAACTCTTCCAGATTATGAGAGAGATGTAAGGACGTGAGGGAGAGCCCGTTAAGCTTTTATTGAGAAAAAAAAGTGAAAGAAAACAAGAGCGCACAAAAGAGAAAGCCCACAAAAAGGAAGAAAGCAACCTACAAGAAAGATCTTCAATCAAGCACGATATAACTAAAAAATAGTTACAAAAAAGTTTTGTTACAGAAATCCACAAGGAAACATGGAAGCTAATGAGGGACCAAACATCAAAAGCGTTAAGCTCCTTCCCTCTAAAGATTGTATCATTCCACTTTCTAAAAAACCCACAAATCGTGCACACCTTATAATAGTCGCCTTCAATCATACATATCAAGTATTGAGAATAGTGAAGTCCAGTATGCCAACCTAGAAGATATCAAATATTATGAAAGAATCATCTAAATGGAATACAGTTTTGAATACTTAGGTTTGCTTTACCTGTATAAGAGGCAGTAAGGCAACCAATATTGGAGGATTTGAGTTAAGAGCAAGGTCTAGATGCTTCACTGCATCCTTATAATAGTCATTCAGAAACTCACCACATAGACTAATGGCATTCTCCCAATTCTCAATGGAAGATGGCAAATGTAGAGGTAACAATAGTGGATCCAATCCCTCTGTGGCACCACACAGAAGAAAAAAACATGGATAACTTACAATCGTGAGCCCATCAACTGACATTTCCAAAGAATTTTCTTTTGAAAAAGGAAACTAGCCTCTTCATTAAGAAAATGTATAGACATTACATAAGGTAATACAATGAAGAGACAAGGTCAAAGCCCTAAGTATCAATAAGTGCACCTGAACATCTCAACTATGTTGACACCCCAAAGCACTCTCATCATATTCGGACTTAAACCCAAAGCAAATACAACGGTAATGACGAGAATAGATCTAGCCATACAAACAACCCAAAACTACAAAGCAGAGATTTAAAAATGCATTAATGTATATTGTGTGTATGTGTATGTGCATCTGCATGTGCATATGGATATGTATATGCATATGCATACGCATACGGATATGTATATGTATTGCATAAGGATATGTATATGTATATAAGTTTCAGAATAGATGTTCAACTTAGGGATAGACTTATTATAATGCATATAAGATCACATTTGTCAATAATTGATTTCTTCTGTCCATCTAAATGATCAAAAATCAAAATAATAACTAGCTCATAGATAACCAAGCTCTTTGATTCTTATTTGCTCACAACCAGTCCTTCAAAATTATATAACAAAATGAAGCATAGAATAATAATAATAATAATAATGTACTTTTGGTCCCTAAAGTTTGCCATAAGTGCTTACTTGGTCTCTAAAGTTTCAAAAGAAACACTTTAGTCCTGAGGTTTGAAAAATGCTTATAAATTAATATTGGTTTCTGAATTAATTTTTCTGGATGAGGTGAGTTTCTTTCTTCATCTTTCTTTCCCTTTCTCCCTCCCTTTTCTCTCCCCTCCATCTCTCCTTTGAAATCTAGCTCATTGGATCCTGGAAGAGAACCTTTCTCTCACATGCTCATTTCTGACAGATTCAATCCCGACATCACACTTGCGGATTGTTTCATTTCTTCCTGATCAACATTTCCTAGATATGATTTTTCCAGATAGAATTCAACTAAGACCTCAAAAAGATATAAAGAACCCCGATGATTTTGGGGTTCTACTCTTTTTCCTTCACCCACCAAAACCTTTGCTCTACCTACCTTATGTAAGTACTAGATATTTAGTATGATGTTAGTTAATGGGTATAAGGGTAATGAGAAAGATAGGAAGTTACTAGTAATTAGTAGTTATTGTTTAAGGGTGGTTACTCAAGTGGTTACAACTTGTTATAAATAGAGGGTGGGTAAGTGAGGTAAAGGAGCTTATTTTGTGGAGTGATCTAGGGTTGGGTGAGACTTGAGAGTACTCAGGAGGGAGGTTCCAAGTGCCTTGTACTTGGGTTTATCTTATATTTCTTTATATTTACAATAAATTCAAATCTTGTTCTTCTTAGGAAGTATCCAAATACCACCACCCCTTCTTCTACTTCCCATCTCGATCTTAGAATCAACCTTCATTTGCAATGCCTCACTGCTTATTTGATCCCAAAGTTGCCCTGTATGTGAATCTGCCTCTGCTTTTATTTGTTCTGTCCCTTGGACTCTAATGAATGCTTAAACTTATTCTATCTGTCAATGTATTGTTTTGGCTTTTGTTGTTAATAGGCTTCGGGCGATTGGTATGTACTTTGCTTGGATTGCTTGAAAGAGTACTGGGTAGGGGGTTCCTTTTTGTTTATTTGTTGAATATTGATGTCCTTTTTTTTTTTGGGAAAATTTGTTTATGTAAATCTTGTTTTCTTTGAAAAAAAAACATTGTGCCCAAAAAAATATGTACATATGTACATACATACATACATATACGTCTCTGACCGCAAGTATGAGGTATGTAAGGCTATAAACTAAATACTACTAAACATAACCAACAAAGAAATAAAAAATTCAAACACTTTCACATGCTTGGGTAACCTAGATAGATGATTGAACGAATAGCACAAAAGCTCCCTTCAAATTGAGGAATCTAATTATGAGTGGCGCAGTATCTAGAGAAGGCTTAATAATCATATAATCGTGTAACTTCGAACTCACCAAGAGCAGAGAAAATTGAAACATAGTGCTGATAACCTCCATTGTCTGAGAAAGAACCTTCATTTTCATTTTTTTCGGCAGAACTAACACAAAAATCTTGTGCCTCAAAGTTCTGAGGATGATTTTCCACTTTTATGTTATGAATCTTATGATCAACATCTAAAGAAGCTTCAGTGTGTCCTTCACTATCTACTTGAACTAATTTACCATTCATGACAGAAGTCTCTGTCTTACTCCAATACGAGGCACCATCACCATGAGAGTTGCTGATGGAACACCCATCTGAGTTCAAAATCATCCCATCTGAATGAATTGGAGAGTGAAACTGGAGAGAGTCCCTCCACTGAATCTCTTCTGGAATGGTAGAGAACCACAGCTGCCTAAATGTCAATCCTATAATCATATTTGACATTGGATCATTCACAGATTCAGGCATTTGCATGAGGCTGACAAAAGAAAATAAGTATAATTAGTGTGACTAAAGCCATTTCTGATTCTTTCTTAACATCCACCATTACGTTCATATATAGCATAACTAGGTTGACTAAAGAATTTCAATTGAGACAAAGATCTAAATAGCGTATCTAGCAAAGTGCTTGAATTGAAAACACCAAAAAGCTTTTATGACAAGCAGAACCAAAACAATAATTCCATGGAAACAAAGTATTTTTCTTTTCTTTTTTTTTTTTATAGAAACAACTTCCATTCAGAAAAAATGTAAGAATACAAGGGCATAAAAAAAAACAAGCCTAACAAAAAAATCCCTACTAAAGGAAGGGGATCAAACTAAGATTGATATTTCCTAGTGAATAGTTACAAAAAAGATTCGAAAGTGAATCCCAAAAGGACACATGAAATCTCGCTAAAGACCATATCTTAGTAGAGTCCCTATCCTTCCCTCTAAAAACCCGATCATTTCTCTCCCCTCCAAATATCCCACATAATCGCACGCCTCGACAAGCCATAGAAAGCAGCCTTTCTCGAAAGGCAGATGGAGGATGAATTCCTCGGTCATCGCACGCACATCTCTGACCAGCAATGCTTTAGAGACTCCAACTAACTCTCTTCTCTCTCTCCTCTCCTCTCACCCACCCTCTTCTCCCTTCACTCCGGCCACACCTCCGGTCACACCTTCTCGCTGTCACGTCGCCAACAACGTCAAACCCGAGGAGTCACAGCTCCATCTTTTCCGAAAATGGAAGTCAAGAGTTGCAAAATCATAGAGTCTTTCTACTGCATCTGGTTCGAAAAGGGGAGGTTCAATATTGAAGATAACCTAGTTGAGATGTCCAAGTGCGCCTCCTGATCCTATAGGTTCCCCCTTTCTTTTTCTTCTTTATTGCTCTCTTTGTATAAATCTCTTATAAATAGAGTTCTTATTAATAAAGAAGTTTATGTCTCCATTTAAAAAAAAAATGCAGACTTCCAAAAAATCCTCAGTTTATCCAAGACACAATTAGAATGGTTTATTGATTCAATAAATGTTCTTGTAAAAGAACCAGACTGGAAGTTTTTCACCAAATCTAGGAGTGATGAAACCGGAACAACAAGACGATCCAAATTCCGAACCCCATCTGGTTGGTTTCTGAGGTGTGTTGCTTGAAACTCCTTTGGAATACAATCCTTCATGCACATCTACTTGGGAGAAACTAGGCAAGGTTGGGTAACCTTCCTCAATATGATCAGGTCCTTTTTATTGACTCATAATTACACCTCCGGGCATTCCACTCTCCATTCAGAAGCCGGCCATTCACGCCAGCAAGCCCTCAATCTCCAAAAGATAGGACCAAGTTATGCAGACAAAGTGAAGTTCTCAAAGAAAAATGTACACTGTTTTCACTCCAGGAACATAGAGTATGGAGTTTTCACCCAAAAATCCAACCCTTTCTCTTAAGAAAAACCTTACTGTGAAGCAGTTAGAGGAAAATTTTTGGGTGAGGAAAAATGAAGATATATTACAGTAAGACTTCAATAACCTATGGGTTTTAACCAGACTTGTCACTTTTTATGACTGGAAGGACATTGCGTTATATCTAGAAGAACTATTTCAAGTCAAAATTAGTATTAACCCTCTATTTGCAAACAAAGCCATCATCAAAGCTACCCAAGGAAAGTTTGAAGATATGATTTATGCACAGGATAAATGGTTCAATTATGGAAAGTTTCATCTATTATTTGAAAAATGGAATGAAGCCAAACACAGCAGACCAACCCTTATTGAAGGATTCGGAGGATTGTTGTCACTTAAAAATCTTCCCCTAAACTTATGGCGAAGAAATATTTTTGAAGCAATTGGGGCTTACTTTGGCAGATTGGAAAGTATAGCATTAAAGACACTTAATTTGATCAAGTGCTCTGAAGCAAGAATTAAAGTCCAAAATAATCTTTGTGGATTCTTACCAGCAACTATAGAGCTAAAGAGTGAGACCCGAGGGAATTTTTTCCTTAATTTCGAGGATTTTGAACCCTTAGAAGTTCCTGCAACAGTTCATCATAATTTATCTCAGTGATTTTTCCAATCCTATTGATTTATGTAGACTGAATTCAATAATTATTGATGAGAACTCCAAGGTGATGACCTCCCAAAGACCTGGAATTTTCTCAAACAAAATGCTCCTTCCATCTCAAGGAATCCTTTCGAGGCACTGAGGAAGCTGGGGTGTGAAGATGAAAATCCCACTCGGCCGGAAAAAAATTCAATCAAGGAACCCTCACCGGAAAAGTCCTGTTTCAGGGGACAAATTTCAAATCTGGATAAAGCTGGCTTCTCCACATGCTTAGAGGAGGAAAAGACTACACCAGAAGAGAGAAATTCAGATCTCAAAAAAAGAAAAAGAAAAGACTGTCAAGCGGCCAATTAATACCTCAAAAAACAGCTCTTTTAGTCCTCCCCATTCAGTTTTTCTCCAATATAATGTATCAGTAAGCCTATTAAAAGATGACACATGTTTGTTAGGCCCCACGAAATGTATTACTCAGAAAAACAATGGCTGCTGGTATTCTGACGGATTTGAGGAAGAATCAGAGTCCTTTTCTCCACCAAGGTATTTCCTTTTCAGGCCATCTTTTTTAGTTTGTACTCAACCAAAATTACCAGCTTCTTCCAAGAATAAAACCTTCTCTGTAAAAAAAGCCATCCCAAACCAATCCAAGAACCTCAAGACCTTTATCAAAGGGAGAACATCTTTTCGCAACATTTGGACGGGCTTGGCTAACTCTGACTTATTAGAAGAAAGTTGTGTGAAGTTACAAATTCAAAATTCTGGAGGTAACAGGTCAGTACTGCCTTCATCTTTAAATAATAATATTTTTTTTCAATCCTTCTCCAAGCTTTCTTATTCATTTCTCAATTTTGTGCAAGGTACCTCTTGTTTCAAGAAAGTAGAGAACCCAGAAGATGAAATTATGGAAGTTGAATCAGTCATCAGTGTGAGTAGTGCTGAAATTGAACCAGTTAAGGAAGAAGAAATCCAAACAGAGACAGAGAAACTAGAAGATAATGACTCTCTAGGCCCAGACATTACTAAGCTTTTTTCCTCCCCAGAGAAAGAAAGTTTGTGTAAGACAGCAAGAATCCTTCCCCCTCAAGAGTTGATCCCATTCTTAGCAGCCTGTGAAATTGAATTGATCTAAGGCAGAGGTAATCAGGATGAAGATTATATCATGGAACACTAGAGGAATCATGGGTCAATTGAAACGATTGGCTATTAAAAAACTTTTGAAGAAAGTTAATCTAGATATAGTAATGAGTCACGAGACCAAAAGAGAAGAAATTGACGGTTGTATTATAAAGGCACTATGGAGTTCAAAAGGAATTGGCTGGGACTTTGTTGAAGCTAACGGCAGATCAGGAGGATTGCTGATTATGTGGGATAAATCTAAGCTGTCGGTTATGGAAGTCCTGAAACGAGCATATTCTATATCAATAAAATGCAGCACAATCAATAGAAAAATCTGCTGGATTTCAAACATCTAAGGACCCACACATTACCGAGATAGAAACCAAATTTGGCCAGAGTTGTCTCTTCTTTCAGACCTCTGTACAGGAGCGCTTGGTGTTTGGGAGGGGATTTCAACATCACTCAAAAGGTACAAGAGAGATTTCCAGTAGGAAGATTAACAAGGGGAATGAGAAAATTTAATAAATTCATTAGAGTCAAAGTTGCTAGAAATTTTGCTGTCCAACGGTAAATTCACATGGTCAAGAGAAGGAAGGTCAGTTTCACGTTCTCTGCTGGATAGGTTCCTAGTAACTGATGATTGGGATGAATCCTTTGCTGATACCAGAGCCTCTCGAAAGGAAAGACTCACTTCAGATCATTTCCCCATCTTATTAGAAGCTGGTGCTTTTGAATGGGCTCCTCTCCATTTCGCTTTTGTAACAGCTGGCTGCTCGATAAGCAGTGCTGCCAAATTATAAAAAATTCTTTGACCTCGAGAAATCATCAAGGATGGGCTGGTTTTGTCATTTATTCAGAACTTCGAAATTTAAAAAGCTAGTTGAAATCTTGGCTTGTGGACAGTGAAAGAGCTAGAAAAAAGCAAGAAGAATCTTGGCTCCAAGCTCTTGCAAATGAAGAAATTAAGGAAGAATCTTTGAACATGTCATCCTTAGACAACATTCTGAAATTGTCTATTAAATCGGACCTTTTAGCAATCTACAGAAGAGAGGAAAGAGATTTAATCAAAAAATGTAAGCTGAATTTGCTAAAATTGGGAGATGAAAGTACTAGTTTCTTCCATCGTTTCCTTGCTGCCAAAAAAAAAAGACGTAGCTTGTCCTTTAATGGAATTGAAAGTCTCATCATTGAATTCTACAAGTCTCTCTATACAAAATTCCCTCAAGCTGGCTCTCTTTCGAATTCCCTCGAATGGCAATGGTTTCGACAAAACAAAATACAAGGCTCATCCAAGATTTAGTCTGCCCGAAATAAAATCTGCACTTCAATTGCTGGGGGAAAATAAGGCCCTTGGACCAGATGGCTATACAGCTGAATTTCTAATCAGCTTTAGGGATCATTTCAAAGATAATTACCTTGCTCTCTTTAATGAGTTTTATGAGAATGGGAGGTTAAATGCATTTGTAAAAGAGAAGTTCATTTGTTTAATCAAGAAGAAAGAAGATGCAGTAAGGGTAAAAGCTTTAGACCAATAAGTCTTACAACATTAATTTATAAGCTGATCGCAAAGGTTCTCAAGGAATGATTAAAGAAAGTAATGCCAAGTATTATGATAGACCTCCAATTATACACCAATATAGTAGGAGGAAGAAGAAGCAATGGTGACGCACGTGCCAAAGGAAACAGCTCTAATATTATAGTAGTTATTTTCTTTATTAAATAATAGAGTATAAATAGGAGTTTGTTATGGAGAGAGAAGGCAGTTAGCATTTTGTTGTGAACTCAGGCTATTCCTTGAGAGAGAGGAAAGCAGAGGAGATTGTCCCTTAGCCTTACGAATTGAGGAATCCTCAATTCGTTAGTTTTTTTCTCTATTTTCGTTTTTGTATCCGTGAGCATTTACCAGAATCAATATAGATATCCTTCTTGATCGGACATGATCAAGAGGAGTTTCATCATTTGGTATCAGAGCACGACGAATCTGGGCAAGGAGTAGACAATGGTTCATACGCGGACGGAAGAGAGGATGGAAGCTCATGATCAGGAACTACAGCTGATGAAGAAAGAAGTCAGTAAAATCCCGGCGATCGAAGAGAGCTTAACAACGCTCAGTAAACAAACAGAGAAGACGCATCAAATGTTGATGATGCTTATGGATTCTATTGCGAAGGAACGTATGACGACTAGTGAGAAAATAGCTGATTACAGCGCACAGGAAACTGGATGTAAGAAAAATAACGAAGGAGAGAGTTCGACTAGTAGGCGAGGCGAAAACGAATCGAGGGAGAAGAAGACGGAGGACGAAGAAGGTGCGAACGAACGAAGTAAATTTAAGAAGGTCGAAATGCCCGTATTCAATGGTGAGGATCCGGATTCGTGGTTGTTCCGAGCGGATCGGTATTTTCAAATCCACAAACAGAATGATGCGGAGAAGGTGTTGGTCGCGACCATTAGCTTCGAAGGGCCAGCGTTAAACTGGTACCGAGCACAGGAGGAACGTGATAAGTTTACCGGATGGTCCAATCTTAAGGAGAGGCTGCTCGTACGATTTCGATCGTCGAGAGAAGGGTCAATCTGCGGCCAATTCTTAAGGATCAAACAACAGACCACGGTGGAAGCATATCGCAATGAATTTGATACGTTGATGGCGCCATTGACTGATCTGCAAGATCGAGTGATAGAAGAGACATTTATGAACGGATTGTTTCTGTGGATCAAAGCCGAGGTAGTTTTTTGTAAACCGGTCGGTTTGGCCGAGATGATGCACACGGCTCAACTCGTGGAAAACCGGGAGATCTTACGCAATGAGGCAAACCTGAACGGTTATGCCAAAGGAAAATATATTGCTGCAAATTTTCCTAAAACGACAAGTAACAGTGAACACAAAGGGAACACCACGTTTCCGATGAGGACGGTGACATTGAGAACAACGGCTGGAGAAGTTAAGAAAGATGGTCCAACCAAGAGACTCTCAGATGCAGAGTTTCAAGCCCGGAAAGAGAAGGGACTCTGTTTTCGCTGTAATGAGAAGTACTCCCATGACCATCGTTGTAAAGGTAGGGAACAAAGGGAACTGAGAATGTATGTGGTAAAGGAGGATGAGGAATACGAAATAGTGGAGGAAGTGGAAGGTGAAGAAACAGAGCCTAACGGCGTCGAGATAGCCCAAGAAGAGCAGGCTATCGTTGAACTCTCAATCAATTCAGTGGTCGGATTGACGAATCCGGGAACAATGAAGGTGAGAGGAAGGATTAAGGATAGAGAAGTAGTAGTACTAATCGACTGTGGAGCGACACATAACTTCATCTCTGACAAGGTGGTGCAAGAACTAAGTTTACCAACAAAGACCACTGCACACTATGGAGTGATATTGGGCTCGGGTGCGGCTGTGAAGGGAAGAGGAGTATGCGAAGGCATAGAGCTGGAGTTGGAAGGGTGGAGCGTGAAGGCAGACTTCTTACCACTGGAATTGGGAGGAGTTGATGGGGTGTTAGGAATGCAGTGGTTATACACACTGGGTATGACAGAAGTAGATTGGAGAAATTTATCCATGACATTTTTGCATAAAGGAGAGAAGGTAGTGATCAAGGGAGACCCCAGCTTAACCAAAGCCAGGGTTGGCCTCAAGAAGATGATGAAGTCATGGACGGATTCTGAACAAGGGTTCCTAATAGAGTGCAGAGCAATGGCAACGATTCATGAACCTTTAGAAGGAGATGGGATGGAGGAAGAACTACCCCAGCAAGGAGCGGTTTCGGCTGTCCTGAAGGAATTCAAAGATGTTTTTACATGGCCAGAAGGTCTACCCCCACCTCGAAGTATTGAACACCACATTTATTTGAAACAAGGAGCTGACCCGGTTAATGTGAGACCGTATCGCTACGGATATCTCCAAAAAGCCGAGATGGAACGACTGGTGGAAGAAATGCTCAGTTCAGGAGTCATTCGCCCCAGTAATAGCCCGTACTCCAGCTCGGTTTTGCTTGTAAGGAAGAAGGACGGAAGCTGGAGATTCTGTGTGGATTATAGGGTCCTAAACAGTGTGACTATACCTGATAAGTTCCTTATTCCGGTTATTGAAGAGCTATTTGACGAGCTGACTGGAGCGAAATGGTTTTCGAAGATTGACTTAAAAGCGGGATATCATCAAATCAGGATGGCAAATGAAGATGTTGAGAAGACAGCCTTCCGTACACACGAGGGACATTACGAATTTCTAGTTATGCCATTCGGATTAACAAATGCTCCCTCTACCTTCCAATCCTTGATGAACACGATCTTTAAACCATATTTGAGGAAATTCATATTGGTGTTCGTCGATGATATTCTGATCTATAGTGAGAACTTAGAGGTCCACCTCACACATCTTAGACTAACATTGGAAACCTTAAGGAGGAATGAACTCTATGCTAATCAAAAGAAATGTAGCTTTGCGCAAGAACTGGTGGACTATCTCGGTCATGTCATATCCGCTCAAGGAGTTGAGGTTGATCCAGAAAAGATACGAGCAATCAAAGAATGGCCCACGCCTACGAATGTAAGAGAGATGCGCGGATTCCTGGGTTTGACAGGATATTACCGAAGGTTCGTTCAGCATTATGGTTCAATAGCAGCGCCTCTAACTCAATTAATTAAAAAAGGAGGATTTAGTTGGAATAACGAATCAGAGGAAGCCTTTCGAAGGTTACAGCAGGCCATGATGACACTACCTGTCTTGGCATTGCCAGATTTCAATACTACCTTTGAGCTGGAAACAGATGCCTCCGGGTATGGCATAGGAGCTGTGCTGATGCAAGCCAAGAAACCGATTGCCTATTTCAGCCACACTTTGGCAGTAAGGGACAGAGTCAAACCCGTATATGAAAGGGAACTAATGGCCGTTGTCATGGCTGTACAAAGGTGGAGACCGTACTTACTTGGGAACACATTCATAGTAAGGACTGACCAGAGGTCGTTGAAGTTTCTTCTAGAGCAGAGAGTAATCCAACCTCAGTATCAGAAGTGGGTAGCCAAGCTGTTGGGGTACTCCTTTGAAGTCAAGTACAAACCGGGATTGGAGAATAAAGCAGCTGATGCCTTGTCACGAGTGCCACCAGCGGCCAACTATGCAGCCTAACAACACCAGCCTTGATAGATTTGTTGGTAATCAAGAAGGAAGTAGAAGAGGATACTGAACTTAGAAAAATATGGGAAGCGCTGCAAGCGGGGGAAGAAAATACTGAACAGAAATTCTCTATTAGACAGGGAATGCTGAGGTACAGAGACAGATTGGTGTTGTCTCGAACATCAACTCTGATTCCAGCAATCCTGAACACGTATCATGATTCGGTGGTCGGGGGGCACTCTGGATTTCTGAGAACTTATAGGAGGATTACTGGGGAGTTATATTGGGCAGGGATGAAAACTGACATAAAGAGACACTGTGAAGAATGCTTGATTTGTCAGAAAAATAAGTCCTTGACGTTGACCCCAGCGGGGCTATTACTGCCACTGGAAGTTCCAAATAGCATTTGGAGTGATATCTCAATGGACTTCATTGAGGGATTGCCGAAATCGGGAGGATTTGACACGATATTTGTGGTGGTAGACAGGTTTAGTAAATATGGTCATTTCCTTACACTCAGACATCCATTCACAGCGAAAACAGTAGCAGAGGTGTTTGTTAAAGAAGTTGTGCGCCTGCACGGATTCCCTAAATCCATCGTATCCGATAGAGATAAGGTGTTTGTGAGCAGTTTTTGGAAAGAGATGTTCAAATTGGCGGGCACTCAATTGAATAGGAGCACGGCGTATCATCCGCAAACGGACGGTCAGACCGAAGTTGTCAACAGAAGCGTGGAAACCTATTTAAGATGCTTTTGTAGTGAGAAACCAAAAGAATGGACAAAATGGATACATTGGGCTGAGTATTGGTACAATACCACTTTCCACAGGTCACTAGGAACCACACCTTTTCAGGCTGTCTACGGTCGCGCATCCACTCCGTTGATATACTACGGAGACCAAAGCACATCCAACTCTCTGTTAGATGAACAACTCAAGACAAGAGATGAAGCCCTGATAGTATTGAAGGAGCACCTTAGGGAAGCACAAGACAAAATGAAGAAGAATGCAGACTTGAAAAGAAGAGATGTGGAGTATGAGGTGGGAGACAAGGTGTTTTTAAAGATTAGACCATATAGGCAATCTTCCTTGCGTAAGAGAAGAAATGAGAAACTGTCTCCAAAGTTTTTCGGGCCGTTTGAAGTTACAGACCGGATAGGACCAGTCGCATATAAGCTCCAGTTGCCGGAATCCTCATGTATTCATCCAGTCTTTCACGTCTCGAACCTAAAGAAAATGGTGGGGCATCACACCATGATGAAACCAGAAGAAATGGCTTATTTAAACGATAATTATGAATGGCTGGCTATACCGGAGGAGATAAGTAGTTACTCGAAGAATAAGGAAGGAAGCTGGGAGATGCTGATTAAATGGCAAGGGCTACCACATCAGGAGTCATCTTGGGAAGAGTATGAAGAATTCCAGAAGAAATTTCCAGATTTTCACCTTGAGGACAAGGTGAATTTGGAAAAGGGATGTACTGATAGACCTCCAATTATACACCCATATAGTAGGAGGAAGAAGAAGCAATGGTGACGCACGTGCCAAAGGAAACAGCTCTAATATTATAGTAGTTATTTTCTTTATTAAATAATAGAGTATAAATAGGAGTTTGTTATGGAGAGAGAAGGCAGTTAGCATTTTGTTGTGAACTCAGGCTATTCCTCAAGAGAGAGGAAAGCAGAGGAGATTGTCCCTTAGCCTTACGAATTGAGGAATCCTCAATTCGTTAGTTTTTTTCTCTATTTTCGTTTTTGTATCCGGTGAGCATTTACCAGAATCAATATAGATATCCTTCTTGATCGGACGTGATCAAGAGGAGTTTCATCATATTATTGCTCCATCTCAAAGCGGCTTTCTGGAAGGGTGCAAAATCTTGGACCCTATTTTAATTGCAAACGAATCTGTGGAGGACTATATAATCAGAAAAAAGAAAGGATGGATCATTACATTAGACCTTGAAAAGGCTTCGACATAGTGGATTAGGCATTTTTAGAAAAAGTAATGCGTAAGAACTTCGTCGAAAGATGGATCGTATGGATAATGGGATGTATCAAGAATCCTAAATATTCAGTCTTCATCAATGGAAGGCCAAGAGGAAGAATTTCAGTTTCAAGGGGTCTTAAACAAGAAGATCCTCTTTCTCCCTTCCTTTTTCTTCTAGTTAGTGAAGTTTTGAGCAGCCTCTTCTCCAACAGCAATTTGAAGGCTTTGTAGTTGGAAAAGATAGGATTCACATTCCTATCCTTCAATTTGCGAATGATACACTCTTGTTTTGTAAATTTGATGAGGAAATGATGGAAA
The DNA here is from genome assembly GCA_025688845.1 of Cucumis hystrix. Lineage (NCBI taxonomy): Eukaryota > Viridiplantae > Streptophyta > Magnoliopsida > Cucurbitales > Cucurbitaceae > Cucumis > Cucumis hystrix. The sequence goes on from CM046889.1 coordinate 14,168,356, forward strand.
ATCTTAGGAAAACATTACTAGTCTTTGAATGGTGTTCCGATCAAAAGATTAATTGGGAGAAATCAGCTATTTGTGGTTTAAATATTGAGGACAGCAAGGTTATTTCAACAGCAAACATTTAAACTGCAAGGTAGAAAGTCTCCCCTTCATTTATCTAGGTCTTCCTTTGGGAGGTTATCCAAGAAGTGGTCGACTTTGGCAGCCCATTCTTGATAAAGTCCATGGAAAGCTAGATAAATGGAGAAGATACAATCTCTCTAAGGGTGGGAGGATTACACTATGCAAATCAGTTTTGTCCAGCCTCCTCACATACTATATGTCTGTTTTGCTCATGCCAGAATCTTCTCTAAGCTCTTTGGAAAGAATCATGAGAAAGTTCTTTTGGGAAGGAAACAAGGGAGGAAAGCTAAACCACATAGTAAAATGGGATGCTGTAATTAAATCTTACAAAGATGGAGGACTTAGTTTGGGCAAGTTGAAGCACAAAAATCTGGCCCTATTGTCTAAGTGGGGATGGCGTTTCTCAAAAGAACAAAATTCCCTTTGGTGTCAAGTGACCAGAAGCATTCATAGAAGTAGTACTTTCAACTGACATTCAAATGAAAAAGATACCATGAGTCTAAGAAGTCCTTGGATTAGCATATCAAGGCAATGGCGCAAAATTGATTCATTGGCTCTTTTCAAATTAGGTGATGGCAGCATAATATTGTATTATTGTTTTGGAAGCACCCTTGGATGGACATTATCACTTTGGAGTGTAAATTTCCAAGATTGGTTACGATCACACTCAATCAAAATGGGTCTGTTTTAGATCATCGGGACTCTTCAACCAACTCTTGGTCCATCTATTTCAGAAGATTGCTTAACGATGAGGAAATATTAGATGTTCAGACCTTGTTGAGTCAGATTTCTTCTTCACAGCCAGCCTCCTTTCCAGATCAAAGGTTTTGGTCCCTTGAAAACTCAGGTTCCTTCTCGGTAAAATCACTAGTTAGCATCTTTCGACATCTTCTCCTTTGGAAAGTTCTTTGTACAACAGGCTTTGGAAATCTAACAGTTCAAGAAGGATAAATATATCCATATGGATTATATTGTTTGAAAATTTAAACTGTGTCGCAGTATTTCAAAGAAAGCTTTCCTCCCATGCCCTCTCACACTATGCCCCCCTTTCCTCCCATGCCCTCTCACCTCATGTATGCCCCCTTTGCGTTGATAACGTGGAAAACATCCAGCACCTTTGATTTGATTGTGTCTTTGCATCTAAGTGTTGGCTCTGCCTTCTCCAAGCATTCAATTTTTGTTGGGTTTTTTATCATGTTTTTAAGAACAATGTGTCTCAAATACTTGCTGGTCCAGACTTGACGAAGAAGACAGCTGAATTGTTGTGGGCAATCGCAGTAAAAGCACTTTTAGCTGAAATTTGGTTTGAAAGAAACCAAAGAGTATTCCATGATAAATCATCGACTTGGTTGGAACGCTATGACTCTACTCTTTTGAATGCATCTTCATGGTGCTCATTATCTAAATATTTTCAGGATTACTCTTCGCAAGAGATTGTTTTAAATTGGCCAGCCTTTATAGCCTTCTCAACTTGAAGTTCTAGATTATCATGCCTTCCAAATCAGCCTTCTGCTCCAATCAGTTTTTGCTCCATCAAGGATTATTATTCTTGTTTTGTGTTCTGCTTGCTGCCTTGCTTATGTTTCTGTTTTGGATAGATTTTTCTTTCATCTTGTTTGGCCTTGTATTGTGGCCTTTGATTTGATATTGTATTGCTTTTAGAAACCTTGTATATGGGTTTTTTTTCGCTTTTTGGATGTGATTAGGGCGCTAAAGGGGTGTCAACCTAGTTGAGATGCCTGAGTGCGCCTGCTAATCCTCCCCCCCTATTGCTCTATGTATATCCCTTATGTACATTGAGCTTTGTCTCTCTATTTTGAGACTCGTATCCTTTTTAAAAAAATAACTAATATGGTTTCAATATCCATTTAGATTAAGCGTTCAAACCAAATAAGATTGTAAAAAGTAAAGCAAAACTTGCAAACATGCACAAGTATACAAATTATATACCCAGTTTGAATACCATACCTTAAAGTCTCCTGATGTGCATCCTCCGTTTTTCCTTCTTCAAGGCAGAAAAGAATGTATTCCAACTGGACCATAAATCTGTACTGCATAACCATTGAAATCTTGGAATAAGCAAGCAGATGCTTGGGGGAAACATGAGACTTGTATATATGCAACACGCATAAGAATTAAGACAGATCAATTTCTCAAGGACAAAGCCAGAGCCACTTTATCTCTTCATGCATTTGGGAGAATTTGGCAAACCACTTTAATATCCTTTTTTTTATAAAAAAAATAGTGATTTTTCAAAAAATTAATGAAAAGAGATTAATGCTCACACATACAAACTCCTAGAAGAGTGAAACAAAAAGAGAATCTTACTACGAAGCAGTGGAAAGACATAAACAGTTTACAAAGTGATGCAATGGGTTAAAGGTATCGGCCAAATCCCCAAAGGAAATCCATCTCATGTAAGAACCCTAGTTAGGGAAATACTAGAATAGTATAGTTATTAGTAGGGGCATATTAGTATTTAGCTAGTAAGCTTGTTGGGGTTTTTAGGTTATAAATAGAGGGGGTGGGTTGAGAGCAAGGTGTGGTTCATTTTGGTAGAAATTTCCATTGAGGGAATTCAGGAGAGATAGCCCTCTCAAAAGGCTAATTTTATATAGTAAATCCTCTTACATTGCAATATAATTCTATCTTTGAGTGTTCTTGTATTTCTTGTGTTCTTGAAGTTTTCTTGTTAGGAGGTACCCTAACATAATATCATACCTTCTAATCGATGATACACTTTCTTAATTAGTTGAGACATGCTTTTGTTGACAAGATGGGAGAGGGTTTTTCTTTCTTTTTTCAATGAAAGAATAATAAATAAATAAATATAAGTGAAATGCTTCAAAAATGATTAAAATCCTAACCAACTTGAAGCTATATCCTATTCAACGTTCAAGGAACAAACCTAGAGTTTCATAGGAACTTCAATTTTATTTTTAGCGCCCTCGTCACATCCATAAACGAAAATAAAAACCCACATAGTAGGTTAAATAAAAGTAATACAACAAAACAATAACAAAATAAAGGCCACAATACAAGGCCAAAAAGATGATAAAGCAAAGCAGCAAGCCGAAAACAAAGCAAAAATAATAGTCATTCTTGCTTGAGCAAAAACTGATTGGAGCAGAATGCTTGATCTGGGGACAAGATAAACTAGAGCTTCAAGGTGGGGAGGGTATAAAGGCTGGCCAATTTAAAACAATCTCTTACGAAGAATAGTCTTGAAAAAATTTGGATAATGAGCACCATAAAGATGCGTTCAGTCGAGCAGAATCATAGTGTTCCATCCAAGTCGATGATTTATCATGGAAGACTCTTGGGTTTCTTTCAAACCAGATTTCAGCTAAAAGTGCTTTTACTGCGATTGCCCACAACAATTCAGCTGTCTTCTTCGTCAAGTCTGGACCAGCAAGGATTTGAGACACATTATTCTTAAAAACATGATAAAAAACCCAACAAAATTTGAATGCTTGGAGAAGGCAGAGCCAACACTTAGATGCAAAGACACAATCAAATCAAAGGTGCTGGATGTTTTCCACGTTATCAACGCAAAGGGGGCATACATGAGGTGAGAGGGCATGGGAGGAAAGGGGGGCATAGTGTGAGAGGGCATGGGAGGAAAGCTTTCTTTGAAATACTGAGACACAGTTTAAATTTTCAAACAATATAATCCATATGGATATATTTATCCTTCTTGAACTGTTAGATTTCCAAAGCCTGTTGTACAAAGAACTTTCCAAAGGAGAAGATGTCTGTTGTGCTGGGTGCTGGGTGCTTTCCAAAGTATGAAGAACAGGTCCAACTCCCAAGAAAAGAACCGAAGAGATAACATCGAAACTAACTCTTTAACTAGTCAACAAAACTATCATGTTGTTAAGCAAAATAAATTTGAGAAATTCACTTGACAACATACCTTATTATGCTTCCACTTCCAATATTTATCATACATGCTATTTTATTCAAATTTCAAGCAAATTGAACAGCATAAACTATTAATCTATTTTAAAAACATAGATTAATTAAATGCAATTTTATATGATTCATTGTTGTATGTTTAACCTCGGCAAAAAGAAAAAATCATCGTGGAATATGCAGTGTTCCCTTCAAGATAGCATGTGGCAAGTGAGATTTTCCATAACCCATACCTCAATGGGCCAATGCTTCAGTGGTCCATTCTTCTTCATCCAAATGTCATAAATGTGCCTGATCCTATCTGGCCTCATACGATCTCCTTCTATATGCTTAAGAAGCTCCATTGAAGCCTAAAAAGAAATTTTGTGACATTTAGTAGATTTCACCTTTTTTTCGTAAGAACATTAAGTAGATTTCATGGAAGAAGTTGATTGGTATATTAACGCAAAATTTTCTTTATGAGATAGTTGCATCAAATGCAAGTGGTTGTGACACCACCAAGACCTAACACAACAAACAAATTATATGTAAGAAGTAGATGCACAATACACCACCTTCAATAATGCAAATGATATCAGTTTATATTAGAGAAACAGATACCACCCTATATAGAATGAAATAAGACAGAAAGGGCCTAGATACCCAACTCTAAGAGTCTTTTTATTTAAATGAAACAACTTTCATTGATAAAAAATGAAAAAAAATACAAGAGCATACAAAAGGTCAAGCTTCACAAAAACAGGGAACCCCGCTCATGAAAAGGGCTCCAATTATACCAAATAGTGTCTATCAAATAATTACAAAAAGTATTTGAAATCAAATCCCGCAAAGAAAAGAGAACAAACCAAGGATCCCTTTCCAACTCTCAACTTATAGAACAGATTTGTTCCAGTAAGGTCGTGATTCATTTCCGACTCTCTAATACCCTATTATTTTCCTCTCGCTCCCAAGAAACCCACGATAAATCACACAACATTGCAAGCCATAAAAACTGATCCTTCTCACGAATAGGCGGGATGGAGGATAAACTCTTCAATCAAATCACAAGTATCTCTATGACGAGCTAGAATGAAACAAACATCTGAAGTCTGAAGAAGTAGTCCCACAAAGAGCTTGCAAACTCACACCTCTAGAGAACATGGTCCAAGTCTTTTTCCGCCTTCCAAAAAATAATGTAAAAGAATGGACCAACTAGTGTGGTGATGTAGCCTAAATGCTTTTTTGAAATGGAGACAAAAACCTCTTTATTAATATGAACTCAAAGTACAAGAGATTTATACGAAGAGAGCAATAAAGAAGTTGTAATCAAGGGAGTCCTAGAGGGAACAAGAGGCGCACTTGGACATCCCAACTACGTTACCCCCATAGCACCAAGCATCATAACCCGAGTAAAAACATAATAAATGCTAAAATGAGAGAAATCTCTAAGAATCAAATCAAAAGTCTTTTTATTGGTGAGAATGTATCCAATAAAATAGGAGACTATTTATAGAGAATTACATGAGGGATAGAGTAACTAATCTTGAACTTACTAAATTACCCCAATTCTTATTACGTCACATGGTGTTGTAGAACATCCTCCTTTCTTGATGTTTCTTTAAGTTCTTTAGTATTTCTTTAACCAATTCTTGAGTATCTTGAATTATCATTCTTGTATCTTAAGATTAGTTATTCTTTAGTTAATTCTTGTGTATCTTTTGAGTTACCATTCTTGTATCTTGAGTTAGTTCTAAAATAACTCACTTCAACAAACTCTTGTAAACTTCAGCCTATAAAAGGCTTCTCCCTTCATTAATAAAGATATCAGAAGAATTATTCATAAATTTCCTAAGCTTTACAGGAAGCTGCATCAATGGGTATCAGAGCGTGATCCTAGCTCACCCATTCCACAAAAAACGTGGATCTTACCACTCACAACCATGGATGCAAAAGCCTCCTTCGAGCAATGCTTGCAGTTGGTGGAACAAGCTGTTGAAAAACTTTGAAAAGGACAATCGGATATAAAGCAATCATTAGTAGATCTGACTAACCTTTTTACCCGATTCCATGCCCAACCTTTAGAAGAAGCAATCCAACCCCCAAGAAACCCAATTGCAGCAAACCATGAAAGGCATGAAGGACCAAGAAACCCAGCTACAAACTAAGAACAACGAAGAAATCAACTTGTTCACATCCACAATAACTGGCTATATGGGAACAACTTACCTGGATATTTGTTAGACGATTCTGACTCTTCCGATGAAGACAGCTTGCTGAACATTCATCAAGAACCACAACGAGGGCTTGGTTTTCGACTTTATTTTCAAGAAGATCAAGAAATACGTATGAAAGTGGATCTTCCTATCTTCAATGGTGGAATGGACGTGGAGAAGTTTCTAGATTGGATCAAGAACGTAGCGAATTTTTTTGACTATGTCAATACACCTGAACACAAGAAGGTTCGATTAGTTGCTCTCAAGCTCCAAGGTGACGCAAGTGCTTGGTGGGATCAATTACAAAATAACAGACGACTCTTCAGTAAATAATTAATAAGAAGTTGGCCAAAGATGTTACGTCTAATGAAGAAGAGATTCCTACCAATCTAACTACCAGCAACTACTTTACAATCAGCATCCACAGTGTCACCAAGGTTCACGAAGCATTATGGATTACACATAGGAATTCTATAGACTTGGCGCTCGAAATAACCTCCCTGAAACTGAACACCAACAGATTTCCATGTTTATTCATGGTCTAAGAGATGAAATTAAGGATATTGTAAACTTACATCCTTTAACTTTTCTTTCAGATGTCATCTCCTTAGCTTCCAAGATTGAAGACAGTGAAGAGACCAAGAAAACCAAGATTTATCAAAGAAAGAACAATTGGGACAAACAGCAAAGAACTAACCCAACTAATTCATTTAGAAACTTTTAACAAGGAAGCTCCTCCACATCCTCACAGCCCACTAAGAAAGAAGACAACCCACCAAAGATAACAACCACCAAACCAGGTGAAAATACTACAAAAAAGACGGTTGATAACGTTTATAACCATCCAACTTTGGGTAAATGTTTCAGGTGCGGACAACAAGGACACCTCTCCAATGAGTGCCCTCAAAGAAGAACTTTGACAATTGAAGAAGAACAAGAAGACGATGACTCGGATAACATCTATGAGATCTCTAACACTGGATGAAGGAGATCAACTATCTTGTGTAGTTCAAAGAATTCTTTCCACTCCTACAACTGTATGAATACCTCAAAGAAATTCCCTTTTTCGAACAAGATGCACCATTAACAGTAAAGTGTGTCAAGTTATCATTGATAGTGGTAGTAGTGAAAATTTAGTGTCTAAAAAGCTAGTTTCTGCCCTAAAATTAAAAATTGACCCTCAGACGATTCCCTATAAGGTTAGTTGGATAAAAAAGGGGGAGAAGCTACTGTTGGTGAGGTTTGTACTATTTCTTTTTCAATAGGACAGCACTATAAAGACCAAATTATATGTGATGTTCTTGATATGGATGCTTGCCACATCCTGTTAGGACGACCTTGGCAATATGATACAGATTACATTCATAGAGGTAGAGCTAACTAATGGAAACCAATTGGTATGAATTTACTACTTCTTTATTGAATATAGAATAGGATCACTTTCCGATTACAATATGGAACCCTCTTCTGCTATCCTCTCTCTCAAGGAAGAACATAAAATCATTTCACAGAATAAAACCTAACTACCATTCCCGCCCACTATTCTTTTCCTTTATACTAACAATCAAAGTAACTAACTCTTACCCTTACTAATCCTCACGAGCTATTCATGTGCACGTTAACAAACTTCTACCTTTATTATTTCTTTTTACCTCTCCTACTGTACTGATACACTATTGGAGGTCTATCACTAACACTATTGAATTTGATTGGGTGAGTCGGTGTGTAGTTCTTTTACCTATAGGCAGCTCCCCCGAAACAAAACCTAACCCTAATAAAGGAGACCAACTTTTTTCAATAATCAAAGGTAAGGAGTTCCTGCCATCACAATCAGCACCTATTTTAGCCTTTGTCATTAAAGAAAACAGCACTGCACCTTCAGAAAATCCCCTACCTAGTGTGATATCAAACCTTCTAACCGAATTCCCAAATATCATAGAACCAACCACTTCAATGCGACCTCTTAGAAATATACAGCACACTATAGACTTAATGCCCGGTAGTACCTTACCTAATCAGCCACATTATCGAATGAACCCTAGGGAATACAAAATATTACATGAACAAATAGAAGAACTCCTTAGCAAAGGTCATATCCAACCTAGCCTAAGTCCTTGTGTTGTTCCAGCTTTACTTGCATCAAAAAAAGATGACAGCTGGAAACTTTGTGTGGATAGTAAAGCTATAAACAAAATTACAGTCAAATATAGGTTCCCTGTCCCTCGTTTATCCGACCTCATTGACCAATTAGGTAAGGTTTCCATCTTTTCCAAAGTAGATCTTAAGAGTGGCTACCACCAAATTAGAATTAAACCAGGGGATGAGTGGAAAACGGCACTCAAAATCAATGAAGGATTGTTTGAATGGTTAGTTATGCCCTTTGGTCTCTCAAATGCCCCTAGCACCTTTATGAGATTAATGAACCAAATCCTACAACCTTTTTTGAATCAATTCATTGTGGTATACTTTAATGACATACTCATCTATAGCTCCTCTAAGGAAGGCCACCTAAAACACATCCAACTACTTTTTACAACTTTACAAGAAAATGAGTTCCAAATTAACATTAAAAAATGTGAATTTTTGTGTTATAGCATTCATTTTCTTAGATTTATCATAAGTTGTAATGGTATTTCTGTTGATCCTAAAAAGATCGACTCTATTAGTTCTTGGCCTCAACCAAAAACTCGAAAAGATATTCAATGCTTTTTAGGATTAGCTTCTTTTTATAGAAGGTTCATAAAGAACTTCAGCACTATTACAACAGCACCCTTAACAAACTGTTTAGAGAAAGGTAGTTTACAATGGGAACATATAGAAGAAGTCAGCTTCTGTCAATTGAAGGTCACCCTTTAGAGTATTTTAGTGAAAAACTAAGCAATTCTAGACAAAATTGGAGTGCCTATGAATAGGAACTGTATGCCCTTGTGCGTGCTCTAAAACAATGGAAACATTATCTACTTGCTAATACTTTTATCTTGCTTACTAACCACTTCTCTCTCAAATTTCTGAATTCCCAAAAAACAAAAAGTAGAATGCATGCTCGTTGGTTACAATTCTTGCAAAGATTCGATTTTGTAATTAAACATACTTCGGATAAGTCTAATAAGGCTCCTGATGCTCTCAGCCGAAAAGGTATAGTTCTCATCACCCTCCAATCTCAAATAATTGCCTTTGATCACCTTCATACATTGTACCCTACTGACACTGATTTTAGAAGTATTTGGGAAACTTGCTCTAACCATAAACCTTGAAAAGATTACCACATTGTTAATAACTTTCTCTTCAAAGGTGATGTTTTGTGTATTCCTCATACATCTTTAAGATAGGCAATACTTAAAGAAGCACACTCTAGTGGATTAGCAGGACATTATGGCCTAGACAAAACTTTGGTTGCAATTTGCTCTAAATTCTTTTGGCCACAACTCAATAGGGATGTCATTAACTTTATCAAAAGATGCTCTATTTGCCAAACAGCTAAAGGTAATTCTCAAAATACAGGTTTGTACACTCCTTTACCTATTCCTTCTACTATTTTGGAGGATTTATCTATGGATTTTTTGTTAGGCTTACCTAGAACTCAAAGGGGTCGTAATTCTGTTTTTGTAGTTGTAGATCGCTTTAGCAAAATGGCCCATTTCATCCCTTGTAATAGACCTTCTGATGCCTTGAATATAGCTAACTTGTTTCTTCGAGAAATTGTTAGATTACATGGAATCCCTAAAACTATAGTTTCCAGTCAAGATGTAAAGTTTTTTAGTCATTTTTGGAGATCCCTACGGAAGACATTCGACACCAACCTTCTGCTTAGTACCACCAGCCACCCCTAAACTGACGTCCAAACTGAGGTGACCAACCGAACTCTTGACAACCTCATTCGGTGTCTTCTCAAAGAAAAATGTACACTCTGTTTTCAATCCAGAAACACAGAGTATGGAATTTTCACCCAAAAATCCATCCCTTTCTCTTAAGAAAAACCTTACTGTGAAGCAGTCAGAGGGGCAGTCAGAGGGACATTTTTGGGTGAAGAAAAATGAAGATATTTTACAGGAAGACTTCAATAACCTTTGGGTTTTAAACAGACTTTTCATTTTTGATGACTGGAAGGACATAGCGTCATATCTAGAAGAGCTATTTAAAGTCAAAATCAGTCTTAATCCTTTATTTGCAGACAAAGCCATCATCAAAGTTACCCAAGAAAATTTTGAAGATATGATTTATGCACAGGATAAATGGTTCAATTATGGAAAATTTCATCTATTATTTGAAAAATGGAATGAAGCCAAACACAGCAGACCAACTCTTATTGAAGGGTTCGGAGGATGGTTGTCAATTAAAAATCTTCCCCTAAACTTATGGCGAAGAAATATTTTTGAAGCAATTGGGGCTTACTTTGGTGGATTGGAAAGTATAGCATTAGAGACACTTAATTTGATCAAGTGCTCTGAAGCTAGAATTAAAGTCCAAAACAATCTTTGTGGATTCTTACCAGCAACTATAGAGCTAAAGAGAGATCCGAGGGAATTTTTTCCTTAATTTTGGAGATTTTGAACCCTTAGAAGTCCCTGCAACAGTTCATCATAATCTATCTCATAGTGATTTTTCCAATCCTATTGATTTATATAGACTGAATTCAGTGATTATTGATGAAGAATTCCAAGGCGATGACCTCCCAGAGACCTGGAATTTTCTCAAACATAATACTCCTTCCATCTCTAGGAATCCTTTCGAGGCATTAAGGAAGCTGGGGCGTGAAGCTGAAAATCCATTTCGGCCAGAAAAAAATTCAGTCAAGGAACGCTTACCGGAAAATACCTGTTTCAGGAGACAAAATTCAAATATGAATAAAGCTGGCTCCTCCACATGCTTAGAGGAGGAAAAGACTACACCAGAAGAGAGAGAAATTAAGATCTCGAAAAAAGAAAAAGAAAAGACTATCAAGCGGCCCATTAATACCTCGAAAAACGGCTCTTTTAGTCCTCCACATTCAGATTTTCTCCAATATAATATATCAGTAAGCCTATTAAAAGATGACACATGTTTGGTAGGCCCCACAAAATTTATTACTCAGAAAACCAATGGCTGCTGGTATTCTGACGGATTTGAGGAAGAAACAGAGTCCTTTTCTCCACCAAGGAAGTTCCTTTTCGAGACATCTCCTGTATCTTGTAATCAACCAAAATTACCAGCTTCTTCCAAGAATAAAACCTTCTCTGTAAAGAAAGCCATCCCAAGCCAATCCAGAAAATTATCTAAGAACCTCAAGACCTTTATTAAAGGGAGAACTTCATTTCGCAACATTTGGACGGGCTTGGCTAACTCTGACTTATTAGAAGAAAGTTGTGTGAAGTTACAAATCCAAATTCTGGAGGAAACAGATCATTACTGCCTTCTTCATTAAATATTAATAAATTTTCTCATTCCTCCTCCAAGCTTTCTGGTTCATTTCTCAATTATGTACAAGGTACCTCTTGTTTCAAAAAAGCAGAGAGACGATGAAATTATGGAAGTTGAATCAGTTATCAGCGTGAGTAGTGCAGAAATTGAACCAGTCGAGGAAGAAGGAATCCAAACAGAGACAGAGAAACTAGAAGATATTGACTCTCTAGGCCCAGATATTACTAAGCTTTTTTCCTCCCCAGAGAAAGAAAGTTTGTGCAAGATTAAAAAACTCCTTCCCCCCAAGAGTTAATCCCATTCTTAGCAGCATGTGAAATTGAATTGATCTAAGGCAGGGGTAATCAGAATGAAAATTATATCATGGAACACTAGAGGAATCATGGGTCAATCAAAACAATTGGTTATTAAAAAACTTTTGAAGAAAGTTAATCTAGATATAGCAATGATTCAGGAGACCAAAAGAGAAGAAATTGACAGTTGTATTATAAAGGCACTATGGAGTTCGAAAGGAATCGGCTGGGTCCTAGTTGAAGCTAATGGCAGATCAGGAGGATTGCTGATTATGTGGGATGAATCTAAGCTGTCGGTTTTGGAAGTACTGAAACGAAAATATTCTATTTCAATAAAATGCAGCACAATCAATAGAAAAATCTGCTGGATCTCAAACATCTATGGACCCACACATTACCAAGATAGAAACCAAATTTGGCCGGAGTTGTCTCTTCTTTAAGACCTCTGTACAGGAGCTTGCTGTTTGGGAGGGGATTTCAACATTACTCGGAAGGTACAAGAGAGATTTCCAGTAGGAAGATTAACAAGGGGAATGAGAAAATTTAATAAATTCATTAGAGAGTCAAAATTGCTAGAAATTCCGCTGTCCAATGGTAAATTCTCATGGTCAAGAGAAGGAAGGTCAGTTTCACGTTCTCTGCTGGATAGGTTCCTAGTAACTGATGATTGGGATGAATCCTTTGCTGATATCAGAGCCTCTCGAAAGGAAAGACTTGCTTCAGATCATTTCCCCATCTTATTAGAAGCCGGTGCTTTTGAATGGGGCCCCTCTCCATTTCGCTTTTGCAACAGCTGGCTGCTCGATAAGCAGTGCTGCCATATTATAAAAAATTCTTTGACCTCAGGAAATCATCAAGGGTGGGCTGGTTTTGTCATTTGTTCAAAACTTCGAAATTTAAAAAGCTCCTTGAAATCATGGCTTGTGGACAGTGAAAGAGCCAGAAAAACCAAGAAGAGTCTTTGCTCCAAGCTTTTGAAAATGAAGAAATTAAAGAAGAATCTCAGACCATGTCATCCTTAAACAACATTCTGAAATTGTCTATTAAATCCGACCTCTTAGCAATCTATAAAAGAGAGGAAAGAGACTTAATTCAAAAATGTAAGTTGAACTGGTTAAAATTGGAAGATGAAAATACTAGTTTCTTCCATCGTTTCCTTGCTGCAAAAAAAAGACGCAGCTTGATTTCAGAATTGATTGATGACCAAGGCACTCCTACAGTTTCATTTAATGGAATCGAAAGTCTCATCATTGAATTCTACAAGTCTCTCTATACAAAATCCCCTCAAGCTGGATCTCTTCCTAATCCCCTTGAATGGTCAGTGGTTTCGGCCGAACAAAATACAAGGCTCACCTCAAGATTTAGTCTACCCGAAATAAAATCTGCACTTCAATTGCTGGGGAAAAATAAGGCTCCTGGACCAGATGGGTATACAGCTGAATTTCTAATCAGCTTTTGGGATCATTTCAAAGATAATTACCTTGCTCTCTTTAATGAGTTTTATGAGAATGGGAGGTTAAATGCATGTGTAAAAGAGAACTTCATTTGTTTAATCAAGAAGAAAGAAGATGCAGTAAGGGTAAAAGACTTTAGACCAATAAGTCTTACAACATCAATTTATAAGCCGGTCGCAAAGGTTCTCGTTGAAAGATTAAAGAAAGTAATGCCAAGTATTATTGCTCCATCACAAAGTGGCTTTTTGGAAGGGCGCCAAATCTTGGACCCTATTTTAATTGCAAACGAAGCTGTGGAGGATTATAGAATCAGAAACAAGAAAGGGTGGATCATTAAATTAGACCTTGAAAAGGCTTTCGACAGTGTGGATTGGGCATTTTTAGAAAAAGTAATGCGTAAGAAGAACTTCGCTGAAAAGTAGATCTTATGGATAATGGGTTGTATCAAGAATCCTAAATATTCGGTCTTTATCAATGGAAGGCCAAGAGGAAGAATTTCAACTTCAAGGGGTCTTAGACAAGGAGATCCTCTTTCTCCCTTCCTTTTTCTTCTGGTTAGTGAAGTCTTGAGCAGTCTCTTCTCCAACCTTCATAAGAAAGAAATGTTTGAAGGCTTTGTAGTTGGAAAAGATAGGGTTCACATTCCTATCCTTCAATTTGCAGATGATACACTCTTGTTTTGTAAATATGATGAGGAAATGATGGAAAACCTTAAAAAGACATTACTAGTCTTTGAATGGTGTTCCGGTCAAAAGATTAATTGGGAGAAATCAGCTATTTGTGGTTTAAATATTGAGGACAGCAAGGTTATTTCAACAGCAAACATATTACACTGCAAGGTAGAAAGTTTCCCCTTCATTTATCTCGGTCTTCCTTTGGGAGGTTATCCAAAAAGTGCTCGATTTTGGCAGCCCATTCTTGATAAAATCCATGGAAAGCTAGATAAATGGAGAAGATACAATCTCTCTAGAGGCGGGAGGATTACACTATGCAAATCAGTTTTGTCCAGCCTCCCTTCATACTATATGTCTGTTTTCCTCATGCCAGAATCTGCTATAAGTTCTTTTGGGAAGGAAACAAGGGAGGAAGGCTAAACCACCTAGTAAAATGGGATGTTGTAATTAAATCCTACAGAGATGGAGGACTTAGTTTGGGCAAGTTGAAGCACAAGAATATGGCCCTATTGTCTAAGTGGGGATGGCGTTTCTCAAAAGAACAAAACTCCCTTTGGTGTCAAGTGATAAGAAGCATCCATGGAAGTAGCACTTTCAACTGGTATTCAAATGGAAAAGAAACCGTGAGTCTAAGAAGCCCTTGGATTAGCATATCAAGGCAATGGCGCAAAATTGATTCTTTGGCTCTTTTCAAATTAGATGATGGCAGCAGAATATTGTTTTGGAAGCACCCTTGGGTGGACATTATCACCTTGGAGTGTAATTTCCAAGATTGGGTAGGATTGCACTCAACCCAAATGGGTCTGTTTTAGATCATTAGGACTCATCAACCAACTCTTGGTCCATCTATTTCAGAAGATTGCTTAATGATGAGGAAATATTAGATTTTCAGGCCTTGTTGAGTCAGATTTCTTCTTCACAACCAGCCTCTTCTCCGGATCAAAGGTTTTGGTCCCTTGAAAACTCAGGTTCCTTCTCGGTAAAATCACTGGTTAAGCATTTTTCGACATCTTCTCCTTTGGAAAGTTCTTTGTACAAAAGGCTTTGGAAATCTAACAGTCCAAGAAGGATAAATATATCCATATGGATTATGCTTTTTGGAAATTTAAACTGTGCCTCAGTACTTCAAAGAAAGCTTTCCTCCTATGCGCTCTCACCTCATGCCTGCCTCCTTTGTGTTAATAACATGGAAAACATTCAGCACCTTTTACTTGATTGTCTTTGCATCTAAATGTTGGTTCCGTCTTCTCCAAGCATTCAATTTTTGTTGGGTTTTTTATTATGTTTTTAAGAACAATTTGCTTCAAATTCTTGTCGGACCAGACTTGAAGAAGAAGACAGCTGAACTATTGTGGGCAAACGCAGTAAAAGCACTTTTAGCTGAAATTTGATTTGAAAGAAACCAAAGAGTATTCCATGATAAATCATCGACTTGGTTGGAACGCTACGACTCCGCTGTTTTGAATGCATCTTCATGGTGTTCATTGACTAAATACTTTCAAGATTACTCTTCGCAAGAGATTGTTCTAAATTGGCCAGCCTTTATAGCCTCCCCACCCTGAAATTCTAGAGTATCTTGCCTTCCGAATCAGCCTTTTGCTCCAATCAGTTTTTGCTCAATCAAGGACTATTATTTTGTTTTGTATTCGGCTTGCTGCCTTGCTTATGTTTCTGTTTTGGATATTTTGTTTGGCCTTGTATTGTGGCCTTTTAATCTCTTGTTTGGCCTTGTTTTATGGCCTTTGTTTGGCTTTTGTATTGCTTTTAGAAACATGGTATTTAGGTTTTGTTTTTTGTCTCTGTTTTTTGGATGTGATGAGGGCGCTAAAGGGGTGTCAACCTAGTTGAGATGCCTGGGTGCGCCTGTTGATCCTCCCCTCCTATTGTTCTTGTATAACTCTCATGTACATTGAGCTTTGTCTCTTTATTTTCAATATTAATAATAGTGAGACTCGTATCCTTTTCAAAAAGCAGAGACAAGCCTAAACAATGGGACTTACCGTTGCCCCAAGCAGAATTCACCTTCAACCATATGGCAAATCGCTCAACAGGGAAGTATTTGAGGTTGTATATACTAGTCTCCCTTGGGTAACTTTTGATTTAGCTAATCTACCCTCTATTATTGATGTCAGTATGGAGGCTAAAGCAATGGCTGACCGTATTTCCAAGCTTCACCAAGAAGAAAAGAGTCATCTAGAGCCTGCTAATGACTCCTACAAAACAGCCGCTAATTCTCACAAACCCTTTAAAAAATATCAAGTGGGTGACCTAGTTATGGTGTACCTTCAAAAATCAAGATTCCCTACTGGTCATCATTCCAAAATGACCAACAAGCGAATGGGTCCATTTCAAATATTGGAGAGACTCGACCCCAACGCTTACCGAGTAGGTCTCCTTGCAAACATGAGAATCAGCCCATCGTTCAATGTTGTTGACCTGTCTCCTTACTATGCTCCAGATTCCTTCTCATTTTTTAAAAAAAGGATACGAGTCTCACTATTATTAATAATGAAAATAGAGAGACAAAGCTCAAAGTACATGGGGGGCAGACAAAGAGCAAAAGGGGAGGGGGAGGATCAGCAGGCGCACCCAGGCATTTCAACTAGGTTGACACCCCCTTAGCGCCCTCATCACATCCATAAGCGAAAATAAAAACCCACATAGTAGGTTAAATAAAAGCAATACAGCAAAACAATAACAAAATAAAGGCCACAATACAAGGCCAAAAATATGATAAAGCAAGGCAGCAAGCCGAAAATAAAGCAAAAATAATAGTCATCCTTGGTTGAGCAAAAACTGATTGGAGCAGAAGGCTTGATCTGGGAGACAAGATAAACTAGAGCTTCAAGGTGGGGAGG
This sequence comes from Cucumis hystrix, assembly GCA_025688845.1. Taxonomy (NCBI): domain Eukaryota; kingdom Viridiplantae; phylum Streptophyta; class Magnoliopsida; order Cucurbitales; family Cucurbitaceae; genus Cucumis; species Cucumis hystrix. The sequence goes on from CM046889.1 coordinate 14,185,259, forward strand.
CTATAAAGGCTGGCCAATTTAAAACAATCTCCTGCGAAGAATAGTCTTGAAAAATTTGGATAATGAGCACCATGAAGATGCGTTCAGTCGAGCAGAATCATAGCGTTCCATCCAAGTCGATGATTTATCATGGAAGACTCTTTGGTTTCTTTCAAACCAGATTTCAGCTAAAAGAGCTTTTACTGCATTTGCCCACAAACAATCAGCAGTCTTCTTCTTCAAGTTTGGACCAGCAAGGATTTGAGACACCTTGTTCTTAAAAACATGATCAAAAACCCAACAAAAATTGAATGATTGGAGAAGGCGGAACCAACATTTAGAAGCAAAGACACAATCAAATAAAAGGTGTTGGATGCTTTCCATGTTATTAACACAAAGGGGGCGACATGAGGTGAGAGGGCATGGGAGGGAAGCTTTCTTTGAAGTACTGAGGCACAATTTAAATTTCCGAAGAGCATAATCCATATGGAAATATTTATCCTTCTTGGGCTGTTAGATTTCCAAAGCCTTTTGTACAAAGAGCTTTCCAAAGGAGAAGATGTCGAAAGATGCTTAACGAATGATTTTACTGAGAAGGAGCCTGAGGTTTCAAGGGACCAAAACCTTTAATCTAGAAAGGAGGCTGGCTGTGAAGAAGAAATCTGACTCAACAAGGTCTGGAAATCTAAAATTTCCTCATCATTTAGCAATCTTCTGAAAAAGATGGACCAAGAATTGGTTGAAGAGTCCCAAGGATCTAAAACAGACCCATTTGGATTGATTGCAATCCTAGCCAATCTTGGAAATTTACACTCCAAAGTGATAATGTCCATCCAAGGGTGCTTCCAAAACAATATTCTGCTTCCATCACCTAATCTGAAAAGAGCCAATGAGTCAATTTTGCGTCACTGCCTTGATATGCTAATCCAAGGACTTCTTAGACTCTCGGACTCTTTTTCACTTGAATGCCAATTGAAAGTGCTACTTCCATTAATGCTTCTAATCACTTGACACCAAAGGGAATTTTGTTCTTTTGAGAAACGCCATCCCCACTTAGACAATAAGGACAGATTCTTGTGCTTCAACTTGCCCAAACTAAGTCCTCCATCTTTGTAAGATTTAATTACAGCATCCCATTTTACTAGGTGGTTTAGCTTTCCTCCCTTGTTTCCTTCCCAAAAGAAATTTCTCATGATTCTTTCCAATGAACTTAGAACAGATTCTGGTATGAGGAAGACAGACATATAGTAAGTGGGGAGGCTGGATAGAACTGATTTGCAAAGTGTAATCCTCCCACCCCTAGAGAGATTGTATCTTCTCCATTTATCTAGCTTTCCCTGGACTTTATCAATAATGGGCTGCCAAAATCGAGCACTTTTTGGATGACCTCCCAAAGGAAGACCGAGATAAATGAAGGGGAGACTTTCTATCTTGCAGTTTAAGATGTTTGCTGTTGAGATAACCTTGCTGTCCTCAATATTTAAACCACAAATAGCTGATTTCTCCCAATTAATCTTTTGACCAGAACACCATCTCCAGATTCCTTCTCTTTGGCTTCATACTTCTCACTCGAGGTCGAGTTTTTTTCTTAGGGAAAGGGTTTGATGTGGAACATCCTCCTTTCTTCATGTTTCTTTAAGTTCTTTAGTATTTCTTTAATTCTTGAGTATCTTGAATTATCATTCTTGTATCTTAAGATTAGTTATTCTTTAGTTAACTCTTGTGTATCTTCAGTTACCATTCTCGTATCTTGAGTTAGTTCTAAAATAACTAACTCAATTCAAAGTTAGTTCTAAAATAACTAACTCAATTCAAAGTTAGTTCTAAAATAACTAACTTCAACAAACTCTTGTAAACTTCAGCCTATAAAAGGCTTCTCCTCTCATTAATAAAGATATCAAAAGAATTATTCATAAATCTCCTAAGCTTTACCGTAAGTTGCATCACATGGCAATTTTCTCAGGACCGTGTTGGCACATCAGTGCAAAACTAGCTGGGTAAAATCACAGTTTCCTAGGGATCCTAATCCTATGGAGAGGACTGATTCAACAACGGGAGAATGATCAATGAAGCTACAAAAAAAAAGTCTTACACTCCAAAGGGTTGGGACTCCACACTTTCCAATCATTTCTCCCAATCCTAAAGTTGTACCCCTCAACAATGGACAGAAGGTAGTCATCATCCATTGTTACCCTACCAAATAAAAAACAACAAAACCTGAACAAAAAGGAGCATGAGTTCCCCGACCACACTAAGAATTTAGACACCAAATGATTTTTAAGGAAAAAAGATGAAAAAAGAGAATTGAGACACCAAATGATTTTTAAGGAAGAAAGTTCATAAAAAAGAATTTAAACACCAAATGATTTTTAAGGAAGAAAGATTATAAAAGAGAATTTAGACACCAAATAATTTTTAAGGAAGAAAGATGGTAAAAGGCAAGAAAGCAAGGAGCAAAGGGGTCTACTTTGCAGCATGCCATCTTGAGAGCCTTCTAGCTCTACCCCTCTAGCACTTACACACACAGAAGTACTTTAAAAAGTTTAGTAAACAAGTTAAATATTGAGCTACATAAAGCTTATGGCATAGTTCTAACAGAGAGAAAGTTTGCTCTGTACTTTATATAACAAAGGGTGCAAAAACCAACAAACTCAGAATTAAATCGCCCATAGCAAGTATATTTTCTACATACAATGTTCATGTACATAATTTCTTCACAAATCTTGTGCAATTGTATACTGATCAATGAAAGGAGTCTATAAACATTGTTCTATTACCGAATACTTCAAACGATTCCTAATAGGAGAATTATCACGCAAAGTCCCTTGCAGTAACATGCTCAATACTCCACTTGCTTCCACCCAGTTTTGCTGCCTCATAAGTTTGTGCAATACATTCCGCAATGTAATTCGATTTTCTGCCCTCACCATCTTCGGAGCAAGCCCCAGAACAAACGATGGCCTTGTCAAAGACAATTTAATTCTTTTCATGAGCGTTGCTCGCCGACCATCGTTATTGCCATCGGCTGTTGTATCAGCCTTTCTTTTCCGACTGGTGGGTATGTTAGAACCATATTCAGCTTCCATTATAGACCTATCCGCCATTCGTTCCGGTTCCATCTTCTTGGCTGCCTTGGTTATACTGCAAGCGCCAAGGTACTTAAGGTCAGCTCAAGTTTTCCAGAACTCATAATTTTGAAGACGGAGCTCCATAGTCGAACCGACAGGTCGGTTTTGGGTTCGGTTAGGATCAACCGGCACATCGATAATTTCATGTTGAATAGGGGAGAAAGAGAATTACATACCGAGTGAGGGCGGCGAGCGGTGGAGAGCCTGCGGCTGCAGTGGCGGTTTTGTAAAATCGTTTATGGAACGGGAAGGAGAGCAATGTGAGAGAACCGACTGGAAAATTGTTTTTTTACTTCTTTTTTTTTTTTTTCTAAATCAAAAGTTCTTAACCTCCAAGTTCCATAGAGATTTTGAAAACACAAATTTTAAAAAGAATTGGCATTTGTTTTTTTAGCCGGAACACCAATGTTAAAAAAATATATTATTAAAATAATATAATATATAAATTAATTAATTAAAAGATTGAAAAATTAAGAAAATAACTGAAAATTTGAAAATCTCACATTTTTCCAATTTTTCAAATTATTTGGATTTCTCTCAACAATGTTAACGTGTCTTTACAAATCCATCAAAACTCTTTATTTATAAGAAAAGTGGCAAGCATGAGGTGTGTTAAATGGTCACTAAGAGTCCAAGTTATGAAAACCCTAGTTTTAAAGTTTCCATAATACATGGTTTACTCCTCGTTCTTCCTTCCTCAACCCTTCACTAAACATTTCGGTCTTCTCCCCCTCAACGCGTGTTCATCATTCCCTAAACTCATCTCCAACCTCTCCTCAACCCTTCTTCATCATTTCCTCAATTGTGCACAAAATCATCCTTTCATCTCTTTAATCGATTGGCATCTTCGTAATAAAATCCACTTTGTCATTCGTTTTCTTGTCGAAAAAAATTCCTCTTGCTGTAATGCACCTTCTCTCTCACTCTCCAAAATTGTCCTTCGATTTCGTTGAAGGCTTCGTTACACTACGTTGCCTCCGAAATTGTGGCTTGCATGTTCGATGAGTCGTCTCGATGAACATGCAAGTTCTTCGTTCTTGCCCCTCATACTTCGCTTTTGCCACTTGGCCTACCCCTTGTCACTCGGACTTCGTTTCTCACTTAAAACGGACAACTGCTACATAATCCTTGTGGGCAGTTGTGATTTTTTAGCAAGGTAGGGATGGAGGTTCTTGGTTTGAATTCGATTTTTTCAGGACTACCCCTTGTCACTCGGACTTCGTTTCTCACTTAAAAACGGACAATTGCTGCATCATCCTTGTGGGCAATTGTGATTTTTTAGCAAGGTAGGGATGGAGGTTCTCGGTTTGAATTCGGTTTTTTCACAGTCGAAGATGAGGTCTAATATCAAATCCAATCTAATTTTCTTTCATGCATGTTTTATGTTCTTTCAATGTTCTTACACATCATTCCATTGTAGGGGATCTCGGTTTAACTCTTGTAATTCATTTGGGCCCTCTATTGTTTATCCATCATTATGTTCTACGTTTCTATATTAAATTTGTATACCTCTCTATATCACGTAGTAACTAAGTTCTCGTTAAGTACAAGTTTTTCTACTGCTTGCCAAAGTGCAAACGAAATAGTATCCAAGGTTGTGTACAAGTTTTTTTAAACTCATCCAAACCGAGTAATTGGATAGATTTTGGGGTTTTTTTTTTTAAATATAACAAATTGATAAAATATTTACACTATATATAACAAATTTGAAAAAAAAAACCCACAGACCTACAATGCCAAATACAAAAAATGCCCTAGTCAACATGCAATTAATCGACCACATGCACGAGTAATATTCTTCTAAATGATCGTGTACTATAGTCTAAAGATGGTTTTGATCATGATACACGATCATGTAGTTCATTTTAAACAATAGGAAAAAATGGTTCAAATTTAAACAATCGAATAATAAACTCTAAACGATGGCGATAAATTTTCATACATAAACGATCATATATTATAATATAAACGATCGTCAAATCGGTATACACGATTGTAATAAAATGATCATGTAGTGAAATAATATACTTTAAACGATCGTGTTGACCACAGTAAACGACCGTCCAATGTTAATGATCATGAAAAACTTCAAATCTAACGATCGTATAATACAATATACATGAGCATTTAGATTTTGATATATAGTCGTTTAGAAATGTAACATACATAGCCAAAAATGATGGAGATGAAATAGGAGATTTAAACAATCGATCTTAAAAAAAAATTGGAAGAGGAGATGAATAAATCGCGAACAAGATAGAATAAATCGCAAAGAAGAGTAAACAACACACCCTACAATATTCAAAACCAACAAGGGATTCATGGGTTTTTCTTATTTAGTTATAGGTAAATTATCATAAATCTTGATATATTTTGTAAATAGATTTATTTTATTTTATTATATTTGAAAACGTAAAAAAACAAAAAAAAACAAATATATATATATTGTCGTTACTCCTCCATCTTGGACCGATTGGTGATATCCTCAAACACGGAATGACGTGGATTCGCTCGTGAATTCAATTACGTGGGGAAATCTCCGATCATTGCCACTGCCACGAGATATCCAGTGATCTCTTCACGTTTCGACAATCTCTGCAATCGATCATCATATTCTTCAATGGCTGCTCAATCGGTCGACGAAACGGAAGGCACAAATTTTCCTTCCGACCTCCCTTACCTGTCCGGCTTCAACAACCATTTCTCATCCGAGGCGATTCCCGGTGCTCTTCCTCAATCCCAAAACAGTCCTCTCATATGCCCTTTCGGCCTCTACCCCGAGCAGATCTCCGGCACTTCCTTCACATCTCCTCGTAAAGCCAACTTGTGCAGGTGCTCTATCGTCTTCAGTTCTCTCCTAATCGATGTCACTTTTTTGCTTTCCTCGTCTATGTTTTCTTTACGATTCTCGGTTTCCGTTGCGCAGTTGGCTGTATCGGATTAAGCCGTCGGTCACGCATGAACCGTTTAGACAACGTTTGCCTAAAAACGAGAAGTTGATCAGTGAATTTAATGCATCAAATTGTTCATCTACTCCGACTCAGCTAAGGTGGAAACCGGCAGATTTTCCTGATTCACCGGTGGATTTTGTTGATGGACTGTACACTGTCTGCGGAGCCGGCAGTTCGTTTCTCCGCCATGGGTTTGCTATTCACATGTAAGTATGTCATCAGCATTCCTTCTAAGGTTCACTACTTTTAGCTCGGCACTTCTTTTCCAACATCATTAAATTTCTCATGGGAAGATGTTGTTTGTCGGATTTCTTGGTGGGGTATGTTGTCAGCGCAGATGATATGATCCGTCAAGTCTGTCTCTGTTTATTTTCTTTATGGTGTTTGTTCAACATTTCAAACACTGAGGATTTGAATTTTGAATGTTGATACCCTTTTCCGGCATTAGTTTGAGAAGAAAGCAAATAAAGATGCCTTTTACAATGGCCATTGGTTGAATGCTAGGACTGAATAAAAGTTGACCATTTCCATAGGTACACAGCCAATAAGTCCATGGAGAACTGTGCGTTCTGTAATGCTGATGGCGACTTCTTGATAGTTCCTCAGAGTGGAAGTGAGTTATTTTTGCAGGTTAATTTTATTGAAAATTATGGGCATAGTGGTCTTCAAGCTGATTCTTTTTTATTTGCAAATTTTAGTTAATTTTGGATTTGCGTGCTTTAAATTTGATTCCATTTAGTGAAAGAGATGAAAAGCTGATTCCATATTAATGTTCCCAACTTTTGGCTACATAATCCTAGAACTTTCTCTGCATTATCTTGTCATTTGAGTTGTGAAAGACTCTACTGTATAATGAAATCTGAACGAAATTAGGTCCGTGTCTTATAAGTTGCAAGGTATAAGGATTAGACTCATATAGAGTATTCTTATTCTGCAGAGCTGTGGATTATTACAGAGTGTGGTAGACTTGAAGTTTCTCCAGGTGAAGTTGTGGTTTTACCACAAGGTTTTCGCTTTGTTGTTTATCTGCCTGATGGTCCATCACGTGGCTATGTAGCTGAAATTTTTGGTAGTCATTTCCAGCTTCCTGACCTCGGTCCGATAGGTATCTAACCTTTTTTTCTTAATATTCTTGACAACAAGCAATTAAGGTTCATGCCATATTCTTTTCCTTTTCCTTTCTCCCAAACTTTGATAACTTGTTTTCTGAGATTTTAATTTTCACATAATGTAAGGAGTATTTAGCACCAATTTTATTGACATGTAGGTGCTAATGGTCTTGCTGCACCAAGGGATTTCCTTGCACCTGTAGCTTGGTTTGAAAATAGTCCACGTCCTGGTTACACGATTATTCAAAAATTTGGTGGGGAATTGTTTACTGCAATACAAGACTTTTCTCCCTTTAATGTAGTTGCCTGGCATGGAAATTATGTTCCCTATAAGGTGGGTGTTGCTTATGCTGTGGTGGGCAGGCTGAAATTATTTTCATCTTGTGAAATTAAAAATAAGCTTCTGCCTGTGCTTTCTTACAGGTGTTTTGCTGTTTTGGTCATAATATGAACTAATTTTACTTATATTTTCAAGTGAGGGCTAACTCCACCTCAATATAACTGAAATTTAATCCTTTTCCTTGCAGTATGATCTCTGTAAGTTCTGTCCTTATAATACTGTGTTGTTTGATCACAGTGATCCATCAATAAATACAGGTACGAATATATAATGTATCAGCTCATTTCTCTTTTAAATATACTGCTTTTAAATCCTTGAACTTTCCTTGAATTTCAAGTGTTTTATGTGACGATCTGAATTATCATACTACTGCCTTGTTGCAGTATTAACGGCGCCAACTGATAAACGTGGAGTAGCACTACTCGACTTTGTCATTTTCCCTCCCAGATGGCTTGTTGCTGAACACACATTCCGTCCTCCATATTACCATCGTAACTGCATGAGTGAATTTATGGGTCTCATATATGGAGGCTACGAGGTAATTTATATCATCTTGTTTTAAATTATAAGCCAGGACCTTAATGCTTAGAGGGAAGAAAGAGAAGCTACCTTTTCAATTACACTACTTGCAGATTTTTATCTTATTGTAATTTGGATGAGTGGACCTTATTGATAGGAAATAATAGTATAGTACATCGATCAAAATTAATCGAACCAATTCAGACATTGTATATTACCCATCAATTCCAATTCAGATTCGAGTTCCAAATAAATTGGAATAAACAATTTGTTAACACTTATATCCTCTCTTTGCCTGTTACCTTACTGGTAGTGTTGTATTTAGGCAGCAAATTGGGTGAGATTTCCCCTTTACTGCGATAACTGCCTGAAACAGTTCTGATTCTACATTTCAAGGGGTATGCTTTCATTCCAGTTAAGTTCATTTTTCTTGATCTTCAAAATTTCCGATACATCTTTCAGGCAAAAGCTGATGGGTTTGTTCCAGGAGGTGCCAGCCTTCATAGTTGCATGACTCCCCATGGTCCTGATACCAAAACTTATGAGGTACGCATTGCTCTTGTGAGTTCCATTGTTCATTTAATTTTCACTCAAACTTTCGACAAAATAAATAGGATCGGCCTGTATCAATTTATTATTATTTTCATTATCTTTTAGCATATGTATTTTATACATAGTAGTTGGAATAAGTTCAAGAACAATAGAATGATTAAAGGAAAGTTGTTACTAATAGGTCTTTTATCCCATCTCACGATTCAAACTGTACCCAAATTTTAGTTTTAATCAATCCTTGAACAATTCTTTTACGTTTCGATGAAAAGTTGAACAATCTCGTGAGCATTCTTTTGATATCCAGGCTACTATTGCTCGGGGGAACGACGCTGGACCACACAAAATTAGTGGCACAATGGCGTTTATGTTTGAATCAAGTTTGATCCCTCGCGTATGTTCTTGGGCTCTTGAGTCCCCATTCATGGATCGTGACTATTATCAATGCTGGATAGGACTGAAATCTCATTTCAAAAATGAAGCAATTGGAGATACGGATCCACAGAAGGTAAGGATTGAGTCTGAAAATGGAAGACAAATTGGGTAAAATATAATATTGGACGGAGATCCTGAATTACATGAAAATAGGTTTCATATTAAGTGTACATATAAGAATAAAATGATGTATAAATTACCACACACGAACGTGCTTTATGATATAACTTGTTTGGTCTGGTAATGTCCCAGGGCTTGTTAATCTATCTATAGTAATATAATATAACTTGTTAATCGGTTGTAGTTACCAAAGAATGTAGGTAAAATAATACAAAATATGTACTATTGACCAAGAGGTGAAATTTTCGAACCCTACCCTCCTAGCATATTGTTGAACTCAAAACTAAAAAAGAAAGGACACATCATTGCCAAAAAAAAAAAATTGAAAATAAGAAACTGGAATAAGTCTTAATCTTATTTGATAGAACCATTAGTGTGATTTTACATTTTTCACTTTCAAGAAATATTATTTTAGTTAGGACCCTGACAATCCATTTGGTAACCCATTCATTTTCTGTTTTTGGTTTCTGTTTGGTAACTAATTCATTTTTTGTTTTTAAAACAAAAAAAAATTGTTTTTAAATTAGGAAGGAAAATTGAAAATGAAAGAAAAAAGTTTCAAAATTAAGTGTGATTTTTTAAACGCTGAAAGCCCTAAGAGCTCTAACACGCAGGTAACTCCAACTACGACTTTTTTATTTCTCATCCCTTCTCACCAGTAAGCTGGTTTCTCCTTCTTTGATTCTCGTTCTTCTTTGGATTTCTTGATGGAACGATCGATTTCATTGTGGTTAGATAGCATTTTGTTTTTGTTGGGGGTGTGTTGTTCATTGTTATCGATTATGCATTGGTGTTGTTGTTCATTGCTGAAATTGGTTCGATTATGTGTTGTTAATTGCTGTCTGAAGTACCAAGATTGGTGTTATTGGGTTTGGATGACTGTCAGGAAGCAATGTGCTGTAGTAGCTTATATAGAATTTATTGGAAGTACCAAGATTAGTGTTATTGTTGTAGCTTATACACATTCTATACTGATTGTGTTTATTGTTGTTTATTGTTTACCTTATATAGAATTTCACCATCATTCCATGTGGTTGTTGTTGGCTTATTGACTGGTTTCTCACTATATTGAACGAATGCTCTGAAGTGTGTTTGATTAAAGTTCTGAATCAATCAATTGTGGCTATTGATAATCATGATTTTCTGTTTAGTCTTTTAAAATTGTGCTTGCTTTCCCATTTGAACTCTAAACCGCTCTATAAAACATTGTTCGGAAAACTCAACCCATTTTTTCGTCAAAGTTTCCTTCCTCAGCTAGAAACTTCAAGGCTCCCTTGCAAAACGCACCTTGGATTCTTTAGAATTATAAATAACCCTTTGATTCTTTTGCTGATATGTATAAATTCTGGTTGCTCTGAATTTCTGTATTTTCACTCTCTTGAAATTCACCTATTCCAAAGAGAAATTATTAGAGGAAACCAACAATATGATGGTGACATTATGGATGAGTTTGAGTTGATGGCTATAATGTACAGAGGGTAAGTTAAAAAAGAAATAGAAGAACGTCAAAAAATAGTTAGAAATTTCATAAGCTTCTTCTCCTAGGCGTAAAAGTTTTCACTGTTGTAGAATGTGGCACCAAACTCAAGGGCCCCATGCGACGGTCCCAGGCTTTATGAGCAGTAGAGAGGGTAGTTGTGACAGTGAAACGGACGTAGTGCAAGGAGGCACCTTTTGGCTGGATTAGGGGGAGCTCTCAAATTTCCCCTTGGCCCATTTTGATTACCCTTATAATATCAAGAACAGAGCTGTGTTCCCCTGCCATTTAGAAGTGGTAAATTAAGAAGAAGAATTGAGCACTTTAATGACAAAGTTCCCTAGTCGATAGTTTGTTTTATGACTACACTACAAGAGTTTAATATGCTATACAGTTAATTCTAAATTGATGGTTTGTTGGGTCCTCGCTCAATCTTTAGTGAAAATTGAGAGTCAATCCCCCAATTTTCATGAAGCGCTGCATTGTGGGATGAAAAACTTATATGTTGGTATTGGTAGAAAGGAAACAATCACATATTAAATTTTAGTGAAAATTGAAAAACAGATGATCAACATATTGGATCATAATTAATAATTCATAGAATTATCAAGATTGTAACTAAATAGCAAGCCTTCAATTTTGGTCGGAATTACTGTCTCATTATTTATACAAGCCAACCAACATTTGTTGCTAATTAAAGAATGCTAAAGCCAACTTATAGACTATTAAACAGTAGTTAGGAAGAGTATAAGTTGTTGGGATCCTTTCATGATCATACTTGAATTTTCTTTAAAAAAAACATATTTTCAACAGCATTCGGTTGTCTCATCTCATGATGTTTCTCATGACAATGTTTGAGTCCATTTACAGAAACACAAAGATGGATTAGTTATATACAAATTAGCTAAGAGCATTGAGGATAAAAGTTTTAAATCTTCTTATCTCTCGTCTAACGAAATTAAAAGATTTATATATCTAATACATTGGAAAAATAGCCATCAAAGTTAGCAAAGGCATTTTGTATTAACAAACAAAACACAATGGAAGAAGAAAAGAGTACATATTAAGCAATTTGATCCAGAATTAAACAATATAAGAAAAATCTGTGCTATTCATGTGGATATAGTCCAAGATGGGCATCAAATCATGTCTGCTACCTTGGATTCTTCCTTTAGATCAATTGTTGGAGAAGAGTATGACGTCACCCGGTTGTCTTCTGATCTGGCTGGGACTGTTGATTCCTCTTATATCAATCGTATAGGCATCCTTCATGTTCTTTTGGATTAAAATGGCCTAGCTGGTCAGTGGACTTACCTCGGCTACCCCGCCATTGCTGCCACTCCATAGGCGCCCATCCTTGGAACACGAATTCAGCCCAATGAGATATCTGGAATCTTCTCATGAACAGAGTCAGTCCTTTAAGCTTCTCTCGCCGCCAGAGGTTGGTGAATTCTCATCGGAAGTATGCCATCTCCGTCATGGGATCTTCTCTTTCAAAT